>JAWWNJ010000122.1:0-738236 GCA_037176885.1 Favolaschia claudopus
CAGTCTTGCGTTACCACTACGAATTTATTCGTGTGCGCATGGCTGAGAATTTTCTCCCCACGCGCTGGGTGACGCCCGATCAGGGCCTCGTCTCCACCAGGTTGGTTCGCTACCCACTGCCCCCACCATTCTCCTCCAAGCGCAAACGCGACCTGGCTGAGCGCCTTTCTGAACCCAGCGCCCCTGCATCCCGTCCGAAGGTTGATGAGACCTGCTACAAGTTTCAGGATGCCGCTGGTTGTCGCATGGGCGACAAGTGCTCTCGCCGCCACGTCTGCATTGCGTGTCAGGGCGCCCACCCCGCACATGCTTGCCCTCAGAAGCGGAAGTAGGATGTTTGGGGCACGCCGACCGAGTCCGGCCTCTGCCCCACTCCGACCAACCCTTCGATTCCTCTTCGTCCACTGGCTCCTCGCACCCCACCCTCTCTATCACCCCTCTTGCATACTGCTCATCTCTCTGCCCATCTAATGCCTCCTCCCGCTGCCCGTCCTAATACACACATCACATTCCCAGTTGCCCCTACCTCCGGTCCTCATGTTACTAGCTCCCTTAATCCCGCTATGCTATCTTTCTTACTTCAGGATTATCCTGATCCCTCCTTCGTACAACACCTACATAATATCTGTACCTATGGTACGTCAATTGGATACACCGGCCCCCGGGTGGGCCGCGCCTTCTCACGAAATCTGGGTGAGCTTCGCCGTGTCGACTCCCTCCCCGTTCATGAGCAGCGCCGGGTCGTTTACTCACCTGTGGGCACTGTCCCCAAAGCCGATGGTGGTTGGCGCACTGTCCACCACCTCTCTTATCCTCGTGGCTCGTCTATCAACGATAGCATTTCCTCTGACGCAGTGACACTCTCCTACACCTCGCTTGACACCTTCTTTGACCGCCTCCGCCGACTTGGTCCTGGTGCTCTCCTCTGGAAGATCGACCTGCGGCGTGCGTTTCGCCACATCGTAGTATGCCCAGACGACTCTCTGCTGTATGGCTTCTACTTCGACGGTGTTGGTTACATTGACGTTCGCCTACCATTCGGATCCGCTCATCACCCCCCACTTTCAACTTGTTTGCGGAGGCCCTGCACTAGATCTCGGAGCGTATGGGCGCCCCCCTTGACCATTTCCTCGACGACTTCTTTGGTGCTCGCGCAGCAGGCGAGTATGACCTTGCAGAGCGCGACCGTGCAATTTTCCGCGCAATCTGCGACGCAACTGGTTTCTCTGCCTATCCAGTTGGGGAAGGCAGGGAAGGACATAGCTGCAGCGCACCATGGCTACTCTCAAGTCCCTTCTAGCCGGAGCGTCAGCTACCCTCTTGGACCTCCAATCCATTGCTGGCCTTCTGCAGTTTGCAACAAAGGTCCTGCCTGCGGGGCGCGCTTTCATCCGTCGAGTGGTACGATGCGCTGTCCCATTTCCCATCCTTTGGCCGGCGTCGCATCCCGAGAGGTGCACGCCGTGATCTGGAATGGTGGGCTCGTCTTCTTCCGACTTGGAACGGTATCCAGTCCTACATCCTCACTGCCCGGGCGTGGTTATCTTTACTGACGCCAGTGCGTCTTCCTCGAAAGGAATTGGCGGTCATCTTGGGCCCCGGGAGGCACCTATCGATTTTTTTGCGATGCGAGTACCCAGGCGGCACCGGGAAAGTCTATCCTTTTCAAGGAGCTGTGGGCCGTGCTCCACGCTCTTCGTATCTGGGCATCTCCAGCCTGGGCCGGGTCCCGGGTCTTACTTCGGGTTGACAACACCGGCAGCGTGGCTGGTTTGAATGGAGGTTCTATTCGGGAGGTGCCTGCACAGGCGCTCTTGAGGGAGATCTTCCTTCTTGCGCTATCTTTTGGCTTTTCCATCTCCTGCGTGTGGGTTTCCTCTGAACAGAACTACCTTGCTGACGCACTCTCTCGTTTTGACATGCCACGTCTTCGCCCATTGTTACCTCAATTCTTCGCCTCACAGCACACTCCCTTCCCCCACCTCCCGCCGGATGGCCTGAACGGGTCGATCAACCACCGCTCGTCGCCTACTTCCTCTGGCACGGCCTCGCTGCCTCCACCCGGGGCGTCAACCAGACGGCTTGCAACTCCTTCGAGTCTTTCTGCATGCGGAAATACGGCGCCAATGGCGCCTCTCCATACCCCGCCTCAGAAGCCCGCCTTCTGGAATGGGCGGCATCGCTCCCCCCGGGCTGCAGTGCGAAAACAATCAAGTGCTACATTGGTGCCCTCAAGTCCTTCCACATCGACCTCGGATACGAATCCCGCCCTTTCGAATCACGCGTTCTCGAGCGTGTGATTCGTGGTATACGCCGGGTGTGCTCTCTAGCCGCACCCGTTTTCTTGCTCTCTTGGCCTCAGCTCACCTTCCTCGCTGTCCCGGCAACCCCTCCTCCCTCGGGCTGCCTTGTCTTCCTGGGTTCCGGCCCGAGAGCGCTCGCTGCGAGGGTCACATCACCCCTCACCGCAATCATAAATATATCATCCATTTTCCTCCCTCCCTCAGCACGAGCTCGCAGCATTCCTAGTGAGTGTATACACTCGGAGGAATGCACGTGGGAGTCATCACTGTGACTCATCGCGTCTTTTTCCTCTACCACCACCACCGAGCGCGTTCCTTCGCCCGTGCTCTCGTTTTTAGTTCTCCCACCACCTCCCATATACATTGCATGTACATCATATTTAGTTTTAGTCTGTTTTGTGCAGCTTCGCGCCGACTTTGGGTTCGGCCCGAGAGCGCTCGCTGCGAGGGTCACATCACCCCTCACCGCAATCATAAATATATCATCCATTTTGCTCCCTCCCTCAGCACGAGCTCGCAGCATTCCCGCGGCAAGGTTCGTGTGAAATCGGCGTGTGCCGAAGACGTGAGATTCATGCACCTGGGCTGATTGGCATCATATTGACGCTTTGCTTCACACGTCACATGAATGCATCACATCACACGCCATCACAATGTCACAATCCCTCGGTGGTGTATGCAATAGGCATTATGAGGATAATGCATAAAATCCCAGCCTACCAAGTCGGTGGACACCAAAAGTCGATGCATAATGAGGTTTATGCATTTTGACCTCATGCATTATGAGATATCCGACTGTAGCATATAGGTGGAAGGAGATGCAGTAAGGGACAGCTAGCAACTAGATACACACACCTTGGATAATCCAAAAAATGCACACCCTTAAAAATATACACACCTATACACGTCTTCAGAAAAAAATACACAGGTCCCCATTGTGCAAGCCCTCGGCAACCATGACCGAAACTGATGATCAATTGATTTGGCCAATGGATCAAAGGCATAAGCATTGAGGATCTTTCCGAGTCCATTTGCAAGCTGCCTCCTACTCTGCTGGGCAGTGTCCGGAGACCATGTTGGTGTAGATATTGTATATAAAATTTCTTTCCTTCGTTTCAACTAGTCTTCAAATCCAAACAAATATATCGAATAAGAGTCTCTCCTTTGAGAACGTAGAAACACTAGCAGTTCCAACAATGGATGCAAGTGAATCACTCCAGAAAGTCAGCCAGCCCTCGCAATTTGAAGCACGCTTCCTGGAACTTAGATTCATAATACATGACCACAATGACTTGATACCAGACGGAAATTCAATTCGGCGGCCTCTCGGATCAGATGCCAACTGATGACTTTTTACGGGCCAAATTCATGGTACACCAAGCACCTGGGAAAAATCTCCATTGTTGTGTATCAACACGTCAAAATTCCTGTAACAGTGAACAAATAATAATGTTACACTAGAGCATATTAGCAACTGATGTAAAATGTTTTTTTTTTGAACTTGTATCACATCGGCTTGGGCTTGTTAAATTTTGCTCTGATGCTCTGGTTCTCATACAGACATGCTTGTATTGACCCAGCAAATGGTCAGATTAGCAGGGGGAAAGCCAGAGCCTACCGCTTGCTCAGCTCCCTTGCTCTATGAGATGTTACACTGTCGGACAAAGCAGACAGTACGTCCATTTTTTGCAACATGCTTCAGCGATTTTGAATCAAGTTTCCGCAAATTTGATCGCATTTTGGAAATAAAAATCATCGGTTCAAAATTTTACATCACTTGCTAATATGCTCTACTATTACAGCAGGCCCCCGGTCACTACCTATTCCCCGGGTCGGCCATAGAGTAAAACAACGTCTCAAAAACGGCTTACTTGGGTCAGGAAAATAGAGTAAATCGAGCTGAAAACACCCAAGGCTGGTCAGAAATAGAGTAAATCGCGCGCAGCGCGGAGAGAAATTTTGAGGTTAGTAACTCATGAGCGGGTGTGGGACACTGACTTTTCAACGCATCGGCTGAAGTTTCCGAGCAGAAATCAAGTCGGAGAGGAACGGATGACAACGAGGAAACCAATTTGGCGGGAAATGGGCCGAAATACACGAAAATTGGGCGAAAAACCCAGATTTTAACCCTAATGTGGGAATGATAGCGGACCGAACTTCGTGACAAGCCGGATACCTAATTTGGAAATTGTTACTGTGCCCTCAGTTTTTACCCAGTCACGTAGGGCATTGTTTTTTGATCCGGTTTGTAAACCGGTTTATAGTGGGATTGAAACTGTGCAGAAAATGACCATAAGAAGGAGGACTAGAGATCCCTCCGGTCAAAAGTCTCAAAATCCACAAAATCATTTCTTCTTCCACGGATTTCGCGCTTTCGGTCTGGGCCGAGACATAGCCGGTGGCTGTACGATGGCATCAGCGCATCAAATGTCTGCCGCACCACTGAACCTTCACCAAATCTCAACCAAATCCAAGGGACTTCTGCTATGGATGTTTGCTGGGGTCAGAATTGAGCTACTGACTAACTTTAGGCTATAATTTGATGTCTTTTCCCCCAAAATCACAAGTTAGGTACACACACTTAAATTTTGGGCAAAAATTTCGCGCTTTTCTAACCCTAGACTAGGGTTTCTTCGTTTTCTCTGAAATGCGAATTTTTGCCTATAAACCCACCCCAAGTTCCTGCTAAATCTCAATTTTCAAAGAATTTTGGCCAAAATTCCGGCTTGATATGAAGTTGTGTCCGCTATCATATCAAACATAATGTTCGCATGAGAATATGTACAGAAACTTCGAGCTCAAGCCACAGCTGGCAGTGTAAAGCTCCGACCTCAACCTGGACACTCAACCACATAATAAACAACGAAAAAAACATTTATAACCGAGCCTCACTGCGCCTCCCTTCATCTCTGTCGGTGGCAGCTTCTCCCATTCGTTAGGTGAGTTTTCTGCAATTTTGCAAACTCAAACTCAATCAATCTATCTCATGTCCCAAGGTTCCTTCACTCATTCACTGCCGCTGCTGCTGGAGCCTGGACCTATGTTGCCCCTATCTTCTTTTCCAGTCCCGGTAAATCGACGTCGTCTTTCATGTCCGCAAGTGATTGAGACCGTTTTAAGTGACTTGGTGGCACAAAATGACTTGATGGTACAGGCAACTCAGTGGCACGGGGAGGGGAGGGGAGGAGGAGGAGAGGAGGAGGAGAGGATGGGTTTACGTATGTTGATGGGTGTGTCCGATCCGGAGATCTGACACCTCTTGCCATATCATACTACAGTATTTTTTGAGTATTTTGATGCTCCCTTACACACCAAAAAATGATTTTGAGATTTGAGTTTCATGTTTTGTTCTCATGTCACATCTGAGTACACAGACCTTTTCTAAGTACCCCACTGAGTATCCAACAATATTTTCGAGGATTTAGATGACGAGAGGGTGTCTAGGTTCACAGATTTGTAGTGTGTAAACGACCGATTGATGAAAGTTGCCAAAATTGATGGCACTGATGTCTCCCTTTTCGCCAGCTCCCGACCATCTATGGCCACAACTCGTGCTCAGACATCTAAATGGGGCCTAAATAACTCATATTGAGTATACAGCTACAGATGATTTTGCCCAATTTTCCCGAATGCGGCCAATAATCAAAGTGTGTACAGCCGTTTGCATAATTTCGTGAAAAAACGGATTTTTTTCTCGCGCCTTACGTACTGATGCGTCAGAGCCCGGCAACGTGCCGAGTTTGCCTTCCAGTATCCATGAACGCAACGATGCTCTCAGATTCATTATCCGAGCTACAGTTGAACATCTCATAATAGAGAGTTTGTGCGAGCGACCCAGGTCGCTTTTCGATAGCTCAGATCTCCGCAACAATAGATACCAGGTGTGAGCTCTAAGCGACCTATAAGAGTATTGCCCTAGGGCACTCCTAAGTCGCTGGGACTTCACACCTGAGACTGCTCGTTGTCGACATCTGAGCGGTCCCAAAGCGACCCGGGTCGCTTTGCACAAACCCGCTAATGCATATGCTCACAATGCATAAACCTCATTCTGCATAGTGTTTTGGGGTCCACCAACTTGGTGGGCTGGTGTTTTATGCATTTTCTCATATTGCCTAATGCATAAGGTTTGGGGCAAGTTTTTAGTGCATCAGAGACTCTGCGGAAGCCACCGGTGGCTATTTGTGGCTCTTCGTGTGCAATAGTTTTTTGAGCCTCCCGCTAGAGTTAGCACCCTAGCATCCCGTGAATAGGTAGTACAAATAGTGGCTAATCCACCCAGAGGCTGTCATCCGGTCCCGAGAAAAATTAGCCACCAATAGCCACCAGTGGCTACCGCAAAGTCTCTATTATGCATTATGAGATCGCAAAATTGATACAATTTGGTGGCAATTTGGCCGCTTGTGGCGCTCTTCTAACGCATATGGGTACTATTCACGTCAAAAATACCAGTTTATAACAGCTCTGTTAGCCCCCTTAGTGTGCAAAAAGACAAGGGGGTGCGGGCCGGAGAAGCCGGGACACCGGCTTAACCCTTAATAAGCCTTAAGACCTTAGAGGCCTTAATTTCCTTTTTAGGTAGATAATTCCCACCCTCCAAGGCGCCGAATTCTGTGTGTCTGGTGTACTAGTGCTGCAGTTCTGACCATTGACAAGAGGCATGCCAGGGGTGCCAGAAGATGATTCATTCACACTCAATCCAGTACCAAGCATCATATTATTGCACTTACAGACAAATCCTTTTTTTTTTCTTTGCCGAGCTACTTGTATTTTTTCGCTGGCTCACACGGCTTTAAGTGGCACCAGGGAATGCTGAAGCGCTGATGGCCGATGTTCGAGTGTTGCCCTGCGGTGCCTGTCGGCAATTTCTTTGGTGACGCTCGGCTTTCATTTGCCGGCATCAACCTTAAGGCCTTAACGTTCCAGAGGCTGGGCCTTAAGGCTTATATGTTAAGACCTTAGAGTGTGTACGGGTGGGAGATACTGGCGAGATACGGGATATTGATGGGCACTGATTTCCTTATTGAGTAGAGACCGTGACACGGATCCCACCTGTCACTCCGGAGTTCCCGCCGAATCCCGACCCTTTGGCATTGTTTCCCGCCCCACTCCTCGCCTCCCGCCTTGTTCCCGCCTCCGCATACCTCCTTAGCAACGACCTATAAAATTCACAGCGTTATTCTACAATTTATTTAGGGTTACAATACAGGTACCTGCCAAAAACTCGCTCAATTTGAAACGAAGAGGCAAGTTGCCGGTAGTTCATCGCGGTCGCAGACGGCGAGGAAGAGACGTCGACGACGATTGAATTTGTTCGCACGTTGGATCAGCGCATAGCTCGTCATAAAAGTCACAGTCGCCCGTACCTACTCAATAAGGAAATCAGTACCCATCAATATCCAGTATCTCGTCCGTATCTTGCAGCCGTACACACTCTTAATTACCTTGCTTGACAAGGTCTCTCCAACCTCATAATTAGCTAAGCAGCACATCGGATGTAACCCATTGATCCCCGGTTCTCCCCGATGCACAGCTTTTCGATCGTCCAAAATCACAATTCCATCGGCTCTAAGCCTCTAAATCCGAAGACGACGAAAACACAGACAAACTTGAGCTCGTTGCATCGAGTACTTTCAGCAAGACTTTCAGAGCACTACTCAGAACTGGAGGCCCGCCTCAAGCGTATCAAAGCATCGTCGGAGAGCTCAAAGCAAGATTCCTCCGCAAAGCACAAACCCGGGCAGCAGCAAACTAAGTAACCATCTGCGTCAAGTACAGTACTCAGAGAATCAGGGCTTGCCATCCTCATCCTGGTGTCTATCGGGCCTGGAACTCGTGAACCGAATGCTGGGGTTTCATTATACCTCTATATCTGGTCTCTTTAAGTACTGGGCTATCAGCTTAACATTCAGAGGCGTCATCAAAGGTCATCAAATTTCGTGGCTCTTCGTAGGTTCCTACTCATTCAATGCCCTCGATCTTCGCAGCTAGACACGGCTTTCAGAACTCATTGTCTCCTTTGTTATGCACAAACTCTTTAAAAATGCAGGATTGGACCAGATCGGGACAATTTCTGGCGACGACGCGCACGCGACACATGGCGCAGGTCGCTGTCAACTGAGCCACTGAAAGTCTCCCCCGCGACTGCCTCACCTCAGCGGCTTTGCGCAATGCTCGTGCTGGTCGAGCAGGACCTGTACTGTATTGTCACACGCAATCGCCGACGCCGCCTTCGCACTAAAACTCAAAGTCTTTACACCAACGAAGGTTCAGCATACTGTGCTGAGCCCTCGTGCGCGATCATAGCTGTACCCAACCCAAACCAAACCCATTGTCACGGGAATCCTGTCCGCGTTCTCGACCTCTTATCCCCCGAAGGAGTGTCAGGAAAACCTGTGGATAAATGATCCGGGGACACCGCAACGAAGAATGGTGGGTCTATCAACAACCCAAACTTCCGCGGCAATTGCTTCAAAGGCTGCCTTACCATATTAATCCCCACACAGGACCGCAAAATTTATTCTTCACAGCCAATGACCAGTTCTCTTGGGAGATTTGGCCTGCCCTCGGGCATCTTCAAGCGCTCGCAAATCGAAAACCAGATTCAGAGCGAGTATCTTCCGCGTCTATTTGTCCTTGGTTGCCTGTCTTGTGTTGTCTCACAGACTCCAGCTCCCTCTCTTCAAGTTGTCGTTGTCGCCACCGTTCTCTGGCTTTGCTCCCCTTCCCCTCCCCTTGCCGATTGAAATCGTGGCTTGCTCTCCCTTGCGCCAAGACGGATGTAAGGTGTATCGGGACATGTCGTGAGCGTCGGTATGTCCAGGAAACCACAGGATTCGGCTAAGTCTGTTTGCGGAGGCATACATCTGTGTGGGATTGCGGAATTCATTACTGTGCGCGCCACAGACCCTCAACTTGCGCCGTGCATCCTTTGGGCCCCTTTGCATCACCATGATTTTGCTACGACTCATTTCACTTAGTTGAGCACGCTGAGTCGCGATGCACAGTTCTGATTTTGTAGTCTCTCGCTCACACCATCATTCTCACCAAACTTTTTGTAAATTGTTAAAAACTTAAATAATGTCTGCCAAAAAACCGACAACAATGTGAGCGCAACAGAACTGACCATTCCATTTGTAAATCTGTCCAGTATCAATCCTTCCAGCAAGCAAGGTGCCTTCCGACGTAGTCGGAGCTTCCTAGTAAGCCTTAACCTTAATAAGGCCTTATGCCTTAGGGCGAACACTGACGCAAACTAGGGCTCATGAACTAGGGCTCATGTGCGATGGCTGTGGACGCCCATGTCCATATAAGGACATGGGACCTAACGGAACATTCCGATGCCCGTGGGTTCAATTCCCGACGTCGCAACTTCTTTTTACCTTTTATACACTTTTTAACCTCGGGTGGATGGTGACTCCAAAACATTCACGGCCCATTGTAGTAAGTTCTAACCCACATATGTACTTTCTCTGCAAAATCTGAGGGGCATTGAGTGTTTGAGAACTGTAAAATGAGAAACATTCATGAATACATGGCTTCAGTTTGACTGACTGCAATGAGACATTTAAATACATGTAGTGAGTGCAGATAATGTGACCAAGTACTGATATTACTGCCTAGTCTAGTCAAAATCTTTGCACCTTTCCATGGGAGAGTTAGTTTGAGGCACAAGGCAAAATTGATGGGAAGCACATATATTGGCAGTCTGTCTACCTCCCATCCTGTATCGAAGATATATTGCACTGCACCCACCAAGGAGCTCTGTTAATTAAAGAGTACAAAGGTTTTTCTGCCCCTACCTAGTAGGACTTCAGAATACAACCCAGTTCCGTTGAACTGGGATTTGCTGGTTATCCATCCACATTTTCTGGCAGAAATTGAATGAATAGAATCAGGTGGGTGCTTGTATGTTTATGCGGCACAAAACAGACAGATTCTTACAGACGCAAGGAAACGAAAGCGAAATGAAACCGCGGGAAAGCAAATTGATGCCATCAATTTTGTGTTTATTGTGGCAAGCCGACGTCTCGGCGGAAAATCTTGAATTTTAGGCCAGATCCCATGTCCATTTGGGGAATTCGCTCGAAAAGGGCATGGGTCTTGAAATCACTGATTTTCCTTAAACGGTCTTGGGATTCAAGTGCCAAAAACCTTCGCAGCGTCATGAATACCATTGTATTACAATCAGAAAGGGGTGCAGGGGAGAGGCTAAATCAAGTTGAATCTCTCCCTCTTTTCTCTTCTCTTTTTCTCTCTTTTTTCAACTTGAATAACTTGATTTCTTCGGCCCGTCCACAGACATAGGACATGGGCCCAAACTAGGTCTATTTTTCAAGTATTGATATTACGATTATTTTCATTGGATCGGCCGGAATGTTCGGCACCGAAGCCAACGACTTCAGAAGCGTATGTATATCGTTGTATTCGCATTCAGTCATGTTGCAAGCCCCTCACATATCTACATCCCGCTTGACAGCCTCTGTCGAAAGGAGTCGTCTACATCGCTACCGGTCCGTTTCTTTTCTGAGTATTACATACTGCTGCTCCATTGCTCAACCATGATAAGGGACATGCTGCGAGAGCCCATCGCTGAATTTTTGGGCGTTGCAATCCTGGTCATATTTGGATGTGGGGTCAACTGCTCGGTTCTTCTCTCCTCTGCTCCCGGCATCTCCTCCTACCCTAAAGGTGTATGTATTAGCACTAGCCGTAGGGCTGCGTGCCCAGCTCATCTAATTTCTGTCCTAGGACTATCTCGCTGGCTGTTTTGGATGGGCGGTAAGGCTCCATTGTGTTCTAGTGTTTTTTCTTCCCATCGACAATAATGTTCAGATTGGCCTATGTCTCGGCGTTTGGGTTGCCGGTGGGGTCTCACCCGCTCACATTAATCCCGCGGTGCGTCGGCGCCACTTTGCCCATTCATTCAAAATGCTGGCTGAGCGCGTGGTTAGGTCACATTGGCTATGGCCACTTGGCGTGGATTTGCTTGGAAAAAAGTACCGGTCAGTAGGCTCATAAGCCCTTCGTTCAGAGTAGTAGCTCAGATTCCTCTAGGTTTTTATTTTCGCTCAACTTCTCGGCGGATTTGTCGGCGCAGCTCTTGTCTACGGCACTTATTTCCATGCCATCGATACCTTCGAGGGTGGGGTTGGTATACGTACCTTAAGAACTGCAGGCCTCTTTAGCGCATACTCGGTATGGCATACGTTGTGGAACTCTATACAGTGGCACCTCGCAATCGACCAATTATCTTAGATTGGCTACATGACTAACGTATCGGCATTTTTTACTGAACTGCTCGCGACGGCCATTCTGGTGCTCGTCATTGTTGCCCTCACCAACACTAACAATACTGCCCCACCAGCACCCTTTCCCCTCGCAATATTCATCGTCATGCTTGGTATAGGCGTCTCCCTAGGAATGCAAACCGGCGAGCATTACTCCTTCCAATTGAGATAAGTACAAGGATTGGAATAATTTCCTTTCAGGTTTTGCCATGAATCCTGCGCGAGACTTTGGGCCCCGGCTCTTGACAGCTGCTGTTGGTTATCCCGGGACCGTCTTTAGCTTTCGGCATCAATACTGGCTCTGGAATGGAATAATTGCGCCAATCGTCGGCGCACAACTTGCCGTGGCGTTGTATGACATTTTTCTCTGTCAGGAGGAGGACAGTCTCGTTCTCAAAAAGCTGTAAGAGTCGTCTTGACCGCTAATTGTCCAACCACTCAGTTGGTGTAGGTCAAAGGTATATGCTGAATACTAATTAGGTGTGGGTAGACAATGTCGCAACTTTCTTTTTTTCGCGATCGGGCTCAATCGGGCCCGATTGCACTCCGAGCCCCTTCAATAACAACTCCGCCACCTTATAACACAAAACATGTAGCATTTAAATGAGCAGGAGGATTTGGTGGGATGGCTGTGGGGCACTATCGAGGATCGATATCTATATCGGGCTCGATCGGGAAAAAAAGAAATTTGCGACAAAGCTGGGTCGTAATCGAGTGATTTATGGCGCTAGCAAGAGGGAGAGAGAATTAGAGAAATAAGAGCTATAGTGTACAGCCTCTGCCTTCTTCAAGAGTAATAGGAACAAACTGCATGAAGCAATATCTTATAACTGGAAGCTCGTTCTCCAAGTCTGCGCTTTGAAGAGCCAAATGTTTTGCGCTCAGAAATTGTGGACTCTAGTGCTGGCCATAAATACGATACGAAAAAATATATTTTGAATATATTCACATAAATATGAATACGATACGTTGCTCGAACCCTTCACTGAATATGAATACGGGTGAATATGAATACGCCAGAATATGGATACGAATACGATACGGCCGTGGCATACTCGAATATATTTGAATACGTTTGAATACCACTGCGGCGTGATTTGGCCCCTCGGCGGTGCCTCCCGGCCGAGATTTTCGGGGTCTATATCAGCCCTGAATACGACAATCAGCCCAGCAATATCTCCCGTGGTCTTCCGAGGCATTCGGCATAGATCCGACCAGTCTCTCGGGCATCTCGGACAGACATTCCATAAGATGGAGAGCGTGGGAACCCAGCACCCTGATGTAAGCAGCCCATGTGCCCGTGGGAGGTTCCAAATCTCGAGGTTCGCAACGAGAAATTATTTATTTTAGCCTTTTTTGAGGGCTGGGAGCCCTTATCCCTACCTACAACCCTGCTAAGATCTTCGAAACGGTCCTTACTGTGCATACTACACCACTAGACTCCCCTTTGTTGCTGCCGAGCTGCCCACAACATGACCAAAGCATGGGCCGGGGCGGGCCGATGTGGCAGTGCTGTGGCAGTGCATTCCAAATCTTTCGACAGATTTTTGGAAAACGCGCCGCCTAAGCGCAGAAGAGGGAAAAATGCCCCCAAAAAGTTAGCTAAAGACAAAGACTGGCAAATCGGTTGGAGTAGTAGCTCGCCAGCTGTCTAATGGAGGGCTAGGTTCTGTCAAATCGCATATTTCACTCACAACAGTGAACTGGCATCGAACTCTCCAGGACGGCCCAAAACGGCACATGTCCAACGCAGATACATTCCTGCCCGCTTATGTTTTCTCGGAAAACGTAGTGGGTACGATTGACCACTCTGTTGAGGACTATCTCACAGGCTTGCCAATCAAAAATGCTATGCTGAAAGCAATATGCCGTGGGCTCATGGATATAGGGTACCAAGTGAGAATTGGCATTGTCAATGCTGCCCAACTCGGTAGCCCGCAGAATAGATATCGGGTGGTAGTGTTGGCCGCAAGGCGTGGTCTCATCCTTCCAGACCTGCCACTCCCAACACATGCGGCCCAGAGACCACCCAATTACACGGTGTCAATGACAGAAGAAAGCCTCCCATGTGCTGTGCGGCCGAGTACTTCTCTATCCCCGCATCCTGGTGTCACCATTCAAGATGCCATTGGAGATATGGTGGGTTGTACCAGTCGTAAAACGCTATAGAAATACTAACGTCGACAAAGCCTCCATTTCATTGGTAAGGGCCAGGAACGCATTTAATTATTGCTTACAGCTGAGAAATAGGAAGGTGCCTGGAGCACGCAAGCAGAAAGAGGGAGCTCCCCAATTCGATGCTACGCAATGCTGGGTCGGATACGAGCAACCTATTGAGTATCCAGTGGCCCCCTTTACTTCCTATCAGGCAGGGATGCGAAGCAATGGCTGCAAAACCCTCTCCTACCATTACACAGGTGGTGCCTGCCAGTCTAGGTGTGGTGCGTATAACAGCGCAGATACCGTGTATCCCTCTTGCGGACTACAAAGGTAACAGAACAACCTGCGCTAAAGCACTACTAACAAGGCGCAGATGTTCCCGCCAAGCATTGGGCAAAGATCTCACAGAAATATAAAGCCCCTGCAGACCGCAAGAAATTGTGGTTCGCTCGCACCGATCCGAATGGAAAATTTCATACTGTGATGACCTCAATGAAGCCTGATTCTCTAGGAAGACGCGTGCTGCACCCGACGGTAAGAGCGGTTCATAAATAGCGAATGAAGCTAACAGATGGTCAAGCAATCACGACCTTTTACATTGGCCGAAGTTAAACGCGCACAAGGCTTCGAGGATGGTTACATACTGAGATACAAACGAAGCAAAGTGACGCTAAGACACGACAGCCGAATGGAGCCTTTATTCTTCTTAAGTACGACGACTGGGAATGTCAACCGGTCCTAAGTTGCGTCTAATCTGAGAAGTAAGCGCGCGGCTTTACCACTGAAGACTAGCTTGGCTGAATTTAGGAGAGCGCGCGGCTTCTCTTAAGGTTCACACAAGATTTAGGATGAATCTACGTAGATTGATAGAAGTAAGTTACAGGAGGGAACGACTCCCTTTTATAATCTACAAGGATCAATTATAGAATCTTCAAGAAGTCAATGGAATATTGAGGAAAGTAGTGGACTATTCTACTATACCTCTCAGTGAATCGTTCAGATGTTGCAAGTCGTACATTGAATCTGATCGGTGCCGATCCAAGAGGGAGGTATGACGCTTTGCTGCTATGGTGCGCGTCACTTAGTCACCGCCTCTCCGTGACAACGCTAACTGTGACCCCAGTTTTTGCCCCAATTTTTATTCCTCTTGCAAAACGACTCCTTTTCAACAGAGGAACAACTTCCCAAGAGGGATTTACAAAATTTAAATAATTGAAGGAGCTACATATAAATTTTCACCCCACCCAATTTGGCAGTATACACCAATTTCGATCTTGCTGGCCTCCAGAACTCTCAATACGAGGGATATCAAACACCACTCCTATGCCAAACCCAAATCGCACCAGTAGGTGCATCAAAAGTCCACTCAAAAAGTCCCCAAATTGGTTGAAATCGAAATCCAGGCTTCAATAGGGTGTTTTGAAAAAATTTCGGCCTCCGGCCGATTTGGCAGTAGTGCAAAGGAGGCGGTGACTAAGTGACGCGCACCATCCTATCCTATACTTGAAAAGAGGGCCAGGCCATCAGTCGCGTGACTTTTGACAGAAAGTCACGGGGTTTTGTCGACATCCTGCAACCGACTGTCGAGATGTTGAAACTCACACGCGGTCCCCGGCGCCGCGCGCCGGCGAGTGCAGCGAGTGGCAGTGCGGCGCCGCGGGCAAGGAATCCAGCAAAAAAAATCCAGGCGAGCGCAGCGAGCCGGCCCTGCCGAAGGCGGGGTGCTTAAGCTTGTAAGAGAAAGAACTTAGCAGCATTGACGTCATGAACACGGTCCCATGACTGTCAATGCCGAGAATGCGCCGAGCGCGCGGGAAGACTCGAGAGCCGGATAATACCGATATCCATCACAGAGCTTCATGTGCGCGAAGAACTCAAAGGTACAAGATTGTAGACCAGCTAATATTGAACACTAGACAATTTAATGGTACACAGATTCTAGACTAGCTTGAAGTAAGCTGCGACTTGCGCATGGTAGGAGTGGTCAACACGAATGTAATCTTACGCCATGAGCTCGGCTAGCAAATCGTGTACAGATTTGAGCTGGCGACGACGAATGCCGCGTGAGAGAACATCGTGAGCGGATGCCGGAACAGGGGCAGCTTCAAGCAGCGGAACTTGAATTGCCGGAACGGGCCATGTGGTGATGTACGAGTTTCCGTTGTAGCTGCCGATAAGAACATGTTCGCAGTCTGGATTAAGCAGCCGAACAAGGGCTGAGTGTTGATTTAAGTTAACGAAGGGAACTCGCAAGTGAGGACGCATCTTATTTGAGTACTCCTTGTTCGCCATGTAGCCGTGGAGTTGAGTAAAGGCGCCAAAAGGGAAGCGAGCTCGGACGCGAGGAATAAACTCCGAAGGGTGCATACCAATGAAAGCACCGAAATTCATGGAGGAGTCTAGCCCGTTTTCGAATGAGATGAGCATGGCATAAGCCAACACGAGAGTGAGATGGCGGCAAATGTCTACAACTTATTCCGACAGTTCAACCCGTGAACATAGGTGAAAGGGCAAGTAGACACACCATAAATGTTTTTGAGAGTCGTCTGAGCAATCCGCAGTGAAGGATAGGTGCGCATCTCATAAGTCACACCCATCTTCTCGCGCAACAGAGCCGATGCTTGCATGGATAGGCCAAGTTCCTCGACAACGCGATCCGGTATTGAGGACGGAATGTATGAGCCACCGCCCTTGATCATAGGATCATGATTGTTAGCAGCGCAATGGAAAACAGTGGTGATGATCTCAAAGATAGCGCGTGTAGTGAAAGTGATCGCCTCGCGAATCTTGTAGCGAGTCTCGCCGTATTCGAGAACGGTTACGATGTCGTCGTCGGACAGTTCGGGAAGCTGGAGCCCAGCAACGCCTAAGGCGCGTTGAAAGAGGGAACTGGCAACCGCCTTGAACAGATTGAAAATTAATTATTCTCGAGTAATGGTTTGCGTACCGAGAAGGCTCTGAATAATGTTTGGTGGAGAACGGATATCACTGTGACGTCGTATTTTGAATACTCCGAAGTAACATTTAAACCAGGCGTTAGGTTACGATACTCGGGTGAGTGGATTTGAAGTGCGTTCAGTCCAAAACCAACCCAATTAGGAAATGTTGTCGAGATAGATCAGAAGTCGATCCAGCGCGAAGAACTCGGTGTATTTCGATGCGATGCAGAGGGTTTTAGAGAATATGGTGATCTGTTGGTTGGAAGGTTAGAACAAAGTAAGGATCGATTTTACCGTTGGTTATTTGAATCCAGAGTATTTAGACGGGAGAGCGAGTGTGGCAGAAAGTATGGGTTCCAAGATGTTATTCTTGCAAACCCAACGCAAAGGAGACAGTTGGTCGGCACCAGAGGTTTCGTAGAAATGGGTTGCCATCATCAAGAGGAAAGCCTTCAGCGAGTTTGGCTAAGCGAAGATCATTGCGGGATATGTAGGGAAGAAGGCGAGTTGCAGCTATTCCTTGAGTACTGACCGCGCCAGATAGTTCTCGAAGAACATAAGAACTCCCAGCGGTCCGGCGAACGACCGCATATGGCCCAAGCCATTTAATTTACTCTTCCATTTTCTTCCTAGGTCGGTGGCGAGACGGGAATTACGAACAAGAACTAGTTCATTTGGCTGGTAAGATTCGCGGTAGAACCTTGCCGAATATCTCCGCTCAAACTCTTCTTTCGATCGAATACGACTTGCTAGCAATCTGTCGGCTGCATCTTTGAGGTCAGAGGTGCGGCGTTCGATTTGGCGCGTTCTGAGAGCGAGAAGATCCGTGTCGGACATGTTGGAAGTCCAACCTTCAATCATGTAAGTGCATTCGGCGAGATCGAAAGGGAGGATGTGATGGAAGCCATCAGTAGCTAAGTTGCACGAGCATCTCAATTTGCGGAGGGAAAAAACGGCAATTTCGGTTATTTTTGAGTAGTAGCCGAGCATCGGAACGGGACCAACATGAGCATGTACGTGACCGTGACCCTTGGCGTCATAGAGCCGACCTTGACTTGTTCCGTCCGACTGCTTCATTTTCGTTTCTGAACCTGCTGCCGACGGGCACCACCGGCCATCTATCGGCTATTCTATATATAGTCGTTTTCGTTTTCGTTTCTAGTATATACTCCGTAGGAACGTCTGGGCCACTTCGATTGGGGCGCCTACCATAACCCGCTTCGCGCGTCACTGCGTCCTACACTGCGTTCCGGGGTCGCCTAAACAGAGTCAGCCGAGCTGATGACATGTCACTGTGAGGTGAGCGTACGTCACTACACAGCCTCCGTTTAGCCGCCTACACGCAGGATATTTTTAGCTGGAAACATGTCTCTGTGAGACGTCTAAACGGACATGGGTTTAGCTCAGAGCAGCTCGGTAGAGGTATGTGTAGGTGATCTCAGCATGGCTCTGCACATCTAAACTTACCTTCTTCCCTCACAAGAGCTGTTCACCCGTGTCAATTGTGATGATCGCAAGATATTCACGTTCTGTCAAATTCGTGGTATCGGGTGAATAAAAAGTCGGCGGAACTCTGTCAAGGAGGCATAGGATAGGTAAACAAGGTCAGTGTAGCTCTGTCTAAGCCAGTACGCTGAGCCGCGCAGACCTACAATCGGCTAAACTGAGATCAACTGAGCTAGACTGAGCTGCACAGAGTCGGTTTAGTTGGCTAAACACAGATCTCCGTTGAGCTCAGTGTAGGTCACCTAACCTCACCCTCCGTTTAGGAAGGGTCGGAACGCAGTGCCTACAGGACCATGCCTCCAGAGGGTGACGGTCGCCACCCCGCCCTCCGCGAGCACTCTCAACAGCTCCTACATGATGCGCGGCGGCACGCAGCCGCTACAATTCAAAGCATACACGCGACCCAATGAGCTCAGCGAGGGTTATGCTGGGTTATGGTAGGTCGTCCAATGGAAGTGACCTGTCGCTGCCCCGACCCGCCAGCGAATCCTCTTGTGTGTCACACATGTTCCTCCGGTATCTGGCTTTCCTCCCCTTGATATCGATACGGTTACCTGACAGTAAGTGCTTCTCACCAATGAAACTGCATGTTCCAAATTTTTTTACCTCAAAATTCGAGTTTCTGGCGGATATTTTCAAATCCATGCGAAGTCATACCAGCTGAAACCTATCATTTTGGGGCTTCGTTTAGACCTTGTGAGATATATTTCAGCATAAGAATCGTTTAAAACCGGTGATTCTTTGCTGTTTTCAGCCCGAAACTAGGCTGATCAAGGAGGCACGACAACTTTAGTAGCATAGGCGTTCGCGAACGCCTATTGATGGCTGCGAACACCTATTTTGACCATCCCGCGATGATTCCACTTCCTCCTCGTCGTTCGCTGCTCCCCGTCCTATTCCCATTGAGCTTCGCGTTGCTCACGTACCCGCATCCACTTCAGCCGTTGTACCATCCAAGGCATCCACCTCACCCGTACCGCTGTTGACTTCATTACCCTCTGTCACATTCGAGATTTTGTCCACCGCACCCGCGACGTTTCCTCCGTTGTCGCTCGAGTCGTATCACGATCCCGTTACATCGCACACACAGATCCCCGGTTACGCCCCGCTCAAGTCCCGAAATTTTGGTTGACCTCGGTCTATTCCGTCGCGTCTTGGTCGCGTCCAAAAGCGTCGTCATCATCCATGTTTAATTCTATCCCTCATCCTCCTTCTTTGACATTCTCGGTCATCGATTCGTCTCACTCAATTCAGGATTTCGATAATCGCATCCTATGTTGCCCGCCAAATTACGTGCTCCCGACCTGTCTCTTGTCCCTCCGGTCGCAGCTCACACAGTTAACTCACGTTTTCGTTGATCGCTCTAACTCATCGTCGTCGCCCCTCATTCTCGCGGTGGGCTCCAAAATGACGAACCAACCGAGCGCCGGGGCGCGGAAGGATCTGAAAGTGGACCGGAAACAGAGGGGAAACGCAAGTCTGATGATGGGTGGCAAGGTACAGGCTATAAGGTAGGTTGAACCAACCCAAAATGTCACACTTTTGGCCGGGAGAATTGACAGCGTGACGCAAGCGCAGTGTTTACGGCTAAACTGCACCAGACGTTATAGCGCAGTCACCCGCGATCAAATTTCACCATCATGACATTTCGACATCTCAACATTTCTATTTTAGGGCGAATGCGCGAGCGCAGCGAGCGGTGCGGGTGCTGCGCTCATGTGACGGAAGCGAGGGGGAGTCGAGTTCCGGCACACAGGGATCAAGAGAGAACTGGTGTAAGTACTAAATTGACCAAGGGAAAAGCTACTACGACAAGAACTAAACTACTTATACAGGAAAATCAAGGCTGTGTACATGGAGTCATGGGGACGAAACGGGCAGATCTCGCCGTGAGCGGATGCGAACGCCGATCCGTCACATCCGCCCTCCAGATCGTCGACCACGACGAGCTCAATCTTCATACAAAAATCAATGAATCTTGTTCAAAATCAATTCAACGTTCGAAATGGTCTTCGAAAAATCAAAATCAAACCATTTGGGTATCCTCGCCCTCCTCGACGACCATTTCGATGTCGAGGGAGGAAATTGTGCGAATTTAGAAGTGTTCAAGAACTTCCGTGCTCTCCAACAGAGCATCGTGATCATCGTTCAGCGCGAAATCAACCGCGTGGGATGCAAAACCAGGAGGCCCTCCTTTCGAAACCATCGGTGAGTTCAGGACAGTTACGAGAAAGGTGACCCTGTACACCACAGTTAAAGCATAAACCAGCGGCAAGGTATTCATTTTGTTTCTTAACCGAAAGATGCTTGCCGCTGCCGCGAGATTTCGACCCAGTCGTTGAAGGTTCGGGTTCAGCACTGGAAACCGAGATAACGCGCCCTCCATTACGACGTTTCCCGTTCGAATCTGAGTCCAGTTTCTGGTCATCGGGCTTGGATTGAGTCTTACTCGATCCAGCCATATCAATCTCATCATTATCATCGTCAACCTTGACAATAATTTCGGCGCTCTCAGCACCAGCAGTAACTTCAGCCCAAGAAGAGGTTTCTGGATCAAGTTTATCGCGAAACATTTCCTTTCGAATGTCAGCGTTGAGGCTACGCCAGAACATGACAACCTTCTCTTGGTTGGCTTCAAGACCAATGGTGTTATAAATTCGTTCCCATTCAGCCTTGTGAATTAACACTGACTTAGTGCCTTGGACACAAGAGCGCAATCGAGTGCGTTGTTTCTCAAATAGTACGACAAGTAAAACACTCGTTGATCAGTCGGGACTTTGCCAAGTTGCACATAATTCGATCCTTCTTTAACAAATCGATGGAATGCAATGGCATCCGGTGAGCCATCATACTCCTTTGGAGGTATAGGCTTCAATATCATTTTATTCTTTCTGTGAGAACTCCGTTTCTTCCTAGAGGAACGGCGCTTGCGACGATGACGTGACGGGTATGACTTCCCGGAACCTGAACCATCTGAGGACTCAGAGTCGGAGTTCGACGAATCAGAAGGTTCGGATGGGGTGGGTGAACCATCCACACGCTCGGCATTGTGCAGGGTGCGCTCAATGAAGCTGCCTGGCGCGACGCGCTTAGCAGGAGTGGGCTCGGGACGGGATGCGCGAGCTCCGTGATCCGCACCGATCTGTCTATCAATGCTGTTTTTAACAGCAGTCTGCGCCTTGGTTAAGTCAACCTTTGGCGTCGTCGTCCGAGAACGTTGCAAGCTGCTGATCTGCGCTTGTAAATCAGCAATCTTTTCGTCTATGCTCTGGCCAGAGGCGACGGTATCTTTCGTTTGCTTTAGCAAAGGTCTCGGAGTTCGGGGTTCGGGAGAAGCCATGATTGGCGTCCGATCAAAGAACCCAGGTGGCGGTGAATGCTGTTCTTCTTTGACAGCACGGCGAATTTCGGCGAAATTATCAAAAGCGGCTCTTTGCGCGTCGATATCGCGCTCAGAGAAATCTTCCGAAAAATTTGCTGCACCCCAATTGCGGGGGTCAGCACCTTTGCCCTTCTGGCGGGAGGTTCCTACACCAGATGGTATTGCCGGACTGACAATATTTTCAGGCACATTCATTGCCGATCTTTCATCAATATCAATCAAGTTCGTGATTTAGCGAAATCTCTCGAGGCGAAGGACCTTCTCAGCCGAAGGGTAAAGGACCGGATCCTCGCAATTGGGGCGAGGTTGATTGGTCGGACCAGTTCTCTGAAGCTGAGTTTGAAGCTCAACGCGCCGCGTTCGCTAATTTTGAAGAAATCAATCGAATTAAAAAGGAGCCTATTTCTACTCCTTCTGACTTATTCCGGGATGGGACCGTGAATAATGTACCATCGGATAGTTCTTCTACTACCGTTGTAATTAATAAACCTGAATATAATTCTCCCCCGAATGAATCAGTGGGTGACTTCCCATAGTGGTAAATAAATGTTTTGGAATATCTGGGAATATCCGGAGGAGGGACCCCATCGGGCTCAGATCTCAAATTTCGTGTTATTATCCCGTTGTAAAGCTCTTTAAAGCTTAAATCTGAACGAGGGGTCTTGACCCCCCGTTCAAATTTAACACCCTCGAATAAACAACGAATAAACGGATTTGTCGAGCTTGCGCCCCATTGGGCGCTGTGTCACGTATGTCACACCAAGCTCTCCTCACCTCGCTCTCATGTTCTTCGCGACCGGTCCTCGGTGCGCTCATCGTTGCGCTCATTATCTCGGCGTCCTTGTGTGTCGGAGGACTCTACCCTGGATTTCCTGTGCCAGCGCAGTTTTTCAATGACGAAACACCCTGCTTCGTACAATGATTTGCCTCAATCTTGGACGGAAACGCTCTGCACACCACAGATGAAAGCATACCAGGAGATACCAGGGCGACACTGGCAGCAACGACCCTCTCAAAACTCAATCTAACCCTGCGACGCTCCATTGCTCCAATGGAAATCTCTCCACGACTCAAACAAACGCAGCAGGGTCGCACTCGTGCCGTTGACGGTCGCCAGTGCATTCAAAATTCGGACGCTCTTACCAGCTTTTGATGTCATCGAGTCTAAATTCGTGTTGTGCAGGGGACAGTATAAAATGGTGTGTTCCTTCCCTCAGCTTTCTTCGTTCGACCTCGTCGTTCATTCCGCTCTTTCAGTCTAATCTTCGCTCTCTCTCTCTAACCATGTCTGATAACTCTTCCCCTCCCTTTACCCAACCCAACACCAACACCGAATACATGCATGAGCCCGACGGTCAACCGTGGTACCGCAATCCTGGTGGTCCATGGGCTCCGGTGATGATGACTCTGGGAGTACGTCTTTTACTCTGTTTTTTTTACGCACCATTGACCCATTTCAGTCTTCCGCCGCTCAGACGAACCAGCCTCTGCAGCCTGCCTTCCCGTTCAACGCAGTGTCGCAGGTACTCGATCTATCTTTCATCCTATCCCGTTGTACTTACATCTAGTATTAGCAGTCGTTCGACTTCCCTGCGGCGAACGTTGGTCCCATCGATCCCCGTCTTCAGTACTCCGCTCCAAGCAGTCTTCCTCGTCTTCCCCCACACGAAGCCGCCGCTGCTGTCCTTGGCAAACCGGCTACCAAGATCGCTGGTGTTCGCACCAAGGAGAAGGGCAAGAAGCGCAAACGCACCCCCGACTCGGACGACGAGAGCGACGCTGGCCCCGCAGCAAAGCGCGCTCGTCCTGCCGGTCGTCCTGCCGGAGCCCCCAACTACAATAAAGTCGACAAGAAAGCCGTTCTTCGCCACGTTGAGAAAATCTTGCCGTTGGGAAGGAAGGATTGGAAAGAGGTCGCGGTGCTGTACAACGAGTGGGCCGATGAGAACGATCGGCCTCAGCTGGATGCAAAGTCTCTTGAGGAATGGTACAAGCGAGTGCGTATTTATCTCTTTAATTTATTTAATTCACTGCTGACGATCTAGTACTTAGCTCGTTCGCAAGAAGAAGCCCACTGGATCCGGTACCTGCCCTCCCAAAATCAAGGACGCCCATCGGATCGAGCGCTTGATCAACAGCCGCGCCGACACTCGCGAACTCTCCGATTCTGGGTCCGACATCGTCCTCTCCTCGGACGAAGATGTCGACACCTCCGGGAAACCCGCTATCCACACTGCAGTCGCCCAACGCGCGCCTTCCCCTGCCCCTGCCCCTCGTCGCTCCCGCATCAGTGCTCCAGACCTTGTCAATCAGCTTTCCAAAGCCTTCGATCCCAAGGCTGCTCGGGCTCGTGACGCGGAACGTGCTGAGCGGTCGTCTCAGACCACGCAGATCCTCACGCTCTCCCAGCAATACCAACAAGCCCAGGCCACCATCGAGTCCCTCCGCACTCAGGTGTCGACGATGCAGTCCCACATCAACGATGTGGAACGGGCTCGGGATCGAGCTGAGTGGAAGCTTGAGATGTATCAGTCCGCCCCGCCTGTTGTCACTGCCCCACCTGTCGCCACTGCCTCTCGCAATCGTTCCGCTGTCTACAGGGAGAATCCCGACCTCATCCGTGTGGACGGCAAAGTCAGATGTGAGCGCATCTATGCCGATGGCGGTGCGACGACTCAATTCTTCTCAGACGCCAGCGACGACGAAGAGAAGGAGAATGTGGATCCAAACTTCGACTCCAGCTTCCGCATTGATGACGACCACTTCCCCATTCATTCTGCGGACTCCTCCAACTCTGATCTCTACCCGTCTGCTGTTGACTCGTCGTCGTCGTCCGTAGTCGAAGGGGCTTGAAGATTGATGCGGTAGATTTCTGACTCAAATGTCCCTGCTTGCTATACACGCGCTATACATTGTCAACACTCCTTGCTTCTTACTTACCTTTACTTACACTCTCCTAATCGTTTGCTCTGTTACTTGTGTCACTCGTTTCCTTAGACCTCGCTACTTCAACTTGTTGTTGTGCCAATAAAAATCAACCCTCGTTCATTCGTAAATTGCTACATTGTGAAACCTTGCGACTCGATCTGAACGACGCTGTTCACCGAATAACATACTCTCAAATCCACTCCATACGGCTTCCTCCTCGCGAGTCTGTTTCCACAACGGCATATAGACACTGCGGATCTGGTTGATACCCACCAACTCTGCGCGTACATTGTTCAGCCTGATACAAATTTCCAAAAGATCACCTCGCTCTTTCTGTCGGCCTATCTCCAGCGGAATGCGTAGCCGCCCAAACGAACCTTGCAAACCTCGCATGCCCCACTCCGCGGTTTGTCGATAGGAAAGCAGCTCCCTGTCGAACGCAACTTGTTCCTCAATCTCTTCTTTCGTACCTCGGATCTTTTGTCCTGTCTTAATTGGAGCACGAATCTTTCCTTCAATCTCCTGAACGCCGCGCGGGAATGCCGTGTCCGCCACGAGATAAAATCCTTCCGGGGTCCGTGTGCGAAGCTTTTCGTAGATTGGCCGAGCTACACGCGAGTCGTGCCAGCTGCCAGGTGCATTCGTCTGAGCAGTGATGACAGTGCCTATCTCGACGAATGGAGTTGAATAATTCAGACTCAGAGCTTCAAGTGGGACGAACCTTTCGGCGAAAAAACAAGAACAAAGCTAATGAAATGCTCACAAAGCCAGCCATTGTATGTCGCATTCTCAATTCCAGGATCTGCCGATGTTTGGCACGGCAAATTGAGCCCGTCTATACTGGCAAAGGCGCCGGTAAGGCGCGGGTGACGTTCTGTGATCAGATCATTGTACTCCTCGTATTCGTGAAGATGTTGGGGCCATTTGATCCTTGCGGCAGGCATGCCGCGAAGGGCAAAGAGGAGAAGTTCAAGTCCGAAAGTGATGTAGCGAGAAATTGTGGTGGGAATGCACGCGAATATTTGCTGGAGACTAATCTCCCGCATCGTTGAGTTCAGGTAATGCAGTACAAGACCTAGCGCGCCAGGAGCGTCAAGAGAGCGACCGGACGGTCGTGTTTTCCCCGTACTTGACGCGTCTGGGCGCCTGATTGGTGTTGTGTCCCATGCATCACCAAAACCCGCCTCAAGAATGGCGTCAAAGGTCGCGACATCAAAACCCATTGTGGTGATGTACGCGCGGTCATTCCATGTACGGTACAGAACCTGCCAAGCAGTGGCGCCGCGCGGATTCCGTAGCAGTTGAGCGCGACAAAGATATAACCTGCTAGGGCGTCTTCGCTCCGTTCGCAGTCGGTGGGCCTCGATTGCCCCAATGGTTATTATGGCGAGTGTGGAGCCTAGTAGAAGCTGTTGCTCGTGGTCCAATGCGTCGTCCTCCATGTCTTCGAGCTCTTGCATGCAGAAAAACGCGTCGATGTCCATGTGTGCTGCAAGCGGGACGCGTTTGTTGAAGCCAAGAGCGTGTTGTGTGGTGTTCTTTGGTGTATCATGCATAAAGCCTGAGAGGAATAATATACGATGAAAACAATGTAAATTCACGGAAAAGTCTTATGGGAACGGCGGCAGATAGAATTTAAGAGCAAGTACAAGATGCCGTCATTGGTGGCACCCTAAAAATATTCCACCGAAATAAAATACCACTATGGGAAGTCAACCAGTGTCTGGCCAGACCATTATTTCGCTATCAGACGAGAAATTGAACCTTCAGAAACGCTTGAAGGCCATTAAACTTGAGGAGAAACGTCAGAAAGACGTTGAAATAGCGGAAGCGAAACGCACCGCTAAGTTGCTTAAGAAAAAGCATGCTAAACAGGTTAAGAACCGCGCTAAGGAAGCGGTTGAGGCGAGCATTGAGCGGGAAATTCGCACCAAAAGTACTGGTAAAAGCGAACAGAAACGCTCGAATTCCCCTCCTGCTAGACCCCTTGTAGGCGGAACGTTTATTGACAAAGTTATTCGCGAGGCTGCCGCTCGGAATTCCTCCCCACCTTCGTCAAGCTCGAGCTCGAGTTCATCCAGCTCGAGGTCCTCGAGCTCCCGCTCAGATTCCTCCGAGGAAGATTCCTCTGACTCGGACGACGAGTCGAGCAGCTCGGATAGTTCTTCCAGCTCTGACGAGAGTGGTACCGACTCTGGAAAGTCTGTGAAACGGAGTCATCACAAATCTCGTTCCTGTAAACACAAGGGAAAACGTAGCCATTCTCGCAAGTCGCGGAAATCTAGTAAATTGCGACGCGCGAAAGGCTCACGTAGGATGAGATCAAAATCTCAACGGGTTTCTAAAATGAGTTTGAAGCCTATCCCACCTACCAAATACAATGGATCAGTTGATCCTTATGCATATTTCCGGTTTGTTCGTGAAAGCACAAACTACGTTACCATGGGTAAAGTCCCTAAAGAAGATCAAATTTTCATTATCAGCTATTTTATGACCGGAACGGCTGGAGACTTTTACCAACGCAAAGTTGTTAAATATGAGAATCTTGGACTCTAACCAAGTTTTTCACCGAACTTTTGAACTACTGCTTCCCTAAAGATTTTAGGTTGAAACAGCGTACAAAATTGAACGGACTTTTCCAAGGTTCTAAATCAGTAACTGAACACATCGCTGAATACGAACAGTTACATACTATGATTGGTTTACCAGATGACCAGGAGAAAGTCACCCGTCTCTGGTTAACCTTGCGCAAGGACATCAAGAAGGAGATGTCCCGCCAAAAGCTTGATCCTGAGGTTTCAAGTTGGGACGACGTTGTTGTTGAAGCCGAGCATGCTGAAAAATTGCTTGGTAATTATAGACCTGAGGATGATAAGCCGAAGGCCAGCGCGAGCAAACCTTCTCACTCGTCATCCAAGAACCCTAATCGTGGGCGTGGTGGTCGCTTTTTCAAGAAGCCGACAATTCAATCTTCTTCCAAACGAACCTTCGATAACCGTAAAATGTCGACTCAACGTCGTAACGAATTAATGGCCGCTGGCATGTGCTTAAATTGCGCAGAACCAAGCCATATGGCTCGTAATTGTCCTAAATTAACGAGTATGAATTCAAACCAAAAAGGAAAACCTCCAGGTTTTGGAGCACACGCAGCGCGAATGCGTACTGCGAACGAATCAGCACTCTCAGCAACCACTGAGGTGTTGGAAACCTTACCCGTTGGGTCTGCGAGTTTCCGTATGGAAGCTGAGGAGGGCGGGAACCAGGATTTAAATACAGTCGTCACTGTCATAACCCATAGCCCTCGGGATACACCTCAGGGTATGGGTTATCACAGTGTATGGCTTTCAAAGGTGATCAGAGGCAGTGTTAGGTCACGTTTTCCGTGAGATATTACTATATATGGGGCGCGGGAACACTTACCTCATCTATGATCGTGCGTGACCAGGTGCATGAACAGTGGTAAAATGGCCCATCAACTCGGATTTGGCGTAAATATGGGTGATTTCGGTGCATCTTACAACTTTGCAGGTAAAATCAAGGTAAAATCATCCCAAACCATGCCGGTTGAAGGGCCCGATATAGAAATTTCATGGGTTATGACCTTCGCAGAAGGTATGGATTATGGGGTATGAGAGAGTTATGGGTTATGGCCTCCATTTCACTGCAAACCAACTTGGTGGGGCCAAAAAAGTATGGGTTACAGCAGAGTATGAGTTATCAGAGGTATGGGTTAGGACAGTGACGACTGTATTTTGGAAACTGTCAACTCTCACCCGGAAAAACCGCGACCTATCGGCGATTTGGTGGCTCGATTCGTTCGCATTGTACTGCAGAAAGCTCAACCTTACCCTGGAGACGAAGAGGTTCAAGAAGAATCTCGATTCCAAGTGTACGAGACGTCGGAAACTGAGTATGTTGTCATTGACAATTCAACCATGGAGGATGTGATCTTACCAATGGAATTCTTGTTTGACGAAGATTTCAAGATAGGTCTCTGGTATGCTATTGAGCGCCAGATTGCCATAGGACTTGATCCTGATGATGTTGAATGGGAAGACCGCTACACTGCGGAAACCGACGACATGTTCGCAACAATGGCAACATTCATTTTGCAGGACGTTGATCAAGAAATTAATACTCCTTTAATCAAGGATAATAAGATTCGGGTGGACTCTCTCAACGAAGACTCTTACCTTGTAACCAGTTTATTCCGAAGCATTGAACCGCAAATTCTTCCCAAAGAATTTCTGCAAAGCCGGGACTTTGATCTCTCGGTCTGGTACCTTGCGGATTTACCATCCTATTCGGACTCAGAAATATCCAGTTTGTCTGGATATGAGCTTAGTGAGTCGGAAGACGAGTTTGCCGACTTACCTGAATTATTCGAGGCGAGTGATTCAGAATACGAGTTGGATTCGGACTCGGATGATGGGGACCTTGATCTCCCTCGTTGCTTCAGAATTCCTGGATTTAGCGATGAATCTGAAAGTCGGATATGCCAGAGTTAATGTCAGTTAGCGACTCCGACTCTGAAATTGATGAGTTTGATGGCTTTGATGATGAAGAAGACGAACCTGAGTTTTACTCAGCATTGAGACCTTCAGGGAATCTGGGAGAAACGCTGGATGATCGTCTGAATCTCCTTTGTGAGGTCCTAGACTTACAGGATATTCCATCATCAAATTCGGAAAATAAACGACTTCGAACCGATCGCATTGGTGATCTTGTAGCGGAGGGCGCATGTGCCGTCCTTGAATTTCTCCAGCCTTATCCAGGCGATGAACTTGTTGAAATAGACAGACCTTGTCGGGATGAACGTCGTTTTTATCTCGATCAAGTTGTAGATATGCAATGGACCGTCTGGGATGAATATTTCCATGAGATCACGATAGTTCCCAAAGGTCAATTATTTGACGAAGAATTCGAAATCGCGGCGTGGTACGCCAGTGAGCGGTTGTATCAACTTGAAAGGGAAGCCGAACCCCCTCGTCCACTTCATCCAGTGCCAATCGATGATTTACTCTGTAACGGAGCAAATCAATATTTGAATGAACGGGTCGAAAAATACCCTGAACTTTCAACTTACCATGTTCGCAAGAAATATCCTGGATTGTATATTGTCTCGGGAGCGAACAAACGAGGTTGTCGCTGGCAGTTGGACCTGCCGGAGAACTATTTGATGAACTGGAGGTTCAACCTCGTTAATTGGATCCGCCGAAAGCGCGGTAAAATTGAACGTGAAGAAAGTATTCGTTGAAATACGTTTGATACGGAAGATGGCTTCGGCTATCTGTATCTTCTCTTTGAGACAGCATATTCAGAACAAGAAATCCGGTTGTTTGAAGTAATTCAATCAATTGAAATTGAACGCGATACAATCGAAGTTGAACTCGGTAGACCAAGTGCGCTACCTAAATTATCATACTTGTTGAAATTGCTTGCCGATGTTCAATTCCAAGACGCGTTGGAATCGCCTATTCTATACTGTGGAGGAATTCAGGTCCCTGCGGATCAAGTAAATGGAATTTCGCGTACCGCATGCATGCCTCGAGTCCCTGACAAAATTGTCGCAAAGCCGTTGATTATTGTAGTTCATGTCAACGGGCACCCAGCGCGTGCACTCGTTGACTCGGGGTCACTCGGGGATCTGATCTCGACCTCTTTGGCAGATCAGCTTCAGTTGAAACGACGGGAATTGGACGAACCAATTGTCCTTCAACTAGCCGTTCAAGGATCTAGGTCCAAAATTAATCACTCGGTTGAAGTTAACTTCAAGTATCAAGACATTAATTGTCCACGAACTTTCTACCTCGCCAACGTGAGTGGTTACGACTTGATTCTTGGGACATCGTGGCTGTTTCAACATCAAGTTAATATTGGGCTCAACCCCGCTCGAGTTTGTGTTGGAAGCGCGAAATGCTTACCTATTTCCGGTGTCGCAACTGCGAATAATTTGGTCCAATCGGCTCGAGACGAGCTGATAGAATATGCAAAGCCGATCTGTAAGAAGGCGGCCGAAACACCTCTGCCGCCTTTGCGTGCAATTAACCACACTATTCCTCTGATCGATGAAAAGAAGATCCTACCGTGGAGACCGTCTCGGTGTCCCGAGGCTCTTCGTCCGCAATGGGATGAGAAACGCCGGAATTATTTGAAAACTGGGTGCTGGAAAGTGACCAGCTCGGGGAATACTGTTCCCATGCTATTAATTCCAAAAGCAAAAACAAACCCGCCGAAGCTACGCACCGTTGTTGATTTGCGAGCCCGCAATAAGAACACCCACAAATTGTCGTCTCCACTTCCGGACATGGAAGGTATTTTGCGCCGAGTTGCTCGGTGTAAATATCGGTCTCTAATTGACGGACAGGATGCCTATGAGCAAATTCGGATTATTCCCGAGCATGTTGACCGTACCACGGCAACTACTCCTGATGGGAATATGGTCAGTCTGGTAATCCAGATAGGCGATTGTAATGCGCCGGCAACGTACCAATCTTTAATGAACTATCTATTTTCGGATTTCATTGGGAGATTTATGGATGTATATCTTGACGATATCATCATCTACTCGGAATCGTTAGACGAGCACATCAAGCATGTCAAAGCAATTATTGACATCTTAAAACGCGAGACACTGTACCTAAGCGAGCATAAACTTCAATTTCTGAAGCACGAAAAGAAGGTTCTTGGTCGGATTGTCGATGATGATGGCATCCAAATGGATCCTGATAAAGTCGACAGTGTCTTGAACTGGAAAACTCCAACTAACAGGGACTTACTTCGTGCGTTTCTGGGATCAATCGGATATCTCGCCGATGATCTGGCTCGTATTCGCGAGCCAATGGGTATTCTCCATGGTTTAACTGGAGACACTGTGCCGTTTCGCTGGGGTTACACTCAGCAACGGGCTTTTGAAGACTGCAAGAAGATTATTCAGCAGTCTCGCGAGCATCGTCGTATTCCGTTGAAATACGGACCGGATGCGGACCCTTCATTTCTCGTGACTGACGGATCGAGTTCTGCTATTGCTGGAGTTGTTAGCCAGGGTGCTGATTGGAAATCAGCGAAAGTTGCCGCATTTTTCAGTGCAAAACTCAACTCGGCGCAGCAAAACTATCCTGTGCATGAGATTGAGATGTTAGCAGGTATGCTAAGGCATCGTGACATACTGCAAGGGTTCCATTTTAAATGGATAACAGACCACAAGGGTCTCATTCACTTCATGAATCAGAAGAACTTGTCGGGACGACAAGCCCGGTGGATGGAAAAAATCTCTGAATTTGATTTCGAGGTTGTATATGTTCCTGGAACAGAAAATGTTCTGGCGGACGCATTATCTCGCATCTACTCGAACGAGGCACCCGGAACTTTTCGCGCGAGGAGCGAATACACGTACCATGATGTCGTCGACAATGATGCACTCAATATTAACTCCATTTCCATGTTGTTTCCATGCCGGTTTTTGCGGGTTCTGAAGCGAAAGCGATGGCAAGCGACCGTGTATTGAGGTCTGCAACGAAAGCTGCTGAGCAGAAGCAGAAACAGGATCTTGCTAACGCGAAACAGACCCAAGAAAGTCGTGTCTTAAGGTCGATGACTCGTGCCGCAAACGAGAGTAAATTTGCTTCCACAGGAGAAGCAAAGGAGGGCGGGAGTACCCAAACGAAATCGAGAACAGCTGACGCGAAGTCAAGCAGCTCTGACGTGCAGTCAAGAGCAGGCACCGACGCGAAGTCAAGTGCCGAGGCAAAGTCGTTTGACAGCGGGGATCAAACTTTGATCCCGGAAGCAAATCCGGCATCAACGGAATCTTTTTCTCCGTCTTCCGCTGCTGACGAGCCTCCGCCTCTCGCGCCGTCGACTCCTCGTCCACCTACGCTCTCGGAGCTTGAGCAACAACTCAAGGATATAGATCCTTCGATATTTCCTGTGGTCTCTGGAGGGACTGATGGCCTTGATCTGGTCAAATTTTTGCAAAATAAATACGGCGAAGATTCGTTCTTCAAAGATATTCTGGCGACTCCGAAAGCTTTCAAGAACTTTGAAGTGTCGGATGGCCCAATTTTCCTCTGTGAACACGACCGCAAAGTGCTCTGTATTCCTCATTTGAAGTACAAGGGCCGAAATATCCGGGAAATAATTATCTCGGAAGCCCACTCCGTTCTGGCGCATCTAGGGCCTCGAAAAACCACCGAGTATCTTCGGGAATATGTCTGGTGGAAGGACATGGTGCAGGATACGCAGATATATTGCGATTCATGCAAAACTTGCAAACATAGTAAGCCAAACAATCAAAAACCTTACGGGTTGCTTCATTCGCTTAATCCTCCCACTCAGCCTTGGGAAACGATCGGAGTAGACTTTGTGGGACCTTTACCCGAGTCTAAGAACCGCGATAGCGTGTTCAATTCCATTACTGTTGTAATTTGCTTATTAACAGGAATGGTACATATTATTCCCAGTCGCATCAACTACACTGCGAAGCAAATGGCCGAACTAATGTTCGGAAATGTCTATAAACTGCACGGACTGCCAAAATCTATTGTGAGCGATAGAGATGTTCTTTTTACAAGTAACTTTTGGCGCCGTCTCCATGAACTAATTGGAACTAAGCTTCGAATGTCCAGTGCTTATCATCCGGAGACAGATGGTAGCACTGAACGGGCAAATCGTACTGTCACACAGATGATTCGGCAGTGTATAGGCGACAAGCAGAAAGACTGGGTATCCAAATTACCAGCTGTCGAGTTCGCGATGAACTCTGCTCGATCCAAAACAACGGGCTATGCTCCGTTCTTCTTGAATAATGGACGCATGCCTCGTTCATTAATTTGGGATTCAGACCGTACCCGAGAATACCCGGGCATAGCTAATTTTGCATTGCAGCGCCGTCTAGCAATTATGGCTGCACACGATGCAGTTCTTGCTGCCAGGGTCAAACAAACTCGGAATGCTAATCGCCGCAGGCAAGCATCACCATTTTCTAACGGAGATTTGGTCTACCTTTCGACGAAGAATCTCAAATTTGAGAAGGGTTTGGCGCGCAAGCTTATTCCAAAATTCATTGGGCCTTACCTTATTCTCCGAGACTTCGGAAATAACTCGTTCCAGATTGAACTCCCGGCAAATATGAGACAGCGCGGGATTCACGATGTTTTTCATGCATCGCTTCTTAGGATTCATATTCCTAATGATGACCGCCGATTTCCGGGAAGACTGGAAACCCAATTAGATGTTTCCACAAATGCAACAACCCATGAGTGGGCTATTGACAAGATTGTTGGTCATTCAGGACGACGCGCTGACGCCGTCTTTGAGATTCAGTGGCAGTCTGGGGATCGGACTTGGATGCCCTATTCACAGGCGAGTCATCTCACCGCCTTGCGGGATTATTTTGAATCTCTCGGAGTGTCAGAAATTTCTGAACTCCCGCGCGGGTCTGGAAAACTACCCGAGGAAGACATTGACATATTTTCAGCGGATATTGTTTTGATTCAGGCGGATCAAGAGATTGTCTCAAACCAGAGAGTATATATAAACTCTCTGGATTTGTTCGTTGAACTCAACCCCGAGTTCACCTCTACATCTTATTCATCCTCTGCTTCCTCAACCGTTGTTCCCTTCCCCGCCATGCCCAACCACAAACATTCCAACAATTCCTCTTCCTCTTCCACAAAATCATCCAGCTTCCGCGTGAACGGTGTCCTTCGCAATGACATCGTCGCTCTCGCCAAATTCCTCGAGTTTACAGCTGTTCCGGAATACTTTGGCATGTTCACATTTTTTTGCACGAAACTCGCACATTTGATGGACTGATATGATGCACCTTTAAAGGAAAGGATCACCTCGGCTAGCGACGCCTGGCAGCGGCAGCTCAGCGGCTACGCACCGGCTATGAAACGGGGAGAAGTCCTCGGAAAATGTGAAGAGATGACAGAAAGCGTCGGGAACAGCGGCATTCGGCCCAAATCTCCATAAATGGTGCATCATATCACCTCGATCAAAAAGTGCAAAGTGTGCAAAAAAATGTGAACATGCCAAAGTATTCCGGAACAGCTGTAATAACTCGCACTGGCTTCAGCACATCGATGACCACACCTTCCTCCTTCGCGACCCGGACCTCGAAACCAGCCACGTTGTTCCCGCGGTTCTCGTCCGCGTGTACATCCTTTTCAATTACCTCCTTAACGACCCCGCCAATCGCTTCAAAGACATGCCGTGGGGCTACGTCGACTTCGCCCGCATTCTGAACGCCAACTGCCCGTCTGGCGAGAAATGGGCTTATTACGACCTCGATTCCGGACGCAACCTCTGGTACCCCGATCATCCTATCCCTTCCATCGTCACCTATCTTGTTCGCGAGAGTGATCTCGCCGAGGCGCCGCCTTCCGGCCAAGTCCTTGTTTCCCAGGCGCGTTGGGACCGCCTGACGGAGATGGATATGCGCCGTCAGGATAATCGTGAGCAAGGCCGAGGGGCGTTTTAAGAAACAGCAGCGGGATGCTCCGGAGTACGAGAAGGCGACGGCCATGGCTCAGCGCTTGGCATTGAAGGCTCGTATGGCGGAGGAGAAGAAGGAGCGAGAGGAATTGGATGCTCAGATCGAGGCTGAGTTGGCTGCTGAAAAGGCCGCTGCTGAGAAAGCTGCCGCCGAGAAGCGCCCGGGATCGTCCGCTGGAGGTTCTGATGAGATGCAAACTTAGATTGGGGTTGCCGACGCGTCAACCCGGAGGGCGTATGTAACACTATTATTTTTCTCTGTTATCTCGTGACCGTGTTTGACTTAGACGTACTATCCACCTCCCGCTCCGTCCATTATCTTGCGCTCATGTATGACTTCATTCCGTTCTGTCTCGTTTCTTAGTTTACCTTAAATACTGTGATGTACTTTGTATTAGACTTTGGTGAATCTAGAACTTAAAACAGTCACTCTGTTCGCAACCAGCTCTCAACAAAACCTTTCGTGTGCCGAAACTATTACTTAACGGTAATCTTTCGTCACATTGGCTCAGATTTTCAGACAGAGTGGAGGTTAGAAAGTAACGATATATTCATCTTGTAGTCTACGGAGTGCCACAACCTTTCGCTCCACACTCCACCACTGTCCGCTCTGCTCAACACGTTTGCCGACCGTTATGACGCCGCCGCCGCTGAGGCCCAGCGGCGGCTGTCTCGGATGCCAGATGTTTGGCGGCGACCTCCGGCATGCAAAATCTCACCATCTCAACAGTACCTTAGCACTTTGTATGGGCGAAACGTAACGCGTAACGCCCGCCCTGTTTCGTTTCAACGGTAACGCATAACGGTCGGGTGGTTTCCCTGACGACTGCGTGACAAACAAAGATGTCGAATTATCATGTTTGTGGCTGTAGAATCTAGCTGAATCTACTGCTATAACCATCCTCCTCCTCACTGCACTCTCTCTACAATCTTCGTCAAGATAGAACCGGTACGGTCCATCGGAAACCACGGGCAAGGTGCTGAGAAGGTGTACCAGAAGCTGGCCGAGGTAGTTTAACTAGTCGCTCGAAGAGGGCTTGTGGTGGACCCGTCGCTGGTTTAGGTGTCTGAGCGTGCGCCACGGCGCAGTATTCATGAAAAAAAAAATAGGTGTATTACGGAGCCCGTAACAAGAGAAATGCAATCAAAAGGGCTATGGATACAAAGAAAGCATAAACGAGAGCTAAAAATTGCCCAGAATCCGTTCAACGTTTGGAAATAGACTTTATCGGTGTTTGCCCGCCCGTGTCCAAAATTCTATGATGTCACGCATAACGCTGAGGCCGTTTCTGGTTTCCATGCGTAGCGTTTCCAGTAGCGTTTCCAGTCACGCTCGAGGGTCTGTTTCACCCATACAAAGTGCTACAGTACGCTCCACTCTGACATTTAACCAGGACACCCACGGGGTTTCTTATATAGATTTGCTGGTTTTTCCTATATTACAATCGACCTCCCTACAACCTCCCTAGGCGATTTGACTTGAGACAAACCTGTTCCGAGAACGGCCGAAAGCCCCACTCACGTCATCAGCACACAGCCAAGCAACTTACGACAACTTCGCTGCTGTCTCTCGGAGACTCTCCCGTCGACCGGCCTCCGCTCCACACCGCTCCACACCGAACGATGTACATAAGTTAGCCCGTAGCGTCGTCTCCAATTAACAATCTTTCTTGTCTTTCTGTGTGAACATTGAACATGTAATCTCTTTCCCACCACGAAATCGACATCCAAATGTACGAGGACTGTTCCTCACAAGTTCCTCAATAATTACAGTCGCGGATATACTAGAGCTTATTAGCAGCCGGTGCTTTTCAAAATATACATGAAAAACTAAGCGAGATCAGTGAAAAACGGAGGTTCCAAACATGCAAAACCTCGAAGACGTCATCGAGAGATGCGGTCAGGCGCATGGCCGTTCCCCGCTCCAGAGTGGCGATCATGACGAAGTAGGACGCTTGCGCGAAAGGTAGAGCTTGTTGCTCGTCGTTCCAAGAGGCTCGCAGGACGGCGAGTAGAGTAGTGAGCGTGTACGCTGATAGAAGTCGCTCAGAAAGGCAACTCAAGCGATGCGGCACGAATCGGCACGTTGTTTCCTTTCTTGGAAAGGTGAAAAAGTGCTGCTCCACTTGTGGTTTTTGGATGACGTTCTTGTGCGTAAAATTTCGTTTTTCACCGGTTGCTAATAAGCTCTACTCATCGAATTTATTAACACCTCCAACGACGCCGCAACGGCATCAACAACGACAGCGAGAGATTCAACGCGCTATACGCGAAACCAACGAAGCACGTAGGCGTGTACCTGCTCATCGCGACCAGAATGTCCCACCCGATACTTCCACCACTGCGGCCCCAACGCCCGTTCTCTCAGTCAGGTCAGACGACATCAGAGAGCCCGAGAGAATCGTCCACACCCTCCAACGGAACTGCTTTCCAATAGGTCACAGGCGCAGAGTGCACGGAGAGAGCGAGAACGTGCTGAAAAGGCCGCGAGAATGGATGTTGACGGTACGTCAAGGTGGTTGGACTCTTTTGCTCTTGCTGTTCTCTGATGCCTTCCTCTTCAATTGCAGATCCAAACCCATGGGAAAGAGTGTCTCCGTCGAGGGTTTTTTTACCGGTCTCGAGCTGAAGGATGATCGTTCAATGAAGTATTTCATTGTTGATGTTGAGAAAGTGACGTTCCTCGGCAATGCTTCCTCGACGACGGCACTGAAAGAAGAGAGTCCATCCAAAATTGGTATGTTTCTGTTTTCTATCTCTCATAGCTCGAATCTCAAATCATCTTTAGTTACCAATGGTACTCCAGCACGCCTCAAGTTCACCGGCTTTTTTGGAGGGCAGTCCAGCACCGAGTCTTCCGAGCCGAATTCGAAGAAGCGCAAACTAGATCACCGCACCAACGAGCAGGAGGACAAGGGGGAAGGGACTTTCAGTGGTCGTCGCGCCGGTGGTAATGGTGGTAAACATTGAATCAACCATACGTATTTGTAACACAAGCATTTAAAATCTCCTCATTCTAGATCTGCTCTGCCATGTCCTTTTCTTTGTACTCTGATCACGCCGTAGCGTAGCACGGGTAACTGCTAGTTTTTCTAATCCTTGCCTCCAAAGACAGTGTATCTGTGTATCCAATGAATTTGTGCCCTCGTCGTCCCCAGAAAGCGATGGCGAGGGCAGATTAGAGGCAGTTTGATGAGAATTTCCTTTTTTGGGGGTGGCATCAGATGGCGCCTCCAGACTGTATACTGGCGGCGCCATCTGATGCTGAACAGCCACTTTTGATGCGGATGGAGTCGATTGGGGCCCCATCATTTTTTGGATGTCTCTGGATCTTCACACCCTCGTCCTTCTCACTATGCCGCGGCCAGTGTTGTCATTTAAAAGAGACTCTCATCTAATTCTATTCCTTAGCTTTATAGCAACGGATAGTGACTGGGTTCGCCGCCTGAAACTAAATCAAGGTGAATGACTGGCAGGTATTCATACTTAAGCAAAACAGCTGAGTGAGCACCAGTTGATCAAAACCCGTATATTGTTTCCAAAACGGCTGTAACTTCTACATGAAAGTTTGGCCCATCAAAGTTTCTTAATGCGAAAATTGGTAGCCATTCAATGGCTCCAATGGCTCTTCGCAAACCCTCTAATGCCAAACGCGAGCATATGCTCCTGGCCCCGATGATGAAACGATTCCGCAGCTGGTGGATCTGAGTTAGTCTGTATTTTGCCACGGGGGTGATGCACGGAGGTGGGCATAATGCCGTAATGTACGAATTGGGAAATAGTTCCCACCCGCTATTCACCTTATACTACCACTGTGCCCCCGTCAATTGCCTAAATTTTGGGACACGACGCTCAAATTAACATAGTCGAGCAGGTCTATAAAGTTTGAGTGAGTTATTTCACTCAGTGCGACAGGATTTCACAACACCGCGGGTGGCCGGCGGCCAACCCACCAAATTGCGATCTCCCTCAATTTTGAGCCATTTCCTTCCATTCAAGTGAGTAACATCATTGAAATGAGCTGCCAAAGGTACCCCGCACAGCAGAGTAACTAAAAACACGTAGCAGAATGCACAACGACGCGATTGATTCGACTTGATTAAAATCATTACGGCATTTGGCTCACCTCCAATCGCCGATGACAGCAACTTGACAGACTACAACAAACCGCAGGTACGAGGATATATTTTGTTGTAGCGTCTGTTTACAAGAGACTAGATCTGAGTATGAATTGCAACCCAAAAAAGATAAGTATTTTATGATCTCATCTATTCTGCGGTGCTTTGACGAAGAGTGGGTGTGCGCTTCTGGGCGTTTAGTTGTCGTTGTTTGTCCCTGATGTCACCTATTGTTAAGCTTCGGCCCGAATAAAGGAATAGATCCAGCCTGCGTTGCCGCTGCGGGTTGGTGAATCCGAATCAGTCTATGTCTACGTCATGTTGTGAGGCCTGTGGACTCGAGAGATGTTTGCCACAATAGACGGTTCTTCGGGATACTATAAATCTCAAGGGTGTGCGGAAACCAAAAAAAAATACCTATGGCTGTTTTTTTTTTTCAAACCGACCTTTTGGCTCAACCACCCTGCCACGTAAGCATTACATACTGGCCAAATCGAGTAAATATCCACGTGATATCAGCGTGCCAAAGTGCTTGACCAAAACTTGACTCAAAATATGAACTCAAAATAACTGTTAGAGGTGGAATAAGATAAATTAACCACCAAATATCTACTACAACGGAGGAAAAGAGGCACATGCATTGTATCCTCTGTTGCCTCTGATATCAAACACAGCCAAAGTTGATCGTCCCAAATAGGAAGGACTGCCGGTGAAGCCCGGAAAGAGAGGTTGCCCGGGATATTTTGAGTAGAAACAGCGGTAACAGTAATTTCTAGGTGAATCTGAGCTCCCGGGACCGAGATTCCACCCGGAAAAAAATAAATATGATTTGTATGCCGGAGTTCCGGCCTACAGAAGGGGGAGCTTGCGCAATTCTGTATCAATATTACAATGCACATTGGAGTAAAGTATTAAGTTGAACAAGAAATTATCAACTACGTTCAAGTAGATGAGGTTTCAGAAAAATACATATTGACTTACGGTAAGCGGATTGGTCGCGGTTCGATTTCCGCGGCGGGGATGGTGTGACACATGGGTCACAGTGATCACTGATGTTTGGTCCAGTTGTGTATGCGGCTCTGAACACAGTTTGGGTTATTACGCCTTATTATCCGGGAGTAACACACCTAAAAAATGATTGTGGAGGGTGTATGGGGGTTCAAGATGGAGTGAAAAATAACTTTTTGAGTGCAGAGCTCGCAATAAGTATTGGCCCGCAAGAAAACTCTGCAAAGAAATGCCAAAGAACCAAGCACCGAATTGCCATGTGCATAGTGGTGGTCAACCAGGAGGTACGAGTACACTCTCGGGACCTCTATCGACCCTTCCCTCCACTTAAAATTTGTCAATCACTACGCACCAAAGCCAGAAACAGGACGGATCAATTTACAACGCGGTCACGTGCTCACTCCGACATTTCCTTTCTTCCGCCTCCTTCTCAAACGACTCCAGTCTGACTTTTTCTGGCCAGCTATATGAGTAGAGTTATTAACAACAATTACTGTCAGAGATTTACAGCAAAAAATAGCGAGGTTTGGTGTGATGCCATTGAAATTGTACCAATCGATGCATTCAAATGAATTGTACGTGTAAGGCTTTATTTTCGAGCTTGGAAATATCTATATCTACGCTTTCAACTAATCAACATTGTCCTCTCCCTCTCCATTGGCTGAGTCAGCGTCACCCGGAGATGGTGAGTTGTCTTGTTCTTCTTGTTCTTCATTATGGGAGGTGTCAAAAATCAAAGGTGCGACTTCATCTAGTGCAAGTCGATTACAAACATCGCCGCAGCTATGGTCTCGAATAAACGAGTTGATTCCTTCAAGGCCGAAGTCGCCAATACCACTGTTTCTAGATCAGAATTCGAGTCAGCACAGGAGAAATATATGAAGAGAATGGATATACCCGGTAGCATTGCTTCGGCCTGTATTTGAACGAGATGTTCATCAACAATGAATGGCAAGATATTAGGAGCGGTATTTTCGGAGTCCTCGGTCAAACGATAAAATCTTTTCACAACATAACTTTGCCCATTATCGGACAGAAACTAAGGAAGGATGAGCGTGGATTGTTAATAGGAACTCAATATTACAAGACGCACATCATATACATTTTTCATAGCCCCAGAACTGAGGGGGTCGTTTCAAATGGATTGTTAATAGGAACTCAATATTACAAGACGCACATCATATACATTTTTCATAGCCCCAGAACTGAGGGGGTCGTTTCAAAGTCTTCCGCGAAGGATGATCTCTGATGATTCAAATTGCATGTCACCAGTGCGTGGGTCCACAATGCAATCAATCCTCTTCAGAGTTATCCGAGTTCGACTAACAACAGCAACTGGGCCGGAAAGAGCAGAGGGTCGAAATTCGGAGCGCAGTCTCGTAGCACCTTGCAGCAGTGTCAACGACATCAATCCGAGTGAATCAATAGTCTAATCTTACTCTGATTTAACGTTGAATGCAGTGTGCGGGGACGCTTGGCAGCAGACAATGCTGCTGGATCTGCAACCGAACGCTTTTTAGATCCAAGCAAGGAGGGTGTAGACTCGGATCCCACATGTTACGGCTTGCTTGCGGCTTGCCGTCTCTTGGCCAGATACTGAAATAAATCGCAAAAGATACTCATTTACCCATCAAAAAGGCTGAGATAAAGACAGGATGGTCGTCAAGGCTAGAAAAAACTTCCCAAATATATACAGCTGCATACTCGGTGTTACAAAAAGTGACCGACAATGTGCCATTTTAGGCCGAATCGTGTAGTATTTCGTTGAGTCAAGCACATAGGAATGTTCATTGGGATGATCTGTACCCATTTGGATGGCAGTTTGTGAGAAACGACGCCGCGAATCTCTCGCACCAGTCGGTTCAATCTGACAGCTAACATTTTGCCTTATTTAGAAGAAACCATTTGGCTCTCGCTTTGTTGGCACAGGAAACACAGTTTTAAGTATTCCATATTGTATTCTATACACCATTCTATTGTCTGACCAAATTTGGTCTGTGTGAACCATGTCATTGGGGCTTTTTTGAGCGTCTGAATTCCACCACTCAGATTTGATTCAGTTTCAAGCTGGGTATCAGCTCGTTTTGCTACAAAAAGATGGAACTAATGTGAAAATTCCAGCAGCTCTCTTGCTCTCTGTGTCAATCAAGTAGCCAAGAGTTATTCAGCGACATATATTATCATTATGTACCCTCCTCATTAACCGGGATCAACAACAAGGACAAATTGGAGGTGAAATATGCGCGACCTGTTTTCACACTATTTTGAGGCCGTTTTCGCAAAGTATTTTGTATGACTGGATGGGATAGTGTCGTTTTTATCAAATGCAAGTTGGAAATCCGGTGCGTTGATCAGATATTGTGGATATCTTTTCGAGTTTTTGTGTGGTTTGTGCCAGCTGCATGCAAAATAGTATGACGTCCAGTTTGTTGACAAGCCTCAGGAGCCTCAGACAAGGAATGTCACGGATCTTTTCATGTATGCTGTAGAGAATTGTCAGGGGTATATTTGAAGCGCGACACTTCAAAAAAAATATCACGTGTCCGTGAAGGAGTGACCAAATTATTATGGGTTACTTTTTGTAGCACCGAGTATCTGCCCTGGTTGTAGACCAATTCATTGCCATCAGCTTTCCCGATACTGACCGGAGTTTGAATTCAGGATCAATCACAGGTTTGTTGGTTCAACTTCCGTTTCCGTTGGTTTCTTCAGACTTGTCCCATTGTCTCGATTGTTAGGGGGACCAAAATGCTAGATATACTGCTTTAGAAGGTATTCTGTTCAGGTACTAACTAAAATCCTATCCAATTTAGCGCAAGATCAGAACCGGCAAATGCCGTCTCAGCGAATTCAAGTTGATAGTTTCATTGTCGTTGCCTTCGAACGTGATTCGTGGATATTATGAGTTCATGCAGCTCAGGTAGACATCTCAATTATCGTAGAGGCAGCGAACCTCAAAGAAATCCGAAAAGATTTAGAGTACCGCAAAGTTTGCTGTGTATCTGCGGATACTTATATGCCTATGGGCTTTGAGCTCATTCTTTTAACTTATTCTGCCCCAAAATGCAGGCCTACTGGCTCAAGACGGAATTCAAGAGGTAGGAGAGCAGGGACTCACTGGACCTCAAAGCACTCAGGCCTGCAGGGACGACAATTCCCGCTGGCGAGGTTCAACCAACAGCCTCAAAACTTGAAGTGGCCCAGATTGTCAAGGTTTAGCTGCTGTATAGTCATCACACCGGAGCCAGTCACTTACTTTGTGCCTCCCCATATACATATGACGCTCACCAGTGTAAATCGGCTTCAAAGAACGGTATAATCATGAATCATTGTCCAAACTCTGAAACACCATCAATATCAAGTAACACTCAATACCGCACCTTTGAAGGGTATTATACATACTGTATATAGACAGAAATTGAAGCAGCTAAGTAGCTGTAGCAACCAGCCCCTTGGCTTCGAGGATGAAGAGTGCAAGCCGAAACAATCCAAGTTTACTGTAACTTTATGTAACCGGGAACGACCGAGAAGCTGTCAAATTTGACCGCGGGATTGAAATATACAGTGGCAGCAAAATCTGATGTCACCCCTAAAAATAGAACAGCCCATTTCTCCACCATTTTTTGGGGGGGTGGCAGCAGATCCTAGTCTCGGATACCCAGACGTTCCTCCGCAGTTCGAGAGGGCGAGATTAGATATATCGGAGCTACTTCCTAATCTGTAATTTCAATGACAGGTTTTGGCGTTTGATTGATTTTGAGGGTGATCGGAACAAGGGCGTAGGAACGTCTGGGCCACTTCGATTGGGGCACCTACCATAACCCGCTTCGCGCGTCACCGCGTCCACTTCGACCATGCCTCCGGAGGGTGGCGACGGTCACCCCGCCCCCTGCGAGCGCTCTCAACATCTCCTACATGACGTGGGCGGCAGGCAGCCACTGAATATGGCTACAATTCAAAGCATACACGCGACGCAATGAGCTCGGCGGGGGTTATGGTAGGTCGTCCAATGGAAGAGACCCAGACCTTCCTAAGTCCCCACATCCATCATCACGAAAATCAATCAAACGTCAAAACTGTCATTGGAATTACGGATTAGGAAAGAGCTCCGGGCTCCGAGTAAACTACCAACAAGGATTACGCAGGAAGGTCTGGGTATCCGAGACTAGCAGATCCCGCCGCCACTGTATAGTGACCGGCAATGGCATTGAGATTGATGGCGGTTATGTAACACCTGTCATCACCCGAAATATGGCAAATGCAGTCGGTCCAATGTAGTGCAAGATCCCTGCATATTTTTGTATAGCTTCTGGTGAGAGATGTTTTCAGAATCATATTCCCCAGGGAATGTTCCGGGCAAAACCTCGAAATGGGCTTCAAACAGCTGAAATAAGGCTGCCTGAGAGCTGCTAGACAATTTGGCTGCATTTACTTACACTGAATTCTATATTTTGAAGCCAGTTGGGCTGTTACAAGATCATTTACGCTGTCAAACCCGGTTTCAAGCGTCAGAATGTTCAGCTTACAGTGTCATGAAAAAGGCATTTCTCGTCAATATAAAATTGTGGAATCACAGAGATGACTCTTAGCCACAACATTCACCACTGGTTGGAGGTGATTGGTACCCTTGCTGAGGCACAAGAGCGCGCCAAAGACATTGCCTTTTTTTGACATCTTGACGCAAGCCCTTTCTCAAATTCCGTGTGTCCGCACGTGAATGTCATGTGAGTGTGAGGAAGCGGCTTGTTCCGAACCTATCCTATACTTTAAAAGAGCACGGCACAGCCTCAGCGCCGGAAAGGGAAATTTACCCCGTGACTTTCTGTCAAAGCCTGAGAATCCCCGCGCGACGCGCGCCGGCGAGTGCAGCGAGCGGCAGTGCGGCGCCGTCGGCCTTGAAAGCAGCAAGTGAGTGCAGGTCAAACATTTGAAGGGTCCTGAGTGGCAAAGCCACGGGTCCCACAGCTCGTTACTATTTCAATGTAGAAGGGGCCGGGGACCCACGTGAGACGCACGTGACCCGCCTACGTTTGTTCTCCAGTTCAAGTTGTTCCAATCTCTGGTTTTCTGGCAGTGTTCAATGAGTCGTCGAAAGCGGAGAAAGCCTCCACCCGAAAGTGATACGGAACCTTATGAGCTTGATGCCGTTGTGGGAGAGGAGGTCAGAAACGGAACAGTGGGCATTGATCTTTTCTTCTGTCCGTTCTTCATTCTCAGCACACACAGACGTTTTTTTTGGTGCGGTGGAAAGGGTACGGGCCGGACAGCGACGATTGGAAGAAGGAAGAGGACGTGTACGTCCGCAGCACGGTCCCAGGAAGCAGCTAAATTTGTTTTACAGGCAAGCGCCGGAATTGGTTGAACGTTTTCGGGCAGAATCCCAAAGTGCGACCCAAGGTGCCTCCTCTGGGCCTTCCGCGACGGACATGGCGGGCACCGTATCTGGCTTTGGTCGCTTAAACCGAAAGCGGTCGTCGAATAAAGAAGGCAAGAGGAAAAAAGCTGTTTACCCGGAAAAATCTCCTACATCGCCGCTGGCTTCCAAGCTGCCAAGAAAACAGGCCTCCTCCGGTCTGCCACTCCCCGAAGATGACAACGAGGTTCCAGCGACCCCTCAGTCCACTACACCACCTATTATGACCGTGTCTCCCAAGTTCCCCGTTGACACGATGCTTGGCCCCGCAATCGGAAGCATTTACGCTTCGCCGCCTATCCCGTCTGCGCCCGTCTCACGGTTGCCGGCCCGTGGCTTTGCGGGAAGAGGAAATTGCGTTGATGACACTGTAGCGGACAACGCTCTCACCGCAAGCCAGCACGCACCGCCCGACAGTGGCACTGTCGTGCGCCCTTTGGCTGGCAAACCATCAAATTCATTCCGAGACGCAAACAAGCGGCCGCGTAGCCTATCATTGGATACCGCTGAGACACCATCGAAGCGGAAAGTCACGGCATTCTCAGAAGACGCAGCGCTGGTCCCAACCAAAATTGCGGATGCTCAGTGGGTTCATCTGTGTTATTCTCTTATTCTATGCGAGCAAGCATTTTATAGCGCCCAAGTCATAGCCGACGAATGGAACGAGGTTGCTAGGCAATCAGGCGTCCCTGAAATTGCTAAAATCACTTTCATCAATGAAATTGACCACGAACCTGTCCCGCCCGATATCAACACCTTATTCACATACTTGGAAAAGGACTGTTTAAGGTGTGTTGGGGCATAATAGAGTAGTAGTGTGCGTTTACTATGCGGGGTTCCAGCAGTGTTGAGGTGCCGAATCCACCAAAGGCCGAAACTATGCCATGCATAGGAAGGCATCCCGCGTTCACTGATGAGGTACCTCTGTGTAACCTGGATGCTGACTGACAAAGGTACTGAACCTGCCAAGGGATTGTTTACCTTCGCCACAGACTGCAAGATCATTATTGAATGTGGTCAGGTACTTAGTCGAAGCCGCTTTTTTTGAGAACCAAGCACCATCACTTTTCTGTAGGACTGTTCCGCGGCAAGCAACTGTAAAAATCGCGTGACGCAACTTCCCCGCACCATTCCGATTGAGATATTCAAAACGGTCGAAAGAGGGTGGGCTGCGCGCAGCGCTGTTCCCTTGGTGCGTGGCCAAGTGCTAGGTCTTTATACAGGGTTTGATATTCAACGTTGGATTCTTGGATCAAACTGATTCTATCGACAGACTAATTATGTCAGTCCTTCAAACGTTTCCCTCGCTCTTAAGTTACTGACTCGTGTCTTCAGATCACGCACCACGGCAAGCAAGTTGATAGGTGCCGACGCCGCTTACATCTTCCAGTTAGACATGGATGAACCGCAGGACGCAGACCCGTCTCTTGTGTATAGTGTAGACGCTTTTCGCAGTGGTAAGACGACTTGACATCCTTGTACTTATACTGCATGGACGGCTAACTTCTTTCCCGAGGAAATGGACGCGATATATCAAGTTTGTGTTTCGCCTCGTTATCAACAATCCCTGAACAAGTCGAACAACAGTCACTCTTGCTCGCCCAACACTGCCATAATCCCGGTGGCACGTGGATCAGCGCATGTGATTGCTTTGCGCGTTTGAGTATCAATCTCTATTTTTTAACGAATACAATTACAGGAATCGCTTCCCTACACCCTTGCGTTTGTAGCGACCCAGGATATAGTGCCTTTGGCGGAGTTGACCCTGGACTATGACCCCTCGGAGGCGAAGACGTTTGCTCGGAAAAAGTATCGTGAAAAGTCCAGATCGAAGATACTCAAGCGGAAGAGAAATCAAACGCCTTGCAAGTGCGGAACTCTTCAGTGCAGGGGTTGGCTTCCACAGATGTGAAGATACAATACGGCTTTTACACTGTCCAAATTATTATGGTGGAAAATGGGCTCCTTGACAGGACTCGCTTGCTGTCTTCTGCTCGGAATTTCGGCGGTTCTTGGCTTGAATCACTGAGTAGCACACCATCTCTCCGCACTGGACTACCTTAGTCGACGTCTCTCTCGAGCTGCCTGTGCTGCCCGCTGCTTGCTTTGCTTGCTCTAGGACCTTCTCGTCGACTTCTGAGTCAATCTCGGATCTTGCGTCATATGGTTGATGGGTCACGTCACCGTCCGGTTCTCGGGCTCTACCCGCAACCGGTCATTGACTCACGGATCTCGAGTCTCGGAGCCGGCAATACACTGCGTCGGCTTGTCGCATGGAATGCTTGAAAAATAGCGAACCGATGCCCTGTTGTTGGATTGGGGTATGAAAAGCTTGCAAAATAGTGGATCCGATGCCCCGTGCTTCATTTGCTCCGCCGTCTGGTATGGCGGGCCGTGGCGTATAAGGAATAATAGCCTTATGCGGCCGGAGAGAACTAACTCCTCTGTCGGTCTTCATGTTTGAAATGACATGCTGGCTTAAGTTGATTCCTGCTGTTAAGCCCATGCATATAATTTAAATAGGGTTTACACCCCATGGGTGCCGCTACGACGGCTATGGGGAAGGGGTGGGCCTCGAAAGAGAACCCTCTGCGGTGGGCCGGACGACTGGACATTTGCTAGGGAACACTTCTATTCAACAAGTCACCCCAGTCAGAACACAGAACTGACTTGCCGGCCAGAGATGAAACCAGGACACGGGCGATGGACCATGCCTGTATACTTGCTCAAAACGCCGAAGTTTATCGCACACGTTTCAATATCTATCAAGAAAGTTGATTGAAGATTGCGAGAATGCTGGTGCTGACGAGAACTAAAAATATTCAGACTTTATGGTTAAAATACAAGATCAATGTCGCAAATTTCGGACAACACTGTACTCGGTTCATTACTGACGAAGACACAGAGAACCTTCGCACCTGGAAAGTACACTTACTTATGGCGATCCACGACACAGAAATGCCGCTGGCGGATTGCTTCAGATTCTGGAAGAGAAAATTGAACAGTGTCAAAAAGCGCGTGCAGAGAAGAGAAAATCCGAATCCGAAGCTCGTTACGATATCGAGGGCGAGACTCTGCGAACTTCAACCTGCAAAAGGATATTAGAAAAATCGGTCATTCCGAGGCTTTTCTTGGTGCCGAAAACGTGTTTTCCCGGCCGAGGGATTTCCCCTTGGGGAAGGGAAAACAATGACCCACCGTGGGAATCGGGACCGTTTTCCCCATCACCCTCGGAATGGAGAAGTTCCCCGCTTCGAAAAATCGGTCATTCCGAGGCTTTTCTTGGTGCCGAAAACGTGTTTTCCCGGCCGAGGGATTTCCCCTTGGGGAAGGGAAAACAATGACCCACCGTGGGAATCGGGACCGTTTTCCCATCACCCTCGGAATGGAGAAGTTCCCCGCTTCGCAACGAAAAATCGGTCATTCCGAGGCTTTTCTGGGTGCCGAAAACGTGTTTTCCCGGCCGAGGGATTTCCCCTTGGGGAAGGGAAAACAATGACCCACCGTGGGAATCGGGACCGTTTTCCCATCACCCTCGGAATGGAGAAGTTCCCCGCTTCGAAAAATCGGTCATTCCGAGGCTTTTCTGGGTGCCGAAAACGTGTTTTCCCGGCCGAGGGATTTCCTCTTGGAGAAGGGAAAACAATGACCCACCGTGGGAATCTGGACCGTTTTGCCATCACCCTCGGAATGGAGAAGTTCCCGCGAACTGGTCCGAATGATTGATACATGATCCTTACTCATAGACCGGTAACCGATCTCTCGTATGAAGACAATCGTTCATACCCAGTGAAAAACCGGGCGCGGCTGGTATCGCTAGATATCGTTTGGTATGGTTTGCCTCGCAGAGTATCGCCTGGCATCGGAGTACAAACTAGTGACGTCACGAATGTTTCTTTGTCTTCGACTTTCACAAGACTTTCAATCGACTTTGTGAAATCGTTCCTTGAATAAATTTGTCAAAGACATATTGCGCTACGATCGCCTCGACTTGTGACTGAGTTTTGACTTGCTCGATCTTTTCTCTATTCCTTGGACCAAATGTCTCCCCCTGGCTCGGACTCAGCTGTTTCGCCGACTAGCGAACTGGAACCCACACGTCGTCGAATTAGGCTAATGTGCTACTGCCCCACGAGGTGTGGTATAAGAGGTGTATCGAGATCTGAGGCTACTTGGCACCGTCATAATCCTCGGCCGAATCCTACTGGCGCTTCAGCAAATGGCACATCTGGAGGGACTCGTCGAAGACGGCGGAACCAATCTGCTTCTGAGAGCGGCCCGGCTGCAGGTTCAAACGGGACATCGACCAGTACAAATTCACGAAGACAAGACCACGATACACCCATGGACTTGGACTCTGAAGAGGAACCAGACCGACATGACCAGGTGCGTAAATTTTGAATCTACTTCTCATGTTCATTTGAATAGCTCTGCGCAGTCCCGCTCTCACTCCCCAGAGTCTCGATTGGACCAAGAATTTGTGAATACACCGATCACAGTCAATTTAATGCACTAACATCATTAGAACGGCGACGACAACGAGATGGACGGCTCACAAGAAAACCACGACCCTCCCGGCCACGATCCCGACGACTCCGATGAAGACCCGCGTCCCCCATCGCCTACCGACAACCCTTTTGCCATCCCTCCGTCTGCCATCGAGGACATCGAAAATGCGAATAAATTCATCAAAGCGTTAGAGAATGCCGCAGTTGACGACTTTCTCGATGCCGACACAGTCGAACGACTGCGAAATCCTCTGCACGAAATCCCCGTGCTCGACTCCGACGAACGACTCGCTATCGATCTCTTCCTCTCCATCAGTAATGCCTCCGTGCAGACCTACAACTCTGTTCGGGACGCGCTGCTCCGTCGCTACCCAGACAACCCCGTCCTTTCCTACTATGCTGTCAAGAAGCTAGTGAGCGAGCTCAGTGGTATTGTATATGTCACATATGACATGTGCATATCATCGTGCATGGCATATACGGGGCCGTGGGCTGATCTCGAATCCTGTCCGTATTGCGGTGAATCGAGATATGACGCAAAATACGAGGGGGCACAGGTTCCGCGGCAAAAGTTTAATACGATCTTGGTTGGTCCCCAGCTGCAGGCACTGCGGAGGTCTCCTCAGGGTGCAGCAGAAATGCGGTATCGGGAGCGGCTCACAAAAGCAATCTTGGACGATTTGGAAGAGAATGATGACGTCAAAACCCGCCCATATATCGACTTCTTTGACGGTAGCGACTACATTGAAGCTGTTCGTGCCGGGAAGATCAACGATGGCGACAATATTCTCATGCTTACCATGGACGGCGCACAGCTGTATCGTAACAAGACCTCTGATTGTTGGATAGGCGCATGGATCGTTCTCGACCGCCCCCTCGATGTACGTTACAAGAAACGAGGCATCCTCCCCGGCTTCTCTATTCCCGGCCCCAACAAACCGAAAAACTACGACAGCTTTCTCTTCCCGAGTTTACATCACCTTGCGGCTATCCAAAATGAAGGACTGAAGGTGTGGGACGCATTGGATAAGGCGACGATGATCCAACACCCATTTCTGGCGCTGGCTACTGCCGACGGTCCAGGGATGGCGAGTTTGAATGGCTGTGTTGGTCACCATGGAAAACGTGCATGCAGGCTTTACTGCGAGCTCGAGGGTCGTCACAAGGTGTGGTATTCCGCTACGGTCAATCTGCCGACACTTAATTGTTTTCAGCCTGGCGGCCCTCACTACTATCCTGCTCGACTCAAGCCTGACGGATACAATGTTGCTGGATGCGACCATGAAGATGTTGATCTCGGCTCGCTCTTGGACAAATTCGACAGTGCCGACGCTGCCAAACGATATCGAGCTAATGTCAAGTATGTTTCCGCAGCCCCAAACAAAACACAGTATGAGCGGCGGCGCTTGGAGACCGGCATATCGAAGCCTACCATCTTTAGTGGACTGCCAGCTCGCCATATGCTCGGAGTGCCGGACATCTTCGGACTCGATTTCATGCATGCCCCTGCTCTCAACTTAACAGATTTGATGCTCTCACTGTGGCGCGGAACAATTGACTGCGAAAAAACCGATTCCAAAGCAAATTGGCCTTGGGCTGTTTTAACCGGCGATGTCTGGAAACAACACGGCCAAGCTGTCGCTGATCTTACACGCTACATTCCCGGCTCTTTCGACCGCCCTCCTCGCAATCCCGCTGAGAAACTTAGCAGCGGGTACAAGGCCTGGGAGTTCCAGCTCTACTTTTACTGCGCAGGACCGGCCCTTCTATATGGCATTCTTCCTTCTCCGTACTACGAGAATTTCTGCAAGGTCGCTCGTGCTGTTCGCATTCTCTGGCAAGAGGAAACCACTCCTTCTGAGCTGCTCGAGGCACACGAGAGATATTCTGAGTTTTCCCAAGAATTCGAGCTGATCTACGTGCAGCGGCGGGCAGACCGCATCCATTTCGTCCGCCCAGTCATACACACAATCTCACATTTCGCCCCCGAAACTGTACGGAAAGGTCCTGGCGAGATCTATTCTCAGTGGGCGCTCGAGCGGACAATTGGTAATCTTGGCGAAGAACTGAAACAGCACTCAGACCCTTACGCTAACTTCTCGCAACGTGCCATTTGACGCTGTCAAGTCAATGCACTCAAGGCTATTATCCCAGATTTGGAGCCCGACGACGCAAAGATACCTCGAGGCTCGGTGGAACTCGAGGGTGGATATGTGTTGCTGACAGCACAAGACTCTTGCAGCCGCGAGGTTCGTCCGTGTGAGGAGGTTGTTATTCGGGAGTATCTCAACCTTGAATTTGGCTCCGATGTTGCGGACAGCTGGGGTGGTTCGGTGGTGAGGTGGGCGCGGCTGCGACTTCCCAATGGTCAAATTGCTCGCTCGCTTTGGAAAGAGCAGTACATGACACAACTGCGCACGGCAAGGCAGGTCAAGGTAGGCAGCACACACCACATACTGGAATTATAGCCGTTTAATTTTTCCCACTGTTTAGATTCAGATTGACGAAGATACTGCTGCTTTGGCTGAAATTCTTTTCTTTTTCATCTTGCGAGTCGGTGACAGTGACACCGACCCAGAACAATATCTTGCGCTTGCATCGTTCTTCGGCCCTCCGGATACAGATTTACTGGATCTTTCTTCGAATGCATACTGGTCTTTCAAGCACTTGCGAGACGCAGACCTTCGCGTCGTTGATGTGACTTCAATAATATCTTGTGTTACGATGGCCCCAGACCACCAGTATGCGATTCACCGGAACGACGGGTCGGAAATCGACCGCTGGTTTCTCTTTGAGAAGCCCAGGCTCAAGCAGGCATCGAGGGCAGGGACGACCGAGTCCATGGACGAGAATTAGTCGCAACAGCCGGTAGATTTTTTTGTAGAGAATTACTGTACGCGCGGCATTAAATATACGCCTCTCAAACGCATAGTTATAACCAGAGGCAACCGGATTTAAAAACTGGGATTGTGTTACTGCCCGATAGACTGCTTGCCGTCTTTGTCATCATTGTTTGTACACAGAATTCCTCTGTGTCTTCCACCATGTCCTCTACGTCTTCTGGCTCTTCTCACAACCGCTTCTCCTCGTCGAACTCGCTTTCCTCTAGCTCGGGCACCCTCTCTGATAGTTTCACCTTTGGAATGGACACACTGGCTAATGGAATCCCGGACTACCAATGCCAATCAAGTGGACAGTATAATTCGCCATCTTTCTCTGGTTTTGAAAACTTTTCTATGGGTCGCTCTGACCGCTCCTTGCATGTATGCCATCTCTGCATTGGTCCCATGAGTATGTCTAACTTGGCCGCAGCAATCTCGTTCTGAACAACCTCGACCTCTGCTCTCGAATACTTCTCAAGACGGAATTATGCAGCAACAGATTTTCACCCTCCAAAATCAGAATAACGCACTCAGAGAGCGGATCATTGAGCTTGAAGTCGAAGTCCGTATCCACCAGTGCGTTGTTTTGTCTCATTTTGTGGTATTCCTGTCGACATATCATTTTGTTCTCAGACGCAATTATGATTCATTATTGGGCCGCTTCTCTTCTCTTCCACAAGCACAGGCTGCTCCAGTCCACGCACTGCCCACCTCCGGCGCCCCTCTGCCTGCTATCGTCGTCCTGAAAGAAGAAGAGTATAAGGACGCCAAATTCTGGCAATCGACGCTCTGGAATATCTATGTCCAAAAGCAGAAAGGCCGTAGCTCGACATCGGGAACATCTAAATTCAACAAAAACTCATTGCTATTCATCACGGATGTCAAAGGAGCATCTCCGTCCTCGGATCGGCTCAAGACAATACGGCGCCCCACTTTCGCATTCTTCTTTGAACTCCAGCAAGAAAACAGCCTACCCGAAACCTGGGGGAAAGCCTCCTTGACCATCAAGCATCGATTCCGTGCTATAATCGAATCTGCCATCCCCGAGTTACGTCTGTGCGCTGATCAGTGGAAAACAGAAAAGCTCGCCAGCATCACTTACTCGACCTGGCGTGGTACACACGCAAAGGGAAAGAAGATCAAGATCGAGTCTGATGCCGAAGAGGAGCTAGATGTGGACGAGGATGAAGATAACGAGGACGAGGTATTCGGTGATGACGACAACAGCGATGGTTCTTCCGATCCTAGTCGCCAAGCCCAGAAACGCAAACCGAGCTCAACCTCACAGCCGAAACCTCCGGCGAAAAAGATCAAGACTCTGGACTCGGATTCGAAAGGCAAGAACAAAGATTCTACGAAAGTATGGACATCTTTTGCTTTGACTCGAGCTAGTACCTGATTTTCGACTACTATAGCGTCTGGCTAATCCACTGTATGTATTCATTCTTCTGCTCTTTCAATGTGATCTGATTTTGTATGTTAGATTGGGCAAGACTCCCCGCATCCGCACCCGACTCCTACCTGCCGGAATCCCTTCAAGTTCTGTGTCCGACGCTGCCTCCGCCTCCACTTCTACTGACGAGGCACATGCCAGCCAAAGCTCTCCGGAATCACCTGCCCTCGCTGTCATAGCACCATCCTGCCCATCAGCCACTCCACAGCTGTCTCCGCCTGTCTCACCTTCAGCTGCGCCCTCCTCTTTGCCTGGCGGTGACCCTCTTCAGCCACATACCCTATTGCCCGCCGGAGCTTCTGGATCCCTTCCTTCTTCCTTGACATCTCCAGAGCAGCGTTTTGACCTTCCCACTGGCAGCATTACCTCGCCCGCCGCGCAAGTCTTCTCACCGCAGTCCCCTCTGAACCAGCTCCCACCCCAACAACAGATACCTGCCATTCCACCAGCACCTCCAGTTCACGCAGCTCCAGCACCCATTCGTGTCCCGGTCCCCGTCCACACTGTTCTGCCAGTGCCGCCAGCACCGCATCCCGCAAATGCAATCCCGAGACCGCGTCCCGTAATTCCGGCCTCAAATCCGGTGCTTCCACCTCCACGCCCAGTCTTGCCAACTCCTTCTCGCACTCCTCAGGAAGCCCAAACAATGGCGCCAGCGAACGTGAATACCGAGCAGCAATCAGTAGTCAAAAAACCCCGCACATGGAATCCTCCGTCCAAGTCAACAACGGCCACGTTAGCCATTTCTCGCCCGTTGACCTGCTTATTTACTCACTCCTACGATCCCAGGGGAATCTGCAAGTACCAATTCAAGAAAGATAATCCGCAGGCCACACTCGAGGACTTCACGGCATACTACAGCAAGCTGTCTAAGGAGGAAAAGGCTTATTGGAAGAAGAAAGAATTAGAGGCTAAGTTTAACAAGGTAGATGGTGCTTTCCTCTTGCTTGCCGTGTCTAATATACTCAGTAGGACGCAACAGCTTGAATGAGATCCGGACGAGTCACAACGAATTAGGTGGAGAGTTTACGACTTCATTACACGTCGGAAGCATGAAATCACAGAGGTGTAGGACACTAGAGGGCTTTCGTAGAGTCGGTAGACGTAGATGTAGTAGATACTATCATTCTGGACTGTTTTCACCAGGCGAAGCGACCAATGCGAAAAATGATGTCATCATTTTTGACTTGCTCTGTCCCACCATCTCCGCCAGCACCAGCAAGTGTCGTTCTGCACCGTCTCTTCCCTCCATGTGCATTGCGCGGCTGCCAGTGACGGTCCCTACTCCGTCTTTTGCTTGTCAGTGCGACTAGAGACTCAAACTCAGCGCGCCAGTCACTTCGTTGTGGGGTAGACTCAGTTCAAGAAGATAGTCAGGAAAGTTGTAGGGCTTCTCCAACGGTGTCGTCGCCGAGCTCACGCATTGTTTCAGTCCAAATCCTGATTCCAACATGATTGATTTGGCTCAACTAGAAGCTACGGTGCCACATCCAGTCGTAAGTCTTGTATCACATTTCCCAGTAATCTCTGCTCAGTCTCTATGCGATGTCTTGCTTTTCCTCCATCGTTTATACAGGGCGCGCAACCGCGCTGGTGCGTTGTTCACACATCTATCTTGATCAATGTTACTGACTGAATCTGCACCTGCCAACTCCCACCTTCCCACTTCTCTACCAACACCAACACGACGAGCATCCCTCGAGTTCGCTGAACCCCCGCCGCGAGCTGCATAGCGGCCCTCCTGACAACCTCGCAGTGTACTCGCTATTATGGAATGGGTCTGCCGACGCGCACGCTGCGTCAGCAATCAATTGTTTTCTATCCTGCGGTGCGTGCTTGATTGGTCTCCCGCACCCCGCCAACTCCCTTTCCTCCCAAGGACTTGCCAACACCATCCATCACAATACACTCTTCCCTTCCTCTTCTTTCTCCTCGCCGCCGCCGCCATCAACAAGGTCTGCAATCCCGCAAAAGCTCTTAATATTGTCTTTTGTACTTTTCTTCCTTTTTTGCTTCAAATACCTCGAAATCTCATGACATCCCAGGTTATGCTCCACCTCGCCAACCTCTTCACCCGCAGCAAACAGACCTCAACTCCACTCTCCGCCCTCCCAACCGCGCGTTTGCTGCGCGGCACGCACAAGTCTGCCTTTGGAACTGTGCCGTGGTGCGCCAACTGAGCATTTTGCGGCCCCTGCTAATTCCTCCTCTTCCGACAGTGCCTCCCACACATTCATCTCCACTCCGCCATCTTGCGTTCGCGACAGCAAGCATGCATGCGAGCTCAGTCTTCCTGGTTATCTCCTTCAGAACACTTTCTTCGGTGACATCCCATTTTCTTCGTCCCTTCTCTTGTATTGACATCTACCTTGCAGATTCTGTTGTGGTCGGGACTGCACTACCACTACAGAGGTGTGTGTCAGTCTTATTGTCTTCCCCTTTGGCTTACTGTATACCGCAGATTCCTCTCTTATTCTCTCGTCTGCACCATCCGCGATCCACATGAATTTCAAGGCGCACTTGACGCAATTTCAGTTGTGGATCGTGGCGGGGAGACAAGTTGGGGTGAGGGGAGCTCAAGGATGCGAGGCGATGGGCAATGGCGCGCGCACGCGCAGGAGCGGACGGGCGTGATGAGCGTGCTGGGTGTGCGATAATACAGGCACTGGTGTAGTAGAGTATCGGAATACATTATATTTGCGTTATATTTTATACAGCACGATGCTGGACGATACCGGGCGCTACAAAACGAAAAATCGAATTGATGGCGCTCTCAAAATTCTAGCGACTGGCATCGCTGGGTATCGCGTGGTGTCGGGAAGGCTGGCGAGATCTCAAATTAGGCAAAAATGAGGTTTTCCGTGCCTAAACGAGACCTGCCGATACCCGCCGATATCCTGGCGATACCAGCCGCGCCCGGTTTTTCACTGGGGTTCATAGAGAGACCGGTCGATCTGGTATTGATTTACCGGGATGCCAGAGACGTCACGTTTCTGTCATGTCATCTTGCTTACATGATACCTCTCTCTTGCTAATTCCATCCTTTTGGCTGTCGTGGAGGTGTGATTTCGTTTAAGAAACTGCATATCATAGAGTAAAAACATTTCATGGGGCAGCAGGCCCGTCAAGACAATGAAATCGGACAGAGAGAAGTGTCGCGTAAGCAAGATGACAGCAGTACACGTGCCAGAAACGTGACGTCTCTGGCATTCCGGTAAATAAATACCAGATCGACCGGTCTCTCTATGAACGATTGTCTTCATACGAGAGATCGGTTACCGGTCTACCTTACTCAGCCTGTACTGTTTTATCCAAGAGGTGTCAGATCTCTGGATCTGGCCCACTCTGATGCGCACGTGTTTGACGTCGCTTGAAGGGGGGGCAAAATATTTATGTTTGGTTGGTCGTTGTCATCAAAAGTGAGAACGAATACGCAAGCCCTAAGGCCTAAGTATCTAAATGTAATCTAAATGCGCTGTAATGCACGGTAATGGCTTATATGAGCCTTAATCCCCCATAATCCCAAGGGTAGATTATACGCGCTTGAATGGTCTACACCTATGCGCTATAATCCCCTTATTGATTATCGGCTTATGGCGGCTTGTACTGGCTTTAGGGTGGCGGGAAATAGGTCAGACGCCTGGTTGACGTGGGTAATATACATCAGGACCCCGCAGGGGTCCTATTTGACTTGTTTTACGTGAGTAAATTAGCGTCAAATAGATAGGGTCCGGGGCGGAGCCCCGGAAGAAATTTTGCTATTTTACCCTGGTTAAATAGGTCAAGAATGCTATTTTACTATGCTAATTTGCGCTATTTGACCGGTCAATTTGCCCCCCAACTACTCCACTGGTCTTCCTTTGGCGCTACCGAATCGGCGGCGGCTTTCAGACTGATTGCTACCCTCTCGCGGTCTTGTTCTTTCCCGCCTTCCGCAACCTCAGCGGTAGCTTCTGAGCCCTCCACGCTACTAGCCAAGATATGCAAGTATTGCTCGAGGTCAAACTCGGCGGCTAGATCAAATTGAGTTTTACCAGCAGTGCGAAGATCGGGCAAACCAGCGTTGAGCCAGGCTAGAGGATCTTTGACCTCATCATGAACTTCAAGCCTTTCCGGCTCAGTGTTTGCTTCCTCTGTATTTGCTGCGGCTTTCTCGACATGAGGCTTGCCGTGAATCGTGGCCTTGATGTCGCGCCAATTGACAGTCACAGGCTTTCTCGGTACCTGAATTGCAAGTCAGTAATCCCGCTCGTCCGAGTCTCTGAGAGATTCTGAGAAGCTCACATGCGACATGTCCATACGGTGGAAGCCACGGATTGCCAGATAGTTGGAAACAGTGGAAACATCTTGCCGGTTACGATCCTTGGAATTCATCCAGGTGACTGTAGACATCGCCCTCTCATCTGGCATAGAAACTGGATTGGAAGAGAAAAGCTTGACACCAAGAGCCTGTGCGGCAGATCAGCAAGGTGAATCAAATCACAACACGGGTGCTCACGGCAAGTATATCTGAATCCGGTTGACCAAGAAGAGACACCCACCATTCCCAGTTTGACTGGGTCGGCTTTCTCTTTCGATGAAAAGGTTCGGCCCCAGCGAGATAAGCCTCGAGTTGGGGTTTCAACACTTTGAGAGCTTCACTGGGAGTACGCTGTGCGATGTGAGGATTGATATCCTCCATGGCAGCTCGCGCCTGCTCAATGGTGCGAGTCGCCGAATACTCCTCACCGTATTCCTTCCGCAGTATCTCCATTAAGCTCAAGCCAACGCGTTCTATCAACGGTGCTGGTGGCTGCACGGCAGGTTGGCCGCTAGAGATTGAAATACGTATTGGCTGAACTGCCAGGGGATTCGGGGTGGACAATATAGAGGCTCCACGGTTATCTGACGAAGAGTTAGAGTTATCGCAACTGTAGGAAGTTAAGGACAGACCCGGATCTAATACAAATGCGGTAAAATAAGCATTTGACGAGTGCTTACTCTCAAATAGCTGAGAGAACCGGAAGTTGGCGATGCTGCGAATGAGCTCCTTGACAGTTGTCTCGTATTTTGATTTCGGTCCAGCTTTGTCGTCCTTGGTGATGAGGTCGTTGAGCTGCGCGACCACGGCTAACCAGTACTTGTAGACATCGGCGGGCGTGGTGTCTTTGCACTCCAGGCACTGAATCGCTCTCGCAAATGGCATCAGTACAGCACCGAGTCGAGTGAGATCTTGTTTGAATTTAAAGGTATCTTCTTCGTCGAGAAAATACCGTCGCAAGACCTGAATGAATATTAGCTTTGAGATAGCTAGACAGTCGGATGTGACATGATCTTACTTCGCTATCAATTCCCAGCTCAGGATTGCGTACTATGCTAACGAAGGCCGGTATACCCTCCAAGACTGAATGCAGGCTCCAATAGATGGTGCCGAAACGTGTTTCTCCGACAGACTCAAGACCTTGAGCTATTTTCAGCTGCTTACGAGCATCATCAAACCAGTCCAGAGCATAACTCGATAAACTCATGAGCGCCAGCACTTCTCTCAAGCCGGCAATAGTCTGATAAGAACACATTAACAAGAGTTTCTTAGAGAAGTGGAAAGTCACTGGCACGTACGAGCTGAAAAGCAGGAATGTTACACAAATCCTTACATGCGTTGTGGAAATTGTGACACGCGTCAGCGAAATTAAGGATCCGAGGGTATTGAGCAACCGTCAATCAGTTACAAGAGCAGAAAAGCGGGACGGGCCGATTTTAAGGATCCACTAAAACAATACTGAGCAGTGCCGCAATAACAAGGTAAGTACATGGATCAAACGTACCTTGACAAACAGTTCCTTGAAGTATTCCGCACTCTGACTGAGACGTGCGACATCATCAAGCTCAACGCAAAACGATTGGCGATGAATGGTAGTGACGTGAACGGATATGAATTTCTTTTTAACAAGTTTGCCCCCATCCGCACTGAGGGTGAGGTGTCGGCAGGTTGCCAAGTAGTCAAGGACCGCGACCCGCACGCTGGCGGCGTACGAGGGGGCCAACGAGTCTTCGAATTGGGTACGGCTGACAACATTGTAGGTCGGGTTAAGGGAATTAATCAATTTCTTGAATTCGTCGCGGCCAATCAAGCGCGGGCGAAGTCCGCAGCAAACAATGAGCTCGACGAGGGCATCATTGACCTTTTGATTGAGCTGTTTCCGCCCTTCGGTCTGATACTTCCCAAACGGACCCGCTGATTGAGAAGCCTCAGCTGCCGGCGGTTGTGAGGGCTGAGGGGTAGACTTCGATTTGGATGAAGAGGCAGAGGTGGAGGGGGAGGGCGGAGACCTTGACGCGCTTCAGCGGCGGCGCGTCATTGGAACCTGAGGAGCCGTTGGGTTCAGATTCGTCGCGCTGCCGCTTAGACGGCAGACCCATTTGAGCATTCAATCGATCCAGAAGGCCGGGATCTTTTTGCTTGAGTTGTGCGATGGCCTCGGCAACGAGAGATCCGCTATCGATTGCAGCGAGCCAGCCGCAGCCCATAGCATGCCTGAGTATACGCTGCTTGTTACGGGGATACGCCCACGTTGTTCTGCAGCCCGCACTCGCAAGACATCGCACATGAATCTTTTCATCCTCATCTTTCCACAGCTTCGAAATCTTGAGCAACAGTGGATCTATTTTCCTCCCCCCCGTGCGGTCATCATCCTCCTCAGGAATATCGACGTACAATGGATCCGAGCCGTTCCCGCCAAGTTTGGTCTCCGGCTTTTTGCCCGTGGGCTTCGGATCGCTATTGGCACCCTTCTTCGACTTCTTCTGCTTCCCCGGCACAACAGTACCAGTCAAAGTCGTCTGCTGCCCGTCCCGCGGCTTTGCGGTAGCAAGAGGAGCAGTGGTAGGAATCACTGCTGGAAGAGTGGGAAGCTGGATATGGAAGTATCAATTGACGGAACGATGAAATGAAATCTATAAGGGCATACCGGTAGATTATGGGCCAAAATGACATTAGAGGCAGACAGTAACGCGCCGCTCAGCCATCTCTGCAAGCCGTGGCTTTGTGGATATCTTTCTAGCCAGAATTCCAGGATTGTCGGCAGGCTCTCAATTGCCGCCCCTCGAGAGGGAATGGGAAAACTCCCATCCTCCGCGCGTCTACCATTGGTGTACTGCCAGAAGGCGGTTTCCAGCTCTCTGTTTACTGCAGCCTCTTCGCCAGTCGAGGCAACCCATTCTGAATCAAGCGAGAAATGCAGAAGTTTATTGACTTGGTCCGCCGGTTGCTCGAGGGGTAGATCAGGGGGAAGCTGGGACAGATACAGCCTAAGAAGCTCTAGATTGTTTTTGTATGACATAGTGCCAGTCGCGCAGAAATTCGCCGATGTAGACTTCGAAATAGGCCACGAAAAATTGTTGTCACAGTGCACCTGACCGTGACCCACGGTGAATTGCCTTAATTGTACGATCCAAGTGTTACCGCGATCCTACCGTTGCAAATACCAGCAATTTTTGCGGAACAAGTCCTCTGAACCCCAGTGTATTGCGTCCTGGCTATTTGACTCTAATTGACCCTAATTTAATGCTGTTTTTCGGCCCTCTCAGTCCCCCGGTAAATTAGCCGCTAATTTACCGGGTAAATTTGCACATGTAAATTTCGGAGGCCTATTTCCCGCCACCCTAACTGGCTTACGAGCCGGTATAAGCAGTTCAGGATTTTTCCGACATGTGCGAGACATTCGGGGCAGGTTTTGGTGCTCAGAGCCCTTCGGACATCGATACCTTTCATTCTGCAGCTTCGGTTTGTTTTACCATAGCTAATTCACGCAGATTGGTTTTCCGATCATACTACTGGGCCTTCAAAGGCGTAAAATTGCCGAAAAAGAAATCGAAAAGAGAGAGAAAGGGAGAGTTTTTGGAACTCAGGCTGGTGATTGCCCAGACAGTTCAGAGGATAAGTCTTGCTATTCAGGTTCACCACCAATGCAGAATGTCCACGAATGATACTCATTGAATTCCAATTTAAATACACATTAATACAGAAAGGCATAAGCTACATCCGCACACCGAAAAACAGACACAAGAATGCGGCAGAAAATGCGAAGGGGGGCAATGAGAATTCATCTAGATGAAAGAATCTGAATTTGAGGGTGCTGGGATGTGCTCAGCGAGCTTTGTGCCATTAATTGGGCAAGCGGAGGCATATGAGACGGATCAAACTAGATTGCAGCAATAAAACACACCTGACCCGCAAACTCATCTATTTCATTGGACCCCTCCATATTGAATTTTGGCCAGAAAACGTGCTCGCAGGGGTGCCGAATCCGATACAATTGCCAGCCTATTTCCGGGGCTGAAACACCGTGAAAAGAGAGAAATATTTGAAGGAGAAGTAGGGGTGAGTAGAGGTAGTGGTCTTGAGGACCGAAAGTGCCAGAAAGCGTGTAGAGAAGCAAGAGATGCGGGTGGATGGTGGAAGGGAGGTCAAGTGTGACATGACAGTAACGTCACACTTAGCATCCCCGCAAAGCCATTTTCAACGGCGTGTGCGATGGCCGTGAAAATTTCGCAATTCTTTTAGACTAGGCTCATTTTTAGTAGCTTTACTATTGTGCGAGACCTTCTGGTGGAGGTAGGGGACTTGTGAGGCAAGAACAAGTGTTATCGGCCCTGGGTCCGAAGGTGGCTGTGTGACTTGACATGTCAAGTGGACCCAGGTCGGTTGGGTGACAGAATGTCACATAGTGTGACTCTCACCTTCCCACCGCCCAATCCGACCTGATCAATCGCCTTCAGGTCTGGAGGGTTTCCCCGGCACATTGTGGCCAGAATTTCTGTGCTCAAAGTAGTTGAATGAATGTATCTAGAGATTCTTCGGAGCAGATTTTCTCCCTTCTTTTCTCTCCAATAAGCTTCGCAAACGGGGATCATGCTGCAGTGGAAAAAGGCACGGCGAGGGGACTGAAGGAGGCGAAGAAAGAGGCTTCGGTGAGGCAGCACTCGCTCGGAAGGAATTCGACGAGGCAATACTGTACATCGCGGCGTGGAACACTCGCAAAATCATCGAAGCCGGAGGTCTTGAAGCTTGGAATCAATTGCCGCCATCGGAGCAGACGGCTCGCGACCGAGACCTTGTTCATCGACTTGTGAAGGAGCTCGGAGAAGCGGAATTCGACGCTCTCTCGGACGAGGAGCGCCGCTCGATCACCTTGTTCTTCTGGGGTGGGTGCTGCATGCATAAAGATCAAAACAGTTTCAAGGGCGGCAACACGGAGATGATGCAGGAGCACGCACGACTTGGACTCAGCCCACCCATCATACTCGCCAACAAGGCCAACGCAGCGGTCTTGAAACGCGTTCTAGAGCCCGCCTCAACGGTTCCCGACGAGCTTACAGATCTAGAACAAGCTGCCTTCGAGGCGTCGACGCGTGGCGGAGTAAAGACTTGCGCAATTGCCGGTGCTATATTCCACAACAAAGACGGGAAGATTGGTCAAGGTGACCGCCACGTCGACTTCTTTACGGCAAAAACTGGGAAGCCTCACCCGCGATTCCCACCGACAAACCAGACGCGCTTCGGTAGCCACGGTCTTGCTGCCGCCGAGTTGATCAAATACCGCGAGCTATATCTGGAGGTCCCCACCTTAGAGGAGCTCTGCGCGATGATTCTTTACCAACAATGCATCACCCACCCGTACATGCGCGTCGTCCGTGGCCCGGGAACGGAGGAGACGAACCTGCTAGATCTTGGGCCACTCCACAGGGATGTTCGCGACCATATTCAGTCCATCTTGGATGACCCGAGCCTTCTCTTTTCATCCGACATTTCCCATGTCAGCGGCAGTCTTGACGGGAAGGAATGGGAGGACCCAGACGCAATTACAGCAGTCCTCGCGCTAATGCCCAAGCTCCCAAATCTTCAGGCCATTACCCTTTCCTTCTTCCGAGGTGCATTGAATACTTGGGTTCGTTTCTCGGATGAATTTGCGCCGGGAGGTTTGATCGATGAAGCATCGGCAACCGAGCTCCAATTGGTGTGGATGCCGTCGACTAACGATGCCAACGAGGGCTCCCTTGGTGGATATAGGGTGATGATGAGGACATACCCGCGCTTGACCTTGCACCAGTACAATGCGATGGCGATGTATCGGCGAAACAATACCCAGGACTTCATGGACGCGATGCTTATTGAAGAGGATCATCGGGATCTCAGGGTGAGGGCGAGAATTCTTGATGCTAGTGGGTTGGAGAAGAAACGTACAAAAGAGCTGGCAGAGTTTCGTATGCGGTTGGCGCAGATGAAGAAGGAGAAGGAATTGGCCAAAAGGAGACAACAGGCCAAAGAGCTGGGTGAGCTCCTCCAAATCCGGGTCTTTACCTCACTCGCAGAGGTCCGCGCATCGAAGACAACAGTCAAGAAACTCGATGAACAGCTCAAGATCTTACGGCTTCGCGGAGTTCCAGGGATCAAGCCAAACAGCCAGCTCAAGGTCAAGGCCGACAAGCAGGTAGCACTCGAGGAGGCGCTGAAAGTCTTCCTGCTGACTCCAGATACATACCCGGCCCCTTTGGTACCTTCGATTGAGCCCGAGGTTGTTGTCCAAGAGGATTGGAGTGCTGAAGACGAGCGCGAGATGGAGGAATAATTCAAAATTAATTCTTGTAGTATAGCAAGTGTCTATAGATTGTCAAATATTGTGAAATAGTAGTTCTCGAGTATATTGCATGGTCTAGTTGAGTGCAGGGAGGTGCGAGGTGCTGGAAGACGGCGAGAGGAAGGTTTCGACGGATTGCGGGGTGGCTGTGAACTGATCTGATGGGCCATCAACCGCACTGTCATTGCCGACCCCCAATACTTATGTTGTATCTGGGTCAATATTGGGTGGGTAGAAGATGAATTACGTAAATGAATGAATATCATTACCAGACCCGCTGGTGAGAGTAAAGTACGGTCATCTCACTGTGGCACCGCCACAGTCAGCGACGACGAAGAAGACGCAGTCGCCACGGGGGAAGCAAGTGTCCGAGACTTTCAACGCTAGTCTTCTGTCATTAGCGCACATGTGAGTGAAGCAGAGCAAGGAGCTAGTACGGCCGCGCCGAGGAACGGCGTTGCTGGACGATGTCAAGGAGTCTGCGACTGGGAGAGGTTTGATGGTGATTCAGTGATGAATCCGCGTTGCCCCCTGGAGCATTACGGCCAATCCTGTCAGATTGGTGTCCGTGTATTTCTCGAGCGTGGTCAAGTCCAGTGACATCAACCGGAGGTGACCCCGCTTCGCCATATCTCCAATGCCATTAGGAAGATAGTCAGTCACGACTACATGCTCCTGCCTGCGGCCACGCTGCTGAATATCGTGAACCCACAAGCATGTCAAATGTGCAAGTTGTTTGAGACAGTGAAGAACTTGGCTGTCACATAGGCGCAGCTTAAGACACAGTGTCTGTAACGAGTCGGACAGACCCCAGCGCGAAATAAAGGCTAAAAATTCGGGAATTGGAATGCAAGCGGCGGGAGCAACAATTCCAAGCCGAACGAGTGAAGGAAGCGTGACTGACTGCAATGCAGTAGCTAACACCGACTCCTCAGAGTCAGGCATCCTGATGACGTAATTGATCAAGGATCAACAGGATCAGAGGTTTTGATGGAATCACCTGGCCAAACTGTGACAGTAGAAGCCCAGAACAACATTTGGGTCCCATGTATCCTGGCGGGCCGGATGAAGACAACTTTGCCCCGTGTGTGTTCAAAGAAATCCTCCGAGCATCGGGAAGTGAGGAATTCGGCTAGACAAGTCATCCCATGTGTCGCAGTTTTGCTGGGCGTTACACAGCTATTCCCGGGAATTATTGCCGACTTGCCGTTAAATATTTTCTGTTTTACCTGTCAGGCAAATTCCCAATAAATATTTGTACATTCCAACTTGAAACCCCCTCTGAGCCGCGACGAATAGGAAATTACTGCAAACCACTCATGTTCAGACAGCGGAGGCGCGAGGAAGCTCATCTAAACTGGGGAGTAGGAGTACACGCAGTTGTCGAGCAATAAAATAAAACAGTTGACATTGACTCAGTTCAACATCTCATAATGCATACGTTCATAATGCATAAAGCTCATTTTGCATCAACTTTTGGGGTTCACCTAGGTCCACCGACTTGGTAGGCGGGGGATTTATGCATTTTACTCATTTTGCATATTGCATATGTCGGAAAAACCCTGTTTCGCTTACAACGGATTAAGGCGGCTTGCGACCATATCACGGCTTTCAAGAGATTGCAAGCCGCCGAGCGGGGGATTGTGATCCGCGGCCAGCCGTTATAATCGGTGCATCTGCCAAAAGCTCAGAAAGCCTCTGTAGGAACTTCGGCGCCTCCCGGGACATACTAGAAACCATTTTCTCCCTTGTCTTTCTCTGTGCCCCTCAAAATGTTATCGACTTCATGTTTCCCCGGCTCTGTGCCGAAATCACACAAATACGATGAGGTGCTGCGGAACGCACCCAACTACCCCAACGGCCACTGCAAGTCTGTGGTTCGCTCTCACCTTCGTCGTCGTCGCCCTCGCAGCAACAGCACAGGCTCGCTTCTCCGCTGTCCCGAGGGCCGACTACTTATTGACATGAAGTCGGCGGCTATATGAAGTGTACGCCGGGCACCTAGCCACTGGTTTCATTTCAGGTTGAGGTGTACGAGGAGTCGAGGACCGAGGTATTGAACCTCCAGGTGAGTTGCCATGCTCAAAATTTCGTGTATTATCTGAACTCTTTCGAGTTGGTTTCTATTTGCCGCCATTCAAGGCTCTTATCTGTGCGTACCAGTCTGTTTCATGTGGATTGAGTACTAATGGCTGCTCTTCCAGTGCTGTGTGGTATTAGGTATGATTTTTATGGTACGTTTGTTTTGCGCCAAGTCACAACTTCAACATTCGCTCATGAATGTCGACCAGGCTTGATTTGAAACTTCGAATTTGGCGGCAATTCCTTTGTGGGGCGCTGGTGACGCCAGATGCTCAGCCTTTGTCATTGTCCACGAATATATATCTTTTGCAAAGTAATTGTACATGCGGGGTCCCGTACGAACCCCAAAGGGCAGGAAGATGTCGAGGAATAGACGCTTTAATAAAGTAGGTCAAAAGGTGATGAGAGCGCGATGAGCGGCCGTGAACAAGTGAGTCGGAGTCAGCTAGAGTATAGTAGAGAGCTAGTCGACGTGGGGAACAAGTGACTAGCACCTAGAGTATATTAAGACAACTGCCATCATTTTTGAATTTGCTCGCTCCTTCCTGGTTGGATTTGGTAGTCGAAATCATGTCGGGAGGACAGAATTGTTTCGTACCAGGTGTGATTCAATAGCAAGGATTATCTGATTTATCGGGGAAAATTAAGAGACACTTAGGATGCAAGGCCGTATTTTTTGATCGGACATTATTGAAGCAGTATACTTGATGCATAGAGCTGCAGAAAAATTTCTCGTCTGGTGAGCATTCTGTCAAGCTCAACACTGGAGGTCTAGTAGTCCATTGGCTAGATGAAATGTTTGCAGCCTTGAACTGAGCATTTCTTAGCAAAACCTCACTTAATTGCTGGGAAAGTTATGCAGGGCACTGGCGGGCCGGCCTTCCTGAGAGTTGCCGCGCAGCGAAGAAAAATCGAGTTCTACGAGGCTAAATAGCTATGAAATCCTTCGAAATTCTCCCTTTTTCCTCCTTCCTTCTTTCCTTTTTCGGTGATTTTTTTCTTCTCCTTCTGGCCGCCCACAAACATGATTACCGAGCCGAAACGGGCGCGGTTCTGGTGTGCGTTGCATCAAATTTCCTTAAAAGTCAGCAACCCGTTTAGGTTGCTGCCTTTTTTGGTAGCAACCTAAACGGGTTGCTGCCATTTCGGGAGCAACCAGAAGAGGCAATGATGATCAGATGATGGTTTCGATGACTCGGATAATGCTGGCGATGACTTCGAAGTAGAAAGCGAAGATGAATATGGTTCAGTAGCGTTTCAAATTCAAGAGGTATTCTTATTCTATTTTGTGACTGCAACAATCTCTCTGATATGTGCTTTGATTTTAGGATCCCTTCCCTCTCGGCACCGGTAACGAATCTTCAGACATTGAGGAAGATATTCAACATGCTCATTCCATTCTCCAGAACACCCCGCTTCCTACTCGAGTGCTTGACGATGCATTTCACTTCATGGATCGACTCTTGCGACTTCTTTCCAAAAAGCATTCCGCATTCAAAACATTTTCTCATGATTTTAGCGAGGCTATATTCATCCGCGATAAATCTGATGAACTTGCTGTTCGCGCTGTGTTGAAAAATTATGGAGTTGACTGGGAATATGCGCGACGGGGGAAAGCGAAAGCTCTCAACCAACGTATTCGGCGCCTCATTCCCGGCCGTACTGTTCTTCTGAAGCGGCTCACAACACCGTGACTCTTCAATGCCTATGGCGACATCCAGTGCTCTGCCAAGAAGACTCGTGGCTCATTCTTCTCTGACGAAGCTAAAGAAATGGCCCAGCATCTCCTCGAAACGGTTCGGACGGGGTATTTATCAGACCCCTCTGGAATCTCTCTCTATTACTTGATGGGAAAGGATCGCAATGGGCTGAACGTCTATAGAATAGTCCGTGATACAAACTCGGTTGAAGGCGGGTTTCACATGGCTATTCGTCGAATCTTTGGTTCGCTTCGTGAGTTAGCCGAGTGTCTTGTGCTTTCATGCTGAATATTATTGTAGGTCGGCTTCCATAAAGTAATAGTTTCGGCACACGAAAGATTTCTTGAGAGCTGGTGGCGAACAAAGTGACTGTGTTAAGTTCTAGATTCACCAAAGTCTTAATACAAAGTACATCACAGTATTTACAGCAGTTTGCAGATGTAATGACACCACGTCGCATCACATGAGAAGAAAGCACAAAAAACACGCCTTCTTCTCTGCTTCGTGTCTCTCTCGTTTGGACGACAAATAGCATGATTTTGGTATCGGAGGACTCGCCGTAATCCAGGCTTCAAAACAACTATCTTTTATCGCCGAAATCCTGACTTCATTTTGGCCGACATCCACCTTGCTCGTCATCGTCATCGCCGTCGGCCCGGCTTGGACGCAATTCTGGAGAGAATGCCTCGTGTGTAGGCGCGTTAGGAAGGCAGTTCTAGTCGCTTTCAATCTATATGCATTTATAGCGCGGATTCCGGTTAGATGACTTATTGTTCTCGTGTCTCTTCTCTACTTCCACCGTGATCACAGTTTTGTTCTCTGGTTTTGTAACTTTTGTTCCTTCTCAGGCGCGCGTAGCAATTCTCTGCCGTGCGGTGTATAGCACCAGTGGGGTGCGTCCTCAAAAGGAAAGGACACTAATTTTTCGCCAAATTTCGCTGTGGCGTATTCTATTTTTTTTCTCGTTTGCCACTGGAGTCTGCGTGGCTTACTTACTATTAGCCACTTTGTACCACACATACAGTACTAAGCATGCCAGATGACTATTTTCTGGAGATCTCAAGACTCATTCTGTGTGCATAACGCTGCTATGCACATGGAGTAAGATCAAATGGTCCCAAACAAATTATTCTGATAAGTTGTTATATACACCCGGCAGCCACAATTTAAACTTGCACATATGCCAAGAGCGACCAAAAATGCCTTCCAAGTGCGCCTACACATGGGCGATTCCGTCCAGAATCGCGCCGAGCGCGACAATGTTGGAGAAGCTGGATGTCAAGTGGATGTCGGCCAAAAAGAAAGTCGGAATTTTGCCAATAAAATACCAGCGTCTCGAGGCCCGGACTAAGGCGACCTCATACATACAAGAATAGTTGAGATTGGGCAAGAAACGAGCAAGAATGAGGCGATACAAGAAGACGTGTTTTTCGTGCTTTCTTTACATGTGATGCAACGTAGTGTCATTACATCTGCAAACTGCTGTAAAGTAAACTAAGAAACGAGACAAAGCGGAATGAAGCATACATGAGCGCAAGGTAATGGACGGAACGGGAGGTGGATAGTACGTGTAAGTCAAACACGGTCACGAGATAACAGAGAAAAATAAGTTACTACATAGTGTTACAAGGCACTCCGAGCTGCGAGGCCTTCTCTGTCAACTCCGATGCTGCATCGCTCAGCGGCGTTGGCTTGCTTCGCTCCCACTCAATTAATGAGAGCCGCAAGCAATCCCTCGACGCTTCGTGGTTGGATATTGCACCTGGACTTCGCTCTGGTATACAATCCAAGCCTCTTTCGAGTTTACCGCACGCTTCAGACGTCGAGCCCACCAGCAGATCGGATACTTCGAACAGTAACGCGAATACCCACTCGCAGACGATATTATTTATCATACGATACCCTACTTATTGCGTAGTAAGTAGCTACCTACTGCGCCGGCTTCTTAGCTACGTAGCATAGCTTGTGCCGTTAACCGATTGTCTCTCTCTCACACACACACACACAATCTAAGCCTGAATACGGTGGAATAAGGCACTTTAGACAGCCTTGACTGTGGCCGTTGATGAGGGCACGAATTTTTTACTTGCTAATTGTCGTCAATTCCTATGAAGTGCTGGGACGGCTCGATTACGGTGTGTGTTGGGGCCAAAAAGAATTACTGAACAATGCCCAAAAAAGGAAAGAGAAAGGAAAGGGAAAAGGAGAATTTCAGCTGGAATTAATCCGCTGTGCATCTGAGTGTAAGTTCAAGACTGAAGGGCGCAAACCAGAAAATGCTTGCTCTGTGCCAAGATGCCGAGCGCCCAGATTGTCAGCGGCCCGGAGATTGGTAGGTGAGTCCAGTAACACGAGTCTGTAGATCTAGTGACCCATTTTTTGGTTCGGGCAGTGGGATGCAGTTTCCGCTGAGCAGACCACTCATTGTAGAGTAAGTAACGACGAGAGGTTGGCGGTCGGTTATGGAAACGGCAATTGCCGCGTAGACTAGTCCTCCTTGCGACAAGCTTCCTAGTGGAAACCCATTAGGGGCGCGGGTAATCCATCCCTGCCCATCATGCCCAGCGTCACACACAATCAGTAGCTATCTCTTCCTTCCCGCTGCCGTCAGAATGAGCGATGACTTCCTCCCGGCCCCGCCAACATGGGTTTGCCAGCCGTCCATAATCGAAGGGCATCTTTTTCTGCTGAAGATCAGCGGGAATCCCAGAGGCACGACAACGAGGCACGACAACTTTAGTAGCATAGGCGTTCGCGAACGCCTATTGATGGCGCCGAACGCCTATTTTGACCATCCAACACCTATTTTCCGTGGCGAGCGCCTACTGCGCGTTAGCGACGGCACCCCTCGGCATCAGCGTCCCGCCGCGCGTTCGCGCACTCGTGATCGTCCCACCATGTTGATGTTTTGACTGGGCCGCCGGTGGAACGCGTCAGACTTCGTGTTTTTCGCGTTTTTCCGACCAAAATTTGGATGATTTCAATTTCAAAATAAAACACTACAAAGTCGGAACTACCAGGTAACTAAGTAGTACAACCACTTGATTCTGCCCATGGCTACCCCTGTGCGATTTGCGATTTCGAAACAAATTCAGAAAATATGGAACGAGAAACAAGTACACGCATTGGGACACATTCGTTGGGCGAACGCCTATGCTACTAATCGTGTATGTACTCCGAATCCCAGTTCGAACATGAACCTGCCTGGTGTGCTACAGCTGTTTCGGAAAAAGAATACGGGTTTCGGCATTTGTTGCTCCTCAACTCTTTATTTATTAGGGGCATTCAAAGTAAACTTGCGCTTTCGCGCTTACAACGCTTTCGATGCTTTTGCGCTTACGCGGTTGAAGCGGCACTATCTGTCAAACACGGCAGCGCGGCAGCTAAGAATACATCACAGCGCACCTAGCGAGGGAGAATCCAAAGAGAAGAAAGGCTGAGGATTCCCACGCTAGGTGCAGTAAACATATAGTAACTAGTTCCCACAAGCTCGGAGCAATCGGCAATGATCCCGGGCCAAGTCACATGCCTTACTCCACGATGGCATAGGGCTTTGGGGATTTGACAGGAAAGTGGGAAATCTGCAAGAGGCCTGCGTCATAGGTGGCTGTGTAGTGCCAAAAGAGGGAGTTCCCCTGACATCATCCCCCCCTTGGAATGCGGCGCCTCGACGCATAGATCGCACCTGAGCTGGAGTTGACGAGCGGTCACGGAAGGGAAGGGAATCGAAGGCAGCAACAGCAATGGAGCGAGGTTTGGAAGGGTATTTGCGGTAGAAAGCAGCGACAGCGTCCGGGGCAAAGACATTAGAGTGCTTCACCCATTGATCATGGGACGGGTCATAACCCTTCCAGCGAACAAAGTACCATAGACTCCCATAGCGAATCTTGGCATCCAATATCTCCTCGACCTCCCATTGCTTGTCGCCAGGAACGTCAAGGACTGGTGGCGGCTCTTCGTGTCTGGGGCGAGTAGGGAATGGATCGGCTTCCACAAGCTGAAGTTTCACGACGGGGAAGACAGGGTGGAGGGCAGAGTACCGGGGCGGCAGCTCCAGTTTGAAGGCACCATTACCGACGACCTTCAGAACCTTGAAGGGGCCGATACGCCGGTGGGAGAATTTCACCGAAGGGCGGGTGGTGCGGATATCTGAAGCATCAACCCACACCCGGTCACCAATCTTGATGTCTGGAGCTGGTGTCCGCCGGCGGTCATAGTACTGCTTGTACTCTGCCTTGGCCTTGACGAGTGCCGCCTTCGCCTCGGAAACCCCTGACGCAATCCGATCGTGGAACTCGTTTACAGCCTCTAACCTAGAACGTGCAGCGTGGGGCTCAAAGGCCATACGTGGAAGCCGACCAGTGTCCGTCATGAACGGTACCTGCTGCGTGGAGGAGTGCATGTGGTTGTTGTACGCAAACTCCGCTGCAGGTAGCAGCTCATCCCAGTCGTCCTGCTTGTAATTGGTGAAGAGCCGGACGTACTGCTCGAGTTCCTGGTTAACGCGCTCCGTTTGGCCATCGGTCTGCGGATGGTAGGCCGTAGAAGTGGCTGGGGTGACCCCAACGAGGCGCCAAAGCTCGCGCGTGAACTCTGCAATGAACTGGGTGCCACGATCCGAAATGTACTTCTCCGGCAGGCCATGGTGGCGCCAGACGTTCCGGTAGTACAGCCGAGCAGCGCCAACCGCGTCAATGGTGGTGTGACACTCCATGAAGTGCGCTCTCTTCCCAAGGGCACAGACAACAACCATGACTGCATCGTATCCATGGGCCTCGGGAAGCTCGACAATGAAGTCGACTGAGACGGTGTGCCAGCGCTCCTCGGGGACCTCTGTGGGGTGGAGCTCACCAATCGGCAGTCTACGAAGCGCCTTGGTGCGGCAGCACAAGTCACAAGTCGCAACGTACCGGCCGACATGGCGCGACAGTTGGGGCCACCAGTAGTTCCGAGACACGAGCTCCAGAGTCTTGAAACGACCGGCATGGCCTGCAAGGCGCGTGTCATGGTGTTGCTCCAGGATGCGTCGGCGGAGGTCCTTATCTCGGGGGACGACAACCTTCTCCCGGAAGTAAAGGAGTCCACCTTCAATACGCCATTCCGAAGACCGGGCAGACCGCACACCTCGGGCCTTGAGGAGTTCCTTGGCAGTCAGGGCAATGGGCTCTTCAAGGTCGGGTTCCCCAGCAAGCGCATCGCGAATGTCGCGCAAGAGGGGAGCCTCAGGGCCAGCAATAACCAGGGCTTCGGTGGCCCGAACGTGGAACAGCTCGGGTCGAAGCAGGGTAACGTCCTGGTTATCGTCCTGCACTCCATGGTCCGGTCTCCGAGAAAGCGCGTCAGGGCGACCCATGAGGCGACCCGGTTGGTGGTGCAGCGAGAAGTCGAAACGGGAGAGGTAGAGAGACCACCGAGCTTGGCGACGGTTGAGCTTCTGGGCCTTCCGGAAATATTCCAGGTTTTTGTGGTCCGTCCAGATCTCAACCGGGTGCTGCGCGCCCTCAAGGAAGTGGCGCCACTCCTCAAGGGCTCGCACAATTGCAAGCATCTCCTTGTCGTGAATTTCGTAATTCCGCTGCACCTCGTTTAGGCTTTTGGAGTAGAACGCAACCGGATGCCAAGCTCGTCAAAGGCAGCTTGCTCTTCAGGCCCCCAGGTCCAGGCGATGCCCTTCTTGGTGAGTCTGAAGAGGGCTTGAGCAACGTCTGAGAAGCCCGCAATGAACCGGCGGTAGAAGTTTGTGAAGCCAAGGAACTGCTGCACATCCTTCTTATTCTCAGGCGCTGGCCAAGCTGCCACTCCTGCAACCTTTACAGGGTCCATCTCGACGTGGTTGTGGGAGATAATCACGCCGAGATACTCAATGGAGGTCCGCTCAAACTCACACTTCTCGGCTCGAAGGTAAAGCTTGTTTGCGCGAAGCCTCCGCAGGACCTCTCGGACGATCTCTCGATGCCGACGGATGTCTGAGTGGGCAATGAGAATATCGTCGAGGTAGACCATGACGTAGCCAGAGAGGATAAGATCCTGGAAGATGTCGTTCATCATGGTCTGGAAGGTTGCAGGGGAGTTGGTCAGACCGAAGTACATGACCAGCGGCTCAAACAGTCCCCGGTTGGTCCGGAACGCTGCCTTCCACTCGTCGCCTTCACGGATTCGAACGTTGTTAAAGCCCCATCGGACATCGAGCTTCGTGAAGTACCGGGCTCCCCTGAGTCGGTTGATGAGGTCGTTGATTAAGGGGAGTGGGTAACGATTCTTCACGGTCATAGCGTTTAAAGCTCGATAGTCCTGTACGAACCGAAGTCCGCCGTCCTTCTTCTTGACGAAGAAGACGGGTGAGGCCATAGGTGATTTTGACGGTCGAATCCGGCCAGTGCCAAGTCCCTCCTCGATGAAGGCATCAAGTTCCTTCTGTTCGAGAGGCGAGATTGGGTAGACCTTGCAGTTCGTGGGTTTAGAGTCCGGCACGAGCTCAATGGCATGGTCCCAGGATCGGCGTTCAGGCAGCGAGTCAAAGGACTCCTTGTTGAAAACATCGTCAAACTCTCGGGCCCATTCGGGAACGTCCGAGCGCGCTGGGGCTGAGTTTTTGGCGTATGCCTCAGCCAGGCGCTGGGAGACGGTGCTTCCAGCACGGATATCCTCAGAAGGCAGGAACTGGGTGTAGAACACCCGGTCTCCCGGCTCAAGGGGGTCATCAACTTCATCCGCACCATCCACTTCATCCACATCATCCTCGTCATCATCCTCGTAGTCCGGGAACAGCTCTGGCAGGTCATCGTATTCATCTTCGCCTAAGTCTATGGCGCAGATGGATGGAAGGGGACCAAGTCGGAGCTGCCGGAGGATCTCAGCGGCCAGGCGGGACTCTCGGCGTGCAGCGCGAGCTTCCAGGCGAACCTCGGTGCGGCACGTAGAGCACTCGCTGGGGCATCTGCTCATCTTGACCTCTCGGGTGCTTCCGGAGCCAGGAGGAGCCGAGGATGAGCTTCTGCTTCCCAAGACGAGTAACAGCGAGCTGCATGCGCTCGGAGTGACCACGATACTGCAGCACGACGTCAGCCACCTCGCGGATCTCACCAGCCTCATTTGGCGAGCCATCCACATTGAAAACTGGAATGGGCTGTGCAAGGCGGCGGAGGGGGAGGCCAGACTTAACTGCGAACTCAGAGTCAATGAAGTCTGAGGTGGCACCACAGTCAACGAGACCTTCGAGGGAAAGCTTGGTGGCGTCCTGGACTGCCTGAATCTCAAGGGGGAGATGCAGGGAGTTGGCACCGAGTGCAGCAGCAACGGTATAGCGCTGAGGAAGTCTACGCTCCCAAGGCTTTCGCCGGACGCGTGGGGAACGGAAGGGGGCAGGGGGTACGTCTTTCGTTTTGGCAGGTTCAACAGATGTGACATTGGCATGGGGGCACTCCTGAGCCTGCGAAAGGAGTGCATGATCTTGTGACTAGCTGAGTGACGGGTGATATGACTCTCTTCCTCCTGACTTCCATGTCCGACACACGGCACGACCCCTTCAAGGTCTTTCAGTCGACTTCCTCTCGTACGAGTATCACCACATCCAAGTTTCCGCTTCTTGAACTCTCCTACCGGCTCTGATTGTGTCAACATGGAATTGCTGTACCGGATTTAAATACCCAGCGGCTCCTCGAAACACCTCAATGGGTTATGTACGATGTTGCTTCGCCCGATGGTCCGGATATGATCTAGCTGTTTGGCTTCGACCAGCCTCGTCTGCTACGCAACTTGTGCCCCATCGACGACTGCTCACCACTGATCCCAATACCTCTCTTCCGCACGCTTCCTCCAGGGGCATGATGCGTTTTGCCGTATCGATTTGGGATGACGACGGCCAGTGTGGGGCTCCGTTCGGGGCTTCTATGAGCGCGGGTTTCCTCTACCCGCCACTGCTTGCGCGACCGCTATCTCTGTTTCAACGCACTCGAGCTTCCCTCAATGAGCGGATAATGGCGATCAACTATCCTCCATGAATCCGTTTACTGTGCTTCTGTTACGCTTAGGGCATGAAATCTTACTTATGTCAAATCTATTCGAAAACTTGCTACTTGCGCTACAATTTGAATCAATTCCGATTCCGATTACCATCACTTCTATATTATCCCTGGGCTTCTCGCTCGCACTATGAGCCGGCCGTACTCTGACACACTCAATTGAGTTTCGTTGCTCTCGATTTGTGACCCTACGCGGATACGGATGCTCTGAGGCTCAACCTCGCGCTTGTCTATGTCTATGAACGGCTCGCTGTCTCGGTTTATAGGCCCATTCAACGAACTTGCGCTATGCGCTTTGTGCACATCGACTCACTATCCATTAATTCAAACGCATCGTGTTCTCTTAATGCCATCTCTTTCCGGCGGAACTCACTCCGAGGCTACTTCCCCCCTCGGATTCGGAGATCTGAGCCTACATTCTTGAGCTCATGCCGTATTCGAGGCATCGTTCCAGCTTATCTGCTTCAAAGCTCAGAAGACGACCTCAGTCCAGTGTTCCTGGTCCTCGGACTTCCATACGCGCTGCCGTCTCCACAACCCGGTGACATTCAAGTTTGTTTCCCGGCGACTGTATTACGAGTTCGTCCTGGTTCTGGTGGACCTGCTTGTTTTGCGATGAGCCACGCGAGCCGTGGATCCCACGGTTGATTCAACTTATTGTGATTCCGCTACTATCGAATTCGGAGTTCTCTGAGTTCCAACTACTGAACTAGTGACCCTTTACAGCTGTGCTCCCGGTTGCTTCACTGAGCTTCCTTCGCCGATCCAGTACGCATGAAATTAACTGCCAAAATTTACGCTGCCTGCACTTACTATGACACCGGGGCTCTGATGGGGGCTGCTTTTTGAACTTGATTCTGGTCTCGCTTTCAACATACACGGATACTTTTACCCAAACGGCCGCGAAAAGTGCTAATATACAGCTTGACTGACGCCGAGTCAAGTAATCTCCTGTGCCGCTCCGAGCTCGAACATTGGCCGCCACTCAGTTTGTATATTCATCATTCTCAATCCCGCTCATAAATCATGATTTCGGGTCGGACATCTCCTCTCAAGTTCTTTCCATGTGTTTCCGTGCGCTCCTAGAATCTAGATACTTGTGTTCACATCTAGAGTGGATGTCCACCTGTTCATTTCATCCAGCCGCCTTCTTTTGGGCTAGTCGCGGTCTCTCAGATGCCCTCGCCTGGCGTCTTGCTCTCTGGGTGCCTTCTCGCGCATCTGGTCGCCCCATGGCCAGGAGATCAGCCGGCTACGATTTCCGGCTGTCTTCTCTTCACCCACACCAGTCTACTACTGCCCTGTCTAGAATACAGATGCACAGTGAATGAAGCGGCAGTCACAAGATGGGGGCACTCCTGAGCCTGCGAAAGGAGTGCATGATCTTGTGACTAGCTGAGTGACGGGTGATATGACTCTCTTCCTCCTGACTTCCATGTCCGACACACGGCACGACCCCTTCAAGGTCTTTCAGTCGACTTCCTCTCGTACGAGTATCAAGATCTTTTTTTTGCCCACCCACCTCACCCTTAATTTGCTCTTTACACAGGGCTCCAGGAATGATGTCTTGCGTGGTTCACTTCGAACCAATTCAAGTTCAAGTTTCCCTTCAAGTTGAGCATCGCACTGCTACTCAGGTACAGTGGTGGCAAATAGAAATTGCCGTGGCTTTTTGGTGAAAATCTGGCTGTATACTTCACCGAATGACCTCAAATAAAATGTAGAGATGGGTATGTGATACTTCTGTACCTCTTAGAACACTCAGCGAAAAGGTGTCATAATAGGATGAAAGTACTTGAAAAACAGTCCTAGTTTCCACTTTGGTTGAATGGAATTGACCCTCATTTGGCGTCACAGCAGCCGCTCAAAGTTGGCTATTTTCACACAAAATAGCTGAAAATGCAGAGAAAATAGCTAAAAGGACCAACTTCAAGCAGCCGTTGCGAGCTCAAATGAGGTTCAGTTCCAGTCAATCAAAATGATAACTAGCATTGTTTTTCAAGTACTTTCATCCTATTATGACACTTTTTCGCTGAGGATACATTGAGCTTTTCCAGATATGGCAATAATCAGAAACTGTCCTGTTATTGATGCATTGTCAGGGCATAATATATAGCTGAGTGTTCTAAGTGGTACAGTAGTATCATATATTTATCTCTACATTTTATTTCAGGTCATTCGGTGAAGTATACAGCAAGATTTGGGCGAAAAAGCCACGGCAATTTCTATTTGCCACCACTGTATACTGTATTCTGGTTTCAGGGCAGTATGTAGGGTGGGTGCCATTGGGTGCCTTCTCGCGCATCTGGTCGCCCCACGGCCAGGAGATCAGCCGGCTACGATTTCTGGCTGTCTTCTCCTCACCCACACCAGTCTACTACTGCCCTGTCTGGAATACAGATGCACAGTGAATGAAGCGGCAGTCACAAGAGACTCATCATACAAACATGCGAAACGATTAGGAGACGCGATCGAGGGCATACCGCTCACTCGTCGCGTGGGAGAAAACCCTGCTCTTCCTCGGCGGCCACTGACTCTGGCTCAGCCAGCGAGTCGGTGGTGGCAATCCGAGGCTCCGAGCCACCAGTTCGGAGTAGAGCTCGGATCCAAGCTGGCGAATGACCTCGTCAAGGACATCAGCGGCTCGGACGTCAGCGGGGGTGGAGCAATTCCGTGCCAGGTGTGGACCGCCGCATCGGTAGCAGCCACGGGGAGGTCCTCTCCCGGACCGCGTGCGATCAACGTCCATGGGGACTACCTGCGGAGGAGCAGGAGCTGCCCGAGGAGGAGGCGCATGGGCAGGGACAACAGGGAAGACACCTGATGGACGTGAGCGAGCAGCTGGCGGAGCTGATGGGGCTTTCGGGAGAAGCCCAGCAGCACGAGCCCGCACGTGTGATTCGTACTGGCGGTACGCTCGGGTCCGCCAAGCCATGTAGTCGCGGAGGTCTGGGGGTCGCTGGACGAGGTGATGGCTGCATTGATGGCGGGGTCAAGGCCAGAGCGGAACTTGGTGACCTTGACCAACGCGTCAGCAAACCCAGCAAGGTCGAAGAGGTCTTCAAAGTCATCAGTATACTTGAAGACATCCCGGCCCATGTAGTACGCCCTAGACTCGAGTTTGTGTAGGGCGTGGTCCTGCTCGTTCTCCTCGACAAAGCGCGAGCAGAACTCCTTGGTGAAGGTGTCCCAGGTGAGGAAGGGGAAAGGATTTATAATGGACATGCGCTCGGCCCATTTTTGCGCAGAGTCTTTGGACATAAAGGACATGGTGAAACGCACTGCCTTTTCCTCAGACATCTCGCCGCCTTCAACAAACGCCTCCGGAACCAGTCGGATGTAAGTCCGAGCTGAGTGAAGGAAGGCCCGGCCAGCCGAGCGGTCGCCGTCAAAGACGAAAGGGGGGTTCGGTCGAAGGACCGTTTTTGCTGCCGGGGTGAGGTTGGCAAAGAGTCCTGGACTCTCGGCCGGAGGCTCTGGAGGAGCGGCAGGGGTCGGAGCAGTAGTAGTGGAAGGATTGGCGGCAGTTTGAAAAAGCTCGACCAGACGGTCAACAGTCCTCTCGAGCCTATCCATCCGCTCGGCGGCGGCTGCAGCAGCGGCGGCAGAGTCGGTCATGGTGGGTTCTAGAGAGGGGGAGGAGGGGGCAAGATTCGCGGTTTGCGCGTCCGAGACAGCAGAGAAGGAGTCCGACGAAGCGTCTGAAAAATCGCCAAAGCGCGCAATCTTGACCAGTTAATCCCTTGGAGCCTTTCTTCTGCTGTAAGGGCAACCTTTAGGACCCGAGATGTCTCGAGGGTCTAGCGAGGGAGAATCCAAAGTTAATTAAGAAGCTACTAAGAATACATCACAGCGCACCTAGCGAGGGAGAATCCAAAGAGAAGAAAGGCTGAGGATTCCCACGCTAGGTGCAGTAAACATATAGTAACTAGTTCCCACAAGCTCGGAGCAATCGGCAATGATCCCGGGCCAAGTCACATGCCTTACTCCACGATGACATAGGGCTTTGGGGATTTGACAGGAAAGTGGGAAATCTGCAAGAGGCCTGCGTCATAGGTGGCTGTGTAGTGCCAAAGACTGACATTCCCCTCCTTACCCCCGCTCCTTGATGCCTGGTCGACCTACACCGGCATCCGCTCCCTCATTGACACCACCAATGGCGGTGTTGCTGCCGCCCTTTCCATCTACACCAGCCAGCTCATGGACTTCACCACACAGTATGAGTGGTCCGCAGTCTTGCGTTACCACTACGAATTTATTCGTGTGCGCATGGCTGAGAATTTTCTCCCCACGCGCTGGGTGACGCCCGATTAGGGCCTCGTCTCCACCAGGTTGGTTCGCTACCCACTGCCCCCACCATTCTCCTCCAAGCGCAAACGCGACCTCGCTGAGCGCCTTTCCGAACCCAGCGCCCCTGCATCCCGTCCGAAGGTTGATGAGACCTGCTACAAGTTTCAGGATGCCGCTGGTTGTCGCATGGGCGACAAGTGCTCACGCCGCCACGTCTGCATTGCGTGTCAGGGCGCCCACCCCGCACATGCTTGCCCTCAGAAGCGGAAGTAGGATGTTTGGGGCACGCCGACCGAATCCGGCCTCTGCCCCACTCCGACCAACCCTTCGGTTCCTCTTCGTCCACTGGCTCCTCGCACCCCACCCTCTCTATCACCCCTCTTGCATACTGCTCATCTCTCTGCCCATCTAACTCCTCCCCCTCCCCGTCCTAATACACACATCACATTCCCAGTTGCCCCTACCTCCGGTCCTCGTGTTACTAGCTCCCTTAATCCCGCTATGCTATCTTTCTTACTTCAGGATTATCCTGATCCCTCCTTCGTACAACACCTACATAATATCTGTACCTATGGTGCGTCAATTGGATACACCGGCCCCCGAGTGGGCCGCGTCTTCTCACGGAATCTGCCTGCCACACTGTCCGAGCACGCTGTAACCGCTGCAGATATTCTGGCAAACTTTTCTCTGGGTGAGCTTCGCCGTGTCGACTCCCTCCCCGTTCATGAGCAGCGCCGGGTCGTTTACTCACCTGTGGGCACTGTCCCCAAAGCCGATGGTGGTTGGCACTGTCCACCACCTCTCTTATCCTCGTGGCTCGTCTATCAACGGTAGCATTTCCTCTGACGCAGTGACACTCTCCTACACCTCGCTTGACACCTTCTTTGACCGCCTCCGCCGACTTGGTCCTGGCGCTCTCCTCTGGAAGATCGACCTGCGGCGTGCGTTTCGCCACATCGTAGTATGCCCAGACGACTCTCTGCTGTATGGCTTCTACTTCGACGGTGTTGGTTACATTGACGTTCGCTACCATTCGGATCCCGCTCATCACCCTTCACTTTCAACTTGTTTGCGGAGGCCCTGCACTGGATCTCGGAGCGTATGGGCGCCCCCCTTGACCATTTCCTCGACGACTTCTTTGGTGCTCGCGCAGCAGGCGAGTATGACCTTGCAGAGCGCGACCGTGCAATTTTCCGCGCAATCTGCGACGCAACTGGTTTCTCTGCCCATCCAGTTGGGAAGGCAGGGAAGGACATTCCTCCATCTACCCGCGGTCTTATCCTACACCGCCAACCCAGACTGAGACCTGTGTGATCTCAATGCCGAGTGTCAATTGAGGCCCACGGTTGGTCTCAAAAAGAGGCAATGTTGATGTCAAAAGTCATTCCATTCGGCTTATCATTTTGGTCTCAGTCTGAGCGCCACCTCATTTTGAGCTCAATGACTGACATCGAAATCAAGCTTTCATCCAGCCTCTCTGGGAGCACAGGCTGTGTGTGGCGTTGACGAAATTATAAATATGAATCACACCGGTTTCAAGATTGGGAACAGGCTGATATTGGGATATAAAATAGTACATACAGTTCTGTACGGTAGTTATGATCGTCAGCTAGGAAGGGTTCGACGGTGGATCCTGCAGACAGGCGTCAGTGGGCACGTAACTGCCAACAGGACGTTTGCTGGCGCAAGCCCACGGAAAACGATTATAGTGTCGTCGGGAGCTATTGATCGAGGAGAGGACTTTGACGGTTGCATTTGCTCGGGTGGCAACTGTGTTGCGGAGGGCGGGAGGGAGGGAGGGAGGGAGGGAAGCAGTACACGATCGATCGGGGACGAAGGGCGGGTGAGGCAGGACATGCATATGAAGAAGTCCGGTTAGTCGTTGACTCAGCCAAGGGAACGGAGACACACCAACGAACATCAAACTTTGTCGAGCCACGAGCATCCTGCTCCGTCAACTCTGGGTTGAGCCGACTTGAAACCTGCAAGAATCTCAAGGCCACGTTGTGGCTTGGCAATGACACGGACATCGAAGAGCTAGCTGGACTTGCAGGAGAAAGACTGAGGTGAACTTGATCATGTAGTTGAATGAAGCCAGTCTTGAAAACTTGCACTCAAAGAAGGTCAGCTTGACGAACTTGCAGCCCTGACGCAGACTTGGGCAGGCGCTTGGAGGAAAGGCGTCTGGTGGATTCTTGTAAGTTAAGGCTTGAGGTGGCTGAGGCTGAGCACGGACCGAGGTCTTGAGAGGTCTTGAGCACACGAAGGGAAACGAAAAGGTTGATTTGACTGTTTGAAGGGGGGAAAGCGTTGGGGGATGAGTGGGGGGAAGGAAGGAGGGTGAGTCACACGGTAACACTTGACAACGAACATGATCAACAAAAACGTGACATCGCGTCATCTCACGTGTTGATGTGGGACTTGGAGGAGATTTTTTTTCAGTCTGCAGAGTCTTTCGTTACTTACGCTCGTCGCGCTGCCCGAGTGCGAGGCATCTGCGGCGGCTTCAATACATTGTGCATCATGCCCTAAACCCCGTTGTCACCAGTGCCTCGACCTCAGCACCAAGCTGCGTGAATGCAGGCTTGGCATCGCGGCTGCCGGCAGCCGCCCACAACGATGACCTCCATGCTGCATCTGCCCTGGGTGTAATACCGATAAACACTTAAATCGGACTTTATCTTATATGCTTTGGCGGTAATTGTCTTTCGGCTACTTAGCGCTACTAACAAAGTACTCTCAGCAACTTGGCAAGGGAGACAATATATTGAGAGCAGGACAAGGAATCAAAACGGGGTTGTAATTGAGTCCAGAGCGATCACAAATCTGAGTTCATTTTGAGCTCGGAAAAAAGATGTCAATTTGGAATCAAGACGAGACCGAATTGGTGTCATCAAACAATCTCAAATCAAGGTTTCAGCTTGGTCTCACCAAGACCCCACTCCAGGTTGGTGGTGTAGGGATTGGGATCGACACTCACTGCGTTCCGGGGTCGCCTAAACAGAGTCAGCCGAGCTGATGACATGTCAGCGTGAGGTGAGCGTACGTCACTACACAGCCTCCGTTTAGCCGCTTATACGCAGGATATTTTTAGCTGGAAACATGTCTCTGTGAGACGTCTAAACGGACATGGGTTTAGCTCAGAGCGTGTAGGTGATCTCAGCATCGCTCTGCACATCTAAACTTACCTTGGTCCCTCACAAGAGCTGTTCATCCGTGTCAATTGTGATGATTGCAAGATATTTATGTTATGGTCAAATCGTGGTATCGGGTGAATGACCAACCATAAAAAGTTGTCGGAACTCTGTCTAAGGGGCATAGGATAGGTAAATAAAGTCAGTGTAGCTCTATCTAAACCAGTACGCTGAGCTGCGCAGACCCACAATCGGCTAGACTGAGATCAACTGAGCTAGTGGGTCTTCCTCGAAAGGAATTGGCGGTCATCTCGGGCCCCGGGAGGCACCTATCAATTTTTTTGCGATGCGAGTACCCAGGCGGCACCGGGGAAAGTCTATCCTTTCCAAGGAGCTGTGGGCCGTGCTCCACGCTCTTCGTATTTGGGCATCTCCAGCCTGGGCCGGGTCCCGGGTCTTACTTCGGGTTGATAACACCGGCGGCGTGGCTGGCTTGAACGGAGGTTCTATTCGGGAGGCACCTGCACAGGCGCTCTTGAGGGAGGTCTTCCTTCTGGCGCTATCTTTCGGCTTTTCCATCTCCTGCGTGTGGGTTTCCTCTGAACAGAACTACCTTGCTGACGCACTCTCTCGTTTTGACATGCCACGTCTTCGTCCATTGTTACCTCGATTCTTCGCCTCACAGCGCACTCCCTTCCCCCACCTCCCGCCGGATGGCCTGAACGGGTCGATCAACCACCGCTCGTCGCCTACTTTCTCTGGCACGGCCTCGCTGCCTCCACCCGGGGCGTCAACCAGACGGCTTGCAACTCCGTCGAGTCTTTCTGCATGCGGAAATACGGCGCCGATGGCGCCTCTCCATACCCCGCCTCAGAAGCCCGCCTTTTGGAATGGGCGGCATCGCTCCCCCCGGGCTGCAGTGCGAAACCAATCAAGCGCTACATTGGTGCCCTCAAGTCCTTCCACACCGACCTCGGATACGAATCCCGCCCTTTCGAATCACGCGTTCTCGAGCGTGTGATTCGTGGTATACACTGACTCGAAAATAGTATTGGATCACGTCACTCGTGAGAAAGATGTTGCTCGCGCGCTAGAGCGTAGGAGTCTACCCGAGTTTTTATGCACGCAAACAGATAGTAATGAGGTGTAATATATACATGTAAAATATCGAGCAAGCAAAATGAAAATTCGGCGCTGCATGGCCAGTTTGGTGATGATGGGTGATCCAATCATAAATCTGGTTTTGGCCGGTTCAGGAAATTGAAGTCAGAAACGCTCGTTCAAGGCATCGTTGGTGGCAATAAACATACCAGCCACTAGTAACGGGTCTCCCCACCATTTGCCTTCAACAAATACCGCACCCGAATAGGCAAGCCGTCATATAACTTGTCGATATATGCCTGATCAATTTTTTCCCACTCTTCCTTCAAAGCGGCCCATAATTCCTCCTTGTTCTTCGGCAGTGGGTCCCTAGCGCGCACCATGGTCTCCAGATGATCCCAAAGATTCTCAATGATGTTCATATCCGGTGAATTTGGCGCCCAGGGAAGAACATCGAAGCCTTCAAGCTCAAGCCACCCCAAGGCATGCTTGGAGCGATGCTTTGAATCGCCATCCTGCTGAAAATAGACGGTCGAGCGATCCAAATCATGCTTGTCGAGGGTCCGCGGGAGGTTTTCGGCCAGGATATTGGTGTAACCGAAGCGGTCAATGATTCCGTCGATTCGGTGAAGTTGTCCGACACCATATCGGGTAATACACCCCCACACCATCACACTCCCGCCGCCGTGTTTGACTTTCTTGCTTGCCCTGGCTCCCTTCAACACCACTGCCGCCCATCCGACCCAATGATATTAAATTTTGACTCATCTGAGAATATCACCGCCCGCCAATCCTCCGGTGTCCAATAACAATGCTGTTCCGCCCATTCTTTTCGCTTCCTCCGGTGGGCTGGTGTCAACAAAAGTCGAGATTGACGCACATAGGCGTTCAATCCTTGTTTTTTGAGGGCAGCGCGGATCGTATCGACGTGCAAATGGGGGAAATATTTCCTCTGCAAGTCCGAAGCATTCTTGGCTTTGCCTGAAGAGAGCAATCTGAGTGCTTTACGGATGTCCCGCTCGTCTATTTTACGTGGGCGACCTTGCCTGGGAGTCTTTGCGTCAAAATTGTGGGTTGGTCCGTAGCGGGCATTGATTCTGGAGACAGTAGAGGGCGCGACATTTTCCTTTTCCGCCACGTCCCGATTTGACCAGCCAGCCTCCTTCAGCGCGACAATAGCTGATTTCTTTGTGGCAGAGGTGTCGCACATGATGTAGAGAATGAGTTGTATGCAGAGAGAGCAGAGTTGAGAGCGTCGTTGTGGTGGTTGGGATTAAACAATGTGACAGCTGTCAAACAAGGGAAAACAATTGGATCACGTGTGCGCGATGATCACACTCTCTTGCCACAACACCGCCCAATTGGAAAAATCGGTCATTCCGAGGCTTTTCTGGGTGCCGAAAACGTGTTTTCCCGGCCGAGGGATTTCCCCTTGGAGAAGGGAAAACAATGACCCACCGTGGGAATCTGGACCGTTTTGCCATCACCCTCGGAATGGAGAAGTTCCCCTTCGCAACGTGATAAGCGCAGCCACGTGAAGAAGCGGTTGGTCACGAGCCTACCGTTCCGCATTGAAAAAAGGGAGGAAAGTCCTTCCAGGGCATAAATATACCATGAGAGGGATACGAGGGACTTTTTCTCGTGTCAGTGGCTGCACTGGAGCCAAGGCGCACTTTCACGAAGCCATTGTAACAAATCATTGGTTTTTGACACATACTGTAAGTGTCACACTTGGCCACGTGATGTTTGTCGAAGGTGGATGGGGAGTACCTTAGCACTTTGTATGGGTGAAACGTAACGCGTAACGCCCGCCCTGTTTCGTTTCAACGGTAACGCATAACGGTCGGGTGGTTTCCCTGATGACTGCATGACATACAAAGATGTCGAATTATCATGTTTGTGGCTGTCAAATCTAGCTGACTCTACTGCTATAACCCTCCTCCTCCTCACTGCACTCAATCACTCTCTGCAATCTTCGTCAAGATAGAACCGGTACGGTGCATCGGAGACCACGAGCAAGGCGCTGGGAAAGTGTACCAGAAGCTGGCCGAGGTAGTTTAACTAGTCGCTCGAAGAGGGCTTGTGGTGGACCCGTCGCTGGTTTAGGTGTCTGAGCGTGCGCCACGGCGCAGTGTTCATGAAAAAAAAAGAAAATAGGTGTATTACTTGCGTATTACGGAGCCCGTAGCAGGAGAAATGCAATCACAAAGGGCTATGGATACAAAGAAAGCATAAACGAGAGCTAAAAATTGCCCAGAATGGAAATAGATTTTATCGGTGTTTGCCCGCCCGTTTCCAAAAATCTATGATGTCACGCATAACGCTGAGGGCGTTTCCGGTTTCCATGCGTAGCGTTTCCAGTCACGCTCGAGGGTCTGTTTCACCCATACAAAGTGCTACAGTAATCGTCGAGATTTGCCTATTTGAAACTACAGGGCGCCTAAGAGGCCCATTTAGAACCCGTTGAATACCTTTGGGGCCCCAATGTACAGCTCCGGACAATCAAAGTCAACAATTTTAGTTTCGGTCGAACCGCTATTTTCTGGGCTTAGCAGAGTCCAGAAACGGATTCAGCACCCCAGAATACGTCTAAAAACGATTTTCCCTGAATTTTCCCACGACAAAATGGGTTTGGCCAAATTTTCGGGCGGTCTGAACGAAATTGTGTGTACCTTTCTAGCCCCTCCAGACGAATGTTGACCCAACCTTCATGGTTACTGACCATCCAGAGGATACTATATGCAACTACTCTTGTCCCTCAGCCCTTTTTGCTTTGAGGAACCCATAAAAACCCGAAATTGGCAATGCCAAGGTGACAGGAGGTGACATATTTGTGACATGTTGTTACGAATGTCACAATGTTCCCACAGGTTCCCTCCTATTTTGTGACATAACGGCTCGTTGAATTTTCATTCCGAGTCCAGAAACAGACTCAGACAGTCGTAAAGAGCTCAAATCAATATTTTCGTGATTTTTCCTTGTAATTTGGGGGGTCCGGCCAAAATCTTGGCTACCCTCTACTAAGAATAGCGGATATCTCCGGAATGGCTCGATGAATTCTCACCAAAAAAATTCAGCAGGCTCCTGAACTCGTTTCCTTTCGATTCCGATACATATCGGGGTCGTGGGAAAAGGTCGATAAATTTGTCGAGTTTGATTGTCCGGAGCTGTATCAGTGGTGAGGGCGCTGGAACGCTGCATGCACCGTCCACGTATGTCACGTTTGTTCTCAACCATCACTGGCACAAGCAAAAATAATGTGGGCCAGCGTCGACCACGCTCAGACTCCCCACCGGACACCTCTGCCCAAGGGCAAGCACTGGCCAAAGGCCGTCGGACCGGGACTTCATGCCCGGGGCACTGGGAGTTGATTGGTTGTATGAAAAGGGTGACGTGGGAGGAAAGGACGGACTGGAAACGATTAATCATGTAGTCAGTTGTGTCGGCATGTCGTGTACCATAGCCGCTTGCAGCGGCTCGAGCACGTTAATTGATCTCAAGAACAAGGGGTGATCTGTCAACGGAGATCAAAGATAGACCCCCTACAGTATGTTGGTGTTTGTCAATGGCATTGATCTTACCACATTATATTGTGTTCAAGGCAAGGGCCTTTGCATTCTAGAAATTTTGAATCTGGTCAGAATATGAAACTACAATGAAATCGGAGTAGGATTCCACTCCATTGGTAATGAGGGGCACAGTGAGTACTGAGTTAGAGACAAAAAAATTATTACTTGATTTGGGAATCTGTTATCGTACAGCCATTCCCGGTATGGTATGTTCTCACAAGCTGTCAACGTCCGAATAAGTCTCTTTATCTGCTTATATTTACGTTTTGATCAGTAAATATGTCACGTCACGGTAAATCGCCGAGGCGGCATCACAAACCCATCAGCTGTCAATCTGTTGCCTGTTTAGGAAACAAGCTGCACCCTCGCGCGCTCCTGCATGTTGGGTGCTCTAATTGGAAGACCATTTCGATTGACAAGGCCATTGAGTCTATAGTTACCTGCTGGAAAGAAAACAATGTTTTTAAAGCCCTTTTTCGTGAGAAACAAGGCAATATACATACAGGGTGCATTGCTGAGCTCAAGGAACAATACAGCTATATTTCTGGACCCAACAACTCATCATTTAGCTCATACTAAGAGAGGTATTGGGGGGGAACGACTCTCTATTGAGTTGATGGCTCTTGAGAAAGAAAATTGGACTCAGTTGGAATCAGTGGCTTGTTTGTCACTTCTGCATGCCCTTAAAGAGCTAGGACTCCTGTATATAGGGTCAAAATGTACTCTATATTCATAAATCACGCAATATTGACATCAGGAACGTTCCTTCAAATCCCTACTGAAGCTGAGGAAGCAGCACATTCCAAATCACGAGGTTTTCACAAAAAAGTAATTATTTGGGGTCGAAAACGGGCTCCCATACTCAGAAGATAGGCTGGAATGCTCATATACATCTACTAAGCCTAATCCTGGGCGTAGGTACGGGTCTGCACACGCGCAAGTCCCATATTGCTCTTCAGCGTTGTTTTGATGGAATGATGTAAGTTGGCCGATTTGCGTGTCGTACACGTTAATAAGACGCGTTTTTGAAAGCGTAGAATATGCTTTTATGCTCATACTACTATAAGACACGCTCAAAACGCGTCTGAGCGCTGGCAAACGCGCGGACTGACGCAGTAAGTTGAGAAAGTAAATCTTGATCACAACGCTAAGCGGCGTGATGGAATTACCGTCATATACTGCGTATGGAAAGCCCTAGACCGTTAGCCGAGGGCCGATTTACAAAATTTACGATCTTTACCGTAAATTTACCCAGCGTAAGTACTTACGCTACTTACGCTCTCCACATTCACTTACGCAGCAAAATAAATTCGATGTGCTTTATTCTGGCACACCCTGCTCTCACCACTCTTTGGGGAGAATCCACTAGACCCAATTGATGATTCTGTATCCTCAGAATGTTGAAAGAGACTGCATATCTGGCGTAAACTCGCGTCAAAGCCAAGTTGAACATCCCGAAAAGGAAATCGGCGGGTTCTCTTCACTGTTTCTCCACTAGATGTACCCGGGCCACCTTCTCTGCGTTCAAACGACTCATGTAAACATACAGGAGCTTGAACACGTTACTTGGCAGAGATGTCGCGCTAAATTCCGCCGAAAACTGAGGCTAACAGTTGAAAATACAGAAAAATCACCATATATTCTCCTCATTTTGGCTCGTTTCGATTGGGTGAAGCTTTCAGACTAAGATACAAGTACATTAACACGTATTACCGAGGTAGCAAAGCTTTTGGAACGACAATATAGCGCGACCAACGCGCCGCCCCTACGAAAGTGAATCACCCAATTTGGAACGATCACCGAGCCATCATGTCACGCGACGGCATCTCGGCACCACGCTGATGCGTGACGCCGAGCGTAAATATTTTGGAATAAGTAACAGATTTTTTTCTGGGTTCAATCCACAGATTCCCGGCTCGATACTGGTGTCGGTGGGCGAAAATAAAAAAAATAAAGAAATGAAAAAAAGGGAGGGAATTTCAAGGAGATTGCCGGGAACTTTTGACCGCTGTCAAAGTCGTTCCCTTTTTGTCACATCTCCGAGCCAGATAGCGGAAAGGTTTTCTTGGATCTTCCAGAGGTGTGCTTAATTCATGCAAATAATTGAGGAGTGTTTACTAGCCTTGAAGAGGCTCTAATCTTTTTTAAACCGCTATCTAGCCAGCGGTTAGTTTCTTTTCAGCTTTTCTTTCTTCCCGGCAATATACTGACGGACTTTGAAATACACGATCCGACACGGTAAGGCACAATCACGGATTTTTGCTCCGATGATTTTCCAGTCCGAACAATCCGAATCGACTTTGAGCCTCTAAATCTGCTGTGCCTCTTGCTGGTTGCCTGGTTTGAGATTGCTTTCCTCTCACTAATTCTCTTATCCCTCAGCCAGAATACTGGACAGGAGCAGCACACCTCCTCATCGAGCCCGTGTCTAAACTTAAGTTTAGTGCTGGCCATAAATATGATACGAAAAAATATATTTTGAATATATTCAAATAAATATGAATACGATACGGTGCTCGAACCCTTCACTGAATATGAATACGGGTGAATATGAATATGCCAGAATATGGATACGAATACGATACGGCCATAGCATACTCGAATATATTTGAATACGTTTGAATACCACTGCGGCGTGATTTGGCCCCTCGGCGGTGGCTCCCGGCCGAAATTTTCAGGGTAATCATTGGTCTATATCAGCCCTGAACACGACAATCAGCCTCCCGTGGTCTTCCGAGGCATTCGGCATAGATCCGACCAGTCTCTCGGGCATCTCGGATAAACATTCCATACCGGCATCCTTGGTCTCCGAGCCGTCCCATGTTGAGGTTTGACCTTTTGTATGGTGCAGGTCATTCAGGACGCTGAATGGACGGAATATGAATGATAATCAAGCATGTTGAACACCTATTTGACTTGGTTATCATGCCTGCTATAGTAAGTTTCAGGTGAGAGAATATATTCAAATATATTCATAATATATTCGTATTCAGCCGCTATGAATATGAATACGATACACTACAAATACGATACGCCGCTCGCGTATTCAGAATTTCGGAATACGTTTGAATATGAATACGATACGGAAAATTCGTATCGTATCGTATTTATGGCCAGCACTACTTAAGTTTAACTTGAACTCATATCACTCAGATATATTTTACGCTATGATTCTCGGAGTCTCGGCTTCCTTTCCTTGCAGCTTGCTTCGAGTTGACTGACTTTAGGACCTCTATCATTGCTTGAAATTTTCAAACTCCCAATGATCAACGCATTTTGCTTTGTCCAGACCTACAACCTATGCAAGGCATAATCAGTGATTGCTGTGGTGTATATTCTGGGTATGTCAATATCTGCACTCTTCTCAACTTGGTGTTGTTTCGAGGCTGCTTCCAGGCTCCGAGTCTATCTGCGTCACAATATTATAGTAGGTGCGGGGTTTCCATTCTCAGTCTCTGTGGATGGTTAATTTAATCACTTGGGAGTCCATAATCGTTGTAGAATCCGGACATAATTTGAGGAAGCCCCTGGTTCCGCTTGATTCGAACTGCGGTGAGTGTTTGGGATGATTTCCCCAGCATTTATACTTACTTATTCCATGTTTTGGAGCCATTTGAGCAACTTTGGCGGCCTCAACGAGTCGCTGGCTGGCGCGAACGCGGCTTCATGGTGGTGCTTTGATTCTTGAACAAGCTTTGAATAAGATTGACATGCGGAATTTTGTCCCACTTGGCAAAGCCTGCATTATAATTCACCCTGCATTGGTTGGAAAACTCTGTATGAAAACACAAACTGAGACAGGTGGAGTATACCTCCTTAACATGGGGCTGGTGGGTGTGGCCTATACCAGGCCCTGCAATTTTTCTGCCCGCTGTTCAGCGCCGTTGTCAGTGCCCGGAGCGCAGGGACCGGCGGGCCGAAAATTCAAACTCCGCCGGTATCTGGATACCGGTATTTACCACCGCCATCAGTATCGAGCCAGATTTCCTTACGCAGACAGCGTCAAGATAGCGTGGTGGAATCAATTTCACCAGTGATTCTGACGATTATGTAATATACTTGACCCCTTCAGAGGAAGCACCGAGTTGACCCGACCTTGACCCGACCCTGGGGTCAGGGTCAAGAGGTTGACCTGACCCCGCAACAGTGAGCAAGAGTCTTTGGCAACTTCAATGGCAAGTCTTGTGCAAGTGCAAGAGAGAGTCCAAGAAATACCATGATTTTGTTGTGATATCAACGCGATATTGAACATTGAGAGGAGAAAGGAAGAGAGGCAAGCAATCATTAAGCAAACACACACACTGGCCTACCTATCCAAGAGCTGCAAAGGAACGGACCGGCACAGACCCACATATGCCGCTGTAGCTCGTCGGACTGTAGCCCCCGCCCCGTTCATGGTACCGGCTGCAGAGCCCGGCAACAGTCCTACTTCCCAAGGGGGTCCAACGATAAGAATTGATGACATCATGTAGGGGGTCACCCGGAGTCGAAAAAAAAACTTTTGTAGGTCAAAGGTTTTTGCCTTGAAAACACGCGGGATTAAGTATTTTAGTGTTCCTACACAATAAAGTTGACCACCTCGAGTCCTCCAGCCAATTTTCAGACACAATACACGACGCGACATGCTCCGGCTACTTCCGACTGAGTGCCGAGCCTGCCAGGCAGTTTGACAGATATCTGATCTTTTCGCACTTCAAGCCACTTGCCCTCTCCCACCATGCAACATGTGTCGCAATATGAGAACGAGCACGATGGGGAGGCCTCGTCGCCGATACAGCGTAGGGAAATGCTCCGACGACGACGACAATGACAACCAGCCACCTTCATTCAACTTGGGTTTAAATTTTGACGCGAAATTCATTTTAGTATCATCGAGACTGCTTTGAAGGCGTGAAATTCACGTAGGGGTGGACGCGCGACACGTGCACTCCGCCAAAAAAAAGCATCGTAAAGAGCCCTAGAGCTCAATTATCATTTAGTTCGCACTCAACGTTGCTTTGCACGGTATATTAAATAGTATCAATTATTTCATTCTTCTCAGTTTGTGTCTAGGGAGGTTTGAATGACTTCTACTAATTAAGAAGGGTCAATTGAACAGTAAGTGCTTAAGATTCTCGCACTATACTCCGAACTGCGCCAAAACTTGGCGAATTTGGTTGAAATTTGGTGTGCACCGCTGATCGGGAGCGGTGGCCCGTGACAACAGTGGGAATCTCCTTCCCGATATGGCAGGAGGCGGGGAGGGGGGGACCAGCCGACGGCCAGGAAAAAACTTTTGTAGGTGATATCTTTTTCTCTTATCGTTGGATCCCCTTGCTACTTCCCCCGACTTTGTCTTACGCCTCGATGGTTTATCAACCAAAATTGCTGAGCGCCCACACACAACCAAGATATTCTCGATTCTCACCCGCAGACCATACATTGCTGGGCTCCAGGTTGCTGGAGTCCGATGGACTCCTCACGGTAATCTGGCGGTCACACTTGTTCACGACGAGAATTTCGATGCCGAACGCGTTGAGAAATGTTCAATCAATACATGGAGAATTTTGCGGCCCATCCTCGGAGTCGACGAAGCGATCCGGATCCAAGCGGGGGGAACTTGGCACAATGTTGTCGCTCACGCTGCCCCCATCCCTTCCCGCGACGGCAGTGATGAAAGCACGGTTGAAGACTAGCTACGAAAGGGTGGATACCACGGTGAAATTTGCGACTTCCGATACATGTGCAGCGACGAGCAGCTGAACACGCGGGATACTGCTCCTGTGCATTATTTTTCGCCACCACTGTACTCGTGGTGCGATTAAGTCACGGCCGGTCTTTTTCGACACCGGGATAGAGGGTGAAGTGACGTCACTTGAGGTCGAGCGAGGTTGATGGGCCATCACCTCAAGCTACCTCAACCTCACCTCCCGGCCATTGACATGAAGCCCTTGATCTGGGACTTTGGTGTGCGCAGCTTAGATACTTATGGAATGGACTTTAGTGAATTTGTATTTGAAGACTAATCTTTTCTACCAAAATATTCAATTAATTATAAATGAGTACACGGAACTCAGAATCGCGCAAGCCCTCCCTTTACTGTAAGCCGGGCACCGGCATTGCAAAACCTACTTTCTGACTCTCGCCAACGCCCCTAGAAGTCATGTTGGTCAATCTGAGATATTAATGATCTCATCAATGATGGTACCTGTTTGGCGATGTTTATCCGATTCATATACTCCGGATTGCCACACCCATGATGTCAGCTCCAGGAAATCTCAGCTCTATGAGCTCGATACCATCGGTACATCTCGCCCGGGCTTATGTACACACGTATTGACATTATCTCACCGGTTTCGTACTTCAGTCAAACTCAGAGGAATTGGGGGGTCTTGAGAAGGTCGTGCTTGAAGGACTTCTGATAGAGCAGTGCCAACGTTCAGGCATATCTTTGTTCACACCCCATCTCACATTGACCTTTTGTAATTTCAGGGCTCGTTTCTTCTATCAACAAGGCCCTACAAATGTATTCAGAGGAAAGTGGGAAGACCACAGGTAATGCGATCGTAGTACACTAGTATTGGATCACCGGGTTCTAAAACTTTGGGTTGTCACTGAGGCTGGAGTGTGAGAGGAGTTTCTAAAGTAGATAGCGTATCAAGTACCTTACCATGTACCCTTTCTACACATAAATGCTTGAGGTCCAATTGGGGGGAACTTCTCCATTCCGAGGGTGATGGCAAAACGGTCCAGATTCCCACGGTGGGTCATTGTTTTCCCTTCTCCAAGGGGAAATCCCTCGGCCGGGAAAACACGTTTTCGGCACCCAGAAAAGCCTCGGAATGACCGATTTTTCATTGGGGGGAACTTCTCCATTCCGAGGGTGATGGCAAAACGGTCCAGATTCCCACGGTGGGTCATTGTTTTCCCTTCTCCAAGGGGAAATCCCTCGGCCGGGAAAACACGTTTTCGGCACCCAGAAAAGCCTCGGAATGACCGATTTTTCCACCATCTCCCCTTTTCTCGCAAGACCTCCCCTCGTCGTCCCGCCCCTCATCCTCTCAAAAGTCCTGTGTATCGTCAAAGTACCTCGAACCGCGTTGTCCCTCCCCTTCCCAGTTCCTCTGAATCTGCTTTCGTTTCCCTCGAATTGGCGTCATGTACCCTCAAACTCGGCAAGATGCGCAAGAGTCCTCAATTCCTTACGCGACCGTTGTCAAGCTTCCCCGCAAGTGCTGTCAAGAGTCCCCCCCATTCTCATTTCATAGACAAGCCTCCATTCTCAAGTTCCCGCCTTCGTTAAATCCCTCTTATCTATTCAAGTCAAGACCATCTCTTCAAGTCCAGCATTACATCAAACCTCCCTCAATTACTGCCTGCCGCGTTCTCCGTGTCATGTTTTTTGCCGGGTGGGATGGGATTTAATGGGATCCAACTCGTGCGGTGCGTTTCTCATTTTAATTCCTGCTCTCTGCTTGATAATGACTTCTTAGGTCTCGTCAGGCGCCGCCAACCAGGTTCCCGCTGGTGCATGCATACAGGCAGATCGGTATGCACATCACATTATTGTAACTTATATGTCTATGATCAAGAGGGAGAGACCAAGACGCTCTGGTATCAACTGCTCGGATTCCCGCGTTTTTGGCGCATTGCCTCTATGTTCCGACAGCAACATACCTCTTTGTAAAATTCATAATGCCCTCTGGTCTCGCATATCGGACAGCTCCTGGGTAAAATCAACTCTTTTTACTTCACTCTTCCGAGTCATTTGTCTATATAGCGATACCTATGTACCACTTGCCCGTTGACAACAAGCCATTGTATTTTCTGTTCCTGAGTTGGGTCTGGATGAGGTAGCGGCCCAATGTGAGCTGGTCGACGCGCGGAGCTCCGAGCGCGTCGACCGAGCGAGCATCTGGGCCGCTGTTTTTTGGGCTGTGCAGTGCGCAACATTTTCAACAAACCCGGTAGCGGGCTTTGCCGCTCGTCGGCCTTACACGCTTTATCAATCTCAAGTGAAAGCCAATCAGTCTAAAGCTATGATTGATAAATTGCGCATACGCACCGGTCCCACTGAGCACGATCCCCACTAAATTCCTTCAAACGATTGACAAGGACCGTTTTATTCCCTGTGTGTGGCATCCGAAAGGTCCTGCAGTGTTCGCTGAGTTGTGGGTTCGTAAGTGTCACCCTGGAAAGAGTCGGAGTTAGAAAAGAATCATACTGTCGATGGAAGGGAGGCGCAACGTACAATCGAATATATTGCGTCGGAAAACCATTTTCTGTGTAGTTCCCAGGGAAAGGAAGGGCTGGGTCGTCGCCATTAGAGAGATCCTTTGGCATATCAACAAAGATGGTGCTGAGAGCGAGGACGAGAGCTTCAGAAAGAGGGAGAACGACGAGGACGGCGCCGGCAACGAAGACGACCACGGTGAGGATGTCGAAGTGAGCCCAGAAAGCGGCGGCCGCGGCGCAGACGCCATTGGCGTCGCCCTCGATCGCGTCGAGGGCGAGCCGATACAGGACGGATATCAAACAAATATATATATAGTTCTGGTACGAAGAGAGAACCGTTAGATAATACATAGGCGAGTAGAATATACGAGCCATACCTGGTACGAAGAGAGAACCGTTAGGGGTCCGTCTCTTCGCCCAGGATCAATATGTTACAGAGTGATCGAGTAAGTAGATTGATTAGGAAATGGTTAGGTCAGCGACCAAGCGCTGCGTCAATGTCCAACACCCCCCCTTGACGCACGTCGAGGTTGAGCATCTTGACCCAGCGGGTATGAATGGTACGGTGCAGGGGTTTGGTGAATAGGTCGGCGATGTTACTGTTACCGGCAACATGCATGACATCGATGAGGCGCTTTAGCACGCAGTCACGGATGAAGTGCTCGCGAATAGCAATATGTTTCATCTTCGAGTGAGCCTGTGGGTCGTGAGTGCAAGCAACCGTCCCTTGGTTGTCGCAGAACATTGTGGTTGGTTGGTGCTGAGGGAACCCAAGTTCCGCGAAGAGATTGCGGAACCAAAGAACGTCTTTGGCGCAATGTGTTGTTGCCAGGTATTCGGCCTCGCAAGAAGAGAGCGCAACAACGGCTTGCTGCTTGGAGCTCCACGACAAAGGCGACTGCCCCATGAGAACGACGAATCCCGAAACGGATTTACGCGTGTCGCCCATTCCCCAGTCGGAGTCGCTAAGCGCAGTGAGAGTTGGTGTTGCTGAGTCGCGACCTCCAAGCGTAATGCCGTGTGCTGCGGTTCCGCGAAGATAGCGCAGTAAATGTTTAGCGGCCGTGATATGCGCTGGACCGTAGCTCGCCATGAAACGAGCGAGTTCGCGCACAGCATACGCGATGTCGGGCCGTGTGCAGGTCGCCAAATACATGCACTTCCCAACGATCGCGGTGTACGGGAAGTCCTTGGCCTTTGCAATGTCTTCGGCGGCGGCAGGCGTCAAACGAGCGTTGGGGTCCATCGGGGTCAGCACCGTATTGCTTGTCAAACCCGAAGTCGCGGAGGATAGACACCGTGTAAGACTTTTGGTGAAGGCGGATGGTGCGCTGATCCCTGTCGCGCTCGATAGTGCAACCCAGGTGCAGCTGCGGCTCACCATTATCGGTGATCTCAAATTGGGCAGCCAGTGCTGCAACCACAGCATCGGATTCTGCTTGCGAGAACGAGGCTATCAGCATGTCGTCAACACTTGTGGTAATGATGGAATACTCGTTATCGAGTCTCCGTTGGTATACACTCCAGTCGGACTCGATTCGTTTGAATCCGATGGTTTCGAGTCGCGAATTTAGCTCCAGGTACCACTGCCTGCCCGCCTGCTTGAGTCCGTATAGACCCTTCAAGAGCCTCCAGTACCCTGGTCCCGCAATGGCAGGTTTTCGCATGTAGATCTCCTCCTCGAGGGGACCGTTAAGGAAAGCGGTTTTGACATCGACTTGTCGTAGCGTCATGTCTTGCGCAGCTGCGAGTGCGAGTACAAAGCGAATCGATTCCCAGCGAGCGACGGGTGCGAAGGTAAAGTTGTAATCTTGTCCGGGGATCTGAGTGAAGCCCTTTGCGACGAGCCTGGCTTTGAATCGTGATATCAGCCCATCGCGGTCGCGTTTAATGTGAAGAACCCATTTAGACGCAACGGCTTTACGGCCGGGCGGTAGATCCTCGACTTCTTCGTAGACGCCCTTCGCCTTCAGCGACTCGAGCTCTTCATGAATGGCGACCAACCACTGCTCCACTGTCTCATTTCCCAGCGCGTTTTGTTTCCCAGCGCGTTTTGAATGTCTTCTTCGCTATCGTCCGTCACATCCACCATCCCGGCAAACCGATCTCCTGTATTCTGGAGCGCTTGACGACGCCTCTCTGCTACACGCCCGGCCGGATGCAGGTGAATGTCGCGTTGTCCACGGTAGTTGTCGGGATACTGACCCGCCTTTCCTCCCTCGTAAGAAAAGCAATCCGCCTTTACATGACCATACGGCGTCATGCAATAGTCATTGTTGCAGATTATACGCTGGCGCTGCTCCCTGTCGTCGCGATTGTCACGATTGTCGCGGTTATCGCGGTTGTCTCGATTGTTCGGTGCTGGAGTGCCTGAAGCACGGCGGTCGTACGGACCCCTTCGACGGTCATTTCGTTGGTGAGTGCGCTCCATCTTTCTGGACCCTGGAGTACCGGGCTGAGCAAACGACGCACTTTTTTTTTTTTGAATCCTTGTTATTTTGCCCTTCGTCCCTAGGAACATGGTAGGCATAATCTAATCTTGTGACTGCCGCTTCATTCACTGTGCATCTGTATTCCAGACAGGGCAGTAGTAGACTAGTGTGGGTGAGGAGAAGACAGCCGAAAATCGTAGCCGGCTGATCTCCTGGCCGTGGGGCGACCAGATGCGCGAGAAGGCACCCAATCGCACCCACCCTACATACTGCCCTGAAACCAGAATACAGTATACCTGAGTAGCAGTGCGATGCTCAACTTGAAGGGAAACTTGAACTTGAATTGGTTCGAAGTGAACCACGCAAGACATCATTCCTGGAGCCCTGTGTAAAGAACAAATTAAGGGTGAGGTGGGTGGGCAAAAAAAAGATCTTGATACTCGTACGAGAGGAAGTCGACTGAAAGACCTTGAAGGGGTCGTGCCGTGTGTCGGACATGGAAGTCAGGAGGAAGAGAGTCATATCACCCGTCACTCAGCTAGTCACAAGATCATGCACTCCTTTCGCAGGCTCAGGAGTGCCCCCATCTTGTGACTGCCGCTTCATTCACTGTGCATCTGTATTCCAGACAGGGCAGTAGTAGACTAGTGTGGGTGAGGAGAAGACAGCCGAAAATCGTAGCCGGCTGATCTCCTGGCCGTGGGGCTACCAGATGCGCGAGAAGGCACCCAGAGAGCAAGACGCCAGGCGAGGGCATCTGAGAGACCGCGACTAGCCCAAAAGAAGGCGGCTGGATGAAATGAACAGATGTCGCAGGTGGACATCCACTCTAGATGTGAACACAAGTATCTAGATTCTAGGAGCGTACGGAAACATATGGAAAGAACTTGAGAGGAGATGTCCGACCCGAAATCATGATTTATGAGCGGGATTGAGAATGATGAATATACAAACTGAGTGGCGGCCAATGTTCGAGCTCGGAGCGACACAGGAGATTACTTGACTCGGCGTCAGTCAAGCTGTATATTAGCACTTTTCGCGGCCGTTTGGGTAAAAGTATCCGTGTATGTTGAAAGCGAGACCAGGATCAAGTTCAAAAAGCAGCCCCCATCAGAGCCCCGGTGTCATAGTAAGTGCAGGCAGCGTAAATTTTGGCAGTTAATTTCATGCGTACTGGATCGGCGAAGGAAGCTCAGTGAAGCAACCGGGAGCACAGCTGTAAAGGGTCACTAGTTCAGTAGTTGGAACTCAGAGAACTCCGAATTCGATAGTAGCGGAATCACAATAAGTTGAATCAACCGTGGGATCCACGGCTCGCGTGGCTCATCGCAAAACAAGCAGGTCCACCAGAACCAGGACGAACTCGTAATACAGTCGCCGGGAAACAAACTTGAATGTCACCGGGTTGTGGAGACGGCAGCGCGTATGGAAGTCCGAGGACCAGGAACACTGGACTGAGGTCGTCTTCTGAGCTTTGAAGCAGATAAGCTGGAACGATGCCTCGAATACGGCATGAGCTCAAGAATGTAGGCTCAGATCTCCGAATCCGAGGGGGGAAGTAGCCTCGGAGTGAGTTCCGCCGGAAAGAGATGGCATTAAGAGAACACGATGCGTTTGAATTAATGGATAGTGAGTCGATGTGCACAAAGCGCATAGCGCAAGTTCGTTGAATGGGCCTATAAACCGAGACAGCGAGCCGTTCATAGACATAGACAAGCGCGAGGTTGAGCCTCAGAGCATCCGTATCCGCGTAGGGTCACAAATCGAGAGCAACGAAACTCAATTGAGTGTGTCAGAGTACGGCCGGCTCATAGTGCGAGCGAGAAGCCCAGGGATAATATAGAAGTGATGGTAATCGGAATCGGAATTGATTCAAATTGTAGTGCAAGTAGCAAGTTTTCGAATAGATTTGACATAAGTAAGATTTCACGCCCTAAGCGTAACAGAAGCACAGTAAACGGATTCATGGAGGATAGTTGATCGCCATTATCCGCTCATTGAGGGAAGCTCGAGTGCGTTGAAACAGAGATAGCGGTCGCGCAAGCAGTGGCGGGTAGAGGAAACCCGCGCTCATAGAAGCCCCGAACGGAGCCCCACACTGGCCGTCGTCATCCCAAATCGATACGGCAAAACGCATCATGCCCCTGGAGGAAGCGTGCGGAAGAGAGGTATTGGGATCAGTGGTGAGCAGTCGTCGATGGGGCACAAGTTGCGTAGCAGACGAGGCTGGTCGAAGCCAAACAGCTAGATCATATCCGGACCATCGGGCGAAGCAACATCGTACATAACCCATTGAGGTGTTTCGAGGAGCCGCTGGGTATTTAAATCCGGTACAGCAATTCCATGTTGACACAATCAGAGCCGGTAGGAGAGTTCAAGAAGCGGAAACTTGGATGTGGATAGTCCAGACAGAATTGAACCAATCATACACGGTTTGCATGGCGCATCGACTATATGATCATGATTACTCATTGTAAACACTGAACAAAGGTTCGGAAGGAATCTACAATCAGCAGAGCGTTGTTCTAGCTCCGAGATACTGTAGGATAGATCAATTTGCGATGAAACAAGAGCCACGCCGTATCCGCTGTATGCGGGACATGAACTGGATGGAATAAAGCAAGCGATGAGGCAGAGATACGCCAGTATACCGTATCAGTAGAGATATCAAAAGACATGCAGAGTTTGGACGCCATGATCCAAGTAGACCGTGGCAGAGTCACACAGAGATGCTGAGACAAGGTAGACGTAGTCGCGTAGACGGAAAGGAAGAAGGACACGTATGACATCATGGGGAGTAACGAGGAGGCGCCTTAGGTGAACAGCGACGGGTGCAGGTGCGGCATAGAATTGCAACACACACATATGTGGGCGAACAATTCCAACGACTCCGAGTCCTAGATGTCATGCTTGGCACGTGTAGGTGCAGGTCAACGATTTGAAGATTCAGAAAGCGGAATCGCAAGTGTAGAGTTATCGAAAAGCGACCAGGCGCAGGTCAACGATTTGAAGATTCAAAAAGCGGAATCGCAAGTGTAGAGTTATCGAAAAGCGACCAGGCGCAGGTTCGAGATTGTAAGATTTGACCTGGATGTAATGGAGAAGGGGGGAGGCGTAACGGCATGATCTGATTGCGAAGCGTAACCTTAGGCAGTGCATGATCGCTTGCAGGTATGGAATGGTAAACCGGTGGAGGCATGAATTTGACCGAAAACAACTGGAGAAGCATGCTAAGTCGCTAACTGCGGGATGTACCGCTCGGGTATGGAGTCGTGAAGAGAGTAGGCATGAAATCAAACGGGATATGATGGGAAAGCGTCCAGAGACACTGGGCCTCGCAGGATGCAGCCACTCACGGGTATGGAGTGATGAACAAAATGAAGTCATAGAGCGTGGGGGTGACGCTGACCTTCGCGGCCATGGAATCGTAAATAGAATAAAATCGTAGAGCGTGCGGATGCGCTGACACTTGGGGAAAGGTAACCGCTCGCAGGTACAGCATCTTAAGTAGAAGTAGGTATGAAGATCAAGAGGGATATAATCAGAAAGCGTTTGTAGATAGCACCTTGGGGGTATGGAATCAGAAAGTATTCGGAAAGTAATTGTAGAGCGTACGTAGACGCTGGCACGGCATCGGAAGACGTGAGTAGACACTGACCCTCGCAGAATGTATCCGCTCGCGGGTATGAAGACGTAAACGGAATATCGTCGTACAACGTTTGACGCTGGGCCTCGCAGGACGTAACCTGGAAACGGAATATCGTCGTAGAGCGTTCGTACTTAGACGCTGGGCCTCGCAGGACGTAACCCGGAAATGGAATATCGTCGTAGAGCGTTCATAGACGCTGGGCCTCGCGGGACGTAACTCGTAAACGGAATTGAGTCGTCGAGCGTTCCTTGACGCTGGGCCTCGTGGGACGTAACCCGTAAACAGAATTGAGTCGTAGAGCGTTCCTTGACGCTGGGCCTTGCGGGAAGAAACATATAAACAGAATAGAGTCGTAGGGCGCATGTAAACGCTTGGCCTCGCAGGATGTAGCCCATGAACGGAATAGAGTCGTAGAGCATTCGTAGACGTTGGGCCCGACGGGGGATCGTAAAGCGTATGATGCATTTCAACGTAGAACCCTGCGGGTATGGAATTGGAAGTGAATGTAGTCGGCTCGAAACCTAACTTCGCCTTGGAAATTGATGTTCACTAGATGCAGACAGGAGTATTAGATAGACGTAGGTCGCATTTCCGGATAGATGAAGATAGAAATGAAGTCCATAAACCAACCATAAACGCATGCAGGCGTGGAAGATATGGAGTCCATAAACGCATGTAAGCCTGGATTAAGCGGGATATAACCGCAAGCATAAAACCTGACCGGATGTAACGGCTCAACGCATGTAGGCGCAGGTACATGTAGAGTAGATGTAGACGTGGCAGAAAACACTTGAGCTCCTCCTCAGATCACGTGCCAAACACGTCGAGAAGTAGGTTGTCAAGCAATATGGCCGGAAAACTGAGCGCAATCTCTTTGAGAAGGTTGCGAACGAGGAGTCAAAAGAAAGATCTTGATACTCGTACGAGAGGAAGTCGACTGAAAGACCTTGAAGGGGTCGTGCCGTGTGTCGGACATGGAAGCCAGGAGGAAGAGAGTCATATCACCCGTCGTCCCTAGGAACATGGTAGGCATAATCTAAACTATGTAATCGTAACTTGTACCGTAGGTATGGAGTCCAATGAATTTCTTTGTGATCAGCAGCAGTCTGTCAGCCATGCCAGCGGGGGGCGATGACGAACGTACGCGCAAGGTGCGCAGAGATAAAGGTAAGTGGGGGGTCTAGGCCTCACAACGGGGGCACTGGTGAATAAGGTAGAATAAATAACACGTACGTAGAGGGCCCGGGCAGGGCAAGATCGTCGGCGGCGGTGAGGGAGGGGTCTGCGGGCGGGCGTCTGCGGTTTTCATCGTGGGCAAGGCAAGTGGCGGCGGCGGTGCTATGGTCTTCGAGGAGCGATGGGATGCGGGGCGGGATGCGGCGCTTACATGCGGAAAGGGTCGGCTGCACGGGGAAAGACGACCTCTGAGACTTCACCTCGAACCTTAAAGGTGGAGATGACATCCTCGCGGGTGGGTGCTTTCGGGTCGGGGGCCTCGGGGAGCGCGCCGTGGACGTTGTGAAATCTACCGGTGCGGGCAATATAGCGGAAGAGGGGAGGGAATAATTTCGGCTTGCTGAGCAGCTTCGTAATGAATGCGGCCTCACGGCCGCCTTCGCACAGCAGCTCTCTCCTGGCGTCGCGATGCGCTGTACAGCGGATGAGGTAATGCTCAACGGTCTCGTCGGCCTGCTGGCAGCACGGGCATACGGGGAGTCGGCTTTCTTTATGCGGTGTAAGTGACGAGCGAGGGGGACATGTCCGATGCGTAGCTGGAGGAGGAGAACGGCGAGACTGCGGGAGAGTTTGGCGGCGGTTTTCAGATACGAGCCGCGATGGAGCTTGGGGTCGAAACGACGGGAGATCCGTTCGTAGCGCGAGGATTGTTTCCACTCCTTGAGAACGGTCGCGTTGAGCCGGGAGTTGTACTCCTGCCATATGGCGGAGCGACTCCAAGGGAGCGGCTGGCGGAGTGTTTTTGGTGTCGTCGAGGAGGAGCTCTTCTGTTGTGCAGCTCGTTTCGCTTCCGCGTCCGCGCGCTCGTTGCCGTGAATTCCCACATGGCCAGGTGCCCACCGGACAGTGATTTGGATGTCGGGGTGGGTGCGGCGGAGAGATTCGACAGCGGCGTGCCAAATGTCCCATATCCAGTGTGATGGGGAGGGTGTGGCCTTGGCGGTGGCCCGAACGGCCGCTTGGTTGTCTACGATGATGGTGACCGGTCCTTCCACATGTGGTTGCCTGCGCAGGAGAGTGGCGGCGAGATAGCCGCCTATGCCTTCGCCCTCGAAAACGGTATGCCGGGTTGCCTCACCGAGGTAGAAACGCAAAGACCCGACCTCTTGACCCCTGTGGAATAAAACGGCGGCGGATCCGATCCGCCCGTCAATGCCCGAGCCATCAGTATATACTTTCCATAGCGCTGTATCTACTTTTTCTGCCTCTTCTGCAGCTTCCTTCGAGCTCGGTATACTCACCGCCATACTCGATTCCCAATTCGCCGACTGTCGCACGGCTTCTATTCCTTCAATCTTGAGCGGGGACAAACGAAAGTCTTGCATGAGGTCGTGAAGTGGTGTGAGGTGAGTCTTCGGGGTGAAACGGCTGGCGTCGATGGCGGCTTCGGAGAGTGGATGGGAGGAGGGGAGAGTGGAGATGCGTAGGGCGGCACGGAAACGGAGTTTGTTGACGAGGTGTGCGATGGGGAGGAGGTTGGCGTGGGCGTCGAGGACATCGGTGGGTGTGGATCTGAGGGCCCCGGTGATGGCTAGCGCGGCGCGTCGTTGAATGGAACGAAAGATTTTAATCGCACCGCGTTCGCGTGGTTTTTTGTATTGAGAGGCGGCGGAACGGTTGGTGGCAGGAGGGGAGAGGAAAAGGTCGGCGCCATATAGCATGCGCGGGACACAAACGGCCTGGTATAGGCGTCGCATGATGTGGGCAGGCGGTCCTCGGGACGCGCGACCGATACTCGCAAAGCGAGCCAGCCACGCATGTCCCTTGGCTGCCGCCGCCGCGGCTTGCTGTTTCCAGCGCAGCTCACGGTCGAGGTGAATACCTTCGCGCCATGCATCCTTGATGGTTTTGACCACCATGTGTACTGCGTCTGTGGTGGAACGACCCGGACGTGCACCATATTGGTTTGGTGGTAAAATGCCCGCCAGCTCCGCCTCGGAGACGCATTGCAACGTCTTCGCGGCGTACCATAAACGCGCGAAGCCTTTGGTCAGAGCTATGGGTCGCATCGCCGACGGATCGGTGTAGTTCGGCTTCCCAGGCTTCCTCAAGACCAGGACGCGCAGTTCCGCCCAGCCCTTGGGGTAATACTCCAGAGCGTCGAGGGAGCGAAAGATGGGGCCCAGGAAAGGTATCAAAAGGTTAGCACATTCTTTCATAACACAATTCGGCGCCGATCCCGGGAAGGTGGCCTTGTACGGCTTCATTCGATCCAATGCGGCGCGTATCACATTGTCGGAGACGAAAAACGACGCACTTGCTACAGCGTCTCCATCGTCGTTGGTGCGCAATCGAGTCTTCGAAGACGAAGAGGAAGTGGCGGCAGTGAACAGACCTTTGGCATACTCCTCCCGCTGGAGACGGGCAAGCACGAACGCCGATTTGAGCGGTTCCCCTCCCTGCTCGCTCTTCGACATCTCTTCAAGCAGGATATCACGGCAATACTGCCACTTGTCGCTCTGGGACATATTCGTGATGAGACACTTCGCAAACTCGTGGTCAGGCAGCATCCCAGCATCGGCACGACGAAGCCTCTGGTACTTCTCCATTATCTCGACCCTCCACGCGACAGGATTGGCGCCACACATGAAGGATGTTATCTGGCTCTTGAGGGTGATAGCCATAAGCGCATTTGTAGGTTCGTACGTCTCCTTGAGAGCTTCCCAGGCCTCGTGCGCTGACTTGCAGTCTTCGACGACATAGAGTTTTGGTCCGGGAACGGCTTCGACAATAATCGCGAGCGCTTTCTTGTCTTGCGCGAGCCACGACTCTGCACCCTTCTTCGCAATGTTCACCTCCACTTCATTACCGCGAGTTGTTACCGTTACTTCGTTGCCGTCCTCGTCAAAACCAGTGTGAGTCTGACTTTCCACCAGCTTCGGGATAACCGGCGGCTTGTACTCATCGCCCGCGACGTATTTCCAGTACCCTGCAGCGTCAAGTTTGCGCTTCGCCTTGGATTGGAATTCAGCGTAATTGCTGCTGCCGTCGCTGTTCTCGACAATAGGGGCGAGAGTGATTGGTCGCCATTCTTTGCCATCGCCCGAGTTGGATGCCATTGTAAGATACCGATATGGGAACGTGTTGTTGGTTGGAGGATAGGTTTAGATTGTTTGGACAGTCAGCAGGAAGGGTGTGTGTTGAGTAGGATGAGTTCTAGGAGCTTGGTAGAGCAGTATAGCGCAGATAGTTCACAAACGGAGGCCCATAACCTATCAAACAAATATATATATAGTTCTGGTACGAAGAGAGAACCGTTAGATAATACATAGGCGAGTAGAATATACGAGCCATACCTGGTACGAAGAGAGAACCGTTAGGGGTCCGTCTCTTCGCCCAGGATCAATATGTTACAGAGTGATCGAGTAAGTAGATTGATTAGGAAATGGTTAGGTCAGCGACCAAGCGCTGCGTCAATGTCCAACAACGGAGCTGTGAAACCACGCAAATCAGTTTGTTACGAAACCCCGGAAGAAGTTCCCAACAACCGAACGGAGGGAGGCTGTGTCTATAATAAAAGACACTACGGGACCGCAGGTCCCGTGATAATTCAGGTGAAAAAGCAGGTGACTTTTCACACGCGTTCCCCGGCGCCGCGCGCCGGCGAGTGCAGCGAGCGGCAGTGCGGCGCCGCGGGCAAGCAATCCAGCAAAAAAAATCCAGGCGGGGTTTGGGGCGGAGCCCCGACAAGCTGTGTACCCCCCGTAGGTAGGGACGCGAGCGCAGCGAGCCGGCCCTGCCGAAGGCGGGGTGCTTACAGTGGCGGCGCCATCTGATGCCACCCCTAAAAATAGAACAGCCCATTTCTGGAATTTTTGATGCAAGTGGAGTCGATTGGGGCCCATCATTTTTTGGGGGGTGGCATCAGATGGCGCCGCCACTGTAAGCTTGTATCATACAGTAAATACTAAAAGTCGGTCACGTGTTGAGTTGCATCACTCTTCCTGAGTCCCCTCCAGCTACCTCCATGGTTCGATTCAGCAAATCGCCTATAGCGAGTCGCATACGTACCGGATGTTCAAGCCCTTCACGACCTAGCTATTACGGAGATCGGTACATCGCCACTCCCGACCCAGACCGACGCACAAAATATCATCTGAACAATACGGAACCAACGCCTTCTGCAGCGGGTAAATTTTCCATTTCAATCCCTTGCCCATTCTTATTTGTTGGAAGCTTTGGAAGGCGGCAACGCATTGTCTCGAACGATTCTCAGGATCGAGTCAGGCGGGCCAAACTCCTGTGAACCAACCCCCGGCACTCCAGTCAAATCTAGCTTTCTGTCCACGCCCGTGTCCGCGACCTCCCCCCTCCCCTCCTACAATGCTATGGTCACCCTGGCTCAATCATCAAGTCCTGTCTCGCGGGATACCTATGAGTTGTTGATGCACAGTTATCGAGATCAACGGCCAGGCAAGGGGGATGTCACTCCGACCAGGATATTGGATGCACCAGACCTGGCTGATGACTTCTATCTCAACCTGATGGACTGGTCTACTCTGAACGTACTAGCTGTGGGCCTCGGTACCTCTGTGTATCTATGGAACGTCCAAACGGCGGCGGTCAATCATCTGTGTAACATGGCTGACAGTGGTGACTCCATCACCGCAGTTTCTTGGGTAAGAGGGGTGCGTGAACATCTTTCGTCAAAGGCGAGATACGCGCATCTCACTCCTTCCAAGGGTTACAACCTCGTTGTTGGTACTGCGTCTGGGCGGCTACACATCTATGACACTCTCAGTTGCCGGCTTCTCCGCACATACGGCAAAGTCCACGGGCGCCGTGCTGGATCGCTCGCCTGCAAGCATGATGTTATATCGTCCGGGGGTGGAGACTGCTTGATCTACCACCGCGACATTCGCGAAGCTGGGCGACGGCCGTTTGGATCGGGGTCCCACCAAGGTGAAGTTTGCGGTTTGAAATGGAGCCCTACCAAGGATATCTCTACTGCGTATCTTGCCAGTGGCGGAAACGACAACAAAGTATTGGTCTGGGACCTCCGTGCTAATAAAACCAGTCCGCTTTGGAGGTTTCGCAGTCACACAGCGGCAGTAAAAGCCCTTGCATGGGATCCCAGGGAAAGCAGTGTGCTAGCAAGCGGAGGAGGAACACGTGACGGCTATATACGAGTCTGGAATACCAAGCGGGGATCAATGGTGGATGAAATCGACACAGGAAGCCAGGTGTGCAATATGGTCTGGTCCATGCATTCGACCGAACTTTTGTCGACCCATGGTTTTTCATCATCGGGGGAGCAAAATCTCGTCCGTATCTGGGACTATCCAAAGCACGCCACGGTACGCTCACTCAATGGACACAAGAACCGGGTGGTGCATCTTGCAATGAGTCCAGACGGAAGCACGGTTGTCACTGGCTCAGGAGACGAAACACTACGGTTCTGGAGGCCATTCAACGTCGCGGACCGGCGGACAACGATGCGCAGCGAGTTAGACCACGGACGGTTAATCAGATGACTTAGCGAATAACATTGTGAATAAAATATAACTACAGTTGCAACTTGCGGCAAAATCAATTTACTTACCAAAAAAGGAAATTTCCATCAAATCCGCTCTGCCGCACAGCAAAACCACCACATGAGATTCATCAAGGGTGTGCCGGCCCGTCAAGCCGAGACCTAGGGCAGGGAGGGTGGTTCGACCCGGGAGGGTCAGAAAAAAAAAATTTGATTGGGGGAGCTTGCTCCCCCTTTCGGAGCTTGCTCCCCCTTTCGGAGCTTGCTCCCCTTGCTCCCCCTTTATCAGAGCCGTCACCAAAAAGCAATAAAGCTGTGCTAGAGGGCTTTTTGATGTAATCGATAAATCTGTGATATATTGTGATTCCGAGTGATGCGAGGGATCTCCGCTTGATCCAGAGGGAGTCCGCTTGATCCCGAGTGATGGATGATGATGGGAACACAGTTTTGACAGACACCCACATGCATCTGCCATGTCGGATGCCTTCTTTCCCTTTTTTGACTGTCTGCGAAGAATTTACATAAGCTTCCTAAACATCACTCTCAAGCTTAAGGACACAACTGCCATTGAATACAGCCTGGGCTGTCACAATACACAAAGTCAAGGATTAACCCTAAAGAAAGCTGTCGTTGTTGACCTGACTTTTCATTGGGACTTTCATTTGTGGCCATTTCTTGGCCTTTTCACGCGTCAAGACTTTGGCTGGAATTGCATTTCGAACGAGTTTTCACTGAGGACGACTGGAAAAACTCAATGTAACAGATTCAATGCGGATGCTTGAGACTACTGATACATTACATTTACTCTCGACAGCCAAGGAATGGACTTTACTTAGATACTTAGTACTAGTCAATTACGGTAAGCGGATTGGTCGCGGTTCGATTTCCGCGGCCACTGCCGGATTTCGCAGTGTGACTGTGGGAACCATCATGTCAAGGACGATGAAGAGCTCGTCAAGAGGCTGTGCTTCTTGGCGTCCTCTTCATCGTCCTTGACAGCTCATCTGCGCCAACACGGATTATTGAAGATCAGCTCAATGGGAACCTTCAATTGATTGCTATATAGGTAATTGGTATCTGAGAGTATTTATACTATAGTTCTATCACATCTGCGATGGGCCGGGCCATCTGCTGGAATACTCCCCATGCTGTTTCCAACGACAACGTACGTAGGTTTACCAATATGCAAATAAACTTGTTCGGTCAGCTCCGCAAATTCTAGAGAGAACCAAGATAAGTGAGATTCCCGCGAACCAACCTCTTCCGTCAACATCTGGCGCATGTCATCCACCGCTGCCTGGGGAACTGAGATACGGCAATCAATGCCCCCGAAATTCTTGGGATGTGCAAATGCGTCGGCAGGAACATGGCCTGAAGGCATATTCTTTTCTATCTGAACGCGAACACGGTGATGATTCCACCAGAGACGAAATTCATCCAGTTTTGCTTGCAACAAAGGTACGAAGATCCAGTAGAACAGTGATCTTCCATTTAAAATTTTGTTAGCTCCTCCATAATATATCCCAAGGAGACGACTCACACATGAAAATCAACATCAGGGCTGAAAATCCGTTCTCTCTTTCCGATCAATATAAATTCTAGGGAGGTTTCATGGCCCTGGAGTTGTATATCGACTCAGAAAGCGTAAGAAGTTTGCGACTCAAATTACTTTGTTTTGTCCCTAACTTACGGTACTTCCGTTCTAGTGGGCTGAGAGTGTTGATGAGGATATTACACCCTCCTTGCTTGGATCTAAAAAGCGTTCGGTTGCAGATCCAGCAGCATTGTCTGCTGCCAAGCGTCCCCGCACACTGCATTCAACGTTAAATCAGAGTAAGATTAGACTATTGATTCACTCGGATTGATGTCGTTGACACTGCTGCAAGGTGCTACGAGACTGCGCTCCGAATTTCGACCCTCTGCTCTTTCCGGCCCAGTTGCTGTTGTTAGTCGAACTCGGATAACTCTGAAGAGGATTGATTGCATTGTGGACCCACGCACTGGTGACATGCAATTTGAATCATCAGAGATCATCCTTCGCGGAAGACTTTGAAACGACCCCCTCAGTTCTGGGGCTATGAAAAATGTATATGATGTGCGTCTTGTAATATTGAGTTCCTATTAACAATCCACGCTCATCCTTCCTTAGTTTCTGTCCGATAATGGGCAAAGTTATGTTGTGAAAAGATTTTATCGTTTGACCGAGGACTCCGAAAATACCGCTCCTAATATCTTGCCATTCATTGTTGATGAACATCTCGTTCAAATACAGGCCGAAGCAATGCTACCGGGTATATCCATTCTCTTCATATATTTCTCCTGTGCTGACTCGAATTCTGATCTAGAAACAGTGGTATTGGCGACTTCGGCCTTGAAGGAATCAACTCGTTTATTCGAGACCATAGCTGCGGCGATGTTTGTAATCGACTTGCACTAGATGAAGTCGCACCTTTGATTTTTGACACCTCCCATAATGAAGAACAAGAAGAACAAGACAACTCACCATCTCCGGGTGACGCTGACTCAGCCAATGGAGAGGGATGGGACAATGTTGATTAGTTGAAAGCGTAGATATAGATATTTCCAAGCTCGAAAATAAAGCCTTACACGTACAATTCATTTGAATGCATCGATTGGTACAATTTCAATGGCATCACACCAAACCTCGCTATTTTTTGCTGTAAATCTCTGACAGTAATTGTTGTTAATAACTCTACTCATATAGCTGGCCAGAAAAAGTCAGACTGGAGTCGTTTGAGAAGGAGGCGGAAGAAAGGAAATGTCGGAGTGAGCACGTGACCGCGTTGTAAATTGATCCGTCCTGTTTCTGGCTTTGGTGCGTAGTGATTGACAAATTTTAAGTGGAGGGAAGGGTCGATAGAGGTCCCGAGAGTGTACTCGTACCTCCTGGTTGACCACCACTATGCACATGGCAATTCGGTGCTTGGTTCTTTGGCATTTCTTTGCAGAGTTTTCTTGCGGGCCAATACTTATTGCGAGCTCTGCACTCAAAAAGTTATTTTTCACTCCATCTTGAACCCCCATACACCCTCCACAATCATTTTTTAGGTGTGTTACTCCCGGATAATAAGGCGTAATAACCCAAACTGTGTTCAGAGCCGCATACACAACTGGACCAAACATCAGTGATCACTGTGACCCATGTGTCACACCATCCCCGCCGCGGAAATCGAACCGCGACCAATCCGCTTACCGTAAGTCAATATGTATTTTTCTGAAACCTCATCTACTTGAACGTAGTTGATAATTTCTTGTTCAACTTAATACTTTACTCCAATGTGCATTGTAATATTGATACAGAATTGCGCAAGCTCCCCCTTCTGTAGGCCGGAACTCCGGCATACAAATCATATTTATTTTTTTCCGGGTGGAATCTCGGTCCCGGGAGCTCAGATTCACCTAGAAATTACTGTTACCGCTGTTTCTACTCAAAATATCCCGGGCAACCTCTCTTTCCGGGCTTCACCGGCAGTCCTTCCTATTTGGGACGATCAACTTTGGCTGTGTTTGATATCAGAGGCAACAGAGGATACAATGCATGTGCCTCTTTTCCTCCGTTGTAGTAGATATTTGGTGGTTAATTTATCTTATTCCACCTCTAACAGTTATTTTGAGTTCATATTTTGAGTCAAGTTTTGGTCAAGCACTTTGGCACGCTGATATCACGTGGATATTTACTCGATTTGGCCAGTATGTAATGCTTACGTGGCAGGGTGGTTGAGCCAAAAGGTCGGTTTGAAAAAAAAAACAGCCATAGGTATTTTTTTTTGGTTTCCGCACACCCTTGAGATTTATAGTATCCCGAAGAACCGTCTATTGTGGCAAACATCTCTCGAGTCCACAGGCCTCACAACATGACGTAGACATAGACTGATTCGGATTCACCAACCCGCAGCGGCAACGCAGGCTGGATCTATTCCTTTATTCGGGCCGAAGCTTAACAATAGGTGACATCAGGGACAAACAACGACAACTAAACGCCCAGAAGCGCACACCCACTCTTCGTCAAAGCACCGCAGAATAGATGAGATCATAAAATACTTATCTTTTTTGGGTTGCAATTCATACTCAGATCTAGTCTCTTGTAAACAGACGCTACAACAAAATATATCCTCGTACCTGCGGTTTGTTGTAGTCTGTCAAGTTGCTGTCATCGGCGATTGGAGGTGAGCCAAATGCCGTAATGATTTTAATCAAGTCGAATCAATCGCGTCGTTGTGCATTCTGCTACGTGTTTTTAGTTACTCTGCTGTGCGGGGTACCTTTGGCAGCTCATTTCAATGATGTTACTCACTTGAATGGAAGGAAATGGCTCAAAATTGAGGGAGATCGCAATTTGGTGGGTTGGCCGCCGGCCACCCGCGGTGTTGTGAAATCCTGTCGCACTGAGTGAAATAACTCACTCAAACTTTATAGACCTGCTCGACTATGTTAATTTGAGCGTCGTGTCCCAAAATTTAGGCAATTGACGGGGGCACAGTGGTAGTATAAGGTGAATAGCGGGTGGGAACTATTTCCCAATTCGTACATTACGGCATTATGCCCACCTCCGTGCATCACCCCCGTGGCAAAATACAGACTAACTCAGATCCACCAGCTGCGGAATCGTTTCATCATCGGGGCCAGGAGCATATGCTCGCGTTTGGCATTAGAGGGTTTGCGAAGAGCCATTGGAGCCATTGAATGGCTACCAATTTTCGCATTAAGAAACTTTGATGGGCCAAACTTTCATGTAGAAGTTACAGCCGTTTTGGAAACAATATACGGGTTTTGATCAACTGGTGCTCACTCAGCTGTTTTGCTTAAGTATGAATACCTGCCAGTCATTCACCTTGATTTAGTTTGAGGCGGCGAACCCAGTCACTATCCGTTGCTATAAAGCTAAGGAATAGAATTAGATGAGAGTCTCTTTTAAATGACAACACTGGCCGCGGCATAGTGAGAAGGACGAGGGTGTGAAGATCCAGAGACATCCAAAAAATGATGGGGCCCCAATCGACTCCATCCGCATCAAAAGTGGCTGTTCAGCATCAGATGGCGCCGCCAGTATACAGTCTGGAGGCGCCATCTGATGCCACCCCCAAAAAAGGAAATTCTCATCAAACTGCCTCTAATCTGCCCTCGCCATCGCTTTCTGGGGACGACGAGGGCACAAATTCATTGGATACACAGATACACTGTCTTTGGAGGCAAGGATTAGAAAAACTAGCAGTTACCCGTGCTACGCTACGGCGTGATCAGAGTACAAAGAAAAGGACATGGCAGAGCAGATCTAGAATGAGGAGATTTTAAATGCTTGTGTTACAAATACGTATGGTTGATTCAATGTTTACCACCATTACCACCGGCGCGACGACCACTGAAAGTCCCTTCCCCCTTGTCCTCCTGCTCGTTGGTGCGGTGATCTAGTTTGCGCTTCTTCGAATTCGGCTCGGAAGACTCGGTGCTGGACTGCCCTCCAAAAAAGCCGGTGAACTTGAGGCGTGCTGGAGTACCATTGGTAACTAAAGATGATTTGAGATTCGAGCTATGAGAGATAGAAAACAGAAACATACCAATTTTGGATGGACTCTCTTCTTTCAGTGCCGTCGTCGAGGAAGCATTGCCGAGGAACGTCACTTTCTCAACATCAACAATGAAATACTTCATTGAACGATCATCCTTCAGCTCGAGACCGGTAAAAAAACCCTCGACGGAGACACTCTTTCCCATGGGTTTGGATCTGCAATTGAAGAGGAAGGCATCAGAGAACAGCAAGAGCAAAAGAGTCCAACCACCTTGACGTACCGTCAACATCCATTCTCGCGGCCTTTTCAGCACGTTCTCGCTCTCTCCGTGCACTCTGCGCCTGTGACCTATTGGAAAGCAGTTCCGTTGGAGGGTGTGGACGATTCTCTCGGGCTCTCTGATGTCGTCTGACCTGACTGAGAGAACGGGCGTTGGGGCCGCAGTGGTGGAAGTATCGGGTGGGACATTCTGGTCGCGATGAGCAGGTACACGCCTACGTGCTTCGTTGGTTTCGCGTATAGCGCGTTGAATCTCTCGCTGTCGTTGTTGATGCCGTTGCGGCGTCGTTGGAGGTGTTAATAAATTCGATGAGTAGAGCTTATTAGCAACCGGTGAAAAACGAAATTTTACGCACAAGAACGTCATCCAAAAACCACAAGTGGAGCAGCACTTTTTCACCTTTCCAAGAAAGGAAACAACGTGCCGATTCGTGCCGCATCGCTTGAGTTGCCTTTCTGAGCGACTTCTATCAGCGTACACGCTCACTACTCTACTCGCCGTCCTGCGAGCCTCTTGGAACGACGAGCAACAAGCTCTACCTTTCGCGCAAGCGTCCTACTTCGTCATGATCGCCACTCTGGAGCGGGGAACGGCCATGCGCCTGACCGCATCTCTCGATGACGTCTTCGAGGTTTTGCATGTTTGGAACCTCCGTTTTTCACTGATCTCGCTTAGTTTTTCATGTATATTTTGAAAAGCACCGGCTGCTAATAAGCTCTAGTATATCCGCGACTGTAATTATTGAGGAACTTGTGAGGAACAGTCCTCGTACATTTGGATGTCGATTTCGTGGTGGGAAAGAGATTACATGTTCAATGTTCACACAGAAAGACAAGAAAGATTGTTTATTGGAGACGACGCTACGGGCTAACTTATGTACATCGTTCGGTGTGGAGCGGTGTGGAGCGGAGGCCGGTCGACGGGAGAGTCTCCGAGAGACAGCAGCGAAGTTGTAGTAAGTTGCTTGGCTGTGTGCTGATGACGTGAGTGGGGCTTTCGGCCGTTCTCGGAACAGGTTTGTCTCAAGTCAAATCGCCTAGGGAGGTTGTAGGGAGGTCGATTGTAATATAGGAAAAACCAGCAAATCTATATAAGAAACCCCGTGGGTGTCCTGGTTAAATGTCAGAGTGGGGCGTACTGTAGCACTTTGTATGGGTGAAACAGACCCTCGAGCGTGACTGGAAACGCTACTGGAAACGCTACGCATGGAAACCAGAAACGGCCTCAGCGTTATGCGTGACATCATAGAATTTTGGACACGGGCGGGCAAACACCGATAAAGTCTATTTCCAAACGTTGAACGGATTCTGGGCAATTTTTAGCTCTCGTTTATGCTTTCTTTGTATCCATAGCCCTTTTGATTGCATTTCTCTTGTTACGGGCTCCGTAATACACCTATTTTTTTTTCATGAATACTGCGCCGTGGCGCACGCTCAGACACCTAAACCAGCGACGGGTCCACCACAAGCCCTCTTCGAGCGACTAGTTAAACTACCTCGGCCAGCTTCTGGTACACCTTCTCAGCACCTTGCCCGTGGTTTCCGATGGACCGTACCGCTTCTATCTTGACGAAGATTGTAGAGAGAGTGCAGTGAGGAGGAGGATGGTTATAGCAGTAGATTCAGCTAGATTCTACAGCCACAAACATGATAATTCGACATCTTTGTTTGTCACGCAGTCGTCAGGGAAACCACCCGACCGTTATGCGTTACCGTTGAAACGAAACAGGGCGGGCGTTACGCGTTACGTTTCACCCATACAAAGTGCTAAGGTACTCCCCATCCACCTTCGACAAACATCACGTGGCCAAGTGTGACACTTACAGTATGTGTCAAAAACCAATGATTTGTTACAATGGCTTCGTGAAAGTGCGCCTTGGCTCCAGTGCAGCCACTGACACGAGAAAAAGTCCCTCGTATCCCTCTCATGGTATATTTATGCCCTGGAAGGACTTTCCTCCCTTTTTTCAATGCGGAACGGTAGGCTCGTGACCAACCGCTTCTTCACGTGGCTGCGCTTATCACGTTGCGAAGCGGGGAACTTCTCCATTCCGAGGGTGATGGGAAAACGGTCCCGATTCCCACGGTGGGTCATTGTTTTCCCTGCCCCAAGGGGAAATCCCTCGGCCGGGAAAACACGTTTTCGGCACCAAGAAAAGCCTCGGAATGACCGATTTTTCCTTGTTCCGAACCTATCCTATACTTTTAAAAGAGCACGGCACAGCCTCAGCGCCGGAAAGGGAAATTTACCCCGTGACTTTCTGTCAAAGCCTGAGAATCCCCGCGCGACGCGCGCCGGCGAGTGCAGCGAGCGGCAGTGCGGCGCCGTCGGCCTTGAAAGCAGCAAGTGAGTGCAGGTCAAACATTTGAAGGGTCCTGAGTGGCAAAGCCACGGGTCCCACAGCTCGTTACTATTTCAATGTAGAAGGGGCCGGGGACCCACGTGAGACGCACGTGACCCGCCTACGTTTGTTCTCCAGTTCAAGTTGTTCCAATCTCTGGTTTTCTGGCAGTGTTCAATGAGTCGTCGAAAGCGGAGAAAGCCTCCACCCGAAAGTGATACGGAACCTTATGAGCTTGATGCCGTTGTGGGAGAGGAGGTCAGAAACGGAACAGTGGGCATTGATCTTTTCTTCTGTCCGTTCTTCATTCTCAGCACACACAGACGTTTTTTTTGGTGCGGTGGAAAGGGTACGGGCCGGACAGCGACGATTGGAAGAAGGAAGAGGACGTGTACGTCCGCAGCACGGTCCCAGGAAGCAGCTAAATTTGTTTTACAGGCAAGCGCCGGAATTGGTTGAACGTTTTCGGGCAGAATCCCAAAGTGCGACCCAAGGTGCCTCCTCTGGGCCTTCCGCGACGGACATGGCGGGCACCGTATCTGGCTTTGGTCGCTTAAACCGAAAGCGGTCGTCGAATAAAGAAGGCAAGAGGAAAAAAGCTGTTTACCCGGAAAAATCTCCTACATCGCCGCTGGCTTCCAAGCTGCCAAGAAAACAGGCCTCCTCCGGTCTGCCACTCCCCGAAGATGACAACGAGGTTCCAGCGACCCCTCAGTCCACTACACCACCTATTATGACCGTGTCTCCCAAGTTCCCCGTTGACACGATGCTTGGCCCCGCAATCGGAAGCATTTACGCTTCGCCGCCTATCCCGTCTGCGCCCGTCTCACGGTTGCCGGCCCGTGGCTTTGCGGGAAGAGGAAATTGCGTTGATGACACTGTAGCGGACAACGCTCTCACCGCAAGCCAGCACGCACCGCCCGACAGTGGCACTGTCGTGCGCCCTTTGGCTGGCAAACCATCAAATTCATTCCGAGACGCAAACAAGCGGCCGCGTAGCCTATCATTGGATACCGCTGAGACACCATCGAAGCGGAAAGTCACGGCATTCTCAGAAGACGCAGCGCTGGTCCCAACCAAAATTGCGGATGCTCAGTGGGTTCATCTGTGTTATTCTCTTATTCTATGCGAGCAAGCATTTTATAGCGCCCAAGTCATAGCCGACGAATGGAACGAGGTTGCTAGGCAATCAGGCGTCCCTGAAATTGCTAAAATCACTTTCATCAATGAAATTGACCACGAACCTGTCCCGCCCGATATCAACACCTTATTCACATACTTGGAAAAGGACTGTTTAAGGTGTGTTGGGGCATAATAGAGTAGTAGTGTGCGTTTACTATGCGGGGTTCCAGCAGTGTTGAGGTGCCGAATCCACCAAAGGCCGAAACTATGCCATGCATAGGAAGGCATCCCGCGTTCACTGATGAGGTACCTCTGTGTAACCTGGATGCTGACTGACAAAGGTACTGAACCTGCCAAGGGATTGTTTACCTTCGCCACAGACTGCAAGATCATTATTGAATGTGGTCAGGTACTTAGTCGAAGCCGCTTTTTTTGAGAACCAAGCACCATCACTTTTCTGTAGGACTGTTCCGCGGCAAGCAACTGTAAAAATCGCGTGACGCAACTTCCCCGCACCATTCCGATTGAGATATTCAAAACGGTCGAAAGAGGGTGGGCTGCGCGCAGCGCTGTTCCCTTGGTGCGTGGCCAAGTGCTAGGTCTTTATACAGGGTTTGATATTCAACGTTGGATTCTTGGATCAAACTGATTCTATCGACAGACTAATTATGTCAGTCCTTCAAACGTTTCCCTCGCTCTTAAGTTACTGACTCGTGTCTTCAGATCACGCACCACGGCAAGCAAGTTGATAGGTGCCGACGCCGCTTACATCTTCCAGTTAGACATGGATGAACCGCAGGACGCAGACCCGTCTCTTGTGTATAGTGTAGACGCTTTTCGCAGTGGTAAGACGACTTGACATCCTTGTACTTATACTGCATGGACGGCTAACTTCTTTCCCGAGGAAATTGGACGCGATATATCAAGTTTGTGTTTCGCCTCGTTATCAACAATCCCTGAACAAGTCGAACAACAGTCACTCTTGCTCGCCCAACACTGCCATAATCCCGGTGGCACGTGGATCAGCGCATGTGATTGCTTTGCGCGTTTGAGTATCAATCTCTATTTTTTAACGAATACAATTACAGGAATCGCTTCCCTACACCCTTGCGTTTGTAGCGACCCAGGATATAGTGCCTTTGGCGGAGTTGACCCTGGACTATGACCCCTCGGAGGCGAAGACGTTTGCTCGGAAAAAGTATCGTGAAAAGTCCAGATCGAAGATACTCAAGCGGAAGAGAAATCAAACGCCTTGCAAGTGCGGAACTCTTCAGTGCAGGGGTTGGCTTCCACAGATGTGAAGATACAATACGGCTTTTACACTGTCCAAATTATTATGGTGGAAAATGGGCTCCTTGACAGGACTCGCTTGCTGTCTTCTGCTCGGAATTTCGGCGGTTCTTGGCTTGAATCACTGAGTAGCACACCATCTCTCCGCACTGGACTACCTTAGTCGACGTCTCTCTCGAGCTGCCTGTGCTGCCCGCTGCTTGCTTTGCTTGCTCTAGGACCTTCTCGTCGACTTCTGAGTCAATCTCGGATCTTGCGTCATATGGTTGATGGGTCACGTCACCGTCCGGTTCTCGGGCTCTACCCGCAACCGGTCATTGACTCACGGATCTCGAGTCTCGGAGCCGGCAATACACTGCGTCGGCTTGTCGCATGGAATGCTTGAAAAATAGCGAACCCGATGCCCTGTTGTTGGATTGGGGTATGAAAAGCTTGCAAAATAGTGGATCCGATGCCCCGTGCTTCATTTGCTCCGCCGTCTGGTATGGCGGGCCGTGGCGTATAAGGAATAATAGCCTTATGCGGCCGGAGAGAACTAACTCCTCTGTCGGTCTTCATGTTTGAAATGACATGCTGGCTTAAGTTGATTCCTGCTGTTAAGCCCATGCATATAATTTAAATAGGGTTTACACCCCATGGGTGCCGCTACGACGGCTATGGGGAAGGGGTGGGCCTCGAAAGAGAACCCTCTGCGGTGGGCCGGACGACTGGACATTTGCTAGGGAACACTTCTATTCAACAAGTCACCCCAGTCAGAACACAGAACTGACTTGCCGGCCAGAGATGAAACCAGGACACGGGCGATGGACCATGCCTGTATACTTGCTCAAAACGCCGAAGTTTATCGCACACGTTTCAATATCTATCAAGAAAGTTGATTGAAGATTGCGAGAATGCTGGTGCTGACGAGAACTAAAAATATTCAGACTTTATGGTTAAAATACAAGATCAATGTCGCAAATTTCGGACAACACTGTACTCGGTTCATTACTGACGAAGACACAGAGAACCTTCGCACCTGGAAAGTACACTTACTTATGGCGATCCACGACACAGAAATGCCGCTGGCGGATTGCTTCAAATTCTGGAAGAGAAAATTGAACAGTGTCAAAAAGCGCGTGCAGAGAAGAGAAAATCCGAATCCGAAGCTCGTTACGATATCGAGGGCGAGACTCTGCGAACTTCAACCTGCAAAAGGATATTAGAAAAATCGGTCATTCCGAGGCTTTTCTTGGTGCCGAAAACGTGTTTTCCCGGCCGAGGGATTTCCCCTTGGGGAAGGGAAAACAATGACCCACCGTGGGAATCGGGACCGTTTTCCCATCACCCTCGGAATGGAGAAGTTCCCGGAACAGAAAAATCGGTCATTCCGAGGCTTTTCTTGGTGCCGAAAACGTGTTTTCCCGGCCGAGGGATTTCCCCTTGGGGAAGGGAAAACAATGACCCACCGTGGGAATCGGGACCGTTTTCCCATCACCCTCGGAATGGAGAAGTTCCCGGAACAAGCCGCTTCCTCACACTCACATGACATTCACGTGCGGACACACGGAATTTGAGAAAGGGCTTGCGTCAAGATGTCAAAAAAAGGCAATGTCTTTGGCGCGCTCTTGTGCCTCAGCAAGGGTACCAATCACCTCCAACCAGTGGTGAATGTTGTGGCTAAGAGTCATCTCTGTGATTCCACAATTTTATATTGACGAGAAATGCCTTTTTCATGACACTGTAAGCTGAACATTCTGACGCTTGAAACCGGGTTTGACAGCGTAAATGATCTTGTAACAGCCCAACTGGCTTCAAAATATAGAATTCAGTGTAAGTAAATGCAGCCAAATTGTCTAGCAGCTCTCAGGCAGCCTTATTTCAGCTGTTTGAAGCCCATTTCGAGGGTTCATGAGGAATTCCGGCAAAAGACATTCTTTGTTTTGAGCAGTTTGGAGCAAGCCTCTCTTCGAGTGAAACCCGGCTTGTCCGGATCGGAGAGGGCTTGTTCCGAACCTAAAATAGTAAGGACGTTAACAAAAATTTTGCCCGGAACATTCCCTGGGGAATATGATTCTGAAAACATCTCTCACCAGAAGCTATACAAAAATATGCAGGGATCTTGCACTACATTGGACCGACTGCATTTGCCATATTTCGGGTGATGACAGGTGTTACATAACCGCCATCAATCTCAATGCCATTGCCGGTCACTATACAGTGGCGGCGGGATCTGCTAGTCTCGGATACCCAGACCTTCCTGCGTAATCCTTGTTGGTAGTTTACTTGGAGCCCGGAGCTCTTTCCTAATCCGTAATTCCAATGACAGTTTTGACGTTTGATTGATTTTCGTGATGATGGATGTGGGGACTTAGGAAGGTCTGGGTCTCTTCCATTGGACGACCTACCATAACCCCCGCCGAGCTCATTGCGTCGCGTGTATGCTTTGAATTGTAGCCATATTCAGTGGCTGCCTGCCGCCCACGTCATGTAGGAGATGTTGAGAGCGCTCGCAGGGGGCGGGGTGACCGTCGCCACCCTCCGGAGGCATGGTCGAAGTGGACGCGGTGACGCGCGAAGCGGGTTATGGTAGGTGCCCCAATCGAAGTGGCCCAGACGTTCCTACGCCCTTGTTCCGATCACCCTCAAAATCAATCAAACGCCAAAACCTGTCATTGAAATTACAGATTAGGAAGTAGCTCCGATATATCTAATCTCGCCCTCTCGAACTGCGGAGGAACGTCTGGGTATCCGAGACTAGGATCTGCTGCCACCCCCCCAAAAAATGGTGGAGAAATGGGCTGTTCTATTTTTAGGGGTGACATCAGATTTTGCTGCCACTGTATATTTCAATCCCGCGGTCAAATTTGACAGCTTCTCGGTCGTTCCCGGTTACATAAAGTTACAGTAAACTTGGATTGTTTCGGCTTGCACTCTTCATCCTCGAAGCCAAGGGGCTGGTTGCTACAGCTACTTAGCTGCTTCAATTTCTGTCTATATACAGTATGTATAATACCCTTCAAAGGTGCGGTATTGAGTGTTACTTGATATTGATGGTGTTTCAGAGTTTGGACAATGATTCATGATTATACCGTTCTTTGAAGCCGATTTACACTGGTGAGCGTCATATGTATATGGGGAGGCACAAAGTAAGTGACTGGCTCCGGTGTGATGACTATACAGCAGCTAAACCTTGACAATCTGGGCCACTTCAAGTTTTGAGGCTGTTGGTTGAACCTCGCCAGCGGGAATTGTCGTCCCTGCAGGCCTGAGTGCTTTGAGGTCCAGTGAGTCCCTGCTCTCCTACCTCTTGAATTCCGTCTTGAGCCAGTAGGCCTGCATTTTGGGGCAGAATAAGTTAAAAGAATGAGCTCAAAGCCCATAGGCATATAAGTATCCGCAGATACACAGCAAACTTTGCGGTACTCTAAATCTTTTCGGATTTCTTTGAGGTTCGCTGCCTCTACGATAATTGAGATGTCTACCTGAGCTGCATGAACTCATAATATCCACGAATCACGTTCGAAGGCAACGACAATGAAACTATCAACTTGAATTCGCTGAGACGGCATTTGCCGGTTCTGATCTTGCGCTAAATTGGATAGGATTTTAGTTAGTACCTGAACAGAATACCTTCTAAAGCAGTATATCTAGCATTTTGGTCCCCCTAACAATCGAGACAATGGGACAAGTCTGAAGAAACCAACGGAAACGGAAGTTGAACCAACAAACCTGTGATTGATCCTGAATTCAAACTCCGGTCAGTATCGGGAAAGCTGATGGCAATGAATTGGTCTACAACCAGGGCAGATACTCGGTGCTACAAAAAGTAACCCATAATAATTTGGTCACTCCTTCACGGACACGTGATATTTTTTTTGAAGTGTCGCGCTTCAAATATACCCCTGACAATTCTCTACAGCATACATGAAAAGATCCGTGACATTCCTTGTCTGAGGCTCCTGAGGCTTGTCAACAAACTGGACGTCATACTATTTTGCATGCAGCTGGCACAAACCACACAAAAACTCGAAAAGATATCCACAATATCTGATCAACGCACCGGATTTCCAACTTGCATTTGATAAAAACGACACTATCCCATCCAGTCATACAAAATACTTTGCGAAAACGGCCTCAAAATAGTGTGAAAACAGGTCGCGCATATTTCACCTCCAATTTGTCCTTGTTGTTGATCCCGGTTAATGAGGAGGGTACATAATGATAATATATGTCGCTGAATAACTCTTGGCTACTTGATTGACACAGAGAGCAAGAGAGCTGCTGGAATTTTCACATTAGTTCCATCTTTTTGTAGCAAAACGAGCTGATACCCAGCTTGAAACTGAATCAAATCTGAGTGGTGGAATTCAGACGCTCAAAAAAGCCCCAATGACATGGTTCACACAGACCAAATTTGGTCAGACAATAGAATGGTGTATAGAATACAATATGGAATACTTAAAACTGTGTTTCCTGTGCCAACAAAGCGAGAGCCAAATGGTTTCTTCTAAATAAGGCAAAATGTTAGCTGTCAGATTGAACCGACTGGTGCGAGAGATTCGCGGCGTCGTTTCTCACAAACTGCCATCCAAATGGGTACAGATCGTCCCAATGAACATTCCTATGTGCTTGACTCAACGAAATACTACACGATTCGGCCTAAAATGGCACATTGTCGGTCACTTTTTGTAACACCGAGTATGCAGCTGTATATATTTGGGAAGTTTTTTCTAGCCTTGACGACCATCCTGTCTTTATCTCAGCCTTTTTGATGGGTAAATGAGTATCTTTTGCGATTTATTTCAGTATCTGGCCAAGAGACGGCAAGCCGCAAGCAAGCCGTAACATGTGGGATCCGAGTCTTGACAGCAGCGCGAAAAGCCGATGTCGGCCGAAAATCGGTATCGAGAGATGTCCCCGAATCTCCCGTAATATTTCGTTTCTTTATTTTCTTTATTTTTTTTTTTATTTTTGTCCACCGCCATCAGTATCGGGCCAGAATTGACACTCTTTGGGCAAGACTTTCCAACCATCGTTGGCCCGGTTCTCCTCGATGAATATACCCATCTTTCTCACAAGCAGTGTATTTGCCGTGCCAATGGATATGTGCCCTCGTCGCCTCAGACGGCGATAGCAAGGGCAGATTAGAGGTGGTTTGATGAGAATTTCCCTTTTTGGGGTGACATCAAGGGGTACAGTGGCGGCAAAATCTGATGTAAATAACGGCACGCCATGGTTGAGAAACGGTTCAGCCCCTTGCCCCGCTCCCGCCTCGCCCCCCACCTGTTTCCAAGTCCAAACCGGCTTCCAATGTTGCCTCAAAGGGGGCAGCGAAGCCAGCCACCAAGCGGGCCTCTGCCCCTGGCACCAAAGCAAAGACTATCAAGGCCGCCGCCCCCAAGGCAAAGAAGGAAGACTGCCACCAAGGGTGCCACTAAGCCTGCTGCGGCTCACCCTCCCTGGCGCGAGATCATCAATGAGATTCATCATCGTGCGTCGCCATCGTCTCTGTCTCAACCTACCCATCTAACTGTTGTTCAGGAAGCCACCACTGGTGCTGAGAATGCTCGCACTGGGCTCTCCCGATCCGCATTGAGGAAATACGCAGAGGAGCAGTACAAGCTCAACACCAATGCGCACATCTCCAAGCTCAACCGGGCCATCGCTCATAGTGTCGACAAGGGTGACTTTGTTCAGCCCAAAGGTGCGTCTATTTATCCTTCAGCTTTTACTTTCCTATTGAGGCTCTGCGCAGGCGCAGCAGGCAAGCTGAAGCTTGCTCCCAAGCGCCCCAAGTCGGACGAGGCATGTGTACACCTCTTTTCCATTGTGCCCGAATGACGCCTGTCTCCCAGAACTCGAAGCCTGTGTCAAAGACCAGCAAACCCGTCGCCAAATCTGCCACTGGTGTTAAGAAGCCCAAGAAGCCCATCGTTAAGAAGCCCACCGCTGCCGCCGCCAAACCCACCACCAAGAAGAGCACGGCCACCAAGCCGGCCACGAAGAAGAGCGCGGTGAAAACGGTTAAGAAGCTCCTGGGTGGAAACAAAATGCACGTAAAAATCGCCAAAAAATCCCAAATCTCTCGGCGCGCTCCGCGCGCATCGCCTCCGAGGTGTTTCCCGCGGGAATTCACGCAGCTCACACGCAGTCCAGATTTGACGTGATCAGGTCAAACTCGGGTTTTGCTTCCGTCTCCCACAACCTTTCTCTCCCTCCTCTTCGTCGCAAACGATGCGCTGGACTATAAGACTATGTTTTACAAGCTCTATCTAGGCCTTGGGCTCCGTCGTATCCTTCCCTTTTGCATCCACATGTCTCCAGAAGCCTTTGTACAAAGTGTTCGCACGGCGCTTGCGCTTACCTGGCACCTCCTCGACCTCAACATCGGCGTCCTTAGCCTCTCCAGATGACCTAAGTCCAGCATTAGCATCCTGACCCTTCACCTGGCGATTCGGCTTCGTTTTCTTCGAGACAAGGTGCTCAACGACTTCGCCTGTGGGGATTTCCGAGTCATCATCACCAAGTTCTTCGTCCTCATGAGGCTCGATATCCTCAGCAACCTCCTCATCATCACCCGGGCAGTAGTTGCGAGTCGATTTGTTTAGTAAGTCATCCCACAGCTTGGGGTTGTCGTGTCGCAGGTTGACGAGTCGATCGTTAGTGTCGAGCGAGGTCATGCACTCATATGAAAGGTTTAGTCCACCACGAATCGGACACATCGCCCACGCCTGGGAGATTTGTATGAGTAGAGCAATTGTCCGAGGTATGTCCCTACCTTCAGAATCAGTTCCTTGTTCTGAGTTGCTTTGTATCCTTCCCAGATCCATCCGACACTCGCGTCGCGCAATACCGGTTTCGAGGTGTCAAGATCCAAGCCTTCTCCTTTACGACGTTGCTCCAGGAGAGTGTCGACGAGCCAGGAATGGTAAGCTACCTTGACAGCGTGTTTGAATGGCCGATTAATACCCACATCCAGAGGCTGTCCCACACCGGTGCAACCGCCGGGAACGAAGTCGACGATAATGTTCTTGTGATTCTCTTTCATGTAGTCCAAGAATGCGGCAGATCGGTGAACAGACCAAACGTCAATGATGAGGAGTGCGACGCGCGCGAGTCCCACCCGTGCTCGGCCTTCATTCGGACGAGAAACGGAATGAGTACGTCTTCAATCCACTCCCGCATCGTCTTCTGAGATGACCAGTGATTCTGGAGTTTGCCGGAGAAGACAAAACGGAATTGCGCGGCATCGCAGTCGGCCTTGTGGTTCGTTGCCGTAGCTTTGGGAACACTTCGCGGTGACTTCCCGTCATAGACGCATTGCGTCGGAAGCTGTTCGCCAGCGGCATTCACCGCGAGGAGTGCGGTAAATGCCCGCTTTTCCTCGTTTCCGACGAGTGCAACCTGCTTCGACCCACGAGGTGCGTAAGTCATCTTCGATCCCGGTAAATAGATCACTCCAGTCTGGTCTGCGTTAATGACGAGCTCCGCAGGGATTCGATGCTCTTTGATCAGGTACGCGCGACGGAGGAACGCTTTCTCACACTGTTCCTCCGCGTTAGCAGGTAATTTCTGCGCGGCCTTTGTACCCTTTCGCATTGACCACGCTAATGTTTGTCCAGGAACTTCCTGCAGAACGAATCCGAGACACGGAAATACGTCCCATCTTTGAAACAATGCTCAAAGAGCTCCGGTGCGCGTTCAGTGATGATTGCAATGATGAGACATCACGCCACCGCCAATGATAAAGGCGCACCCGCCACGCGCAAGTCCGTAAGCTGTGCGATGATGTCCTCAACAATCTCCCGGTGAGCGCTCTACAAATTTCTATCAGTCTCATTCGTGCTCGAACAACTATTCTTACCAGAATGCCGCGTGGACCCCCTTTATTGTGGCCGGGAATGTTGCCGGTGTCGGCGCGCGCAAGGACACTCGGCTTCCACTGGTTGAAGCCTCCGACTGTCTCAATCCAGCCCCTCACGGTCGACGGCGTCAAGTGCTGGAAAAAATCGTGATTGACGCCCTGGAGCTCCCTCACAATATCTGTCGCACCCCACCCAACTTTTCTCTGTGCCGCTGTGATGGAAGACCAGGCGAACGGTGTCATCCAATTTATGTACGTGGCCCGTCGCTCTCCTCTTCTCTTCTTGCGGCCAGCAGGATGACGAGTTTTTTCTTGATGCGTTTAGTGATTTCGCGAGCGGGGCGGGACGCCTCCGCAATCTCGTGACGGGAAGCAGTCTCCCGGTATTGCAGATCCACCTAAGAACAGTCAGTTAGCTTTGCGATACGTCTCAAATATTTAGGACTGACCTTCCGCTTCTTTCCTCCCCCGTTCAGCTGCTCCCTTGCCAGCCGCTTCTTCTCACGTCTCAAATATTTAGGACTGACCTTCCGCTTCTTTCCTCCCCCGTTCAGCTGCTCCCTTGCCAGCCGCTTCTTCTCCCGGCATCGATGCTGCCGCTCATTCTGACCATCCTTCCGCCTCTTTTCCTGTGCCCGCTTCTCACGACGCTCCCGTATAGCACGCTCTTCAGCTTCATCACGGCGCTCATCCGCCTCCACAGCAAATACGTCTTCCTTCTCCTGCTGCGTCAACACCTTCACCTTTGCCCATCCAGACATGCGAAACAGCGCCGGCACTTTAGAGGGTGAGCCATCGTTTACTTAAACAGCCAGTAGGCGGCGCACCAGGCAGCCCTGCCGAGCTTGAACCTGTTTAACGAGGATTAAGCACGACTTTTGTTGAACAAAACCGTTCAAATCGGTCTTCATCAATCAATTATATTGAGCGTAATATACCGAATACATTGATCTACAGATTAACAGAACAGCAGGATTAACAGGTTACTTGAACAAAACTCAAGACACGGTGAGAAGAAAAAAGGGTGAAACACTACAATTAGTGATAATCCAACTGTTCAACAGAACAGCGAAGACGTCGACCGAGACTTGAAAAAGATGAAAAGAGAAGGAACGAAACGTAGACGAGGCCCTAGATGTCAAGGGCATTGTGATTCGTGAAGCAGGCGAGCGTGCATAGAGGTGGGAGAGGTGAAATGCTTACCGAGCCCTCGTGCGTTGCCTTCAAAAGTTGAAGCCTGGTGGCAGAACAGATGAACTAGAAGAGAGCGAAGATAGCTTTCACGCACCAATACATTCAACCTGATGAAACCAGCAAAACGACGTCAAGACCGCATTGCAATTGCGGGAGGCTGCGATCAAAGAATGGGGCATTAGCTTCGTAAGTATGCAGCCGAAGGGAAAGGACTTCACCGAATGCACACAGCAGAAAGGAATCAAGCGGCAAACTGACAGTAGCAAGTCAGTCCGTGAGGGGCCCTGCGGAGAGGAGGCGCCGTGGCCGGTACTTGGTCACTCGTGACTATGGGGGCAGGTCAGTGTCAAGTCCGGGGACGGAACCAGCGCGTACCACTTAGTAACTTGATGCGTCGACGAGCGAGCTCCATGGACCATAGAGGGGGGAAGGGAGCTGTGGGGGCCGCGGTGAGTTCGGTGCATCAGCATGAAGAAGGTTGTATGAGACGGAGCGGGTGACGAATGGGGGAGGACGAGAGCTGACGAGTTCGGCGGGTGGTGGGGGAAAGAAAAGAGCGGCGTTCAGAAAACCGAGCACCTCCACAACACATAAGGAAAATTTGAAAGATCCGGCATACAGTCGCTAACCCCGAAGCGAAACGATCAGTGTTTCCGCTGGATTCTGGGACAATCAGAATACCAAACAGCCTAAGATTTGTTATAGACCTGCTAGTTGGCCTTCTAGCTACCGCGTAACAAAAGAGTTTGAGCGGTTTGAGCCTGTTTTCGCTGAGAGCGAGGGCAATTTTGGGGACGAGTCAAATATCGCCAAATAACGTCATAGCGAAACACTTCAAAACACAACAAAATGAGCCATCCTTCGCAAATCTACGAGTTTGTCCAGTACTTTCGATGCAATCCGGTTCAAAATGACTTTCTATATCACTACTGTACATCACCGGTCATAATTCCATCGGAGAAAATAATATTTCGCATTGGTGCATTTGCCTGCGTAAACAAAGCCCAAATAAACAACGCTATTGCTGGCGGTGGGAGGACTTTCAAGACAATTCCTTTTGTATTCCAGGTGCTCAGATAGTGGCATGCTTGGATGCAAAGATTTGGCCCCAGGGGAAAGCATTGACCTTGTATTTGGCGGGCGTTTCGCTTCCTAGTATTGTTTCGCTTCGGGGTTAGCGACTGTAGTACTTGAGTCTTGTGTTGAATGATGGATTCTGAACAAAAATTAATTGGCTGCGGTGGTCAAAGGATTGGGCCGGATTTGAAGGACGAGAAGCTTTTCTACGGAGACGGGGGCCTCGACTGACTGTATCACTAATTGGTAATCATTCGGGATTGTCGGTGCCGCACTACCGCTTGGCGTGAGTGACACGAAGTGGGGCGATCACGTGCCAGTGTGGTACATAGAGTGTGGTCATGAGGTTGGTCAGCCGAAATCGGCGCGGCGGAATCCACCTTATCTCGGAATCCAATAGGAAAATCCTCGGCGATTCTTTAGCAGCCTCTTGAAAAGGCCAACTTTTGTTGTGTCTTTTGTAGGACGCTAAATCGTCGCCTTTGTAGGCAAGCTAAATGGGCTCAAATGCTGAGCATTTGGGCAGCCTTTTCGGATACATCAAAATTTCGATTTACCCGGTGTGCTAATTGGTACTTTACATTTGGGTTACAGTATTTTTGTCAAGGGGTACGCACGATAGAAATGTCAGACACGACCTACCGTGAGAGTGGATTTCTTTCCCCAAAAGGAAATCCCCAAGTCAAGTATTTTTCTGCACGAATTGGAGGATTCTGCGCAACTTTTAAAAAAGTTTTTCGGCGCCTTGAGCCCTGTCTACGTAATAATAATCGCATCAATGCCTATATAAGGCGCCTGTCAAGCCTTATATAGCAGGTATTCGCACGATCCATATCTCTCTCTCACGGTAGGTCGTGTCTGACATTGTGTCTGACATTTCTATCGTGCGTACCCCTTGATTTTTGTCTATTCGACATGAAATCAGCCAATAAGAATCACGAAGGCACAGATTAGTTTTTACACCCTTTGAGAATCGTCGAATCTCCTTCTGAGGAGATTATTTTGGGCTCCGAAACGACGGAGGACACATTTTTTTAATCACGAGAAATAAGCCTGAGGTAAGTAGAAGGAAACTCTGACGGTGAGAGGCACCCTGCGTTTTTTCCCCTTCTTCCTAGTCAACCCCGTTCGAGTTCTCTCCGACAATTCCGCTACGCGTGCGTATCCCATGCCGCCGTTTGAAGCCCGCTATCCAATTATACGAAGCTTTGAAGCGATCTTCCGGTAGACCCAATTCACGAGCAATATCCTTGGCCTTTTTTCCGATCATTGAGTTGGGCACCGTCGAATCGTCGCTACGACCTTCTTGGAGCCATTTCACCATGCCGCCTTCAATCTCAGGGAACTTGGAGGGTCTAAACGTTTCAGACGAAAGCACGTACATGCCAAAGATGAGATGATGCCTACCTTCGTTGTGCTCCGCGCGGTTTTCTTCTCTCGGGGAGCCCATTGTCACATTTTCTTAAAATCTTGGAGACAGTGCTGCGTTCGACGCCATACAACCGGGCAATGTCTTCGTGTCGAACCGCTGGATTTTGCAAGTGGTACAGGCAAATCTCTTGGTGGCGGCTCGGAGACCGTGCGACTTCTCCTTTAGACATCGCTCAAAGCCTTTCGACGTGACGACCTTAGATGCTGTGTCTGGTACACAAAGGGCAGTCGACGCCGCATATCTGGGCAAAGGAGGGCACGGGCGAGAGGCAGAGGTCGGTGCTTGATTGTACCTGCATTGAAGCTTAAGCCGAAAAAGATCCTCCACAGACATCGATACTGACTCGGGGGGATTCTGGGTATCTGTATCTCTCTCTCGAGATTGTGAAAAAGGGCGCCCAGGTCCAGGCAATCCATGTCCCAGACGTGCACCTCCGGATCTGCGCAATCGGAGCTAATATAGCTCTGACTCCAAGCAAGATTGAGATCGGTAGCCAGGCATTGTGCATGGCTATACTGCCAGGATGCCATTTCCGATTTGGAACTTGAACTTTTGAAGGAAAGAAAAATGTATCGTGCACGTGATAACACTGTTTGGCAACCGTAGGAATCCTGTCGCATGCAACCGCCTCTTCACGCCTGCCGCCGTAGCAGTATGGCGGGAGTGTGAGTGTCGGGATCCGCCGCGGCGAGAGAAAAAAAAAGTTCAATGCCCTCGCCCTCACCGTTATAACTGACTATAATGCTATAGGGCTGTAAGTCCTTATAATGCTATCTTAGCTTTATACCCCATCGCCCAGATTATAGACTTGATATAAGTAACCCCATTTCGATTTTTGCGACAGAGCGCTTTCTTGTGAATTTGGAGAACACTCCATTCCCGGAGGGAGTGTTGCGGGGGTCAGGTCAACCTCTTGACCCTGACCCCGGGGGCAAGGGTTTAACAGTTTAACAGTGTGATATTCGTCTACGTGATTAAACACTTAGGTACATGTACCTCGATGAACGCAAAGATGAAAAGCGGTATTTAGAGAGAAAGAATGCCTATTCCCGTTCAACTCACCAGGGGAGGGACGGGAATAGTCGGTGTCACCCCGGCCTGATCTCACAGCCAAGCCGCGATCAGCCGCGCTGATGTGGGAACACTGATCTGTTGGTTCTGTCAACTGAGTCCCAGTGCCGGACAACCAAAGTCGACAATGATGATTGCCGAAGAACGCGAATTTTTGGCATAAATCTGACTTCAGAATCAGACTCAGCACCCTCGAAAACGTCCAAAAAACCACCTCCGAAGTTTTTCCCACGACATTTTAGCTGCGGCCAAATTTTTGAGCCAAAAAATCAAAATTGTGTGTACCTCTCCGAGCCTTGGGGAACAAAAATTAGCTAACTAGTATGCCTTCTGAAGCCCCATTTGTGCTCTAACCAACCATCCCGCCGTCGCCCTCGCCGCCCTTGCCGCTCATGATTATGGGCAAAGAATGGTTGATGCGGATGCCCAACTAGTTGGTCGCTTCCGGTGCTTGATAAAACATCTCCGACTCCTTCTGAACATCTCGGGAGGCGGATTTACACCATGCCTCATACTACTTCCATCAAGTCAGCCATGGATCAACTTTGAGTGACAGTATACAATGAGAAGAATAATTGTCGAACACAAACAGAGTTGGGCGGCCCAAGTGGGCCATTTCAAATTTGAGTAAGGCAGCTCAGGATCTTGGCTCATGATAGAAAGGAAGGATGCTGGTTGAGTGCCATCTCGCAAGACTTTCATAGGTGTGCATTCCATGCTGCACACAATGCCTACCTATCAAGAATTACCTCAGGTCTTTGTCTGGAAGGATTCTGCTAAACCGCCGCACTGGGCACTTCGGAAGAGGGGGTGTAGTCTCACCAAGTCAGACTCTACAAGATTTATGATAGTCGATAAATCTATTATATAGAGTCTGAACTTGATGGCGTCTGTCATCCAAGACCTCGGATTCTGTGACACACGTGCGAGTTCACACGGTCGGATAAGGAAATGACACGTCGTTCGAAAAACTTGGCGGCCCAACTTGAGCCCGATAGGGAGCTTGTTGGCTGCATGGAGGGCTTGGAATCTCACATTAACATTTGGCGGGGCTCATATTTACTATTGTGAACCATCTGGGACTTTGGGCGGGGCCGTAACCAGCACGTATCCCGAAGATACTATACTAATTCCATGAATCCAATATTACTTGATGAATATGGTCCCAAAACGTGAAATAGCGCTGAATTGTGTCTATATATGCTGGGCAGTCTTTGCGAGGCCTTCACAGTGGGTGGGGGAGAGAGAGATTCGGTTTATGGCACAAGCTATGCTACGTAGCTAAGAAGCCCGTCACAGTGGGTGGTCGCTGCGTACATACCACAGCACCGACGCGCATACGTGTCATTCCCCATTGGGGCGTGGGGAAATGCACATGATGTTACAACTGTGACAAAACCGAGGTCCGGGTCGAACCCCGCCAACAATTTCAGACTAGAGGGGGTGGGCGCTGGGCCGAATGTTCTTTGCGTCTCCATCGGCCGGCGAGCGTTTCTATCTTAGAACTCTTTTAACGCTCGTCAAAGGTGCTACCTCGCACAATGATTTGTTCTGCTATGAAGGTCCGCATACATCTTGCGTTCAATAGTGTTCGTTGGTGTTCTAATCTCTAAACAGGTGTGCGGTACGATTCCTATCGACAAGCGTGTCTCGCTCGAGGTCTTCTGCAGGATGATGGGGAATGGCGCCTCTGCCTGACTGAAGCCGCTGAAATGCAGACAGGATCTCGACTTCGCCGATTGTTCACCACCCTCCTCCTGTTTTGCAATCCCACAGAGCCTCGCAAACTGTGGGAAGACTTCCGATCTCATATCTGTGATGACTTGGATCATCGACTGAGGCGTATGGGGTTTGTAGTGTTGCCGCGGTTAGGTTCGGAACCGATTCCGAACCTGAACCGAACCCGAACCGCACCTGAATTCAGGTTCGGAAGGGCTGGCTGCACCGAACCGAACCCCAGGTGCGGTTCGGGGTTCGGGGATTTTGGAAGAGGTTCGCACCGGTGCGAACCCATACTCAAAAATGGAAAATTTTCAGTGGAAGTGTAGCAAACTCTGGATAACTTGTAGTTAATTTCTCCTTGTATGGTTCCTTGTAAGCTGTGAAGTTCTCCAAAAACCTGAACAATGGTCAATATGATTCAAAATTACTTCAATTTCTCATATAATACCCACTGGGACAGTGATATTTTGTGAAATTGAAGGATTTGATAGGTGTATTCAACAATGCAGTTAGCTAGACCATTGTTTACCAAGAAAATGTTCCACTGCTAGACACTCAAAGCCAAAATTCGTCCATTTGAACCGTGGGAAATATCGTCAGGTTCGAAAAGGTTCGAACCTGTGCGAACCTGTAGCGAACCGAACCTCGGGTTAGGTTCGGGGTTCGCCAAATTGGCCGAACCGAACCTCAGGTGCGGTTCGGGGTTCGGATTTTTTGGCAAAAAACCGAACCTAACCGAACCCCGGCAACACTAGGGGTTTGAGGCGCCTTCGGAAGACGATGTCTTTGACTATGGCCTCTTTCTTCTCGACCAGCTTCTTTCGGAGGCCGGCCGCACTCTGATTGACTTTGAGATGCCAACACCGCAGCGCAATTGGTCCCAAGCGGCCGAGAACCCTCTGATCGCTGAACAGCTGGATTATGACCCGGCCGAAGAGCGTGAACGTGCTGTTGAAAATTACGCACGAATGAATCCGGAGCAGCAAACGGCATTCAACGAAGTGGCGGAATCTGTGGAACACAACCTCGGGAAGCTTTTCTTTGTTTCTGGGGCAGGGGGGACAGGGAAAACATTCCTGTACAATTCTCTTGCGCACCAGTTGCGGAGCGAGTCACGCATCGTTCTTTGTGTTGCGTGTTCGGGGATTGCTGCACTGCTCTTGCGCGGCGGGCGTACGGCTCACTCGGTCTTCAAAATTCCGATTGACGGACTGAATGACGAGTCTACTTGCTCAATTGCAAAGGAGAGCTTGCGAGCAGGGCTTATTCGATTATCTGGGACGAGGCTCCCATGCATAACCGTAAATGCCATGAAGCCGTCGACCGAACCTTGCGTGACCTTTGCGGTAACGATCGACAATAGAGAGTTTGCGGTGAGCCGCCAGAAGCCACCTGGCGGCTCTAATGGCATGCGGATTGGAGCGGCTATGCTGTCTGGCGGCTCGTTTGGTGGCTGGTAAAACTGGTTCAAATTTGGTTTTGCAAGTCTATTCTTAGTACTTTTAGTCATCTATATCTTGAGCCATACACACACGAAGAAAATCCGACCCGAAAATCTGACGCCATCGCACATTTGAGCCGAAGACTTCGGTTGACGCTGGAAATTGCTTCAATTCAAAACAATTATGCACCTTTGGACAACGAACTCTTATTGGCTGAAGGTATAGTCAAATATACAAGGTACCCAACCTCGAAATCGTGCTAAGGACCGCGCGCGACGAGCCGCTGAACGAGCCGCCACATGACGTAGCCGCTCCAATCCGCATGCCTTTGAAGCCACCAGGTGGCTTCTGGCGGCTCACCGCAAACTCTCTAATTCGGTGGGATCACCATGTTGTTGGGTGGTGACCCGAAGCAGATTCCACCAGTCGTACCGAAAGGAACGCCGGAGGAGATTTTAGATGCTTCAATATTTCGATCATACCTCTGGCAATCTACGAAGCTGCTCTCGCTGACACAGAATATGCGACTGGACGCCGGTCAGGATGAAACAGAGTTTGCGCAGTGGCTGCTGGAGGTTGGGCATGGTCAGAACAACGATGCTGAGGGGAATCTCGAGCTACCAGGCGATATTGTCACTCGAGACAGCGAGGATCTCATCAACTCAATATTCCCTGCTATCTCTGGACCGACTTCTCCTTCCCAGTACTTTATGGAGCGCACAATCCTGGCTGCGCGCAACGGTGATGTCGATGGCCTCAATGATGATATCTTGGATCGCATGCAGGGTGAAAGCCGAACATTCACCAGCGCAGATAAAATTGTCGCCGAGCCAGGCGCAGATGGACCAATGGCAAATGATTCGATGCCCCCCGAATATCTACGGTCCTTGTCTGCGTCTGGGCTGCCTCCCGGGGAGTAGACTCGTGACCAGTCTACTACGCGAGGCCGACAATTGTGGCAAGCACGTCGGGCGTAGTAGACTGGTACTTCTCGGGACAGCCCAAAGGGCTGTCGCGGAGTTTGAAATTTTTGAGTGGGCAAGATCAATCAGGTCCTTTTTCCTCAAAGATGTTGCATTTAAGCTCAAATAAATACCTCATGACATTCTGATACAATGCTACTATATATCTATGTATCTAGTTGAGCGTCTACGTGGCAAAAGGAATAGCAATTGGCGGCTTCGCCATTGGTGAGTCACATAATGTCACAGAGTGGTGACAGAGTCGCATCAATCGGCGAGTTACCGGCACCACTCAAAATATTCAAACTCCGCGACAGCCCTTTGGGCTGTCCCGAGAAGTACCAGTCTGCTACGCCCGACGTGCTTGCCACATTTGTCGGCCGCGCGTAGCAGACTGGTGACGAGTCTACCCGGGGAGCTGACACTCAAAAACGGCTGTCCCATCATTCTTCTTCGCAATCTATCACCCTCATCTGGCCTTTGCAATGGAACACGACTGGTGATAAGATAGGCGTCACGCCGATCCGGCACCTGGTTATGTAAGCCAAAACATCACGTCAACAAAATGCTTATAAGTCTGGCCACAACACCATATTGACAAATGTAAGACCACCAAACTGTAGCTAATAGGCATATCTATGATTCGATGGAGCAGATTTGGCCAATATTTCCTTGTCGAAAAGATGTAAGGTGATCTTTCCGAAAGAGGCAACCCATCATGAAAAGCTTCCAAACTCATTAATACTCATTTTCGACGCGTTTGAGCGCATCTTGCGAAAAATAAGGCGGAGATTTGGCGGATTATGTAAGCTTACGTACACACTACACGTGAGATATCCGTGACTATAGACGCGACGCGACGCGCCGAATTAGCATCAAAATACCTTGTTTAACGCTAGGAAGGTGTGATTGCCTCATAATGAGCTAGCAAAGCGTTATGCTCTGTTGGTTCATAAACATCCAATGTATTTCCATGAACTTAACACAAACAGAATTCAGACACGGAATTTAGGGTCAGATGTGTATTGACATTCACATATTTGAATGGTGAGCCCAAGAAAGTGGCTCCAGGGCCTCAAGCCTGGTACTTGAAAGGCCTCTTGAGTCAGTAGATCTGCCAAAAAAAATTCTCTGAGGTTCCGAAGTACTCAAAATCGCAAAGAGAACAAGTTTATTTCTTGAACTTCCAAGATTTGGCGGGTGGCTGTGCTTAACGTAATGATTATATAAGGGTACCGGATCGGCGCGACGCCTATCTTACGACAAATGTCTGATCGTGTCTTGGAGGCTGAGATCTTAGGCGGGGAGCACAATGGCGAGGTAGCTTTTGTCCCCCGAATTATGCTGACACCCTCTGGAGGTACAAATGATTTCTCCTGTACCCTTTCGCGTCTCCAGTTCCCTGTGCGCCTTGCTTTCGCAATGTCCATCAACAAGGCCCAGGGACAATCCGTTAAATATGTTGGCCTTGATCTTCGGATGCCAGTCTTCACCCACGGACAACTCTACGTTGCTCTCTACAGAGCAACATCTCAGCATCGTATCAAGGCCCTGCTACCACAGCGCTCGCTCTCCAATTGTACTCCAAACATCGTATTTCCTCAGGTTTTTGCGCAGTGATGTATGTACTTAATTTGAAATAAATTGTATCCTCTCTCCAACAAACATGGGGCGCTTCGTGAAAATCTCTGAATTTTTTTGCACTGGTAGAGTTTGTTGGCTTCTCTCTGTGAGCGACAGTTTTGCAAACCGGACAAGTCGAGGTTTTTCGTCGTCGTTTCAAACAGAGGGAATACAAGCACAGCCAAATATATCATTCAATTCATTTTTACATTCTGATCTCGTACCAACGCCGAATTTTTCGCTTTCGTTGGCGTCGAGACCTTGATTGATGTCCATTTGAAGGCTCAAAGATCAAGGAAATATGCCCCAGACCGACAGTAACCCTATAAAGTTTGTTAAACATTTGCTGTCTCAACATGTAATCGTGTTTAATCATTCCTTGATTAAACAGAAGGGTTGGCCGGGTATAAGTATTTGCAGGAGCGAAACATTTTCTGCAGCGCTTGTATACTACTATGAGTCAGCCCTTTAACACTGATGATCTCTGATTAACAGATCAAGTTGAACCGATAAACAGAGGAGATAAACAGAGAAGCACATTACTGTACCGATATGTATGTATGGTAGCAACATAACGCATAACGCAGAGCCATTTTTGCTTACAAATCGTCCCATATATGGTAATTTTGCACTGCTTTTGCACAGCAAATTACCATGAAAGGCTAGCAACGGCGCGTAACGCACCTCAGAGCGTTGCCTCCATACAGATCGGTACAGTACATTCGAGCCGACGTACTCCAAAAGATACGGGCTTGAGAATTCCGATTAATCACTGATTAACAAAACAAATTGTATGATAGTTGCGAAGATGACACAGAAGCAGAGAAAATTCTCTTTTTCAAGCCCAGTCAAAAACCGGTCATGCTGGCATATGCTCGGTTCGGTTGATTTCTGCTGTCCTGTTGTCAGCAGAAACCAGCAACTTTTTAGGAAGCAGGTGAAAAATGTGCTGGCTTCTGCTGGGAGTTGCTGCATTCTGCTGCACCTGCTATGGTCTGCTGATATTGACTCTGCGAAAGCGGGCACACAATTGTATTGATAAAATAATATTCATTGCGCCTCTACCTACACGTATTGTGCACTACCGCGACCCTCAACGCCACTCCCGTAGCCCGAGTCCACTGCGCAACCGCTGTTGCATGTGTCGAGGACCTCCAATGTAAGAAGAAGGAAGAATGAAACGTCGGCCGAGTTCATGTAGATCCACCGCGTCGTCGCGATTGGAGATGGCGTCCTCCAGTCCGCTGTATAGGGATGCACGAATTTTTTTCTGGTTTCGACGGAAATATTTGAGACGATTTTGGTCGATGGACGCAAAGGCATCAACCATATACTGTTGAAGGAGCCGACCACCACGCAGTATGGTAGAGAATCTCCTGTCGCGGTCAAGGAGCCGGAAGGCGTAGAAGCGGGTCTGAGTGAGGCTGCCGGGTTTTGTCTTGTCTGGCTCATCAAGGGATAAGTTTGCAGGCCATCCGTGTTCGACGCGTGGAAAGAGCAGAACGAAATATAGCGGGGTATATGCAGGGTGGAGATGCGTTGCAAGGGGGCGTCTCCGGAATTCCGATTATGTAGGATGATATCGCGTCGAAATGCTGTGCTCACTTATGTTTTGTGACTGTGCTTCATTCATGTTCATTTAGATCTATGAGAGGCGGACATAGTTCTGTGCGGGTGAGGAGAAAGCAGCCGGGGTATATAGTAACCGGCTGGCTCCTGGTCGTGGGGCGAAGGGATGCACGCGAAGGCACCCAAGAAAGCAGACGCCCGCGAACTGGGTGAACTTCCCTTGCCGACTCCATGAAACGTTCCATTCTGAACGTCAAAAATCGGTGATCGCATTAGCGGTATTGCCGCATTTGGAAGGCACGTCCTACTTTCTGCTCATTTTTATTCAGAATGGCCTCCTCAGGGCTCAGAAAATTACAAGAAGTAGTTGGATACTCAGTAGGAATATACTTTAGCTCATACCGCACTATTTCTAGGCAAATCACTGTACCAATACCCAATAAACTGCGGTACCCCTACGATCGCCCGCCTAAGAATTCCGATGCATTGAATGAGGCCATGGCTCTTGGCATACCCGGATAGGGTATCGTACATGCCATTCATGAATTTGACTGTAGCACTTTTCCGAAATTCGACTCAGACAATGTGCAATACACAGATCAGTGGGTAAAATTCTCTGGTTTGTGTGCTCTGGGGTACGATCAATAATGATGGTAGTTCTGATGGGTTAGAAAGATGACACCGGCGACAAGAAGCCCCCCAAAGTTGCGCTGAGAGGAGAGAAGAATGGAGACGCTTTGCGGAAGATCTGGATAGAGATGAGCGAATACCCAGAAGTTTGTAATTAGAGAGGTTGACCCATTGATGCGTTGGGCAGTCGATGTCCCACTTGCAGGCTAAATGTCGGAAAAATCCAATTTACCTTATAAGGTGCTGACCGGACCTGACGGGCTGACAAGGCCTGATAAGCCTACCAGGCCAGGCTTATCAGGTCGTGTCAGGCAGTACATGACATGTAGAAAATCAATGTTACAGTCGAAGCTGTCATAACCCATAGCTCCCATAACCCATAATCTCCCTTAACCCATACATTTTTGGGGGTTTTTGACCGGTTTTTGGCTGGGATAACCCATAAATCTATCATATCCCATTAATAACAGTCCAAGCTGTCATAACCCATAGCCCTCGGTAGGGCCTAAAAGCTATGGGATATGACAGATTTATGGGTTATCCCAGCCAAAAACCGGTCAAAAACCCCCAAAAATGTATGGGTTAAGGGAGATTATGGGTTATGGGAGCTATGGGTTATGACAGCTTCGACTGTATACCTCAAGCTTGAATATACCTTGGTCGTCCCTCATGCTGGAGTCAGCAAGACGCATCTTCACATACTCGTCCTCACAAAAAGTGAAAGCGTCGCTGTTTTTTCTCATTTCTGGATGCTGGATGAACACTCTTGCCCAAATCAAGGTGCTAGGCAGTCTAGTGCAAAAATGTGCATGCAATACCGAGATATATGGACTTCAAAGTCGGAAAAAATAGCAAAAAGGCCAAAATTGACGAAAACCACAATATTGCACGGGTTATGGCGACAGAACCGATGAATATTTTTGCCCAATTCGAAATGCCACATCTATCTACCCATTGAGGGCTATAATATGGTCTGTCCAGGTCAAGCTAGATTTTGGTGGTTTTGCCTTTTTTGGCTATTTGATGGCAGATCATAATTGTTTGATCATATCATTATGCTAGAAATATGCAAATAAGATAGAGAGCGTGGGATCCCGGCACCTTACTTAAGGATGTTATGTAATACTTCCCACGGCCAAATGCCCAGGTGCGCAAAAAATTTTCATGGTTTTCCGTAGTCTCACCAAGTCAGACTCTACAAGATTTATGATAGTCGATAAATCTATTATATAGAGTCTGAACTTGATGGCGCCTGTCATCCAAGACCTCGGATTCTGTGACACACGTGCCAGTTCACACGGTCGGATAAGGAAATGACACGTCGTTCGGAACACTTGGCGGTCCAACTTGAGCCCAATATGGAGCTTGTTGGCTGCATAAAGGGCTTGGAACCCCACATTTACACTTGCCGGGGCTAATATCTACCACTGTGAAGCATCTGGGACTTTGGGCGGGGTCGTAACCAGTACGTATGCCGAAGATACTGTACTTATTCCATGAACACAATATTGCTTGATGATTATGGTCCTAAAGCGTAAAATAGCACTGAATTATGTCTATCTATGGGCTGGGCAGTCTTTCAATACTTCTCTAGGCTTGCGAAGCCTTCACAGTGGGTCGTCGCTGCGTACCACAGCACCGACGTGCATACGTGTCATGCCCCATTGGGGCGTGGGGAAATGCACATGATGTTACAGCCGTGACAAAACCGAGGTCCGGGTCGAACCCCGCCAACAATTTCAGACTAGGTTTTCCGGCCTGCAGAGGGGCTGACCTACAGACTCAGAAGACATTCTCGCTGTTTTGGCACTGAAATTTTGGTTTTCGCTCTGAAAAGCACCTTCCAAACTGCAAGGGAGGTCCCGTCACCAATCACGCCCAACAGGTTGACAGGTCCCACCCTCAAGCGAGCTGCCGAAGCGTGCCGAGATTACTATCCTGTGGCTGTGCTGGCCAAATTCTCCTCGTTTGGTGAGAAAACCACATAGAAACACTGAGAAAAAAAAGTGGTCTCAATTTTTTATGGATCATATAGCAAGAGACCAAGGGACATTTGGGCAAGTCTGCCCAATAGGAACCCTTCATTGAACCTCTATCTAAGACTTGTATTGGGCAAAATTCCCAATCTGGACCTTGGCATCGTGCTAAGGTAGGGCTCATTCATACGGAACCTACGTCATGTGATCAAATGTGACGCTCCTTTTTGGGCGATTTCCTTGTTTTCAACCCCTTTTGACCGAATTCTGGGGGGTTTGGGTACGAAGATAACTGCATTTAGCTTTTCCAAGGACACCTGCATGGTTTTTTGCCCGATAGTTGATGCCGATGATTTATTGAAAGAATTTTGGTTCGGGAGCATTGTTTCACTTTCAATAAATCCAGTTCAGCTTCAAATATTAATCTATGTTGCAGTATTTCCCTAACAAGGTACTAAAGTAGATCTTCGTATTTACTTATGGCTTTGTGGTCACAGACAATGCAAAAGGAATGGGAAACGGCGGCTCAGCCCAAAATGGAGTGTGGCATTCGACGTCGAGCGTGACAATGTCACAGTGTGATGCTGACATAAGGGCGCGGGGATCCCACGCTCTCTATCTTAGTCATTCTACACCGCCATTCTGAAGGAGCTCAGCCGACTGATCTAGCTCGGAAGATAATCCGTCAAATGTCGGCCGACCTCCCGCGGAGCTCATTTGAACATCCAGAAATCGATTCGCATTCACCCAGTATGCGCCAGGCTCCCAAGGAGGTCCCAGCTGAACGTTGTGCCGACCTCCCACCAAAGCCTCCACGTACCTTTATATATTATTCAATATATTCCCACCACATTTTTCGGCTCGACAGCGGATGCATTCAAAATATATGAAATTCAGGGAAAAAAACATATATTGTGCTGGCTACAAATTACGATACATGGGTGTACATACAAGCTACAATGTATGTATCATATGCAGAATAACAAGAGGGGGAATTCCCAGTCATACGCACCACAGGATCAGCGGACACAAGCAACGGACAAGCCATCCTAAACCAGAACCTGAAGCAGAGGAGAGGACTGGGAAGAAGGAAGGGAATGAGAGAATGAAGATGACATTGAGAGGAAGTTCCCTCACCTGCGTCGCATGGGATGGCTCTTGGTATCTCGTTCACGAGGATGAGGATATGGTTTGCAAGCATGGGATGGGAGGCAACAACCCTGCAGGATGGGTGTGTCAGTTTTGAAAAGGACGGGGGATGCCAACACGCACCTTCACCCTCGACAGAATATGCTCCATGCTGCAAGGTCCATGCAAGAACGGGGTCTGCTGCTAAACGTCAGAGAGAGAAGTCTTGATAAAAGACCTGCGCACCTTTGAAGAGCGTACTTGAGCTGTGAAGCTTGTGAAGAGCGGAGGGGTTTGATGAGGTGAAGGTGCGATGAGGTGGGAGAATGTGAGAGGGAGAATGTGACGTGGCGGAAAAGTGGCGCCATTTTATGTTGCCGAGGAGTGGAAGGGTGAGGTAATGGTTTGATGAGGGACTTAAAGAAATTTTCGAAAGAGCCAGCCGAAACACGGGAGAGTCTGCAGAGGCCAGACCAGGATGTCGGGGGAGCGTTCGAGGATGTTCCTAAAACATTTTGTGGATGTTGATGGAATGTAGCTCCTCGGAGCGCCGGGCCCGGATGTCCAGTCTACATCATCTCAAAATGGCGGTGTAGCCCACCTAGCACTTTGTTTCATGAAAAATCCTGCATTTAGCATTCAGAAATCCGGAAACGAAGCGACGCCATCACTTTCCGTGACTCCAAATGCTGCACATCCTCACATATTTCGTACCATAAACTTGTGTAAGTACTCGGAATAACGGTCCGGTTAACATCCTCGCACAACCGGCCAAATTGTTAGAATAAGTGTCATAAACAGGGCTTGTCAGGTATTATCAGAGGAAAGTGGCTATATATTGAGCAAGATGTGCTTGGATCCCAAATCTTCAATGCTCTAGTGCTCTAGAGCTCTAGTGGTTAACCTCATGGTCCCGCTGATGCTCGTCTGGGCTAAAGTCACTCGTTCGGTTCCCGGTGCGGCCCGTCCAAACCCACGGGTGGCTACGGGTGGTGCCTCGGCGCCCCCCGGGACCGGTCTGATAAGGTATTATTAGGGGATAAGGTTTATCAGGCCTGATTTGTACTGGTAACTAGCAGTGAGCCCGTGCTTCGCCACGGGTTATCTCAATATAGGGTATGCGCAGAGTGGGTCTTCCAGACGTGCAAGTGCAGTATCCAAGGCCACCTGATCTGAATCATCAAGGTTGTCAGAGTCACATCCAGGTGGAGCACTGTCTATTTCATTCATCCACGAATTAGCAACATCTGTGATATCATCAGATCCTGTGTTAAGAAATTTCAACACTTCATCAAGTTCCTTTTGAGCAGCTGGACTGAGTTCTGTTGCTACCGCAAGGGGTGTAGCTTCATCAGGTTCCTTTTGAGCAGTTGGATTAAGATCTGTTGCTACAGCAGGAGGTGTGACTTGGGGTGTATGATCTGCGGGCCTTGCAACTTGTCTAAAGAGTCGAATACAGATTAGGTTATTATATAAAGGAACAAGATAATTTGAAACCTACCTGTATACCTTGTTTCGTGCATATACAATATCGAATGGAGTCTTTCCAAATGTTTCAAGAGCCTTGTTATTATGAAGTGGTAGCAGAGCAGCAGGCACACAAACTCTAGAAATAGTGATCCAAACACGGGTTCTTGTGACAGGGGGAGCTCCAGGAATTGGTACAGAGATATTTGAAATATTTCCATATGCAATAATCCAGTGTTCTGAATAGAAACAGAGGTAACAGGAAGGTCTGTCTCAGCTATATTACACTCAATTTCTGACTTAGAGAGACGATTATAGATATACAAAGAGGCAAGAGCATCAAGTGCCGCATATGAAACTTGCTCTGCTGAAAGTGTCTCACGGTTCCAATTATTGCTGACTCTTATAGAGTTTCCATCTCGATCTGCTGGTTCTTTTTCTAGCTTCTTTCCCAAGATACGAGCACAAAGATCAGCCAGTCCTGTTCTTGCATCAGTGATGACTCTTGCGTCCTTTGCCATTTTTGCAAGATCTACGCCGCCACAAAATGGTCCCCCTCTTTGACTCATTCTCAAGGCGTGTCAAATCTTGTTTGACTGCCCGGCCGGCTTTTAATATCTGGCCTTCCGCATGAGAGCTAGTAGCAACAAATGCCAGCACACGAGCCTCTCCAAACTCATTTGTCAGAGTTAAAGTAGCAGCAAATACTGATTCGCCATTGATTTTCATTATCTGTTTTGTTGTTTTGTAATGATGATCAATAGCACCAATGCGAAGACTTTTCATTGCTGCTTGTTGATACATAGATTTCCCATGTTCCTCGATGTAGACATCATACATCATCCGAAGCCAAGTGCTGCTAGGAACAAATCCAGCATATCCTTTGGGATCATCAAAGCTGCTGAACTCAGTGAAAGTTGGTAAATCTGCAGATGGTTGGGTCTTACAGAAATCGTTCCCCCATGCCATGACTCCATCAAGATATTGAGCATGTAGTTTGTCAAAGTGAAGCCTGTGTAGCACCTGGAGACTATTGGAAAATTGCTTGGATCCCAATCCATAGTGGAACATTGTTCGCATGAGCTCGAACAGAGGCTTAGCTATAGCTGCTCTATGACTCAGGTGGGCAGGGAATTCATCAACAAGGTATCTAGGAAGGCCTTTCATGATTTCTTTATTCCAGCTCGTGAACGTCACAGTGAGTTTGCCTGCTGGCGATTTGCATTTAGTGCATTTATAACGCCGCCCTATGAGATAAAAGCAACCATGCATATCAACCACACGTCGTGGCTGAGTGTACCCGTGATAAATCAATTGAGTTTTGCACGATTCGTTGGGGCAGCAAACATCTACAAAATAAAGTGGATCCCAGTAGAAGAAGCGGGGATTGTACAGTGCCTCTGCATATGGCTTTGCAGCAGAGGATAATCTAGCCTTTGAATGTCCACCTAGGAAAAAGATACTAGAGCGCTGTGGAACCCAGAATGACTCGTGCATTATATTGCTTGTCTGCATCATTTGTAGTAAATTTGTCGTATGCATCCTTGAGAAATGGTGACAAGGCAGCTCTCCTCCCTGTAGCTTCGTTCTCAAGGTCATCAGACAATGACTCATCTGTGCACCTTGGCCATCTCCGTTGAGACCCAAAGTATCTTCATCAACGTCTAGATCATCATCATCCAATATCTGTTCAGAGTCAAGATCTGGAACTATGTAATCCACTCTGGGTTGTGAAGGTGCAGAATCTGAAGTTGAAGACACGGTAGAAGCTTTATCTAGAGCTGCAGACAAAGACTCTTGATGAATATTAGCGCCTAGACCCCAGTCTCCTAGATGTCTTTGACGGGGAGTGCCAGAACCTGCAGGAAGAGCCGAGATCGGAATTCGGGGAACACTTGAGGGTGCATCTGTAAATCCCTGCCAGTTTTTGTAAGCCTTTTTCTAGGATCCAACAACAAAATACTCACTCGATTGCCTGTATATTGTTTGTTGATCGCTGGTCTGCCCACAGATTTCTTTGCTTTTTCACGGTCCGGATCACTATGTTGAGTAGAAGGACGGCCTCTTCGAGCGGCTGGAGAATTGTAAGTTCTTGACAATACATGGACATTTTTGTGGCTACAAACCAGCTCCGCTGTCAACCCATGTGATCGTCGAGCTAGATTGCGCTAGATCCTCTTGAGCTAGCCCCGAAATTGATTAATACTCTTGGCAGTAAAATGAGAAGCCTTACAGCTGTCCTTGAAAGTATGCTGAACTGAAAATAATTTAGAAGTCAGTTTGAGCATTTAAATAGAAATAAAATTCTTACTGAATTGTTGGTCAGAACCTTTCCCAGTTTCAGGTTGAACATGGGGATGGACTGTAGACTGCACTCTGGTTGTAAAGAATTGTGAGAGCCGCAAGGTTTGAGGTAGGACAGCCTATACCTTGCTCTACATTTACTGATTTGTCTGATTTACTTGATTTCTGAGGACTTGGGCTTCCCGGTGCATTTCTTGGTAGAATAGGTCCCTGGGGGGATCTATACAACACTGGATCTGGGTCTGGTACATCTTTGAAGTAGTCTGGCGACTCCGGGGGATCGTTGCTCATGCTGGTAAAGGCCAAGTTATTAGATTTTGATGGCATCAATTGCCGCATGTATAGCCAGTCCGTCTGAACCAAACACCCAATACTTTGGCTGAGTATCTGCAATATAACAAGACAGAGAAAATACACAGTAATAGTAAATCTTAAATCTCTCCTTTTCCCCCTTCTTTCTCTTTCCTTTTTTGGGTATTTTTTTGTAATTCTTTTTGGCAGCAACACGCACCGTAACCGAGCCCCCAATTTGGAAATTGGGCGCGGTTCTGGTGTGTGTTGCATCAAATTTCCTTAGAAGTCAGCAACCCGTTTGGGTTGCTGCCTTTTTTGCTAGCAACCTAAACGGGTTGTTGCCATTTTGAGAGCAACCAGAAGAGGCAATGATTGATACCACCTGTCAATTTGCGACCTAATAGGGGAATCTATTCCCATAGCCTCGTAAATCTTATGGTAGTGAATAATGTCAAACACACACAGTTCAAGGTTGGTGTGCAGTGGTATATATACAAAAAAAATGGCATAGCATAGACAATATCAACTACTCAATCCACTTTACAGCATTGTCAAGCAACATGATCAAATTATTCATTTACGGCGTAAATCTAGTTCAAATTGTTACACTCCAAACAGCACCGGCACAACGTACTTCAGGATGAGATAAATCTCGCCCTTCGCATTCAACTCGACCACAGTCTTTGCAGGAATTTTTACAGAGGTTTTTACGAGTGCCTCCATTACAATTCAAGTCTCCACACTTGGTACATGTGCGTTTGGTTTTCTTGGACTCATTGACATGAATGAAAGAGCCTTCCCTCTTCTTACGAGGTTGATTGGGATTATGAGTTACATTGCGATGAGTAGTAGCACTTCCACCAATATTTGAATGTCCTTCAAGCCAGACAGATTGAGCTTCGTGAGATTGATTTGTAGGAGTGTCATCATGGAGAATGTCAGGATCAGCAAATTCGTCTGCAAATTGAGCAAGACTCTCGAGCTCAGCGTCTGTTGGCCATCCAGACTGATTGTATGGATCATAAGAAGCAAATCCTTGCTCGTTGCCAAGTGGAGGGGGTTGCAGCTCTTGGGGGAAATCTTGTGTACATTTGTTGAACAGGTTCAATGCCTCGATTGTCATCTTGCCCTAGTTGTTCAACTGGTAACAAGCCATCCAATTGCATAGCCTGTATTGGAACGGGTATGGCTGCAACTGTGTACGCCTCTGAGGCTCGATCATTGCTTCGCATTTTGCTCTCTAGAGCTTTTGCCTGTGGCAGCATCTGAGAGACAGAACTTTTCTCGTTTGCGGCACGGAGCCACTTTGCATGATGTGCCTGCATATGAGTGTTGAGCTGTGAATCAGATTAGCAAAAAATATAAAATGGCTCGTGGAAAGCTACCTTGTAAGATATGTTGTCCCCATTTGCCTTGCTGTTGAAATGACGGGCACTATCATCAAAGTTGGGTGGACTGGGAAATAGTTGCATCATCTCAGTGTATAGCTTGAGCTCTTCAATTGTCGTCATATTCATGACAGCAAATTTCGTTCCTTGCTGTGATGCAAGAAAAGCATGTGTGAAGTCCGAGTCCGTCAAAGAATTATATGGGAGAATGCCTGCCTCGTTTCGTGTCTTCTCTGTAAGTGCCAGAATCCCAACTGTTTCATCACCCGGGATATACAGATCACCATTAGTCCAGCCTCGGAGTATGGGGGCTTTAGGTATGAATTTTAGCATTCTCAAGAGAGATCTGTAGCCTGTTCATGATCTCAACATTGTAATGACCTTGATATGGTTTCCCACTGCGATTTAAAGTTCCGACAACAAGATTGTGAATAAAAACATAGTCCTTGATCCTAGCAGCAGCATGGCGGATTGATGTTCCAGATTTTGGCATCCGATCCCGGAGATTTTTATGAATAGCACCTTCTGAATTGTTTGTACCACGGACACAGCGGTATATGGGAAGCTTGGTCTTGCCCTCAATATACATCTGGTAATAGAGCTGAACACCTGGAGGATCAGATAACAATCCTAACTTGATAGCCTTAAGAACATTTTTTGAATCATGCCAAGCCTGTGGATTAAACAGTGGGCTGTTTGTCTTAGAATCCCGCTGTGGACCATACAGCTTGAAAACCTCATTAACCGCATCATATAGTTTATCAGGAGGTGGTACAGTTCGCCGGCAACGATGCCAAAGCCAGCGAGCATTAAATCGGATTTGACGATCCCAAGACGAATTCTTTTTCGTTTTCAGATAAGTGTCGATCCGAGCTTTGTCTTCTTCATCAGGAATGAAGATAGCGTCTCGCAGTGCAATTCCAAATAAACGCCACAATCCATGCTCTTTGGGAACTTTTATCCGAGCCATAGCATGCCATACATTCATGATTACACGGCTCCGGACCTCTAAAGACCAGTTGGAAAATTCCGGATTCGCCGACCCCGGAAAAGCTCAAAAAACCACCTCCGAAGTTTTTCCCACGACATTTTGGTTGTGGCCAAATTTTTGGGGTCAAAAATCGAAACTCTGGAGGACCCCCGGCAACCACCTATGATGCCTGCCCGCGAAAAAAAAAAATTCGGATAAAACAAGCGCAAAATTGGCCGTCAGCCTCCCCGGATTCGGATAAGAAACAACTTTCGGAAGCCAGGTCAGGTCGAAAATTCGGATAAAACATGGGGTCCGCCAACCAACCCTGGTTGGGATCCGGATGATACTCACCCGAGTTTGATGAAGTGACAGCGATTGACCTATCTGCAGCCAAATCTCGTCGAAATCAACGAACTCAGAGCAAATCAGGCCTATTCTCACACTTGATTTTTGGCAGAATTGATGTTAAATCAACGGGAATGTCCCGTTTGCAGGGTAAATCCTGGGAAATATGACTTCGGCAAGCCAAACCCAGCGTTTCCGCTGTCAAGCGACCGAAAATGACCTGGGAGCAATTTTACCATTTTTCCCTGTTTTTAGCTGATTTTGGTGATTTTCCGAGGCCTGGTGCGCAAATCGGATAAAACGCCGGCCTGGCTGAGGCCTGGGTCAAATTCGGATAAGAATTGCCCGATTTGGGGTCCGGATAAGAAAGCACAAAATCCAGGATTTCGTGGGCAGGCATCATAGGTGGTTGCCGGGGGTCCTAACTCTGTGTACCTCTTTTGAGCTCCGAGCGCAAAAATTTCGATCTCTGAGTAGTGCCGGAGAGAGTATGACGGCCGGGACTGCAATCTAGGCGGAAATCTGTGCAAACTTTCAACACCAACTCACGGCAGCGGAACGGCACGGTGGGCGGCACGTGTTCGGTGACGGAATTGATCAACATGATGTAAAATGTCCATGTTTCCCAGGGAGTTTGTGTCAAAACGGCTCGTGAAATTATTTTTATTTTATCAGGAACAGAACCAGCTTGATTAACGGAGTCGAGTGCGCTATGTTTCGTAATTTTCCCATCAAATTTAGGTGTTTCGGCCAAATTTTCGGGATGTTTTTTTTTTTTTGATTTTGAGTATTGGGCAAATCGGGTCGTGCAAAACCAGAGGCGAGCGATCTCTGTATCACCCAATACTTCCCACGACCTACCCCCCCCCCCCCCCCCCCCCCCCCCCCCCCCCAGAAAAGGAAATGATCATCAGTTGCAATCACCGCGCCATCACCCTCTCACTCTTGCTCATACGCACTCGTAAACGCGGCTCGCACTCCTAGACCTCTAGAACACTCTGCAAACAGAATGCAACTATAACTCTGTACATCCTGCACATAGAGATTCGTCCTATAACTACGCGTTTTCTTCCACTTCCGAATCGCACCAAGGATCTTTTTCAGCTGTTAATAATTCAAATAATGAGATTCCCTGCGCCGAAACTGGAGACTGGCATGCAGGTACTCGTAAAGTTCTGTGCCTTCGATGCTCTGTATATGTCGGGCATGGATACGATCCGGGGTCTCGGCCTATGGAAACCCACTGGAATAGTAAACGATGCAAGGACCGCGTTGGCATGTAAACTCTTGCCTTAATTAACGTGTTTGGATCTTCTGACGCGTCTTCAGTTTCGCTTAGCGCGTCAAATTCGCGTATCGCTCCACCCGAAAAACCCATCCACTTGGTCAATGCCGACAGTGCAGCCTCAGGTGTTCAATGTCCTGGGGCATACTTCCGCTGGGACGTCGGGTCAATCTTTAAAACATACCCCTTTATCATACACGACGCGTCGTCGCACCATCGGCCTCGCTATACCCTTCTGTCGACAGATTTTGTCACATCAATCATTCGCGTACAATCTATTCAGTGCTCCGGGTTTGCGTCGCTTGCTGGCGGTTGTTGCGACGCCTGCCGGACAGTGGACTCTGCAGTAGAGGTTGTCGAAAAATGGGCTCAGCAATCGTTCGGGAAGAAATCTATTGACCGACTCAATCACGCTCAGCTAGAAGCAAAACTAAATGCCCTGTCTCGTCAACTGAAGGCAGAACAGGTCAAGGTTACGACTCTCATGTTTACCCCGAACGTAGTCTCATGATTCTCATAGAAACACAATTACTGGACATCTCTCAAAGTAGCTCGGAAACGAGAAACAGCCTTGACCGAGCGATTTGACCTGTTGTCGGCAAACAATGTTCCTGGCCTTCCGCGGTTGCTTTCCACCGCCAAGAAGGAGGGCTGGAGTGCTCGGAAAACTACCCAAAAGAGTCAGCTTGCCATCGAGGGCAAATACCATGCCAGAAACTACACGGAGTTTGACAGAGATCTCGCCATTCTCATATACGAGCTTGGGGGCGGCGCAGCTCTATATGCGCTGAACAAGGCGCCGACAATGCTCCCTTCGCGTTTCACCATCGCAGAGGAGCGTCGCGCCCAGAATCTGCGGATTACAGTTGGCGATGTCAAGATGTCTGACATCATGGAGAATATACAGATTTTATTCCGTGATGCCCCGGCTTCCGAGCTAGGGCCAGTTCTCCACACCATATCTCAGGATGAGATTTCTGGAGACGGGCGCTTGTGATATCTGGAAGAGACAGACGAAATAGCGGGCCTGTGTGAGCATGCAAAGTCCCGGCTCAAGACGTTCCAGATGGGGACCGATTTGTCGTGTATTGAAGAGGTCGTAACGGCTATTCGCGCCGGGGATATCCATGTCGGGAAGGAATACAGTGTGGCGGCCATTTCTAGACACGCAGCAACGGATTATGGCGCCAAGGCGATTCTGATTATGCCGAAAGGATCCTGGAGATCGGCCGCAGAAATATTGCAGAAACTTGTCCAGGCCTGGAAGCTGTCCCCTCATGGAGAGGCAAAACTAGGGAAATTGTCGACACTGGCGTCGGATGGAGACGGAACACGGAGAGCTGCATTATACCTGGTGTGTATGCACAAGCTGCTCCCTCAGGATGACCCGCTGTACGAGTTCCTCCGCGACTTGCCGGGGCTGAATTTGTACACTGGCGAAGGTGGGATCACAATGGATTTTGATCCTAAACATTTATTCAAACGTAAGCCGTCTACGCTTACATTATACGCATTTCGCTAATGACTGGTACCTACAGGGCTTTGCACTCTATTGTGCTCACTGGCTGGAATTCTCGTCAACGACGTTGTTATAAACAAAACTCTTATTGCACAATGGCTAGAAAGGATCCCAGGTTATGATTGGTCGGATGAGGGTATTCATGCTCTGTGTGACGGAAGCGAGAGGGAGTCGAGTTCCGGCACAAGGGGATCAACAAAGAACTGGTGTAAGTACTGGATTGACCTAGGGAAAAGCTATCTACGACAAGAACTAACTACTTATACAGGAAAATTGAGGCTGTGTGAAGGGAGTCATGGGGACAACACGGGCAAATCTCGCCGTGAGCGGATGCGAACGCCGATCCGTCACATCCGCTCTCCAGATCGTCAACCACGACGAGCTCAATCTTCATACGAAACCGATCCGTCACACTCTGCTCAACCCAAAAGATGGTCAAGACGTTAGCCGTGCCATTCGGCTGCTGTGTCTTGTCGCCGACTTGCGCCGCCTTGATGTCTCTGACTTTACCCCTTCCGAGAAAATCACACACCGCGCATTGAGTCTCCTGGGAGAGATGTTTGATGCCCTCGTCAATCCATTCATTATGCCGACACTCTCCCTCTCTGAACAAATGATTCAGCTTCTCAAGTTTGCTCACATGGCCTGTGCGCTTTTTATGAAGCACGATGGCGATTTTTCTCGCACCAACTCTACGGGGATCTTCAGTGTATGGTCAAAAACATGATATTTAAAATTGCACACTCAAAGGTCTTGAATCCGATGTTAAAAGTCTTTCTTTCCCTTCTGGGTGACGATGTCCTCGAGATACTTTTTGGAAGGTCGAGAATGATCGGTGGACACTCCCCCAACCATGATGTTGATGAATTACGCCGACGCATCTGTTCCGCCCTTCGTGTGGACAAAATCTTTGAAAAATATCCTCATTTGGAACGTCGAGCTCGCCGCCTTCGTCTGGTTCGGAACCGCGATGTAGATCACCTTTCTCCTCGGGAGTGGGAAGGTGATCTTACGGCGGGCTCGTGCGACATTCACGCCTGCTACCACGCAGGAGTTGCTCAAGCACGAGCAGTTCTAGCCAAGTATGGATGCGACACAGATTTTACTGCCTGCTTCTCACAGGAAGGCTTTGATTTGATGCGGCCCAAGGGCGGCAAATATCCTGGGCTTTTCAAGGAGGTTGATCGATTATTGGAAAATGCGTCCGCCGCTCTCGACTCGGAGACTACTGCGCCAGAGTCAACCTCGTCGGCCGGAACAAATTTAGATGCTCAAATCCTCACTTTTGATGCCAATGCTGCTCTTGCTGCTGAGCAAGTTGTCCGAGCTGCACAGGAGGCTGCTGCACCTCTCGGTGGCCATAGCTTGTGGATTTCTCTCAATGAGGACGGAAGCAAGAAAGCACATAAAAAACAATTTTACGAACATTCATGGATCCCACATTCGACGTCAAGGATGGAAAGAGCCATAATCGGCTTCTTCGTGTCAGATACTTCTCAATTGGCGGAGATAGTTGGGATCGGACAGCTTCTACGGCTTATTCTAAGTCCACAGCGAATGATCATTTGCTCAAGATTCATGGCCTCTTTGCAACCTTGATATGTTTTGACACCTCGAAGGTGTCTCTCGCAATTCTCCAGTGCACCGGTATCAAAATCACGAGTACTCATCCCATCACTTACCTTGAGGCCGCCCCCTCCGCCGAGATCTCTCTCCCAGACAGCAAGTATGAAGTGTCCGGACAAATCTTATCGCTTGTCCCTTTCGATGAGTCCACCGACCCCTCAATCGTAAACATCTCTTGGGCCTGGGTAACCGAATATGTTTCATTCGAGTCCACCAAAGCCAAGAAAGCAAGTGGGGGCGATACATCGGCTCGCATGCGACATCTTAGCGTAACTTCGGACGGGCGCCTTGTTCTGCCTTTGACTTCTACGGATTCGAAGCAATCTACCCTTGAAGAGATTCTGAAGATACCGCCGACCAGTGACAAGGATTCCGAGAAGACATGGGTATTTTCCAACGCGCAGCTGGAAGTGCTTGGTGCTAGCCTATGTGACCGAGTCAAGGAGGAGGAAGTTCGTTTAAAGATCCCGACATTTGGCATGGTCAAGGAGGGCAGGTATCCATCCGTACGAGGCTACAATCACAAATAGTGAGTTTCGGTTTATAACCTTTCCGACCGATACTGAGTCTTGATTTCATAGCAACGGCTGATACCCAGTCAAAACCGGTCATGCTGGGATATGCCCCGATTGGCTAATTTCTGCTGTCCTGCTTTAAGCAGAAATCAGCAACTTTGCTATTGCGGGCACACAATTGTATCGATGAATCAATATTCATTGCACCTCTACCTACACACATTGTGCTCTACTGCGACCCTCGACGCCACTGCCGTAGCCCGACTACAGCGCGCGCCGACTCCCACCCTGCGCCGAAGTCGCGCCGACTTCCCTGAAGTGCGCATGACACTCCCCTTGCCCTACACCCCGCTGCTATAAATGTCGGGTTGTCTTGGGACCGAACGGGCTTCCTGCAATACGCTGTAGCCGGCGTTGATATATGCGAGGGTTATTAGAAGATCTGCAAGAAGATCAGTACATGTACAGGAACGGAAATGTAGACATACCAAAGAGGACCTATATTCAGATTTACGACTTACCACGACGAGATGATATTGTAAGGAGAAGACAACGTTTATCTGTGAGGGAGAAAGCAATTAGATAGGCGAAACATGAAAAAATCTGAGCTCACCGGTAGATCTTGTGCGCATCACACCACCTGCTGTCCGTCGAACGACAGGAAGCAGTTAGTACACAGAACGAGATGTAGAAGAGAAAACCTACAGGATCCCACTCCAAGAAAGCGTTGGTCTGGAAGGCAGCGGGTAGAGTAGAGATATAGCTGTATCGAGCGTAACGTGCATATAAAGTGAGTGGCAGAGGTAGCGGGGGCGAGAGGGGAAGCATACCTGCATAGAGAACTCACATAGCACGGTGGCGGGATCCGTGGGGACGAAAACGAAAGGGCGGGACGAGAGAAATCCAGCTCGCTTCTCGGACCATGGCGGATTTTGAGGGGGCCTGTGTCGCTGAAGAGTTGATTACACGATGCCTAAGAGGTATCGGTAGGTGTAAGATGAACCGGCGGCGGCGCGCTCGAGTGAGAGTGAGGATGGGAGAAGGGACATGGTGGTGGTAGCGAAGGAAGATGTATTTCAAAGTCCGACAGCGGCTATGACATCATGTTCTCGCCGCCTGTTCTCAAAACTTTTGTAAATTTTGTGAAGTCCGAAAATCGTACGATGGGAGACAGTTTTGTTTATTTTATCTCCAGACAACAGTTTTTCTAAATTGTTTTTCGCGAAGAAAAAGTCGAGGCTGCAGAAACTAACAGATCTCAGCAAGTCCAGCAGAAATCAGCCGATCGGGGCATATGCCAGCATGACCGGTTTTGACTGGGGCTGATATCGCACAGAAAATAACACATATGTAGCCGCCTAGGCATGTGTAACACCTTGTAACACCTTCCATGAATAGAAGATCAAAGTTGTCGACTTTGCGTGTCCGGCACTGTAATGGTACCGGCGCAACGCGGCCGCCAGGCAAGATCGCAGGACCCCTCCTTTCACAACGGCGGTGTAGTGGCGGCATATACAACCCCGAGGTGACTTTCCTGACGATTTGTCCGGAAATTCATGGTGATTTACCGGAAAACAGTTTCAGGGTGTGAAACATAAAAGTGTGCCATCGGGTTCGAACCCATGTCCTCCACACACCACCGAAGTCGAAGGGGAGCACACCACATACCAATCGACGAGAGTTACCACAACTGCATGTCAACCGGCAGGATACATCCGTCGCTCGGTCTCCCGCCCATTACTATATACTCGGTGTGACCAAAAGTAACCGGAATTTGGCTTTTTAGAGGGGAATTTCGCAACTCAAACAGCTTTAAGTAATACAGAGCTCTTCTAAAACTATGTATTGTAATGCCGGTGCCCGGCTTACAGAAAAGGGGGAGCTTGCGCTAACTCCGTCCAGCCTGAACAGAAATGATCTTGTGAGAGGCAAAGTTTCGTTAAATCAGCCTTACATACACAACTCAAGCCATACTTCTTGTCTTAGTGCCGGAGTCCCGGTAAAACCTGCTACCATAGAGCTGGATTCCGGAATTTGTGCAATTTTGACTGCTGCCCAGGCTAATGGTTCTGACTTTTTTTGGGGGGGAATGGAATTGATGGACTCGAAACCGTGTGAACTGAAGTTGATGGTATTCCTGCCTTTGTGGTTTCTTCGAAAGTCGGGAGTAATTTCCTATTGATGCGAGCCCTTGGCTGAGAGTGTCGCTTTATTGCACTTTCCCCTGATTGCGCCGCTGTACAGTAGGCCACTTGTCTCTAAGGCTCTGTTTAACATCACGTATTGATGGCGTACCCGTGGGAGAGTAGGCACATTGCACAGCCATCCACTTTTCGGGAACCTCAGACAAAAGGGGGGAGCAAGCTCCCCCAATTATTTGTTCTACTACTTCCATGATAATATGGGCATGACATGCAATGTTTTGTTTTGAGTTGGTGAATCAATCTTCAAAATTGAACCAATTGGACATGTTTGCGTTCTCTGAAGGAGAGATGCCGTAATTTCAGGCCGGTAACTGCAGGGTCTCGCTTGACTAGGTCTTAGCCGACTAGTGATGGCTTTACTAGTTAGTGATCCGCCTTGATTGCCAACTAATAGTAATTTCCCACGGCCCCTCGCTAATGCCTACTAAACCTTGTATCTCGGCCTTCCTCATCGTTTTAAACTCCAATTTTTGGGATTTGGGCTGCTGTGGGGCTAAAAAGGATTACCGCGCTATCTGCTAACCGAAATCCGTTCACAAATGAGTGATATATGTTTGTCGACTAATCACCTGTCAGTGATCGCCACGTTAGTCGCCGCTGATCGCTAGCCATCAAAATCAGTGACAATTGTAGTATTACTTAGTTAAGCGAGACCCTGCCAGTAAGTACCCCAAAAAAGTGCTTAGTATCCCAATAATCTACAAATCCGATATCTAAGGTTGCCAGGTGTTTCCCGTTGTTCAGAGAGAGGCAACTCGGCACACTAATTTCCCGCCTCAAAGCATACATAAAAGAATGTGTAATAATAGGAAAAAGAGACTATGCAACCTTTTGCCTGCTTCTTATGCAATCGTATATGTTCATACACTGCCAATTGGGCCAATTTGCCCAGCAGTCACCCACAAAATCTGGTTGCAAACACGCAATTTCCGATTCCGGTTACTTTTGGTCACACCGAGTATACTGTGCAGAGTGCCGAGAGAGATGTTGCGCAACAGCCGCAAAAGCCACGCGGCGGCTTTGCCAACTTGAACCTAAGCGAAAGGTGTGTCAGGGGAATTCCCCGGCTTCCCCGGCCTGCTACACTATTGCTGACTGTAACACTAACCCATACAACAGTCACACATATAGCGCCCATCGGGCAGCAGCACAACGATATGTGCTGCCTCGGTCCGCAGATGAGTGATTTTGAGCACATGTGTTGGGACTAATCCCTGATTCTGAACGAGACGCAGTAAGAACCTTGTGCCGATGTACGCATTGTCATTTTGAAAGTTGTTTCGAAGGGACTCCTGATCCAAAGCTTTAGACAAAGACTGAAGATTGTGGCTGGCAGATAGACTGACCTCTTCCCCTGCTTCCCAGTTATACCCTGGTTCGCTTGTTTCGACAGCGAGTGTGTATTCGGTCTATTATGACTTGATAAGCAGGGAGTTAGGAGAAAGCGCACTGAATTACTTACCCAAGTGCGGGTTCCTGCAGGCAGCTGCAAAGCAGAGGCACTGTAGAAAGTCGCTTCCCCCATTTGCTTGAAGAGTGTTTGAAGAGCAAAAGGTCAATGTCGGGCCAGATCGAGCAAAAGCTTGAAGAGCTGCTCAACCTGACCCGGGTGCTGCTTGCGCGAAGCCTGTCAGGATGGTTAGTCGAGAAGAAGAGGAGTCATGGGAAGAGGAAGAGAAGCATACCTCACGAACCAAAATGTCGGTGTTGCGCTGTTGCTCTCGGGTCCGACTATTGAGCGCCATAAAAAGCTGGTACAAGCTGGTCGTCGGTCCCCTGAGTCCCTTGGTGATGCAATTCTCTCCTTCTACCCTCCCGTTGGTGCGAATACCAGCAGTGAAGCGCAAACTGATCCATGCCCATGCCCAGCGGTCCTTGCACGCGTACAAGTCCGTCAGGTATTGGCGTGCTGGACCGTAACGTCGAACGTGACTGGTCCATTGTGCCTCGAAATCTTTGGGTGGGACAGCTCGGTAACACGACCAGAAGTCGCCTAGGAATGGCTTCCAGTCTCCACTGAGAGCTCGCCCCAAATTGCGGTCGATGTTTTCCGTGAGATGAGACAAGCAGTAGATGTGGTACGAGAAGATGAGGACCTGCCCCACAGCAGAAATCAGTGCTCCTGAGCGGTCAGAGACAAAGAGCTCGGGATGGACATCATCGGAAGCGCGGAGATAGGCAGCGCAGCACCCATGAATGAAAGGCAATGTCCTCCTTTTTCTGAAGCGCATACCAAGCATTGCGTGAACGCTCATGCAAGTCAATCACGACCCCGATCGGCAGTGGCAGCTGCTTGTCGTCCCGGTTATAGGAGTTGTCGTTAATCAGGATGTCTGTGTGACGACGACTTAGGCGTTTCTGCTCAGGGGACTGCCACCACAAAGCTGTCACGACGTTATTTTCATCCATCTGAACCGAATAATCCCATCCCGGCTCCGTTGCATTTGCCTCCTCCAGGAACGCCAGGATCGACTGCATATCTCCGCCCATACACTCGATTTCATCGCGCGCTTCCCGTCTTGACTGATTCAGCAAGTTGGTGAGCTGGCGCGGCTCAAGAGGCGCCTTCGACGGCTCCGCCTCAAGCGATTCTAGAATCGATCCCAGCTGCTATCGCGTGAACCCCGAGTTCGCAAACTTCTCAACCGTCTCACGCTGCTGCTTGGTAGGCGGTCGCTGGATCGGTCCACCTGGAGGCAGCGACTCGTGGTTGTGGGTATCGACGATTTTAGAAATCCGCCATTGCCCGAGTGGCATGAGCGCAACGTTAACGTGGGCACCACAGTTCGTGCGGCCCTGATTTTCCTTTGCGGTGGTCTGCAGGATCGACGGTGATCTGGTGCGTTTCCTCAGCATCTTTATAGCGATTGCAGCGGAGTGTGCGGCGTCGAGCTTGGCCCGAATTTTCATCAAGCCGGAGCTGGCTACGGATATACGAGTACTTGTACCCGAGCGATTCTTGGTGTCGGAAAACGGCCTGCTCTGCCTCTTTGTAAGACTCGTAAATGTCAGCGGATTTGCTGCACTTCACACCTGGACGAAGTGGCGACAGGCCAAGATCAACAGTGTCTTTCTGTGTAGCAAGGGGGGTTCTGGCAAGGTGTCGTGGTGGGGTGCATAGATCAATGACGTCTGGGCTGCAGAGATCGATGAGCTCAGACTCGGACTTGATTCGGCGAGGGGGGGTCTTGGGGGGGAGAGTCAGGGATTTCGACTATGTCTGTGCTTTTAGCCTTGCTGGGATCGGACGCAGGCATGGGAAACATAGATGAATAATCATAGCCAGACTCGAGAACGATTTCCGTCAAGCCATGAAGCGGAGGGACAAGCTTTTTAGGCTGAGGCAGAGATTTGAGAATAATAGGTGGCTGTAAGTCGGCATTCGCGCCGGACGAGGCGGTGGGAGCAGCGAATGTGGCGGCATTGTGTGGTGGGTGTTGCTGCTGAACTGCGATTGCCCAATCAAATATCGGATGACTCATCTATCGGAAAAAAAAGTCAGACCAATGAGCGAATCATAAGAGACATGGGCCTCCTCACGTTTACTGCCAACACATAGAGATTGAAATCGGAGTACCCCACGGCAACACCCAGGGCCTCAATGGGGCGACTTCGGCATCTTCTCCCTTCAATGCGCAGAGCACAACCCAATCGCTAAAGGTCTAAGAAGACAATGTGAGTGACATGACTGCAAGACAAAAACCAAAACAAAAGTACCGCACTGCGAAGATGGGGGCACATGAAAATCATGTACCTCGGTACCCCGATTTTCATGTACCCACACTCTGAAACGTCTATAATAAAAGACACTTGGAAAAGCAGACTTTTCACACACGGTCCCCGGCGCCGCGCGCCGGCGAGTGCAGCGAGCGGCAGTGCGGCGCTGCGGCGGAATCCAGCAAAAAAATTCGCATTCGCAAAAAATTTAAACCGGGGTTCGGGGCGGAGCCCCGACAAGCGAGCCGGCCCAGCCGAAGGCGGGGTGCTTAAGCTTGTACACTCAAAGTTTCCTCACAATACCGACCGCTGAGGCTGCAGAAGGGAGGCAGAGATTTTAACTTGCTGGCTGGGAAAAATCGAGGGTTTTACTGGCCGTGGCAGGCCCCCCGGACGCTCGCACTTAGGTCGGACCTCCCCAATAGAGTAAATCTCAGAGGGCTATCTCGCGAACCAGCAATCTGGTAGGTATACTGCCCAGCCCCAGCTGAGCAGAAGCTCTGGACTAAGCGGATTCCGGGATATGAGAGAAAAATCGGGGTTTTTGAGCTCGGTAGGACCCCATCAATGTCAAATTTTTAAATCTGCCCAAATCCGCGGACCGACCTATGCGGGAGCGTCCGGGGTCCTGCCGTGGCCATCGGCTTTCATGGGGAAGCTTGCTTCCCCATTCATCGGTATAGGGCTCCAGAATGCAGATGCTTACAAATGTCCGTCCGGATGCTTTGTAAGCACTGTCCTGGAGTCCTGAGTCCGTGGCCTCGGACTTCGGGAATGACCGTCACTGTCATTGTCATGTGACTTCGGACTGCACACTGAATTGGCGCCGAATGAACTTTTCCGAGTGTTCAACTTTGGTTCAACTCAAGTTCAATTGACCTGTTTGAACCCCATGTGCTGTAAATAAATATATATACCCTACCAACACCTATATACTAAATGGTTGCTTGCTAATTAAGAAAGAATTCAGTAAGCATCAAGTTGTGCAAGTTACCTTGAAGCTCCTCAAGTTACAAGCAATTTGCCACCAGTGCTGGGGCTCAGGGGATGCTCTGAGCAACTTCAAAAGAAGTTACCAGACTTTGTGCTACTACCAGTGTTGAATATACTTACCACTATCCAGTAAGTATAAGCTTTAGCTGTCAAAATTAATAATTCAAAAAAACCATGGCCACTGAGTGTGCAACCAGATTCATCAGGAGCAGAAGGGTCTTGAAGGTGTATATGAGGGCGGTTACTGAGGCGGCTCTGAGGTTCGTCATCTGAATAGATTGGTTACCCAGAATCGGGCGAAAAAACTGCTCGAGCCAATAATGTTGCCGAACTCGAAGTAGGTCATTTTAGCTATTTTCTCTGCATTTTCAGCTATTTTGCGTGAAAATAGCCAACTCTGAGCGGTTGTTGTGAGCTCAAATGAGGGTCAATTCCATTCGACAAAAGTGAAAACTAGGACTGTTCTCAAGTACTTTCATCCTATTATGACACTTTTTTTGCTGAGGATACATTGAGTCTTTCCAGATATGGCGATAATCAGAAACTGTCCTGTTATTGATGCATTGTCAGGGCATAATATATAGCTGAGTGTTCTAAGCAGTACAGAGGTATCATATATTTATCTCTACATTTTGTTTCAGGTCATTCGGTGAAGTATACAGCAAGCTTTTGGCAAAAAGCCACGGCAATTTCTATTTGCCACCACTGTACTGTACATGGATGAATTGGACGTATTTGGCTAGGATATTGAATTCTTCGCACTGAAGCAAGCTTTTACCCTCCTATGTGGACCATTGTCCACATACCCAACATGTTCGGTCTGGCGACGGATATGCCATCATGATCACAAAAAAACGACACGTATTGATCACGTGCTAGTGATGTTTCGGCGTTTCCCTCCCCATACTCCAAGCCGTGCTCGATGTCCAGCGTACCAGCGACGCCCACCCACCAGCGCTTAGCGTCATACATGCCCTTCTCCTCTAGCACTGGCCCTATCAGCAACCTGCTCACGCCCAAGCTGCAGCAGAATTGGACAGAAAGTTCGTTTTCCTGAGTCCCACTGAATTCCTCAAACATTATTTTCCGCTATTGGATCCTGCCATCGGCTCTCCCTCTCTTGTGGATTATGACGAACTTACACGTATCTCGCAAATGAAGAACGAGCTTGAAATGTACGATCCCCTGGTACAGTTATCATTTCGCTTACGACTACAATGTCTTACCTTCGATAGATAGAGTATACTTAGGGTAACCAGCCCGCTCTGGCTGGTGACCCCCGCTTAGCTTAGCCGAGGTAACCACCGGAATACACGATTGTACTCTCTGGTGATCGGAGAACCGAGTCCGAGGACTCCGAGTATCCGCCAGCACACTGCCAGCACGAAGGCGGCAATTGCCGATGTGTGGGAAATTCTTGCTAGGAGAATTCTGTGCAAGCACTGTCAAATAAAGCCATGTTCTGTCTCTTGAATTCCAAATAACCATCGAGAGATGATAGACAGGAAATTGTTTTGTGTATAAAAAATTAGAATACTTAACTACCCATTTGTCAAACTAATTAAATAGTTTTACAATTAAAGCCAAACAAAACTTCAGCTATCAGATTGTACAGTAACTACCAAATCTTTCAATCCTTCCGATCGTGAGCACAATCCATTCAATCGTTCGATTACTTCATCAGATTGAGGATATATTTTGCCAAAGTCACCATGATTAGTACATCTGGTAGAATTGGCGGGCAAAGAGGCACGTGACAGGTCACCATCAGTAACCTGCGGTGACCCCCACGCCGTTAGTACATAAAAGTACTCTCTCCCGCCATCCCAGCCGACTGGTCCTTTGCAAACACGTCAGCGACACCGGACCCTCAGTCCAAGTATTTCGCCAATTCGGCCGTGAAACCGGATATCACATTGTATGGACCGGGTCCGCGTTCGAACGACAATCTCTGTCGTGCTTGCGACGCCGAGCTTTTTATTGAGCTTAAGGTCGACGCCGGAGACGACCCCTTTCGAGACGAACCCAATGAAGTGGTTCCGCGAAGCAGTGGAAGAGCGAGCGATGCGCGCGGCCAAGTAGTCACTTACTTGAATGCCATACAAGCGTCACAATTCCGGACACATACTTTCTGTGTTCTCATCATAGGGAAACACTGTCGCTTGCTCAGCCTCAACAGGAGCTTCATGATGGCAACCAACCTTTTTGATTACACTTCTTCGACCGTCCTTGTCGACTTTCTATGGCGGTTCACCCACGCCCTTCCTGATGCGCGCGGCTTGGATACGAGCTTCACAAAGATCGCGGCCATCGATAGTGCCTTGGATGCTGTACGACATCTCATTCATGCCGAAGATCAACCCTTATGGACAGTTACCATAAAAGATCTGTCTTTCTATGTTTCTCATCCATTCACGAGGTCGCACTGCCTTCCTGTTGGACGTGGGACACGCTGTTTTGTCGCGGTTAGGGCGGACACCCAGGCAATTTGCCTTTTGAAAGATACCTGGAGGGTGGAAGGCTATCATCCTGAAGGAGAAGTCTACACATTACTGGAAAGCAAAAAAGTGCGGAATATCCCCTGTCTCGTCACTGCAGCAGATGTCGCTGGTCAGCATCATCGATGTGGAGACAGTGATGATATGAATATATCGTGGAAAGTATTCGACAACAAGGCACTTCGGATTCACCAACACTATCGCTTGGTCCTTGATGTTATTGGGAGGCCATTGGTGGAGTTAGCTCGACGCATGAACTCGCAATGTGTGTGCTGGATGCTTTGACAGGTTGGCTTCTTTCCGCACAATGGCTCCCATATCACTCAATCCTCGAAGCTCACTCTGATGCATTCACTCTGGCCGGAGTCGAACATCGTGACGTCTCTGCTGGCAACATTATCACCATCCATCTCAACGGGATTGCCAAGGGACTTTTGATTGATTGGGAGCTATCTAGTTATAAAGGTGATACAGGGGCGAGGGCGTATGAGCGCACGGTGCGGAAATACTCGCCGAGTTGGATTGACTGCAGTCATTCGTCTCTGACTATTGTTGTAGGGGACTCGACAATTCATGTCGGCCTCTCTTTGCGATGAGGAGCCGCACCCCCGCCAGTTAGCGGACGACCTGGAATCCTTTCTGCTGGTCCTGCTTTGGGTTGCGACCTTGTACTCGCCCGGTACAATGACACCCCAACAACGAGCTCATGAGCTGAAGGTTTTCGACGACATGAACCCAGCAACGAAAAGGAACTTCATCACTAGTGGCCAGCGTGCAGTTGGCCGGTGGCAACTTAGCTCACCTCATTTTGAACTGATGCTAGGGAAACTTTTGGAGGGTTCTAAACCCAGATACTGTACTATTTCGACCGTAGATTCAAGTCACAGGTCACAGAGGGACCTGAATTGAATCTATTTTATTTTCGTAACGTGTCACAGCGCGTTTTTGGGCCATTGCCCATCAAAATTGATCGGCAAAACACGAAAAATCTCCCTAAAAGGCAATTCGATCACTGATGAATGATGGCAAAAGTGAAGATGAAGCGTCACACCTCAAACCCATCGAATCTACGGTCGAAATAGTACAGTATGATATACCCCTTCGTTTAGAACGCAATCCAGCACCATCGGTGAACCATCTCAGCAATCACAGCTGGATGATAGGGGTTTTTCAAGAATCTTTGCAGGAGAATGAATGGAAGCGGCTGAAGGATTCTGGAGAGCGCCAGCTTGTCGCAATCACTGAGTTGCCCCTGAAACGCAAGTCTCAGATCTCAGGATATGACAGCACATTCAAAGATAGGCTTGCTGCCCAACAAACAGCTAATCGAGATGTGTTCGGTATGGTTGCGGCAGAATACAAATAGATTGTTTTTGTTTCTGTAACTTCAAAGCATGCATTTTTGGTTGAGAACTCGCGCCCCGGAAAATTCGTACAAGTGGCCGACATCAGCAGAAATGTTGGACTCGCTACATCTTCGTCCGTAAACAATGCGAACTCGTCCAGGCAGAACGTTGGTTCAGGGACGGTAGGTGGAGGGAAGGATCCAGATTCAAATGAAAACCGCTATGAATTGCTCGTTGACGAAGGAGATGAAGACTACAACACTCCGTCAGTTCCTGGAAGCTTCATGGTTCGAGCATGGAATCCGACTTCGTTGAACCACACCTTGTGCGGATTCCCGAAAGCGAGTCCAGTAGCATCGAAAATGAAATTATACCACTACAAGCACCAGAACAGACGCAGTCTGGGAAGCAATGACTCCGCATCAATGCCGGAACTTATATCCATGCCATCTACTCCTGAACTACTGTTCTACTAAAGAGCAATTGATAGACATGAAATGTTACTCGATATATGGGGTTCTTCAGCGCACTTACTACCGATTATCTGGCACACCTGCAGAACTGGCGTCCGATATTTTTTTTTTTTTTCTTTTTCTTTTTTTTTTTGACTATCTCGATCCGCTCTGCTGCAACGTAGCCACGTTCCATTTGTTCATTTGGATCAGCTGCCCGAAAGTGAATTCCTCGATAAAAGTACGTGTGACGCCGAAGTAATGTTCAACGAAGCCAGATCCGTGTTTTCGGGGCAGGAATGGGACATCGGCCCGAGTTCAGGAAAGATGTGATTTGAAAAAATTGGTGCTGTGTTCTGTGTCGAGAAAATGAGTGTGAAAATATTAAAAACAATGTTGAAATTTACAGATGCAGAGCATGCCGCTTGTTTGACAAATCTCTGGAACCAATTCCACCGAACTCGTCGACACTCTTCGAAGGATGCGAGTGGCGCATCAAACACCGCGTGTTCGATTGTGTCGGCAGTGTAAATACCGCAATGAATGTAGTCGAGTTCCTCGGGATGCCGTAGTGTATCACCAGTATTCCTGAACCTCGCTCCGAAATTATGATCAAGCCATTTCATTACATGCGGAATGAATTGTGTCGCAGCCCGAGGACGACCGTATGAGTCGCCTATAATTGACTAAGTTTTTGATTTGTACGGTAGTTATGGCTTACCATAACCAACCGCCCGCTCGTCAAGGTCAATTGCAAAAGCCATCCAGTGATTGTTGTTGATATGGAGTGGGAAAAGCAGGGCTCTTTTCGACAAGAGCATTGCTTTGTAATTATCGAGGAGCTTTCGAGTGTAGTTGCTGGGACGTGTTTGGGTGGACATCGCAACCACGGCTCGGGGGAATGATGTGGGAGCAACAACGACTCGGGCGTCGAGCACGGGATCGTTCTTGATGCGAGTTTGAATATCTGCCATCATGTTGTCCATAATTCCGTCTGATAATCACTCGTCGTCGACAAGTCGCGTCCAGTCAAGATGCCCGTCTGGAGCTCCGGCATGGACGGCATTCCAGGACAAGGAGGCAAATATCTGCACGTCGCACTCTGGAATATTATCTACGGCCCATTCCATACTGTTCCTCCACTTGTCTTGAGCCTCGTAAAGCGCATGAATTTTGAGATAGAATGCAACAGATAATAAGGGAAGCCGCAGAGATTTATTGAGAGGGTCGAGAACCGATTGAGTGCCGTTCAGCCATTGTTGCGGGAGATCAGCTTCTTGCCGTAGACCGATGACCATATGCCCAGCGGAGAAAATCGGGATCTATTTGAATCCGTGGCCGGCCAGGGCCGTCTGACGGGATCGACTGCACAAGTACAGGGTGTCCATGATGTGAAGCATCAACTGCATCTTGATAGGCAAGCCGAACATCGGTTTGCATCGCACTGATGCTAGTCTGCAGCGTGGTGAACTCTTCAGAAGAAAATACCTCGGGATGCTAGAATCAATCAGTAAGAGGGAAGAACATGTTGTCGACGACTCACTTCCTGCCATTGCTGCAAACTCATCGAGATCATCGCCTAGTCGTGCAACAACAGTTGCATCGGTTGGATTAGTAGAGAGATCAGTCACTGCAGCTGCAAAGCGGTGATAGTGTGTTCGGAAAGCATTGAGCAGCACCTCCACAGCAAAATTTGGAGGAGGGAGGGCCATGGCGAAAGACAAGGAGGGCAAATTGGGCTTCCAAAGATCAGATAATCTTTCGATCTTTGACAGGTCACATCTGTCACATCTGCCAGCGAAGCAATTGCGTCGCAAGATTCGCTGTGTCGCCGGGGAGTATGTAGAAGCTATGTGGGCTGATGCATTGGGTGTGTGCTATTGGATGACTGACTATGTACAGTCGAAGCTGTCATAACCCATAGCTCCCATAACCCATAATCTCCCTTAACCCATACATTTTTGGGGGTTTTTGACCGGTTTTTGGCTGGGATAACCCATAAATCTGTCATATCCCATAGCTTTTAGGCTCTACCGAGGGCTATGGGTTATGACAGCTTGGACTGTAGTCTGTGATTAACACCCTGATAGCTGCCTTCTCTCTTTTGCCTAGCACTTGGGTCGAGATTAGCTGTATCGCTGTACTGGTGGTGCGACGACGGTGGGTATGTAGCGGACGTGGTGACGCAATGGGATTTTTCCTGCGGGCAATGTGCTCAGAGATGGAAGTAGGGTTTACTGGGACAGGAATGCGAGAGGGTGTTTCGCGTTTTACTGTGCTGATAGTCTCTGTGTCTGTCTCCCCCCCTTGCCGAATGGAAAAAGTCCCTGGTGCTCCCACTGGCTCAACATCGTCAATCACGCTCCCACTGTCTGAGGGCTCCCTCTCCTGTTCAGGACGGAACAAGAACTCCCACTGAGTTTGGGGTGCAGGGTCCTGAAGGACAGAGGTGTCTGTTTCCCCTGTCTCATCGAAGCGGACATGTCGGCTGTGGAAGATGGCCTTGGTCTTTACATCCAGGAGGCGATACGCCTTCTTCCCATCCCCCACATCACCATTACCATAGCCAAGCATGATGCACTGGCGGCCACGGTTGGAGAACTTCCCGACGTGCTTGTCCTTTGGTATCAAAGCATATCCCGTGCAGCCAAACGGTCGGAACTGAATGGGGTCAACCTTTCGCTTGAACAGGGTCTCGTATGGTGGTACACCGTTGTTGGAGGAGTATGGCCGGCGTCCAAGAACGTAGGAGGCACAGCTCATGGCTTCCTTCCAGAAGTTTTGTGGAAGGCCTGAATCGATGAGCATGGTGAGGGCGGTGGAAACGAGCGTCTGATTTGCTCGTTCAGCTACACCATTCTGCTCGGGCGTGTCTGCGGCGGTCGTGTGATGGATGATTCCGCTGGCTTTCAATTCTGAACTCCCCCCCGTTGTCGGTGCGCCAGAAGTCAATGAAGTTTTCGGAGAATATGATCTCCTCAATCTCTTCCTCAAAGAAGGCTTGCACGTCCGCCTTCCATTGCTTGAAGGCAGCATGCACGTCGCTCTTCTTCTTGAGGTAGAGTACCCAATCAAAGCCACTGTAATCGTCGAAGAAGGTAATCCAGTAACGATACCCGTCTCGAGACTGTGGGCTGACCGGTCCGCCGACGTCACTATGTATAATCTGTAGTGGGCGTGTTGCCCGCTGACGTCCCTCAGTTGGGAACGGCTGCTTGCGCATCTTTCCCTGAGCGCAGGCGTGGCAGAATTTAGGGGTACCGGTGGTGCGCTCCACACCCTTCAGGTGTCCCTTCCTGACCATACGCTCAAGGCTGTCTATTCCCAATGTACATGTGCCATGCGGCGGTGGAGGACGTTAATGTCGACGGCGGCAAGTGCACATTCCTCCTGGACCACCGGCTCTGCAGTCAAATGGTATAGCCCTTGGTCATGGTTGACCTCGAGAACGACATCGCCATTGCGGTCGAGAACATGACCACCTGTCCTCCCAAAGATTGAAGTCAGGTTACCCTGTTGGGCTAGCTTCTGTACGGAAATGAGGGAGATCTGGAATGAGGGGAGGTATAGGACGTTTGAGAGTGTGAGGAGCGTCTGTTTGCCTCTGACAGTGCTGAGGAGCTGGATTTCCCCAATTCCCGTTGCATCAGCGAATGAGTCATCCTCAAAACGTACTTTTCTTGGGGGGTCAAGCTGCTGAAAGGTCTTAGCTATGAACCACTCCAGGACCGGTACCATGTGTGTTGACGCGCCGGTGTCAAGGACTGTTGTGTAGACGAGGGCAGGTGTCGTTTCACTCGCAGCATAAGCTCCAATGCATTTTGCAAGGTCCTTCGATACAGAGTTTCCGAATGCAGTAACATAATGTCCGCTCTCATCGCCCCCTGCATTTAGCGCCTTCGCCCCATCCTCCTCCGCCTTCTTCTTGAGGTCGCGGCAGTCTTTGGTGTCATGATAGCAAAGGCCGTGGACTTGGCACTTCCGAGCCGTCGAAGCACAGCTCAAGGTCACGAGTATACTTCATGTAGCGCAGGCCGCGCTTTGCAGCTTCCCAGTGGCATGCTTTGGGGTTTGCACTGTACCGTCCAAGCACGCCAACAAGGTATGCCAAGTCAGGTCGTGTCCCCTGGACAGCATGAATTGAGCCAACCACAGTAGCATATGACACTGTCTCTCCGTTTATGGTCTGTTGGAGCATTGTGGTGTTGTTGACGGGGTCTTCAGCAGTGAGGCGAGGGGTCGAAGCCATTGGAGTTTTTGACGGGTTACAGTCTGCCATACCGCAACGCTTAAGGACAGCGTCAATGTACTTCGTTTGGGAAAGAGAGATAGTGCGTCGCTGTCGGTCCAGTTTGATCTCGATCCCAAGGATGAACGAAGCAGCTCCAAGGTCCCGCATCTTGAATGTGGATGCGAGGAGAGCTTTTATCTTGTCCATGTATGGACGGGATGAGGCTGCAAGCAGTAGGTCGTCAACGTAGACCACCAGGTAACATATCTCCCCTTTCTTTCCCTTGAAGACGTACAGGCATGTCTCTGCGTCCAGCCGGTATGCATCAAGCTCCAGCAGTTTTGCGTCGAGAGAACGTTTGAGTCGCCAACAGAACCCCTCTGGAATATCCACTCCCTCCGGCGGTGAGACGTAGATGGCGTCCTCGAGGACACCGAGTGGATACGTCCATCTGGTCCAGCTCCAGGTCGTACTTGGCAGCCAGCAAGCAGACGATGCGGATGGACTCAAGGTTCGCAACGGGTGCAAAGGTCTCCTTGAGGTTTCCACCATGCTGTCCAAAATCCCGGGCGACAATACAGAGCTTGTATCGTTCGATGTTCCCCTTGCTGTCCAGCTTTATGCGCATGACTAGTTTGGTGCTGATTGGTTTGACTCCAGTGGGTGTGGGGACGATCTCATAGGCATCGTTCTCAGCCAAGTTTCCCATCTCCTCAGCAAGTGCAGCCCTCCACTTTTCAGCGTCTGGTCCGCTGAATGCCTCAGTAAGTGTAGCGGGAGTAGGGATTTCACTCGGGCCACTATTGGCCACGCCAGCAAAGAAGGCATCGTCAATGTCAATGAGCTCGACTTCGGGTTCTTCCTCAATGATTTGTGGAAGGTCGGCGACTTGGAGGGGAGGGGATTCTGGCTCGGCCGGCTGAAGCAGCGGTTCGGGTTTCCGGAGCTGCTGAGGACCATTTGACTTCTGTAGGAGGTTTCGGTTTCGATCTGCTGGTTCTCTGACACGTTCTCCTCGTCGGAGCATGGGCTCATCAGGCTTTGGCAGAGCTGGGACTGGTACCGGTGGCGCGACAACGGTGGGTAATGGACGTGGTGACGCAATGGGATTTTTCCTGCGGGCAATGTGCTCAGAGATGGAAGTAGGGTTTACAGGAATGCGAGAGGGTGTTTCGCGTTTTACTGTGCTGATAGTCTCTGTGTCTGTCTCCACCCCCCCCTTGCCGAATGGAAAAAGTCTCTGGTGCTCCCGCTGGCTCGACATCGTCAATCACGCTCCCATTGTCTGAAGGCTCCCTCTCCTGTTCATGTACCCACACTCTGAAAATCAGTCGTCGTCCCCGGATTTTCATGTACCTAGCGCTCAAATAAAATCATATTCTTTTTTGACGTTTTCATGTGCCATTTTAATGTGCTCAGTACATGAAAATCATTTAAAAGTTCAGAGCACCGTCTCAAATCATGGGCATCGTACATTAAACTCGACGGAGGGCGAATTAAATTTATAGGAAAAATATATGATATTGAGACTATATAGGTACAAATGGTACAGTACGGCAGCTACGATTCAGATTGCACTCGACACCCTTGCTCGGCGCTCAACGGCGACACTTCTCGTCCATCAGACCGGAGAGAGAGAGAGAGCTAACGTCCTGCGACTAGATGGTGTCAATGAAGATATAGACATAAATAAATACACATCGACACACCAATGACGTCCGCTCCTGGCCATCCGTCTCGTCATACTGTCCTATCATCGTGTTGATCTTCGTTGCCGGAATCGTTGTAGCCAAGGGGCGACCTGTCAAGCGGCATCAGAAAAAGTCCCTAACAGTATGTTCGTGTTTGTCGCCAGCCTCAACCTCACCATCCAGCCTCCCTGTACATTCTCTGTGCAGTGGATCTACCTGAAATATGTTTAGACAAATCCTTTTGAGCTATATGAGTACTTGTATACGAAAATTGGCGTAAAAAACGGGTGAAAGACCATACTGCATGACTTGGTGGGCTGGAGTCACGTAATACAATTCTGCAAAGAATAGGCTCCAAAAATTTTTTGCGTAGGACAACATCCTTCCGAGGTGCTCAAAAACATGATGGGGTGTTCAGTTGGTGTATTTCTCGGCGGCAGCTTGCAAGTACTGTGGGTTCAAGTGGTTGGACGCCGACGACAAACACGAACATACTGTTAGGGTCTTTTTCTCATGCCGCTTGACAGGTCGCCCCTTGGTTGTAGCTGTCGCGACAAGTGCCTGAGATCACGACAAGCAAGTTTGAAGACCATCCACTTTGTTGACGTACCACGGTTCCCAAATACAGCCCACCCTCGCATGTAGACTACCCCGTATCCTCCGCATGTCTAACCAACTTGTGCGGGCGTTGTTGCTGGCGGGATCTGCTACGTCAGTGTTGACTCTAGCAAGAGAGGGAGGGATAGAGCGGGGGCGGTGACAGCGACGGCGACGGCGACAGCGACAGCGACAGCGATGGCGATGGCGATGGCGATGGCGATGGCGACGACGAGTTGGCGAGATGGTGGTGGTGGTGGTAGGGCGACAAGAGACTGTGAGAGCGTCTGCAGCATATGTGCTGCGGATGTGGAGCTCTGACGTCACTGTCCGGCAACTCGGCATTTGGACTTGGACGTTTTTGTGCTTTTTTTGCCCTGGACGGCGCTGTGATTTTCATGTCCAAGTCCATGATTTTTCGAGGGGGTGCGCATCCACTGAATTTCGTTGAATGGGGCCTCATTACTCTGGGATACATGAAACACAAAAATCATGGGCATTTCCATGAAATAACTAATTCATTGTCTAGATACATGAAAATCAGGCGCCGATGTTTTCACAGTGGAAATATATAAATTCATTTTTCAGTAAGTATTCTAGTTTCAACCCCAAAGGAACTTGAGAATGTAGTTTTGGGGATAGTTTACCGCTTCCTCCGAAGTTTTGAATGAAGTTCAACGTTCAACTTGCGACCGGAAGTTTTGAATCTGAAGTTGAACTTGTAGTCAAAGTTGAACTTGGATGAAGTTCGGCATCAGCAAAATGTAGTCTTACTGATTCTCATTTAGATCCTGGTGAGTTTTTATGTACCAGAAGTTTGAATGATCTATTGACAGAGCCCCAAACTGGAACTCATCATTCGGCTAAGACCGGCAACTACAACATCCTGATCTTGTTGATGCGCGCCTAGCACATTGATCCTTTTCTCGGCATTGTTCTCAGTTGCTTCGACTTATTCCAAAATATTTACGCTCGGCGTCACGCATCAGAGTGGTGCCGAGATGCCGTCGCGTGACCTGATGGCTCGGTGATCGTTCCCAATTGTGAAACTCGCTTTCGTCGGCGGCGGCGCGTTGGCCTCGCTATATTGTGGTTCGAAAGCATTGATACCTCGGTATAACGTGTCAATGTATTTGTACTCTGGTCTGAAAGTTTCAGTGAAGCAATACGGGCCGGAATTGGGGGAATCTACGGTAAAATTCGTGTATTTAAGCTGTTGGCCTCAGCTTTCGGCGGAATTTAGCGCGGCATGCCTGCCAAAAAAGCTTCTGCATTCATTTCTGAGTCTGTTAGACGTGTAGAGCGTGTCCCGGGTACATGTGTTGGATAAATGGAGAAGAGAACTCTTTGATTTCCTTTTTGGGATGTTCAACTTCGCTTTGACGCGGTTTTACGCCGAATATGCTGCCTCTTTCAAGATTCTGAGCATACAGTATCATCAAGTGAGTCTATTAGATCATCCCCACAAACCTATGAGAGAGGAGAGGGCCAGAATAAAGCACATTGAATTTATTTGGCTGCGTAAGTGAATCTGGGCAGCGTAAGTAGCGTCAGTACTTACGCGCGGTAAATTTACGGTAAAGATCGTAAATTTTGTAAATCGGCCCTCGGCTAAAGGCCCAGGGCTTCCCATACACGGTATATGACGGTAAATCCATCACGCCGCTTAGCGTTGTGATCAAAATTTACTTTCTCAACTTACTGCGTCAGTCCGCGTCTTTTCCCGCGTTCAGACGCGTCTTGGGCGTGTTTTTCAATAGCATGAGCATGAGAATATATTCTACGGTCTTAAAAACGCGTTTTATTGACGTGTACGACACCCAAATCAGCCACCTTACATCACCCCATCAAAACAACACTTGGGTGCAATCTCGAACTTGGGCGTGTACAGAGCCGCACCTACGTCAAGAAACAGACTTTCTGGATGTATATGATTATCTTAGCCCATTTGTTCAGCATTGGAACGTGTGTTCTGACTTCAAATAATTGTTTTTTGTGAAAACCTCATGACTTGGAATGTGCCGCTTCCTCAGCTTCAATAGCGAGTTCAGAGAAGGTTCTGAACGCCAATACTGCGTGAATGATGAGTATAGAGTATAGTTTGACCCTTTATACAGGGGTCATACCTCTCAAATAGCATGCACAAGTGGCAACAAGCCAATGATTCCAACTGAGTCCAATTTTCTATCCCAAGAGGTGGCAACTCAATGTAAAGTCCTTCCCCGCTAATACTTCTCTTAATATGAGCAACATATCGAGTCTCTGGGTTCAGAAATATAGCTATATGGTTCCTTGAGCTCAGCAATGAACCATGTATGTATATTGGCTTGTTTCTCACGAAAACCCCCCATAAAACTTTGATTCTCGTCCCAGTAGGTAACTATAGACTATAATAACTCATCAATTGAGATTGGCTTCTAATTAGAGCACCCAGTATGAAAGAGCGCGCGAGGTTGCACTTTGTTTCCAAAACAGGCAATATATTGACAGCTGATGCGGTTTTGATGCCGCCTCGGCGATTTACCGTGACGTGACATATTTACTGATCAAAACGTAAATATAAGCAGATAAAGAGACTTCTTCCTAACACCTGATGTACTGTATAAGCTTCATTTTTTTCTTATCATCCTTTACCATTATCTGTATCAAATGTAAATACCATGTAATATTTCCCCCCCAGATGTCAACCTGATCGAAGCTGTTGCTTCCCGTGTCGCTTCGTACAGACTCCTCGTCATAATTCTCCTGAGTCCCATTCACTTTGAATGCGAGGCTAGCATCCAAGCTTCTGAAAATTTTCATCGCTTTGGAGAAAAGCTAATGTTGTGAGCTAACCACCGTTGCAACTTTGAAGAGATGACACTGTTTGTTCACTTTGAGACAGGGCAAGCGCCCACACATCAGTCTCTCGACACATTTGACTTTCTAATACCTCGGTTGTGTTGAAAGGGACTGGGCCTTGAGAGATGAACACCATAAAAATTGGTATAATTATAAGTCGGCTTTTGTGGTCTGAATTCAGGAATCCACATACCATAACATCTGCTTGAATCAGATAGATCTAGAATTGTGTTTCACGAAGTACACAAATTAGGACTAGAGGTTTATTCTCACCTGCCAGTAGTTGAGTGTCTTTCAGTAGGACAAAGTGGGTCCTGACTTGATTCAAGTGGAAAACTTGACCGGAAAAAGCAACATTCTGCCATCACGGTGACTGGTGTATTGAGAGATATTGGCTTGGTTCACAATTGGGTTGCCCAAATCAACCGGTGAAATGGCAGAGCAGCTTCATACCCGAATCAATATTGAGAATTGATGAAGCAAGACTTATGAATACAGAAACTCTAACCTGAAGACCCCTGATGGTTGATTGTAGAGGGCACCACAGATGAGTAGCGAAATTGAATCACAGGTGAACATCTTATTGAACTGCGAGGTTAGTGAGATTAATTTGAAGAAGGGAAGGAACCATACAGACTTATCTGTGTTTGAATGAAAACCCATTGACACTCCGTCTCTGACAAGGTTGAAGGCCGTTGCCTAAATTGAGGCGTTGGGAACTATGAGTCTACGACGCGTATTCAGATCGAATTCAGATGCCCGTTCAGTCGGTGATAATAAGTTCAAATTACCTTTGTGTTGATCGATAATATACATACTGTATGTGTGGATGCGTGCTTCGACTCGGCATAGGTTGCTTTCAGAATTGTTAACCAGTGGTAAAGTTAATAATTCAGTCGTTCACCTGACATAACTTTGTCGTAGTAGGGGAGGAACTCCGATCCGAAGAAGGGGAGATGAGTGCGGAAGGACATGTACATGCGAATTTCGATCTGCTCGGATTTCCCGAACACAGTCAGTTGAACATTAACAGCGCTGGATGGGTTACTGGGTAGGTATTACTAGGTAAGTGGCAAAACTCGAAGCTTAGAACATCCTTGCCTAGTACTTATTGGTATCTCCGAGTCAGATTGATTCAGGGTCAGCGGGAAACTGTATTGCCCACCTCAGCCATGATTTGAATCCCGACAGCTCAACACAACCTCCAAAAAATTCAGTCAGCATGAGTTTTTTAGTCAATAGGCGGAGACAGAAAGCGATAGACTTGGAAGAGATGGACTTGTTGAAGCGTAAAAAAAAATGGATATAATCTTGGTCCTCAAGTTTGAGTGGGCGGAAATTTTGAATCGCTCAACGCCGATTCAAAAATAATGCATGAAAATCTGTTGATGTGAAGAACTTTCAATATCAACAGTCAGTAAGTTGAAGCTCTCAGAACTTTCCTGGAATTCGAGTCTAGTCCGTTGATAGTCAAGACATTGGAGGTGGGTCCCAAACGGTATTGAAGTTTGAAATCCCGGATTCAAAAACTAGTAGATTTGATTCCGAAAAATCAAAAACCTGATGAAATGAATAGTCTATTGACAAGACTTTGTTCCACAGTAATTTACTCGGCTGCAATGTAGATTAAATTAAGGCAGCAAGCGCAAGAAAAGGGATAAAATCCGCGCACCGAGACGTCAAGAGACCGGTTCATTGAATCAACAAAGAAGAAAATTGATTAGAACAAAATGTGTCTAACCTCCGAGTCGAAGAAAAGGCTGCCAATTCTGTAAACTCAAGCACTGTGTGATTACAAGTTCACAACCGAATAAGTAGTGACTGACAACATCAACAGCAGAGCTCCCAAAGCTTTAAATTTCTTGAGAAATTCAATGTGAATGGAAACGGCCCAGTAATACAATTCATAATGTGAGCAACTCGTAGCAACCCTAGCTCAGCATCGGCATGTATCCCAACTGTGATGGAGTTGAATGAAGAACTCACAGAAGGCTGATCCTCCGAGATTTGAATTAACCTTTTTCTGTAAAGTCCCAGACACAAGTCAGTTTGAGACTTCGAGCGCTCCTAATCGAGGGTGTTGAGTCAGTGTTGAGTCAATGTTGAGTCCTGAAGAGTTTGAATTATGACGATCTTCGAAATGGCAGATCATTGGGACAGAAAGACTTTTTAGAAGAGATAATACTTTGAGAAGAGGGGTTAGATTGATGGGGAAACCGATTCGGGGCGTGTAATCCGCCATCACATAAACTGATGATCATTGATGCATGATAGTGGCTGGGCCCATCAAATCTGCCAACGAAGTTGAACTTGAAGTTCAAGCCCCAAAACTTCGACCACTGCCAAACCTCGTGTAACAAGTGCCATTTGTGATCTTCGTCCTCTCCAAACCGCTCAACTTCCAGCTAGGCGCGCTGTGAAAGAGTGACTGTACCATATAAATTCATTTTTCAGTAATATAAATTCATTTTTCAGTAAATATTCTAGTTTCAACCAAAAAGGAAGCTGAGATCGTAGTTTTCGGGGTGGTTTACCCCTTGGTTCGAAGTTTTGACCCCAGTTCAACTTCCCACCCGAAGTTTTCCAAAACTGGCAATTGAAGCGGAAGTTGAACTTGTAGTTGAAGTTGAACTTGAATGATGTTTGGCATCAATCATATGAAGATTTACTTGATTCTCAATTAGACTGCTGTGAGGTCAGATATAGCCAGAGGTTTGAATCATCCTTCCACGTAGTTTGAGCAGCGTTGGATCAATCAGTCATCATGCCGCCACTCGGCAGCTGCAACTCTCTTGATCCGCTTGATGGCATCATGATCGCTTTCTGAACAACATTGAGAAGTTGTTTGTTGATCATGTATCCGCCTTTGCTGGCTGTAGGTTCTTTCCTATGTCCTCTCCCTCCCTTTACCTTAGTATTTGATTTATTCCCAGGTTGGTCAACGTCACACCAATTTTCTGACTCTTTGGTCTACTTCCGTTGAGAGTGTCAACTGAAGTGTGCGGATACTGAGCTCACGCTCCCTAGGAGGCTTGACACATTTATAATTTTGCTAGTAGCCTTGGCAGAGCCATGCATATCTATCAGTATCAATGGCCCTTAGCTACCCTATCATATGCTCTCAACAAGTTAAAGCCTGCATCACATAGCATGTGTCGTTTGTAGGGATCTACCTATCATTCCGAGTTGCATTAATCAGTATTGCTTCTCAACTTTGAACGGAAAGAGTCTTACTTGAAACGAAGTCCACCAGTAGTGTTTTTCCGGCCTTGGCTTGGCCTGAAAGCCATGGCTTTGGCCCGCTTTGAGGTGGCTTTGGCTTCTTCAAACCCAAGGCCGGGCCAAACCCCACGGCTTTGGCTTGGCCCGGCCTGGCTTTGGCTTAAGCCATGGCCTTCGGCTGCCGCTTCCGACTGCTTTCTGTGGGTTGAAAAAAAGCATAAGTCGCTCTAAATATGGTATCAATATCGTGTAGAAACTTATCTGACCTTCAGAATGCCCAGCACACTTAGCCGGGGTCCACAAAGCCGTGACTTTTTGGCCCGGCTTTGGCTTGCGAGATCGTCGAGCCGGGCCAAAAGCCGTCAAAAGCCAAAAGTTTGGCTTGGCTTTGGCCTTGGTACCAAAGCCAAAAAGCCGGGGCTTTTTGGCCTGAGGCCAAAGCCGGAGAAACACTATCCACCAGCAGCCTAGAAAATACGAGTCCGAGACAGTAAACCTGTGTAAAGTCTGAATCAATGTCAAGTGAACACATACATAAGAATACTTTGACATCCGCAATATAATCTCAAGTATAATCAACGGAAAGGCATAATCAATCCAATACCAAGCAGTTGATTAAAAATATGATGTATGTGGACAATGGTCCACATAGGAGGGTAAGCTTGCTTCAGTGCGAATGGGAATTCAATATCCTGAGTTGAATACGTCCAATTCATGTAGCTAATCTTGCTAAATTCATTCGGGCAACATTACTGGCTCGAGCAGTTTTCGCCCGATTTGGGTAATTAACTTATTCAGTTAATGAACCTCAGAACCGCCTCAGTAATCGCCCTCATATTCACCTTCAAAACTCTTCTGCTCCTGATGAATCTGGTTGGAGTGACTCAGCGGCCCTGTTTTTTCCGGATTATTAATTTTGACAGCTAAAGCTTATACTCACTGGATAGTGGTAAGTATATCCAAGACACTGGCTTGGTACGGCTTGGTGCGGCTAACTAGGTTACTAAGTTAGCCAGCGGTTGGCTACGTCGGCTAGCCTTACCTCCTCGGCTACTTTCGGCTATGCGCCTGTTGGCTAGAAAGGCTCTGAATGCAGTGAGTAGTGATGCAGAAACCCAGAAAAAGTTGTAGCCGAGTCTGCTCTGACCTACCTGGGTGATCCGCCGAACGTTGGGGCGCCAAAGTCCGGGACGCACGTGACCTTAACCCTAGGGAATTTGATGATGGCATCAGCTATCATTAGGGTTTGTTTCACTTTTTCGGAGGTGAAAATACAAAAGCTTGTTCAATTGCCAAGATGAGTGGCACTCGGAAACATTCGGCGCGCAGTCCGAAGTCACATGACAGTGACAGTGACGGCTCCCCGAAGTCCGAGGCCTCAGGCCAGGACTCCAGGACAGTGCTTACAAACCACCTGGACGGAGATTTGTAAGCATCTGCATTCCGGAGCCCTATACCGATGAATGGGGAAGCAAGCTTCCCCATAAATGCTCACCACATTTGCATAGTTCAAATGATCAAATGACGAAATATTCTAACTGCTTACAGAGTCACCCAGCGGTGTAGAAAAAAAGTCAGGAGCACAAGGAGCAAAAGAGAGGAAGAAATGCAAACAAGACGACTTCAGCGTTCAATATGAGATAGTTTAGTCAACGGAAATATGAGAAGGCAAAGACTTGAAAAAACAGAAGTTTCATAGGAGCAGAGTTGCGGGGAAATAGATTCGTTGGGCAAAGACATCTGTGGGCGAGATAGAAGCATATTCAACAGGGTTCTGGTAAGCTGTAAGTAGAACCACTAGCGGACTCGGAGGGTCTTGGAAGTACAAAACTGAGGTTGTCGGCCGCCTTCACTCTGTGCTGACGCACAAATTGAACTTGAGACATGTCAAAGGTAATATATTCTTTGAAGTAGATTAGGAAATGTACCTGCGCAGAATTTAGTCCCTTTGAATTCAATCCAATATAAGCATAGTTGAGAAAGAGTATACTTCATCAATGTTTAATTCCTATGACAGAAATCGAAAATCAAAATCAACCGCGGCCTTCCCGATGAATAGCGGGGACGCTTCTGTCCTGGGGGCATCATCCTGCGGGCGTTCGCCTACCCGCCGTCGTCTTCGTCGTCTGGCCACCAAGGGTCGGGCTCGTGGGGAGATGGAGCAACGCGATCACATGACTTCTTTGATTTGCCTTTTCTCTTCGTGTTTATTGATGAGCTTCAAGCGCTAATCGAAACTCCTCGGGAGGAAGCCTTCCGTTGGGTGCCTGACGAGTTTGCAGCACTTGCATTCGAAGTTTATATCCATTTGGGCTCTCCAACGATAGAAGCGTTGTCTGGATGGGCTATATTCAATGCCATGGCACCGCTGATCCGTGAGCAGGTTGAAATGCGAGGCTTGTACGAGGCAATCTCTGGTTGAGTAAGGTACACCCCATCCACCCTCGACGAACATCACATTTTTCGGCGGACTTCAGTAAAACCCCTCCGTTCCATACCTTGTACTGCGAATTTAGCAAAACCCTTCGACCAAATCCTCCATTTTGTTCCTATCTTTATTTCTTTCACTTGTGTCTAGATGATTTACGAGGTATTGAAAGACGAGTTCCCGATTCAATGACACTGATGCCAAAGGTGACTTGAGAGTGACTCTAGTTGTGACACAGGGTAAGTAACGGAATCTTGTTTGTGGAACTCGACCTCAGAAAGTGGTGTTCGAACGCTAAAAGCAAACAATCATAGTCTTATTCAGAGCCCAAAACAGTCAAAATCGAACTCAACAGTAGTTGCCGCACATACCGAGGCGCCCGGCACTGCGGGGCAATCATCTACCCAAAATGGAAAAATCTTTGAACCCTGGGTTTCTGCACAAAGGTTAACCGGGGTTTCTGAATAGAATTATCCCAGCCGATGACAGAAATCAAAAGTCAAAGTCAACTGCGGCCTTCCGGCCAACCGTACTACTGTACCTCCCTGTATGGGAGCAACCGTCACGGTAACGGTGGGGTCGGTTGTGTTGCCTCTTTTTGAGGTGGTCATGGTCACGGTTGAGGCCGATGCCTTGAAAAAATCGTGACACAGCACGAAGAAAAAGTTTTCTGCCTGGGAACATACGTCACAGTCGAGTCTGTGCTTACCTTGTGTGCTGTAGTGAATTCGACAATTTGTCTTCCCGAGTTTTTTGAGCGAGATGGTTGCCTCCTTTGGCAACGGTCACGGCTCCGAGCACGGCGGGTCGGTTGCCTGAAAACAAGGCAACCGTTTTGTCACGGTCCCTCGACGGTTGCTTCCATACAGGGAGGTACAGTACGGCACGTGGCTGTCATTGCGGGGGGAGTGGGGGGGAGGGCAGAGGGCTTTTCTCGAGCAAGACCGGATTTGGCGGACTAGTACTGTACTAATCCGACCGTTTGTTCACTGGGTGTCACCCGTCACCCAAATTGTTCACTGGACAAGTTGTTCACAACACGTCAATCACATCAAAATTACCATATATGGTAGGCCGGCATTGCTCGGCAGATGCCGGCCGGATATTTTTTCGATTTCTTGCCCTTTTTGGGCGTTCCCGTCACCCGTCACCCTGTTCAAAATTGTTCAGTTCACAACCCGGCGTCACGCATAACGTGAACAACCGGTCGGATTAGTACAGTAACCTTAAGTACAGTGCGGCGGGGTCTGATGCCACCCCCAAAAAAAAAAGAACAGCCCATTTCTGGAACTTTTGATGCAAGTTGAGTACTACAGAGTAGAGTTTGGATTAGGGCCCCATCATTTTTTGGGGGGTGGCCCGAGGGTGGCCCGGCAAGACGTATTGATCACGTGTCAGTGACAAGAGTTGAACCATCCAAGAACCATCGCATGTCGTCTTTCGTGAACCCCCTCGCCGACTTTGCGGTGCAATGGAAGTCGTTGTCGAAGACAATCCAGGATCCCGCATGTTCCGCCATGGGCCGGACCCTTGATCAACTTATTGATATCGCAAACCGCGTTGAACCTGACTCTTTGCAACCGAGGCCCGAGGAGCTGATGCCCACAACCATGCCAGCACTCGTAGCCTTCCACGCCGTTTTTCACGAACTGCCCGGCTGTCTTGGCACTGCTCGGCGATTTTGCGAGTTATATGACACTTGGCTCGCCCAAGGCACCGAATTCTGTGCTGCAGTCAGACCTCATTTGCTAATTATCCTACATAATTGGTTCAACGATCACTGCAGTGCCGCACACAACACCACTTGAAAACGTGCTCAAAATGCAAAGCAGTATATTAATGTGGCGTGGAATGCCAGAGGGAAGATTGGGTAAAACAGCATAGGCGAGAGTGTGAAGTGCTAAAAGGTTATGTATCATCATCAGCGGTGAAATGGTTGCGTGTTCTTTCTTGTTCACTAACTTTGATTCACAGGATTAAGACGCCAGTCGATGATACAGATGGACGGTTGAATGCACGCAACCATTAGTCTCTAGTCTCGTAAACCCAGACGTTCCTGCGTACTTAATCCTTGCTTAATCCGAGCCGTATATAATTCGCCCTTAATCACCTCCGTCCAGCTACGACCCAACCTGCGACGTCCAGCCCACCCAGCGCTCCTCCATCACATAAGCGACCCCGCCTTTATCACGACGCGTGTGTCGGGAGCGACACCCCGCTCGGTCGGCCAGACTCGCCCCTCATCCATCGCAGCTCCCTGCTTCTCAGTACTCCCGAAAGGGAGGCAATGAGCCAGGAGATGGATGAGATGCTCCGTGAGGGCCCTCGAAGCTCAGCTTCGGCAGCTGCCAATGTACACATCAGGCAGCGAGAACATCCCCCCGACACCCTCCGCCCCACGCAAGCGCTTGACGAGAAGATTGCAATTAAAACTCGTTCTTTTAAAAATAACAATACATTTTTTTCCACAACTCCATTATTTGAGTGATCTACTAGTACTGGTCCTCGTCACCCTCTTCTTCGCCATTTCCCGCGTTTCCGGTATTATCAGCACCGCCCATCTCAACGTCCTCCTCGACCTCAGCACTCCTGATTGCGTCCAACGCCGCATTCAGGTCCCCAGCACTCGCACCGACATCCATCTCTTTCACAGCACCGAGGCTCGTTTCGCTCTCTGGGAAGATTTCTTCGTCCCATTCCCTGAAAAGCGCGAGAACGGGCTTAGAGCGACTACGAAGCCCCTCGAGAATGTAACGAAGAATCGATCCTCGTGCGGCGGTAACGCAGCGGCCATTGTCAATCGACGATGCGCATTCTCATCCCACTTTTTGTCTCTTCCTTTTCTTCATCCCCCTCCTCTTCACATACATACACCGGACCTGCCGCATCCGCTGGCCTCCGGTCTGCACCTCCCTCCTCGCGACGCGACAGGGCTCGTTCACCCTCTGGCATGTCACATCGGAACGGCCCCATTCTCTTAGGCATACGCAACGTCCCTACGTCGCGCAATTCCTTTATGCTGACGGGCGCCGCTAAACCAAATGGACCGCCCTTCGCACACCGACTTCCGCAATCAGCGGCCGCCTCCTTTCTCCTTTTCCCGTTCTCTCCCCGCGATTACTCAGCAATGGCTGCATCCGTACTTTCCTCATCCTTGGCAGTTGCCAGGATTCCCACCTTGAAACCTCCCTCATACCGTTTTCAGCTGCACACCCACAGCCATGGAAATTATGCTATCCTTTTGTCTTGCCAACAAGCTGCAGTGCCGTTCGGGTCGTGCTACAGTGGTGGCAAATAGAAATTGCCGTGGCTTTTTGGCCAAAATCTTACTGTATACTTCACCGAATGACCTAAAATAAGATGTAGAGATAGATATATGATACTACTGTACCACTTAGAACACTCAGCTATATATTATGCCCTGACAATGCATCAATAACAGGACAGTTTCTGATTATTGCCATATCTGGAAAAGCTCAATGTATCCTCAGCAAAAAAGTGTCATAATAGGATGAAAGTACTTGAAAAACAATGCTAGTTCTCACTTTGATTGACTGGAATTGACCCTCATTTGAGCTCACAACGGCTGCTTGAAGTTGGTCCTTTTAGCTATTTTCAGCTGAAAATAGCCAACTTTGAGCGGCTGCTGTCAGCTCAAATGTAGTCTCGGATACCCAGACCTTCCTGCGTAATCCTTGTTGGCGCAGTTTACGTAGAGCCGGAGCTCTTTCCTAATCCGTAATTCCAATGACAGTTTTGACGTTTGATTGATTTTCGTGATGATGGATGTGGGGACTTAGGAAGGTCTGGGCCACTTCCATTGGACGACCTACCATAAGCTCATTGCGTCGCGTGTATGCTTTGAATTGTAGCCATATTCAGTGGCTGCCTGCCGCCCACCATCATGTAATAGGAGATGTTGAGAGCGGTCGCAGGGGGCGGGGTGACCGTCGCCACCCTCCGGAGGCATGGTCGAAGTGGACGCGGTGACGTGCGAAGCGGGTTATGGTAGGTGCTCCAATCGAAGTGGCCCAGACGTTCCTACGCCCTTGTTCCGATCACTCTCAAAATCAATCAAACGCCAAAACCTGTCATTGAAATTACAGATTAGGAAGAGTGCTGAGCAGAATGAGAGGCTGAAGTTCTGGAGAGAATGGAAATTCCAGGCGTGCAAGCCTATCGAAGCAGGTTTTGATAGCAGCTACATGAAGAAGAATCTTGTTGCGGTCCATGAGCTCTGGTTCGTTTTCAACAGCAAGCTTGGTGCTAAAAAGTTCTGCTAGAACAGCCATTGCAGAATCTGCACGATTTTCTGCTTCAAAACGCTGGCGGAGTTTGGCCCAGAGAACTCCAGCATTGGATTCGTTGACATACTCTGCACGCAGTTCTGCTGAAAGAAGCTTCTGAATAACACCTAAAGCACGGCTATTACGTTTGCCAGGGGTATCCTTGAAAGCTACCCCACGTGATGTGCCATCACGCTCCTTTTTGGGACACAAGCTTCGATCACTGATGATTGATCAGTGATCGGCGTCTTTCCTTCACGCTCTCTTACAGCCGTTTGCAAGGCCCCCGGTCACTACCTATGAGGGCCGTCGGGATGGTGCCCAAGTTTTGAGCTGTTTTACGAGGGTCTGATTTACTCTATTTCAGACGGACATCTGGGGCAAATTTCCAGTTTTTTCGCCCGGGAGCCGTGCATGATCGATTCTTGACCGTTTATGGACGAAATTGAGCTCAAAACCGTCGAATCTCTGTTGGTTTTGGCTCCCCAACATCCTCGTTCTGGCCCGTGATTTGGCCCCAGGTCAACTTCTCCACTGTCTACAGAAAATTTCTCGCGCTGCGCGCGATTTACTCTATTTCAGCCCGACATTGGTCAATTTCGGGCTGTTTTACTCTATTTTTCGGCCGGACATTGGGCGATTTTGGGACCTTGATTCATAGGTAGTGACCGGAGGCCTCGTTTGCATAATTCTGTGAACATGCGTTTATATTTTTCGCGCGTTACGTACGTCCTGTCAATCAACGGCAGGCTTGCCGTGGTGCTCCAACTGAGGATCTCATTTGGGCGTAGGAATTCTGCATAATCCGGTTGGTTGTTACAATTCGGCACCCACGACTGATTGACAAGCCTTACAGTTGCGGCGAGATCAATTTACTTACCAAAAATGGAAATTCCCATCAGAATCCCCCCTACCGCACAGAAAACCAGCCCGATCTGTCATGTTTCTGACAGGTTTTGGCTGAACCTTTTGGGACAAACTGGCCGGCTATCCCGGCAAAATCAATACAAAGACACAGATTTTTCTACGCCAGACATGCAGGCTTGAGGCTCTGAGCATTTCTGTCAAGTTTTCCTTCGAAAAAACTATTCGTCTCCGACAAAAGAAGTGGATTGATGGGATTTTCCAATTTTGGTAAATAAATTGATTTCGCCGCAACTGTACGTCACCCGCGAAATAAAAAAATGCATGTTCACGGAATTATGCAAACGGCTGTAGCTAGCCGGCTATGTGCTCGCTTGGAGCATCAATCCAAAGGTCGATGTGACGCGTTACTTGAATCTACGGTCGAAATAGTACAGTATGTGCCGCCGCTGTGCGATGCCACCAACTCAAGAGGTGTTCATTCTTAGAATTTTCCATACAACGTCGGAAAAGTGACTTAAGAGCCTCTTGCCCCTCCCTGGCTACGTAATGCTGATGTAAGCTTGCCTAATACGGTAATTTATTGACAGTTTTCTCACGATCTGAGGATACTTTCGCTCGAAAGTGCCGGGTTTGGGAATAATTTGCCACCAAAAACCCGTCGTAAAATGATCCCTTGGATTTTTGCGCCTTTCTGGCAGAAAATTTCCTCCATCTGGCTCGGGTCGGGGAACTCGGCAGATGGTTAGTATTATGTAATCTATTACATTTTCTCGCTCTTTTTTTCTTGACCCTCCCAAACGTGTTTTTGAAGCATTCCGCAACTTTGTCCAAAAAGTGAAATAAGAGGTCCGGAACCCACCCTCCCTCCTAAGGCTGTGTCTCGGCTTTTGCCGGTGAACACTCTCAAAACCGGACGTCCGTCCTAGACAGAATACACGATTAGCTCAGCGTCGTACGTTAGTTAACAACAACAGCTCTATTATGCACCTAGACAGAATACACGATTAGCTAGGGAATACTGTAAGTAATGTATTCCTGGGTACAGAATAATAGAAGCCTCACCTCAGCGTCGTGTTAGTTAACAACAACAGCTGAGGAAAAGCTTGGCGCGTGACGTGACGTGACATGTCACCGCTAGCGATGACGCAGTTAGATTTTAGGTTTGGCTCGCTCGCTTCCCGTTGGTTTCGACAAACACCTCTTGCACCAACTTGGGTTTTGAGTTTTTGACGCAAGCATCAGGTAAAAGACAATAAAAGAGAACGGACAGCTGGTGCAGCAGCAGCACAGTTTGCTTGGCATCCGTGCTGCTGCGCAGTAGACCTGCACTGGACCGACGCTGCCGTACCTCATATCACATTCCGCGCTTCAGCCCGCCTGCTCTCGCTCCCTCGACGACAATTAGGTTCAAACTTGCGATCGCTTAAGGCAAGTACCACTCAGTTCAAACTTCGGCTCGACTCCGATGAATTCGAAATATATAAATTCATTTTTCAGTAAGTATTCTAGTTTCAACCCCAAAGGAACTTGAGAATGTAGTTTTGGGGATAGTTCCTCCGAAGTTTTGAATGAAGTTCAACGTTCAACTTGCGACCGGAAGTTTTGAATCTGAAGTTGAACTTGTAGTCAAAGTTGAACTTGGATGAAGTTCGGCATCAGCAAAATGTAGTCTTACTGATTCTCATTTAGATCCTGGTGAGTTTTTATGTACCAGAAGTTTGAATGATCTATTGACAGAGCCCCAAACTGGAACTCATCATTCGGCTAAGACCGGCAACTACAACATCCTGATCTTGTTGATGCGCGCCTAGCACATTGATCCTTTTCTCGGCATTGTTCTCAGTTGCTTCGACTTATTCCAAAATATTTACGCTCGGCGTCACGCATCAGGGTAGTGCCGAGATGCCGTCGCGTGACCTGATCGCTCGGTGATCGTTCCCAATCGGGAAACTCACTTTCGTCGGCAGCGGCGCGTTGGCCTCGCTATAATTGCGGTTCCAATGGCTTTGATAACTCAATATAACGTGTACATGTATATGAATCTTAGGTTGAAAGCTCCAGGGAATCAATACAGGCCGAAATTAGGAGAATCTACTGTGAAATTTGTATATTTTCAGCTGTTAGGCTCAGTTTTGAGTTTTCGGCCGAATTTAGGGCTGCATGTCTGCTGAATAACGTGTTCAAGCTCCTGAATTCATTCTTGAGTCTATCAGAGGCGGAGAAAGTGTTCTGAGTACATATGGCGGAGAAATGGTGAAGAGAACCCTTTGATTTCCTTTTGGATGTTCAACTTGGCTTCGACGCGATTTTACGCCGAATATGCAGCCTCTTTGAACATTCTGAAGACGTAGTATCTTCAGGTAAGTCTAGTAGATTCTCCCCAAAGACTCACTAGAGCAGAGAGCGCCGGAATAAAGCACATCGAATTATTTTGCTGCGTAAGTGATCTGGGGAGCGTAAGTAGCGTAAGTACTTACGCGCGGTAAATTTACGGTAAGATCGTAAAGTTTGTAAATCGGCCCTCGGCTAAAGGTCCAGGGCTTCCCATACGCGGTATATGGCCGTAAATCCATCACGCCCGCTTAGCGGTGCGATCAAAATTTACTTTCTCAACTTACTGCGCCAGTGGGCGTTTTGGCCAGCGTTCCGACGCGTTTTGAGCGTGTTTTATAGTAACATGCATATGACAATATATTCTAAGCTCTAAAAAACGCGTCTTATCGACGTGTATGGCACCCAAATCAGCCAACTTACATCACCCCCATCAAAACAACACTTAGTGCAATATCGGACTTGCGCGTGCGCAGAACCGTATCAACATCCAGGGTCTAGCTAAATACATGTATATGAAGAGTTCTGGGTCATTTTCTGAGCATGGGAACCCGATTCCAACCTGAAATAATTGCTTTTTTCGTGAAAACCTCATGGATTGGAATGTGCTGCTTCCTCAGCTTCAACAGGTAGTTTAGAAGACTCTCTGGACCTCTCAATTGCGTGGTTAGGAGGTATAACATTTTTGAGTGAATATACACGAGTCCTACGTCCTGAAAAGCATGCACAAGTAGTAAAGAAGCCACTGATTCCAACTGAGGTCTATCTGTCTATCCCAAGAGCCATTAAATCAATGTACATCCCTTTCCCACTAGTAGTTCTGTTAGTATGGACTACATAATGAGTCTCTGGCCTCAGAAATACAGCTTTATTGCGCCTGGAGCTCAGCACTGAACCCGGTATGCATGTTGCCTTGTTTCTCACCCAAACACCCCCTTAAAACATGTATTTCTGTCCAAGAAGGTAGATATTGACTATAGAAACTCATCAACTGAGATTAGCTTCCAATTAGAGCACTCAGGATGAAGGACCGCGCGAGGTTGCACTTTGGTTCCTAAACAGGAAATATATTGACAGCTGATGCGATTTTGATGCCGGCTCGGCGATTTACCGTGACGTGACATATTTACTGATCAAAACGTAAATATAAGCAGATAAAGAGACTTCTTCCTAACACCTGATGTACTGTATAAGCTTCATTTTTTTCTTATCATCCTTTACCATTATCTGTATCAAATGTAAATACCATGTAATATTTCCCCCCCAGATGTCAACCTGATCGAAGCTGTTGCTTCCCGTGTCGCTTCGTACAGACTCCTCGTCATAATTCTCCTGAGTCCCATTCACTTTGAATGCGAGGCTAGCATCCAAGCTTCTGAAAATTTTCATCGCTTTGGAGAAAAGCTAATGTTGTGAGCTAACCACCGTTGCAACTTTGAAGAGATGACACTGTTTGTTCACTTTGAGACAGGGCAAGCGCCCACACATCAGTCTCTCGACACATTTGACTTTCTAATACCTCGGTTGTGTTGAAAGGGACTGGGCCTTGAGAGATGAACACCATAAAAATTGGTATAATTATAAGTCGGCTTTTGTGGTCTGAATTCAGGAATCCACATACCATAACATCTGCTTGAATCAGATAGATCTAGAATTGTGTTTCACGAAGTACACAAATTAGGACTAGAGGTTTATTCTCACCTGCCAGTAGTTGAGTGTCTTTCAGTAGGACAAAGTGGGTCCTGACTTGATTCAAGTGGAAAACTTGACCGGAAAAAGCAACATTCTGCCATCACGGTGACTGGTGTATTGAGAGATATTGGCTTGGTTCACAATTGGGTTGCCCAAATCAACCGGTGAAATGGCAGAGCAGCTTCATACCCGAATCAATATTGAGAATTGATGAAGCAAGACTTATGAATACAGAAACTCTAACCTGAAGACCCCTGATGGTTGATTGTAGAGGGCACCACAGATGAGTAGCGAAATTGAATCACAGGTGAACATCTTATTGAACTGCGAGGTTAGTGAGATTAATTTGAAGAAGGGAAGGAACCATACAGACTTATCTGTGTTTGAATGAAAACCCATTGACACTCCGTCTCTGACAAGGTTGAAGGCCGTTGCCTAAATTGAGGCGTTGGGAACTACGAGTCTACGACGCGTATTCAGATCGAATTCAGATGCCCGTTCAGTCGGTGATAATAAGTTCAAATTACCTTTGTGTTGATCGATAATATACATACTGTATGTGTGGATGCGTGCTTCGACTCGGCATAGGTTGCTTTCAGAATTGTTAACCAGTGGTAAAGTTAATAATTCAGTCGTTCACCTGACATAACTTTGTCGTAGTAGGGGAGGAACTCCGATCCGAAGAAGGGGAGATGAGTGCGGAAGGACATGTACATGCGAATTTCGATCTGCTCGGATTTCCCGAACACAGTCAGTTGAACATTAACAGCGCTGGATGGGTTACTGGGTAGGTATTACTAGGTAAGTGGCAAAACTCGAAGCTTAGAACATCCTTGCCTAGTACTTATTGGTATCTCCGAGTCAGATTGATTCAGGGTCAGCGGGAAACTGTATTGCCCACCTCAGCCATGATTTGAATCCCGACAGCTCAACACAACCTCCAAAAAATTCAGTCAGCATGAGTTTTTTAGTCAATAGGCGGAGACAGAAAGCGATAGACTTGGAAGAGATGGACTTGTTGAAGCGTAAAAAAAAATGGATATAATCTTGGTCCTCAAGTTTGAGTGGGCGGAAATTTTGAATCGCTCAACGCCGATTCAAAAATAATGCATGAAAATCTGTTGATGTGAAGAACTTTCAATATCAACAGTCAGTAAGTTGAAGCTCTCAGAACTTTCCTGGAATTCGAGTCTAGTCCGTTGATAGTCAAGACATTGGAGGTGGGTCCCAAATGGTATTGAAGTTTGAAATCCCGGATTCAAAAACTAGTAGATTTGATTCCGAAAAATCAAAAACCTGATGAAATGAATAGTCTATTGACAAGACTTTGTTCCACAGTAATTTACTCGGCTGCAATGTAGATTAAATTAAGGCAGCAAGCGCAAGAAAAGGGATAAAATCCGCGCACCGAGACGTCAAGAGACCGGTTCATTGAATCAACAAAGAAGAAAATTGATTAGAACAAAATGTGTCTAACCTCCGAGTCGAAGAAAAGGCTGCCAATTCTGTAAACTCAAGCACTGTGTGATTACAAGTTCACAACCGAATAAGTAGTGACTGACAACATCAACAGCAGAGCTCCCAAAGCTTTAAATTTCTTGAGAAATTCAATGTGAATGGAAACGGCCCAGTAATACAATTCATAATGTGAGCAACTCGTAGCAACCCTAGCTCAGCATCGGCATGTATCCCAACTGTGATGGAGTTGAATGAAGAACTCACAGAAGGCTGATCCTCCGAGATTTGAATTAACCTTTTTCTGTAAAGTCCCAGACACAAGTCAGTTTGAGACTTCGAGCGCTCCTAATCGAGGGTGTTGAGTCAGTGTTGAGTCAATGTTGAGTCCTGAAGAGTTTGAATTATGACGATCTTCGAAATGGCAGATCATTGGGACAGAAAGACTTTTTAGAAGAGATAATACTTTGAGAAGAGGTGTAGGAAATGGTGTAGAATACCTGTATAGTGCCTAGCGACTCGAAGTGCAAGCTTGGGGTTAGATTGATGGGGAAACCGATTCGGGGCGTGTGATCCGCCATCACATAAACTGATGATCATTGATGCATGATAGTGGCTGGGCCCATCAAATCTGCCAACGAAGTTGAACTTGAAGTTCAAGCCCCAAAACTTCGACCACTGCCAAACCTCGTGTAACAAGTGCCATTTGTGATCTTCGTCCTCTCCAAACCGCTCAACTTCCAGCTAGGCGCGTTGTGAAAGAGTGACTGTACCAGCCTCCAAGTCCTGGTCAACGCGCATCCCAAGCAGCCGATCATGTAGTGTTGCCGCGGCTCGGCTCAGCTCGGCTGAGCCGATAGAGCCGAGCTATTTTAAGCTGAGCCAGCCGTTGCCAAGGCAGCTCCACGTGGCTCGGCTCAGGCTCAAGCCGGCTTGAGCCCGGCTCAGCCGCAGCTTGCGACTTTCCACCACATCGCCTGCTGTGGTGCTCTCGGTGCGCTCATTGCTCCCAAATGCTCACCTGTCTTCCTCCTTCGATGTCTGGCTTCTACTCCCCGCGTTTCAATCGCCCACGTGTCCGCTGTCCTGGTCAATAGAACTCTCATCTCGGCGACAATACTTCATGTTTCTGCTGGATAAAGGCAAACTGAGGGTAAATGGCGATGCATTTGCCTCTTCCCCTCCAGAAGACCAAACCCACGCCGCGAACTGTGACTGTCACGCCGTCACATTCGCGAAGCCAATTTCCCTCTACTTACCCCAGGCCCGCCTTATTTTGCTGGAATTGCCCTCCCACTGGCGCACATCTGTTATCTTGCATACCAGTGGTGTTTTCCCTCAATTTTTCCACTGCTTCCGGTCGGTCAACGCAAAAATTGGCATCCCCGCCGACATTTGCGGCGCACCACTGCGTGGAGCTGCCGCGCGGCGTGTATGACAATTTTCTTGTTGACCGACCGGAAGCAGCTCCAAAATTTCGGAGTACTTGCCGCTGTATTTTCGTGTTGAATAGGCTTTTTTCTTTGTTTTGTGAGTGGTACTGTGTTGCGGGCGCCGGCCCGGACGGCTGGGGTTTTCCACCCCAGACCCCGACCGCTGCGCGGCGCTTTCCGCTCGCCGCGGAGGCCCACTGCGTGGAGCTACTTAGCGCTCGCCGCGCGGCTCAAAATAAACATGTACAGTTGTTTGATGACGAAATAAAAACACAAGGGTGGGGATCGAACTTGCGACCACCCGCAAAACATAATAGCTATGCAGCCATACACAATACCCATAGAAGAACGAACAGATACAAGTCTGTGGATCATTAACTATATCATAGGGATTCTACACCGTCACACCGTCACTGTGACAGTTCGCGGCGTGAGTTCAAATTCCCACTCCAGGGTCGCACTCCGGTGTTATGCTCGCAGCACGCTCGTACAAGAAGTCAGTAATCTACGCCTTTTCTTCCCAGTTTTAATTTCCTCAAACGGATCGCGCACCGATGTAGTACTACATTCGCTCGAACATTTGCAGGGCTCCGTATGGACATATGTCAGGGTCGACCTTCTATCCGTGTTTTGGGGTCCTGAATCTATCTTCGTGCGTTCGGTACCCCAGACCTAGCTACACTATAAGTATCTCATGCCTAACTTTCACAGGTTTTGTCGACATTCCAATGCCTGCTAACTGTCGCCCGACTACAAACGGTATATTCTTCACGCCTTGCTTACTGCTAATCCTTGCTTGATACAATACAGAACACTCACCGGCCCAATCGCACGCCAGTCAAGGCAGTCACGATGCAACTGAACAAGACGAGACGTCATCTACGCCTCATTCACCTCCTCAGCCTACAACGAGCCACCAGCGTCAACCTTACCCCCGCCCCGAATCTCCCGTGCTTCCCATCGAACGAGGTAGCGAGAATTCTGCGACACGTAGGTTTTCTATTCCCCCCCCCCTTTTTTTTTGTCGTTTTAGCTTGATCTCACGACCAATTTCAGTCCGCCCGGAGGTCTACACTCGCGACCTCTTCAATAACCACGTTCTACACACTCCTGCTCCCTGCACCGATCGTCCGTGTGTAAATTTTGCCGGACCCGCCAGCGGTGACGAAGAATCTTGTTCCGATATGCCAGCGACTTGTCGCTGTCCTTTGCCGACTCGCACGACTTCCTCCGGCCCTTGCCAGCCTCCTTTCACCCCACTCACATTTCGGAGACAGTCCAATCAAAGCACCGAGCGCTCTGGGTCCGTTCAGGACATCTCTTTTCACGGTGTGTATTGTGAATGCTTATTCATATGAATGCTTTGATTGACTGGATCCCCCCACCTTGGATGCATCACTGCGGACAACGCGGAAAGCAATGCCACTTTCATGGCTGAATTCAGAGACTCTCTATCAAAAATGGTCAGAGATTGAATTCCATCTCGAGAATGCTGACAGACGAGTAGATAGGGTGAATAGAGGCAGAGGCCAACGGCAGCGAATACTAAATACAGATGTTTGAGTCCGTTTCTTCCAATCCCACATTCTCGTTGGCAACTCAATCCTCCGATGTATAATCATCACTTTACAACATATGACTTCAAGTTTTTGTACGATGCACTTTACAATGAGCAAATGTTACTGGATCTGTCTGTGAGAGTCGTGATGACTGTGAATATGTTTGTACGATGCCTGAGTCGTACTAAATAGCACAAACTGATGACGGGTCCAAACCAAGCATCGTTCTCAACCAAATTCTCGCTTAGAGGCCGATCCCAAGCGACAAGGGTATATGAGAGGATGCTGGAAGACAACCGTTCAAAGAGTACTTAGTTCCGGTGTCGGGTGGAGGGCAATGCAAGTCGGTAGATGGATTCAAAGTGCAGATTCAATGTTAGGAGAGCAAGAGATACAAGAAAATTCTAGCTCGGAACTACAAGATGTCGTCGGCGACAGTCACCAAGAGGAATTATCATAATCACCTTGTCCGCCCCAGGCCCACTTGACCCACGAATCAATTCACACAAGCGAAAAGCCAAGAAACAAGCCCGTGAATTGCCTCGTATGAAGAAGAAATAGCTGTGGCGTCCCCAAGAGCGATGTAGGTGGTGTAGGAGCGTTCCACTGTGAAAAAATGTGAAGTCAGCTCTCACTCTCAAAGAAAGCCAGAGTTAAGCGCCAAAGTAACCCCAGGTGTGCGCGTAAACCGGAGGTGTGGTGTTAAAACTTGGTTAAGCCCCTGCTTTAGCATCCAGATGAAGGCTAAGTACATCGTCTGAGCAGTGGATGGGTGGAGATAGCGAGAAACTTTGATTTCGACTTGGTTTTGACCGCCATCGCTCCCTAATTGCCCGTAAGACTGCGGTGGGAGGCTTGCTGGAGGTCGCCCGTCTCGTATTCAGGGACTACAAAGCTTCTGAAAGGTAGAAAAGAAGGCCAAGTCATCATAGCGGCCGTCGAGATGCGTAGAAAGAAATTTTTTGTCTGAGCCGTTGCAGAGCCGTGACTGAGCCGCAAGCTACATAAGCCAGCCGTCAAAAATAGCTCGGCTCGGCTTGGTGATGGCTGGTGATGGCTCCAGAGCCATCAAAAGCCGAGCCGAGCTAGCCGAAGCCGAGCCGCGGCAGCACTAAGCCGATGTGTGTCCCCCACATCTTTAATATCCCAAATCTTCGCCAACTCCGCCTTCCTCGCCTCTGCCTCCTCCACCGACGACGACGCTGTGCCATGGATTAGGTATTAGCCTTGGATGCCTTGCGTCAGTCATGTACCACTTGTTCAGGTGCCAAACCAATTACCAGATGCCATGTAGATTCAGTTGACGCAGCATAGGTAACGTCAAAGCGTCAAGTAAATCTTCGCGAGGTGAGTCCTCCGCATTTCCTATCACTGTCAAGCTCTGCAATTTTGGAAGACTTGGGATCGCGGGGAGAAGATCGTCGCAGTCCACTATCACTGCACGAAAGCACGAAAGATTCTTAGCTTCACTAAGAATTGTCGCGCACTCTTGCGGAGAAAGAAGGGTTGGCTCCAAATGAGATAGGTTAGCCCACGGCAAAGCGATAATGTCGGGCTCGAAGCACACGGATAACCTCACAGAGTGCAGTTGAGGAGCATCGCTGAACATATGAGATCGGATGATCTGGGCCTGGCATGGGGACATCGCACGGTCGATGCTCAACCATGCCCGCCACAACGAGCCGTCTTCGCCCACTGCTTCCCAAGAATCTTTTTGTCTTTTCGACTTTTTTCACAACTTTTTTTCCATGTCTTCTCAAAACAAGAGAATAGAGCCTTTGCGGTGAGCCGCCACAGGAACTGGCGGCTCGTGCCACACAACGACTGCTGATGCTACTGGGCCAAGTTAGCCACCTTGAGATGTCCTTCATAACAGCTGCTCAGGGTGGCTTACTTGAGACCCGGTGCTTAGTGGGTCGTGAGAAAAATTAGCCGCCAGCAGCTACCGCAAAGGCTCTATTGTCTTTTCTAGCTTTTTTGACTTTTTGACTTTTTCTACTACTTTCTGCTTGCACGGGAATCTATATCAGAGACACTTCGAATCATGTAGATTCTGGATAAACAATCCAGACTTGAGTAGGGTAGATTCAATTGCTACATCCCAAAACTCCCCAACACAAAGGCGGTTATCGGGGCTGCACGGATATCGATATCGTTGAAACCGGCGAACGCAAGCAAAAGATACCAAGTCATTCAATCTCCAATGATCCCATCACGAGATGATGGTTACCGTTTGGCAGGATCAAGGCAGGATTGCAACGGATACTGCCCCTCCCCTTCTCCGAGTCTTTTTCAAGTTTCAAGTATTCCACCTCCTCAAGCCTTATCTTAGGCTGAACGCGATGGACAATGGCGGCCAGGGATCGGGTATAATGAGGATGCGGTCAAATCTACTTGGGATCCTCTGTCGCCGCAACCATCGCGTCTCTCTGCTGTTTTAATGTCGAAAACTTGGAGTTTCCCCACATTGGCTGCTATCGCACGGTTATTCATGTGTGTATAAGAAGCCCTTTGCTTAATTGCGCGTCTTCATTGATATTTTCAGCCCGCGCGTGAAGTGTACTCTCAGGAGCTTGCTCCTCTCGATTATTATCTGTTGGGAGATATTGTCTCTGCGTATTGTTTTCTATCCATTTTCACACCTCTTTGAGCTGACCCCACGTTCAAGATGATTCCTCTCGGACCTCTAGACAGCATCAGCCTCCGCACACACGCGACCGTCAACGTCTGCGGTATTCCAAGCAACATCAATAAGGAAAATTTGGCTCAATCTTTCCGCAACCAGAACTTCGAATAATGTTTCCCCATTCATTGTGTATTCCCTGCGATGCCGAGGTGGGAGAACTTAACCAACCGACTTTCAGTAGGCTGTAGTTGACAGACCTACTAGCACCATGTATTGGTGTAACACTGGGATGAGCACACTATGCACTCAACATCTGAAAATGAGTAGTCGTTTCATGACGAAAATTCATGATGTTTTGTCATGAATCCATATTGTCACAAAAGCAAGTTTCTGAACATCATGAAAGCCGTCTTGAAATTCATAACGTCGTTCATGACAAAACATCATGAAACCTGAATTTCATAACAATCTGCATGAATTTCATGATGAATACTTTGCACAGTGGATATTGTTGGTCGCACAGTGGTTCTGAAACCCAAGCTCGATCGACTCGAAAATGGGTCCGGTTGTAGAGACGTCGACAGTAAAAACTAGACGAGCATTCTTGAGAGTCAGTTGGGCGTTTTCAATCTCTTCGGCACTCTTCCAGAGGCGTGGAGACAGGTCAAGAGGATCGTTGAAGTCAGAGGTATCAAGCTAAACGAATCAGGTCAACGAAAGATTTGAAACAATTTCAAGGAGTCGTTTACGCACCACCTTCGGTAAAATGCCGCACCAGATAGTGGCTGAGGTCGGTGCACTGGTTACCGCGAAGTCGTTCAATGTCGTTCAACAGTGACCCAGTCCTACGACCCACAAGCCCCCGCCCCCAAATGATGCCTGAGCCCTCTCAAACGTGCGTCTTATCTATTTCACTATACTCACAATTGTACCCCCGAGGGGCTTAGACCCCAACTTGCTTTACAATCGCGTACTAAGTACGCGCATACGTTTATCATCGTCCTCGCGGGCATGATTTTCAGTCTACCGATGAATCCACCAGGACTACGTACAGAATAGCCACGAATGTAGAGTACAGAGGATGCCTACCATGTCTTTAGGGACGCAGGGCAAATAACAAGGATTAAAACTTAGAAGGAAAAAAAAAAAAAAAAAAAGGTCGTGATGACTCAGGGGCTATGGTCCTCGCAAACGCACAAGAAAGCGCTCGGAACGGTCGAGAACGCGACCTACGACGAGAAGCATCGTTTTGACAGCTCGCGTACCAAGCTGCAGGGCGAATTGCGAGCCGTACTCGTGGTTCTTCCAGAGGAGCTTCATGGAGTATGGGCGATATACTGTGCAATAATTAACCTCTGTTTCCAGGGTTTTTGAACACAACTTACATCTCTGGCGGCATCTTTATCTGCTTGCATCTCCATGTTGGTTGCATCTCCTATCTTGGTTGCATCTTACTTACATCTCCAAGTTGGTTGCATCTCACGGTTGTCTCCGCGAAGGCTTGGCATTGCGGAGGTAAAATGATCGGCCATCAGAGTGTGATCGCTGGATTCGGCTAGTCGAACAGTAATTTCGGGGTGAGTTTTGATAAACTATGGAACGGCCCGCAAATGTTCAGGCAAGCACAGGTCTCCATTTACTAGTTTGGGGAATAAATTTTGAGGGAATCTGTAAAGGAAAGGCGGTGGAAATCCTGTCTCTGCACAAAGATGAACATGGACTCTCTGACTCTGAAAATCAAAGAAAATGTGCTTCGTTTTCTGAGAGGAGACATTTCAAAACTCTCCTTCGCTCTCCTCCAGTTTACGCCCAGGCTCGGGCATTGTACCAAATCAAACCGCTTGATTAGTCTCAATCTTCCACATTCGCCGAGCCTGCCAGTGATGCCGTCGATATCGGCACGACCGCGATCATTAGCGAAACTTGGAGATCAGCAAGAGGTCAGTAAATTCACGGATAATTTGCCAAACAGATGACAATTTGGTAGCCGATAATATGTCCAGCAAGATGTATCCACCAATGAAGTTGTACCCAACCTCGCAACATAGTTGTAAGTTGCAGCCATAAGCTTGCAAGTTGCATGAAAAAGTTGTAAGTAGCAGTAAGTTGCGACCAAAAACCCTGTTTTCAATCAAGTTGTAATCACTCATAATTTTTGCACAGTATATGTGCCATAATGGAGACGTGGGGAAGACATGGTTTATGCATACGGTACGTGCACATTTTTTATCTCTCGCGTAACGCTAAAACTTCGGGTCAGTTCAATTCAGCAATGGATAGGCAGTGGTCCAATACCTCCAGTCGCATCCGCAACGACATCGGAGCTGTATTCGTTGCACATCTTCACCCCCGTGTAAAGGATGGCCTGGATATACTGTACCCTTTCATTTATTTGACGCGCCGGCTCTGCATAGTGACGGCGCGGACCGCCTCAATGTCGACACATTCCTGAATCATAAACTGGTTATGCATGTAAGCGTCGTCGAAATTGTAGCACGCCCAAACTCACTCTTTAGATCGCTGTCGCCATCATTTACGGAAAGAAAAAGGCCAACAAGATGGCGAGAAATCAACCGTGCTCCTCCGGTCCACGTTGCATGAGGGAAATTCACAATATCTCGAATTTTACGCCAGGTTTCATCGCCTGCGCTGGTACTATTGTGAGTCCGAATGCTATTGAAAGCTGAGCGCTCAGTTACCTCTATGAAAAGACACATGGACGTCGAGCTCAAGAAGCGACGCCAGCAAACCGGAATTAACTGATAGGCTTATTTATAACTGTATTTTTCGTCAAATACTATTCACTTTGCGAAATGTACAACTCACAACCCACGAGCGCACTTGGAATGCACAGCGGCATGTCATTTGCGCACAGGTAAATGATTTTCAACCTGCAGCCAGCCACACTGCACATACTCCCAGTGCCAGTTCCGTGGTCATCCCAAACAATATAAATTTTATTTGAATTTTATATGACCCTCAGGAACATTTCCAAATTGTGGGAATCTACCGGGATATCCCGACAATGAGTCGTTTGAACGTTTTGTTGTTTTTTCTGACATTGTTTTGGCAATATTCCTACTCGGAGTAATGACCGACTGTCTGGAGCTACATAATACAACTGTATAGAGATCACTGGCAATCATGAGAGAACATGGGAGCGGTGCATTGGACCAAATCACCCGGCTCTGAGAAACACAACTATTTCTGACATACTATCGCCGACAATATTAATCGTATACAGTTCATCGCTCATTTATTGGCTCCCGGACGTAAAAGATGCAATAGTTTCTTCTGCAAAGGAATGCCGAGAATACTTAAACTCCGCTGATGGATTGCCGGTGCCGGCTCTACTGTCATGAAGCATTAATTTGGGGCTTGTAGCCCTCAAAATGATGATCTTGAGAAGTCAACACTGGTAAGTTCACCAGCAAATCGTGCTGGGAGCTGTGCACACGGGCCAATAATCATGCGTGGTGCAATGTGTATTGTGCACAAAAGTTACGTGAATAATTTTTGACGATAAATACCGTCATACTTATTCTTGCTAAGAATCGATTCTTCGTTACCTTCTCGAGGGGCTTCGTAGTCGCTCTAAGCCCGTTCTCGCGCTTTTCAGGGAATGGGACGAAGAAATCTTCCCAGAGAGCGAAACGAGCCTCGGTGCTGTGAAAGAGATGGATGTCGGTGCGAGTGCTGGGGACCTGAATGCGGCGTTGGACGCAATCAGGAGTGCTGAGGTCGAGGAGGACGTTGAGATGGGCGGTGCTGATAATACCGGAAACGCGGGAAATGGCGAAGAAGAGGGTGACGAGGACCAGTACTAGTAGATCACTCAAATAATGGAGTTGTGGAAAAAAATGTATTGTTATTTTTAAAAGAACGAGTTTTAATTGCAATCTTCTCGTCAAGCGCTTGCGTGGGGCGGAGGGTGTCGGGGGGATGTTCTCGCTGCCTGATGTGTACATTGGCAGCTGCCGAAGCTGAGCTTCGAGGGCCCTCACGGAGCATCTCATCCATCTCCTGGCTCATTGCCTCCCTTTCGGGAGTACTGAGAAGCAGGGAGCTGCGATGGATGAGGGGCGAGTCTGGCCGACCGAGCGGGGTGTCGCTCCCGACACACGCGTCGTGATAAAGGCGGGGTCGCTTATGTGATGGAGGAGCGCTGGGTGGGCTGGACGTCGCAGGTTGGGTCGTAGCTGGACGGAGGTGATTAAGGGCGAACTATATACGGCTCGGATTAAGCAAGGATTAAGTACGCAGGAACGTCTGGGTTTACGAGACTAGAGACTAATGGTTGCGTGCATTCAACCGTCCATCTGTATCATCGACTGGCGTCTTAATCCTGTGAATCAAAGTTAGTGAACAAGAAAGAACACGCAACCATTTCACCGCTGATGATGATACATAACCTTTTAGCACTTCACACTCTCGCCTATGCTGTTTTACCCAATCTTCCCTCTGGCATTCCACGCCACATTAATATACTGCTTTGCATTTTGAGCACGTTTTCAAGTGGTGTTGTGTGCGGCACTGCAGTGATCGTTGAACCAATTATGTAGGATAATTAGCAAATGAGGTCTGACTGCAGCACAGAATTCGGTGCCTTGGGCGAGCCAAGTGTCATATAACTCGCAAAATCGCCGAGCAGTGCCAAGACAGCCGGGCAGTTCGTGAAAAACGGCGTGGAAGGCTACGAGTGCTGGCATGGTTGTGGGCATCAGCTCCTCGGGCCTCGGTTGCAAAGAGTCAGGTTCAACGCGGTTTGCGATATCAATAAGTTGATCAAGGGTCCGGCCCATGGCGGAACATGCGGGATCCTGGATTGTCTTCGACAACGACTTCCATTGCACCGCAAAGTCGGCGAGGGGGTTCACGAAAGACGACATGCGATGGTTCTTGGATGGTTCAACTCTTGTCACTGACACGTGATCAATACGTCTTGCCGGGCCACCCTCGGGCCACCCCCCAAAAAATGATGGGGCCCTAATCCAAACTCTACTCTGTAGTACTCAACTTGCATCAAAAGTTCCAGAAATGGGCTGTTCTTTTTTTTTTGGGGGTGGCATCAGACCCCGCCGCACTGTACTTAAGGTTACTGTACTAATCCGACCGGTTGTTCACGTTATGCGGGAATTTGAACTCACGCCGCGAACTGTCACAGTGACGGTGTGACGGTGTAGAATCCCTATGATATAGTTAATGATCCACAGACTTGTATCTGTTCGTTCTTCTATGGGTATTGTGTATGGCTGCATAGCTATTATGTTTTGCGGGTGGTCGCAAGTTCGATCCCCACCCTTGTGTTTTTATTTCGTCATCAAACAACTGTACATGTTTATTTTGAGCCGCGCGGCGAGCGCTAAGTAGCTCCACGCAGTGGGCCTCCGCGGCGAGCGGAAAGCGCCGCGCAGCGGTCGGGGTCTGGGGTGGAAAACCCCAGCCGTCCGGGCCGGCGCCCGCAACACAGTACCACTCACAAAACAAAGAAAAAAGCCTATTCAACACGAAAATACAGCGGCAAGTACTCCGAAATTTTGGAGCTGCTTCCGGTCGGTCAACAAGAAAATTGTCATACACGCCGCGCGGCAGCTCCACGCAGTGGTGCGCCGCAAATGTCGGCGGGGATGCCAATTTTTGCGTTGACCGACCGGAAGCAGTGGAAAAATTGAGGGAAAACACCACTGGTATGCAAGATAACAGATGTGCGCCAGTGGGAGGGCAATTCCAGCAAAATAAGGCGGGCCTGGGGTAAGTAGAGGGAAATTGGCTTCGCGAATGTGACGGCGTGACAGTCACAGTTCGCGGCGTGGGTTTGGTCTTCCGTTATGCGTGACGCCGGGTTGTGAACTGAACAATTTTGAACAGGGTGACGGGTGACGGGAACGCCCAAAAAGGGCAAGAAATCGAAAAAATATCCGGCCGGCATCTGCCGAGCAATGCCGGCCTACCATATATGGTAATTTTGATGTGATTGACGTGTTGTGAACAACTTGTCCAGTGAACAATTTGGGTGACGGGTGACACCCAGTGAACAAACGGTCGGATTAGTACAGTACTAGTCCGCCAAATCCGGTCTTGCTCGAGAAAAGCCCTCTGCCCTCCCCCCCACTCCCCCCGCAATGACAGCCACGTGCCGTACTGTACCTCCCTGTATGGAAGCAACCGTCGAGGGACCGTGACAAAACGGTTGCCTTGTTTTCAGGCAACCGACCCGCCGTGCTCGGAGCCGTGACCGTTGCCAAAGGAGGCAACCATCTCGCTCAAAAAACTCGGGAAGACAAATTGTCGAATTCACTACAGCACACAAGGTAAGCACAGACTCAACTGTGACGTATGTTCCCAGGCAGAAAACTTTTTCTTCGTGCTGTGTCACGATTTTTTCAAGGCATCGGCCTCAACCGTGACCATGACCACCTCAAAAAGAGGCAACACAACCGACCCCACCGTTACCGTGACGGTTGCTCCCATACAGGGAGGTACAGTAGTACGGTTGGCCGGAAGGCCGCAGTTGACTTTGACTTTTGATTTCTGTCATCGGCTGGGATAATTCTATTCAGAAACCCCGGTTAACCTTTGTGCAGAAACCCAGGGTTCAAAGATTTTTCCATTTTGGGTAGATGATTGCCCCGCAGTGCCGGGCGCCTCGGTATGTGCGGCAACTACTGTTGAGTTCGATTTTGACTGTTTTGGGCTCTGAATAAGACTATGATTGTTTGCTTTTAGCGTTCGAACACCACTTTCTGAGGTCGAGTTCCACAAACAAGATTCCGTTACTTACCCTGTGTCACAACTAGAGTCACTCTCAAGTCACCTTTGCGTGTACGCTTACTGTCCCCCGCTTTAATAAATCTGTCCCAGACATGACTTTTCTGACTCCTCACCTTAACGGATGGGTCCCCATGTTGATGGGTTACTGAACCGCGGCCGAAACAAATTTGTGAGGCGCACACTCTTTTTTCGTCATACAATTTAAGCATTGTTGTCCTTGAATCAAAGGCTTTCAGTCCTTCTAACCATTCTTTGTTGTTCCCTTACCATAGTAAATATGTTCCGCTGGAATAGATATTCGGTCCGCGGGACCAATCCTTTATGACCTTCGGCCATCATTTTCTTGTCCCGGAGGCATCACGTTCCCGTCCTCCCATCAATGATTTCCTGTCCAGCCGACAAACACTTTCTGTCCACTCTTTACGGATCTCACCAATGACGCCAACAAGGTACCTGATGTTATATACCATTCGAACCCATTTTCTGAGTAGATTACAGCAAAATTGTTCTCCAGGCCATATTTGCACCTCCTGAGATATAATATCCGAAATTCGGCCAATTTCGGCAGAATACCCGGTTTTAGAGGACTTGCAACATTCCGTCGAGGCAAACTCACTCGAATCCCATCGCGCTAACCAGCTCCCAAGTATCAATGAGGTATATTGCTCATTTTAGATGTGCTTGAGCGTCCGGATGACCATTGTCCGTTTGTTTTATTTCCTTATTTGGCTATGCCACCCGTCAAGCGTCGAAATGGCCTGTCCGGCCATCCACTGTACACAATTGGACCCTGTCATCAGACAATGGATCTCTGGTAGCACCCATTGTGAGTGGCATGTCTGACTCTATCTCCTTTTTTGGACACAAAAGAGCCCCGGCTCATGTATATAAGGAGGCATGCTTCAAGCTCCACTGCATCCAGCCCTCACTCGATCTCCAGTCTTGTTCGTTGATATGGCTGGCCCCCGTCTCATACAAACCAGCTTCAGGTCGATTGTCGGTGCTTGGATCCACCCTCGTTGTAATAGTTGTGCATATCATCGACACGGCTGGCCACCGTCACTCCTGTTGAACAGCACCTCTATCTCTGACTTGGGTGTTTTATGCTGGCGGCGTTGCGCCATATGCCGGCTTAAGAGTTGGGAGGGCGTTGCGCCTAACCAATTCTTTGCGTTTGATTTTATTTGGGTTGCTGGGTATCATGCTGGTGGCGTTGCGCCATATGCCGGCTTAAGAGTTGGGAGGGCGTTGCGCCTAACCAATTCTTTGCGTTTGATTTTATTTGGGTTGCTGGCTATCATGCTGGCGGCGTCGCGCGCCATGCAAGCTCGGGAGTGTGGAAGGCATCACAGCTATCCAATTCTTTTGGATCAGAGGCGGCACTGATTCGCCTTTGTTTGCGTAGCCCAATTCGACGGCGGGTGACCTGACAAAGATTGAAGGACTGATAGATAGTGACACCCAGATCGGGTGACTTGCTCGTTCGAAATACCACTCGAGTCTCAATCAAATCTGGTGAGTTCTTCAAATACCCTGTTGTAATAAATATGTGCAGCCGTAATAGGTACTGTGGCTGCATGGCCAACCATTTAGGTCCCTTGACCATCAATTTTCTGTCCTTGGCGCATCAGATTTCTGTCCCACCATCAATGATTTCCCGTCCACCCGACAATGACTTTCTGTCCACTCTTTAAGGATCTCACCAACGACGCACACCAGGTGCCTGATGTTATATACCATTCGAACTCATTTTCTGCGTAGATTCCAGCAAAATTGCCTCCCAGGCCATATATGCACATCCCGAGGTATGATATCTGAATTTCGGCCAATTTCGGCATAATACCGGGTTTCAGAGGACTCGCAACATTCCGTCCAGGCAAACTGAATAGAATGATAGGTCTCAATCAGAATTTGTCCCATATTGTGGTTGAAACATGCGCGAGGTCGTAATTCGAAAGTTCGGGGCGCGGTTCAACGACAAATAGATTGTGAATCAGAATGATTTCAGTTCATGAGCTAAGTCTAGCTTAACAGAATAAACCTTCAGCAGTGGAGAAACAGTTTGGAACTCGTTGTAGTGCTTCTTTGTTTTGTGGCTCCTTCAGCCTCATCGAGCGATCACCAACTATGTTCAACTCCAACTTGAATATTGGAGTCCGTTTGACGTGACGGATCAAAGGGATCTTCGCTGTCAAACTTCACCTGTCTTCTCCACCATTGTCTTCGCTCTGAGCCTTTGACTTCATGTCGAGCTCCTTCCGTACTTGTCCAGACTTCGCGTCGGACAAAGGGTTTGACTTTGCATTATCAAAGTTAGCGCTGTGCGCTGTGCGTTGCGCAATCACGGGAACCATCAATATCTCGGACACCTTGAAATCCGACTCGGTATCTCAAGTCGTCAATCAGAATCAAGTGCCCAGGCAAATCCCTGCCTTCAATGAGTCCAATATCAATGCTGCTTGCGCACATAAACACAATCAGAGAATTAACTTTATTGAACAGGAGGGGCAAAGGCAATGATCTTTTGAGAGGTATGAGATTTTCTTCCTTTTACGGCAAGAGACTCAATAAGATCAAACAAAAGCTCGAGTCTTGTAGGTGCGGAAAATCTCAGGCTCCGTGTTGGAATTTTATGCCTTTTACATGTTCCCAAGACACTAGTATTACACTCTGTGTACTTGAATTACAATAGACAGCCATGCCTCAGGAGTTATGACAGGTTCAATCTCGAATCAGAGTCGATTTGGCTCTGTTTACTTGTACCCTTCTTGGCAACCGTCTCCATCTTTGTCTCTCCCTTCACCAATTCATTTTAGTCCTTCATGGAGCAGGTAGTTCTGCCTCCTTCCCTCTTATCTCAGGCTCAACGAGTTTTTACAGGCTCCACCGTTTTATTCTCTAGCACCGGAGACAATGAGCGAGATTTTTGCGCTTCTCCCGCGACCAAGCAGATCTGCTGTGCTGCAAGTGTCGAAGGTGTTTATGGCGACTGCAGAGGCTACCAAAACGCTCTGGACAGACCTGGATTTTGGTCCTGCGTCTGAGGAGCAGGATCTAGTTGCTGCTGGACAATGGATGAAGCGCTCGGGCTCGCTTCTTCTCAATGTAATCATCCGGAGAGATCCAGCGCGGGTTGACCACCTCAATAGCCCACCCCTCATGCGGCTAGGGCACATCCTGCAGATCATCTCCCTTGACCCCCACCGAATTCGGGAATTAACTTTCCAAGGTCCCCACACCGATGCCGAAACTGTACACGACTTCTTGCTCATGCATTCGTTCCCAAGCCTCCTCTCTCTCACAATCAAACTCGAGACACACTGGATAACTATCGTGAATTATGGAGCGCCGGCTGTCGTCACACTGGCTCATCCCCCTCTCATTTTTCACGCCTCGTACAACTTGGTTAATTTGCGTCGCCTTCGCTTGATACACTTCCCGCCTTTCCTACCCGTCTCCCCTCCAAACGCTAGTAACTTGACTGAGGTCGTCTTTGGGCCAACCGGGGGAATACGGGCTCCCCCACTTCAGTTCAAGGAGGCTCTCGAGAGCTCGCCCAACCTCGAACGGCTTGGATTCATCCGCGAGTTGCTGGGGATGGATCAACAAGACCTTTCTGGGCTTACAGTGGTGCTTCCCGCACTTACTACGCTAGCTTTTCACAATACCCCGCCTTCACTCCTGTATCAGCTCCTTTCAGCGTTTGACATGGCCAACTTCACTACAATTCTCATTGCTCTGAGCACCGGTGATGGGCAAGACGGCGATCACCCCACACAGTTGATTGCCACACTTCATGACCCCTTCATCGCCTCCCGCATTCGAAGCTTGACCATCAGGAGCCTGGCTTATCCATGTGAACCTTCCTTTTTCGCCCCATTCACTGCGCTTCAAACGCTCGCACTCGACTTCTCCGGTTCCCTGCCCCGGGAGTATTGGACAGCTCTTGCAGATCCGGCTTGCGGAGGGCCAGAGAGGCTTCCTGACCTCCGCAATTTGCAACTTGTGAACGTGCAGCCTGCTCAGGCTCAAGAGATTGTCATGCTTCGACGTAATGAAAATCAAGCAGACCTTCGATGTCTCGAACTACACTTGTTCCGTCTTGATGCGCTGCACGCTCGTCGACGACAATGGAGTGCATGGTTACAGGCAAAGGTCTCTACCTTCTCTATCTACGACATAGCAGACGCTCGCACATATCGCCAGAATAGGGGTTTCTTTGCTTTGTAGTTTTCTGCTTTATTCACCCAATTTATTATTTATTGTCGCACACTATGCTACTTTGTCCTTTGTTCAATCGACAATAATAGCAAGCTTGATCTACTAGGTAGACGACCGAATGAGCGGGATAGGTGGGGGAAGGTCCGGCACTGCGATCTGCAGGGAAGCGTCATCGAGCAAATCTTCGCAAGCATGAAGATAAATATCCCGCATCCGCTCCGAGTCTGTCTTCGACCACTCAACCCGGCCCTCCTTCAGTGCCAGGTATACTTGCTCTTCCTCCACCTCCGTCAGATGCGCAACATAGGCGACGCAGAATGAGACAGCAGCGACGGCCTCAACAACCTCTTTAAACTCATCTTGGACTGCATCGTTCCCAGCAGCATTGGGGGACCGTGCAAGTACGCTCTCCACCACGCTAGATGTGAAATCGAGAACAAGCCGCTCGTGAGGGGGTACGTGCCACAGAGTGAGACTTGGGGCGATCGCAAATTCGAATGGGACGGATACGGTCGCTCCGCTGCTAAGTTCCATTGTTGGCAGGTTGTCGCGATGCAAAAAATCTTGCTGGATTTGAGAAAAGAGCGGAGTTTGCGGTTCATGCTCCAGGAATTGATTGATGAGGCGAGTTCTGTGAGAGGATAGGGCGATTTCAATCCGTTGACTCGAAGGAAACGCCATGGAGATATGGCGCGGATTCCCCAGCATAGAAGCCGGCCATTTTATCGGGGGAAGCTGGATTTATTAATTTACATCAGTTTGTAGGGTAGATAATCAATTGAGTGACACACCTCAGCAGGCGTTCGAAAAGAAGAGGCAGCATCAATCCACTCCTCATAACTGCGCACGAACTGCCCACACGGCCGATCATCGTCTTTCATCCACAGCAGGTCACAAAGCCATTCAAGCGTAACATAATCACGATCGGGCAAATGAACAGCGATGGTCCGAGCAGGAAGGAATAATCCCGCATTGGTAGGGCTTGGGAAGAACACCGCGTGGCCGACAGCGCTAAGTAATCTAAATCAGCCATTTATTCGGTGTCGAGTCAGCGAAAAACAAATACTCGAGAGGAATGCGGCGGCGAGCAACTTTCGGCATAATACCCAGCGCCTTGTGATTGTCAGAGTTCGCGTAGATGGCTGCGCAGAGCCGATTCGCGATCGAAACACGACTCCGCTTTGCCGATTCCGGAGTGAAGGTCATGAATGTAGGGTCAACGTCTTGAGCCACGGCTTGAATGAACACGAGCATATATATGCCGCAGTCAACGGTGTTCAACTGTTTTGGGACATGGACCTGACTCTGTCAAAGAAAAATGAGAACAAAGTGTGAATGCGGCAAAGACAGTGTATTTACCGCAACCAATAATTCCTTTGCGGGGGCGTACATCCATTCCTGCGGCAACTGTTGACCATCATACACCTTTGAATGCTCCCATTTCAACATTTCGAGGACACGTCCGAGCACCGCGGCACCTCGTCGATCCGCACCGTTCATCCAACTGTCATAGATGCGAACACGCTTCTCCGAGAAGAAAGCAGTTGCCAACAGCCAGTGGTCGTTATTCTCCCAGAAAACGGGGATAATAAGCAATCGCTTTTCGAAAATGTTAATCTGTGTTAAGTGAGTTTTAATTGTGCGAAAAAGAAGTGCAATAAGCACCGACCTCCTCGAACCATCGCACACGGGCCCCAAACCTAGGGTTTGACCTGGGCGGAGGAGCCATCCCCGTCGGATCACGCTTTGCATGCACAAGCGCATTCCGAAAAACGGAATCAGCGAACAGAAAAGGCAGATCCTCACGTTGTTGCTCTGGTCGAAGTCGAAGATAATCCCGAAGAAACAGTTCGAGATACCCGTCAATCACATATTCAGATGTCCACTCGTCCTCCACCAACTTCCGCAGTCGTGAAGGTGGTACATCAAGGTCGCCTGTGATATGCCAAGTCGTGTCGTTGGAGTCCGGGGTCAGCAGATTTCGATACCGCTCATCAATCTTTTCAGAAACAGAATTTGGCAACAGCAGCGTCTGCAAATCTGGCGGCGCAGCTGCTTGACTGAATTCGGGGGGTCTACGCGAGATCTGCGGTGATTAATCATGTTAACAGTGGAACGTCTTCGAGTTTGTAAGCAGCTTACGATTGACCCGGGCGGCAAATGATCATGTCTTACCACAGGATTAAAATCCCGGAAGGTTTTGTCGAGAAGAGCGGCGGGCAAGCCTTCGGGATCGGTGAGAAAATTGAGATATAGCAGGCGTAGACGCTGCTTGAGATCCTGAACGTTGATCTTTGGCACCTGTGGATCGAAATTCAACAGGATCGAAACCCCGAACAACACAGCCCAGAAACCGCAGCTGAAGGGATCATCCTGCAGGCCTAAGTATATCGGTTGTGTGTTCAATGCTCCAGTGATGATCTATATTGAGGTTTGACTGGAGACACTTCAAAAGCTCGGTGCATGGACTCACTGGTGGCACAGACGGTCTCTGAGGCAGAAAGAACTGGTTGAGAAACCACTGATCTCGAACGTCGTAAAGGGTAGGGCCTTCCTCTGGGCAATGGAGGGAGTTCAACCACACAAATCCTGGTGGATCTGCCCGGAGCGAGTGATAAAAAGTCGTCCAGTGGTCAGCGCGACACTCGAAATAAACAATGTGCCGAATCGACTGGTGGTCTCGCGTGGACAGTAAATCGGCAAGGAAATTTACTTTGCCAGCTCTCAGCTGTAAAAATCAATGAATGGATTTCTCGCTTTGATTAGAGTGCCGACTTACTTGTTCAACTGTCAACGGCGTCATCCAATTCATAGAACGAAGCTTGTCACGAAACCCGAGCTCAGCCGGACCAGCAACAAAAATGATCCCTTCCTTTATCGCAACCGTGGAGTTGTTGAAAAGTGCAACAAATACCCCAACCTCGTCCAGGCGGAGTTTATACTCAGGGCCAAGCCATGCCGTAGTGTTTTCCAGTGTTGTGAGAGCTAGATCTTGGGCCGTCAGGGCGTCACCGGCTTCCGATGATGAATTTGAGGGGGATGGAGAAGGCAGCGATGACTGGTGCTTAGAATGGCGCACAGAACGTCGTCTGCGGGGTACAGCCAAAATACCGAGGCGCCAGAGTCGATGGAGTCGGTTAAGATGAGGAATGCGTCGGGCGAATGGTGCGTCTCGATAAAAAGCAGGGAGCAGACTATTCCGGTGAAGCCGAACTCGCTTTGCTGGTCCCCGTTTTTTGATGAAGCGTGGACTATGGTATCCGTATAAACCAGCTTTGGCCGTTGTGATCTTCTTCCTACGCCAGGGACGAAGCGGCTTTGCATTGGCAGGTCGTCCTGGTCGCCCTATTGAAATCGAAAGTTCAGGTAAGTCGGTTTTGACAGAGGAGACAGCAATTCCTCACCGCGATACACTCCCGTGTCAGGCTCGGCCAAACCGGTCTTTTCATCTTCCTCCCACTTCCGTAATTTTGCCCCGACCGAATCGAGCTCCGCATCAACTGTGCTGTCGTAAGGTAGTTTCGGTGCTCGCCCTTTGGTGCGCCGTTTTCCCTTCTACTTTGACTTTGATGTTGCTTCAGAACTGACCCCGTGTCTCTCGGTCTCCGCCTCCACCGCTAGAAAATGCTGATTAGATGTGAGGAATAATATTTAATGGGAAAAGATCACACCTTTCCATTTAGCGCTCTGCCCGTTCGCCCGTAGCAAGCGGACAGCAATGATATCCGCGCAAGCTTTGCCTGTGTACAGGTAGCTCTCGCAGTTACAAGATAACGGTGTCAATACCACCGTGTATTGTGTGGGAACGCCGCTTCTGGGATTGACGGTGAGTCCATGGTCCTCACGTCGTTCCAATTTCTACTGTCACTCACATTACTCGGTCCACAGTGAAAACTTCAGGATTCTCAGTACGCTGCACCGCATCAGCCTCCCAAAGTCGGTTGGCTTTGTCATGCAGCTCCACGAAAGCCTTCGGAGGTGCACGGTCAGGAGTCGGAAAGTATCGAAAATACGGAAGATGATGATTTAGAATAACCGATGCAAGCTGGTCGATACTATAAACTGATATGAGATTCCGAACTCAATGCAGTGCACGCAAGTACATACCGTTTGTTGTGCTTGTTGTCAAGAAAAACCGTGTTGAACTGCTTGAATGCTGTCTCCGCCCAGTTGTTTGTATTCCAAGTCCCGTCACGACTTTGGCCGGGGGGCATTCCAATGTCCGTGAATAGAGCTAAGCAGAAGAGATCAAGGGGCGCTGAGACGGAAACCCGAACGGACGTACGGATCCAAGGCGATACAAACCAGTTCTTGTCAAAGTAATCCCATACGACCTCCAGAACTGACTTGTTCGATTCCTTGGCCTTCTTTGTCCTGGCGCGTGGTTTCCCCCGGGCACGAGACACCTGGCGGGCAGCGTTGTTTCCCTGGCTGGCCACAGAGACACGTTCCGCTGCATCTCTGGCTGCTAACTCGTCGCGATCAGTGTTTCCCAGTAGGTGAACGAGTCCTTCGCGAAAGTTGCTCTTTGTGTCGTCCCATTGGTCCCATGATCGACACCGCTGCAATATGCGAAACAAGATGAGAATCTCAGCCTTGATTGAGATCGGAATAGCAAAGCCAAGCCCCTGGGAACCATCGTCGAAATCGAATCGGAGAATAGCGAAAATGATGTGGAATTGGCAGAGCCGGATCCAGTAGTTCGTAATACCCAGTTCCAGAAGTGCTAAGAGTCGGGTTGAATCCACCACATCTGGTTTTGAGACATCACATACCGTCAACGAGCCCATTCAATTCCGAGCGCGATTTGTCGATCATGATGTTCGTAAAGTCAAACCCGTTTTCTGCTATGTGTTTGCACCGTGAGAACAGTTGCTCCTGTGCGGCCACATCGCGATCGTGGATTTTCGACTTGTCTGTATTTCCGAATGAAGCAGATGAGGATTATCATGTTCAAGTACGCACCATTGGCAACTTCCTGTGCGCGTGCCTCAATCTTTTTGATAGTCTCAACGAACCAGTTCTTGATAGTGGGGGCTTGAATGTTGGCGGAGATGAGATATGCGCCTTCGACAATTAAAAGGTCAGTAGAGATGGATATAGAAGCCAACAACACGAGCTGACCGGGCATGACATGCTTCCCTTCGTTGGCTGTGCAAAGAACTGTTGTTGCTGCTCGGTTCTCGTTCCGCAAACGATGCGTTGAGTCCACGAAAATAGTGCCATCAGGCCCGGCCGTGTTCAGTATCGTGCTATCGAGTGAGAAGTCGTCGGTAATTGCCACCGTGAATTTGGACTTGTCATCAGGTGCAGTGAAGTCATGCTCGGTGTGACTGCAGGTTGATCAGATTCGAAGAAATAGTAATTATAATCGACACGCACTAGTACATATCGCGAGGATTGAGGTCCACCATGAGTTTGGTAGCTCGGAACGGATTGCGGGCCAAACGAAGCCGCTGTTTGCCGGCTCGTAGCATATCGCGAACCTGTTTACCAGTTGGAATCCGATGGCGGGGTAGCGGTGCGTCAACGCCAGAGGTGTTCCTTAACATAAAATTTTGCACCAGGTCTGTGACGCCGTTAAATGGAGCCCGCTTCCACCGAAATAAAGAAATGACCTCGTTGTATCGCAGCAGCGCTCGCTCCGAATCGTCGGCCGCGGTCCAGAATCTGAAGTCGAAGAAAACGGGAAGCCATGAGGAGCATCCACTGTGCTGGGGATGCGTCTTCATGAGTGTGGAGCTGCCATATGTTGACCACCGCAAGGTCGTCCGCCGTTACCTCAAACTTTACGAAATTCGTAAGCGTCCGCAAATGGAGAAAGAAAAGCAAAAAGAAAAAACACTCACCCGAAGTCTCACTCCCGAACCGCATTTGTTCCACCGTCCACGGCTCTCATCAGCTTAGCTATCATCATCATCAATCTCGACCTTCTTCTTTTTTCCCCGCCTTTCTTTCCCCTCATCCTCATTGTCCTCCTCGTCCTCCTCGCTTTCCGACTCACTGCTGGTATCCAATGGTTCACCACCCGGAGTCGGCGGCGGCTCAAGATCATGGACACCGGCACAAAAGTATGTCCATCGCCAGACAGGTCTCTTATCCGCAATGGCACGCTCCTTGAGCTCGGGGGATGCTGCGTGGGCCCAACGTACTACCAACTTGCGCGCGCGAATGTCATTCGGTGAATCTCCGGGGTGTCCGAATTCCACCAATCTGACAACTTGACATCCGCTGTGGGACTTCGGCTGGTAATCATTTTTCTGAATGAAGTTTAAGCATTGATGCGATGAGTAGTATATTCCAAATGATGCATCACTTGCCTGTTCATTGAACCACGCTGGGAGGTCCTCTGTATTGAGCGTAGCAATTTTGCGGTAGCCCTGTCGAGCATGATCAATGGACTGCAACCAAACTGGAGTCTGGTTGCGGTCAACACGCTCCGATGCAACGCCGTATTCCTCTTGAGCAAGGAGAGTATCACGAGCAGCCTCGCCGGAAAGTGCCAGACCTGCACTGCCGTGCGCTGAAGCAGGTGGTGGAGCAGACGGCGACGGAGAGCGGGAGCGCAGCAGTGCGCTCCACCCGGCTTTAACCGCCTCCTTCCCCCTTTTAATCTTTTGTTTTATCCACTTCTTTCTTGGTCTCCCTACACCCTTCTTCTTCTTCTCGTCTGCGGAGTCTTCGGATTCAGATTCGCTGGCCATGAGAGTCAAGACGACGGGAAGGGGACGTTGGCAGCGGAGGCAAATTTCGAAATGATGCGCACGGACCCGAAATCGTTTCATCGCACCTGGTGAGCGCAAACCAGTTCCGATGAATTTTGGGCTCCTTTCAATGGCATTGTAAGCCATGTACAAGGGTTTGTAACAAAACAGGGCTGACTAGTATCAATATCCATGAAGATGGGACAGAAACTGAATAACAAGCACTCAAACCCAGTTTAGCCAGAGTTCATTGATAAGAGCCGGGGTGAGCAAATTATGTTTCATTGATCCCAGCCAGAAAGAATGAAACAGTGCACAAAAGGAATCACGGCCTGATTTGAAGTATCCAGGTGTCTGCAGGTTAGCGAAGAAAGAGTTTTATTTCAGTGTATCGAGTCCAAGTGGCCACGTTGGAAGCCAAGATGAAGTTTTAATAAGTTGTGGTAATATAATTGCAAAGGCAGCCGAATCCAGAGACCGCGTGGAATCGCCAACAAACAGAGAGTGAGTGGAAGAAGCAAGGCGGAGGTGACAGCTGGCACTTCCAAACAAGGCAATTCGCTACGCAAAATTAGGACTGCCACACATCAGAGATCAATACTGCCAAACAGAGAAAGATCCTTCGAAAACTGTGATATTCATGTAGCTTTGTAGCACGGTCCGGAATTGTGTTTGAAGTCCAGAGCAATCTGTACTAGCCGAAAATCGATATATGTTCACGAAAAGGAAGCCCGCCGCCAATCCGATGTTTCCGTCAGCTTTTTTCACAGACAACCCAGTGCGAAACCTATTTCAGTCGAAGGGTAGAAGGTGTATCTTTGCAGTAATCGACTCAATATGTGAGTGAGGTCCATCCTCAGAGTGATATTAAACGACTCATCTCTGCCTTCCCAAAAAGGAAGCCCGCCGCCAATCCGATGTTTCCGTCAGCTTTTTCACAGACAACCCAGTGCGAAACCTATTTCAGTGGAAGGGTAGAAGGTGTATCTTTGCAGTAATCGACTCAATATGTGAGTGAGGTCCATCCTCAGAGTGAGATTAACCGACTCATCTCCGCCTTCTCTCAATCAGGAAACATGTGAATCTGCAGTAAAACCTCTGAAGTTCCGACAGTCTGGAATTGCTGGCTGGAAGAGTCATTTATTCCCCGATCTAGTGGAGTAACGTCTAGCAGGTACACTATCCCCGCTCCCCGCATCAGCGTTTTCCTTCTCTTCCTCAGCGCAAATCTTTGATCGCTTGCCAGCCCGAGGTATTGCTGATATCCGCTGGATAGTGGCCTTGGTGAGTGGCTTGCGAGGCCGCCCCCTCTCCCCAGTTCGCACCTTGATCGTCTGTTAGTTTGGATGCAGCTGCAAATAGATGACTCACTTTTTTCGGTCTCCCCACTTTGCCCTTGCGCAAAGAGGCTATTGCGTCCGGATCCAGCTTATTCCTCATAGGTTCCTTGAAGGAGGCGGGGCCGAGTGTTGTAGCGAACCCGGCCCTCGTCACGTCATTGAACGTATAAGGCTAAACTCAAAACATCAGAAAAGGAACATCTGACGGATAGCGAAAAGAAAATCATACCGTTGTATAAGCAACTCGCCAGGTGGGCGGCGGTCTGGCTCGAATGACGTGGTACCGCTTGTTAGAGCCGCCTTCGAAGAATCTGACAGGAAGAAGCTTGAATTGCTTGTCGGTGGGGGCCCATCGTTTTGTGTACGGGTTGCCTGGTGACAATAAGTATAGGAAAGAAGAAGGGACCGGAGAAAGGCGATACCAATTATATGCCGAGGGTCTAGTAGCCCTCGCGATTGATAAAGGTCATACAGGGCTGCCGGTACGCGGACTTCTTCCTTGCGGTATACTTGAACGAAGCCGCGTAAAAAATTAGTGTCAGAGGTGAGATTGAACGAGAAAGGGTTCCCCGTGTTTGGAGTACCGCCACAGCGAGCAACATAGGTTTTCGATGAAAACTTCGCCATAAAAGTGGGGAAGGTTTCCCGAAGAGATCCATATAGGTCATCGTCTTCGCAGAGTACGTCAGCGGGGGTGTCGGGATGAAGAGCGCAGGAGAAAAGGAGGTCGTTAGCAAGATGTTGGCCAACGCCGCCGCCAGGACCATCAGGCTCAAGCAAGACATCGATGATGGGGGTGTCGGTACCATCTTCCAATACTTCATGTCGCCATTGATCCAGAGCTGCTAGCGCTTCGTTTGGTTCCAGCACCCAATCAGGACCGCCCTTGAATCGAGACCATAACCTGTTCTCCCATGTCTAGAAAAATAAACCAGTCAGTGGTGAAAGAAGCGCAGCTGTGATAGGACACACCTCCGAACCAGGGCTCATATCTTCCTCTGGCGACATCCTCTTGCACACCAGCTTGTGCGCCACAGCTTGACCTCTCCCGGCGCCCTCCCATGATTCTTGGACAAGGATTTGAAAACCTTGATCGGTTCAAACTACGCCGAAAACATGATCGTAAGTACGAGAATACGATTAGTTTCGACGAATGAACACTGACGTGCTTATTTTCTACCATATAGGCCGAAACTATGCCATTTTGAATCGATTCTATGCCCGCACTGTGAGTTAATTCTGTTTGAATGTTAACCTATCCAAATCAACCCCGACCTTCTTCGTTCTTGTATCATATCACGTTCATTCAATTCTCTTGCACTTTGACTGACTACTTTGAATTCAGGCTTTCGTTCGCTTTATACCGTTCAAGTCCGGCACTATATGCTAGTATATCAACCATTCAATTTGTCGTCCGCTCTCTTTCACTTCATGTGAGCCAATCTCGTTTATGTCGTCGAAATGCTGACTGACTTCGTCTTTGAAAGCTAACCCTAGTTTCTGGTTGTTCAACGAATACTCGCTATACCGAAACTATGACGGTGTGCCTTGGTTTACATTGACTGTTGACTGCTTACCGACTAGGAAGGCTGGAACTATGCCGGTTTGAATCACCGCTGATACTATGCGGGCATAGTGAGTCAATCCCGTTGTTATGTTCGAAACACTGATTGACTGACATGAAATATTTGAACCTTTTGAAGGCCAGAAGGCCAGGACTGTGCCCAATGGAATTGGATCGCACGCGCGCGCGTGGTCAACTGTTTATAATGTTCACAGGTAAGCAAGGATTGACTCGGGGTTGTACTAACCCAGATCTCGACCGTATTCGAAGGTGTCTTGAGGTAAGCATTGGTTCAATACCTCATTTGTTTCGATGGTTGACTGTATCATCGACAACCATTATACGACTTACTTTCAAAGGAGGCAGTTTCAATGCAGGTAGACTCTATCCTGCATCGTTCGAGGATCAGCTTCCATCCTTTTGTCTTATTCTTAGTCTAACCCTTCACCTAGCTGTATATAAATCGGGAGGAGATCGGCATGAGGTGACGGTATATAAGGAGTCTCGTGGGTTGAAATTCAACTCACCTCCATCCTTTCCCTCTTACCACGACGATTGTAGCGCCGAAACGGCAGCGGAGGGCGGGATTTTGGTACGTCGCCTCGATGTTGTTCGTACACGCGCAGATTGGGCTGATTTGACGAGTTAGGCGCCCGCGGCGCTTATGTGGTGATCTTGCGTTGGGACGGCGTGTGTGGGGCTGGGAGTGGGCATGGGGCGGGATGAGACGGCGGCTCGGGGTGATGAGGCAGGGTGGATGACCGGAGGCGATTCGGTGCCTCGGGGTCATTTCGGATGGCGAGGGCGGTGAGTTTGAGCGTCGTGTGGCTGGAGGAGCGTCGGCAGCGTCGGGAATGCGGGGAAGAGCGGCGGGTGGAGGGGTGTGGGAGAGTGGAGGTGGCGGCATAGCCGTAAGCCTCATACGAGTCGGTTAGCACCGGAATGGAGAGGTTATGAGGTGACGGACTTTTACTTTCCTTGATTGTTCCCTTTCTGATATCTTCACAGCGGCGTTCGAAGGCGGGCGGGGGTGGCGGCAGCCCAGGTACCGACGTTTTGATGACCAATCGACCTTCAAGGTGGGGTTAATCGGGTCAGTTAAACTGACCTTCAAGCTCCCAGCAACGGCGTCGAGCTTACGTATCAAGCCTTACCTCCGAGGGCTTATGCTAATTTGGGACCGTGTCGATGTCGGCGACGGCAGGCGGCGGCGCCTTCGTTGTGGGCGGCTTGTTTGGTCATGTTATCATCAGATCAGAACCTCCGTCGTCGTTCCCTCCTCACTGCAGTCTCGCTACTCTCTACTCATTGATGCTTGGGCATATGTCGAGGGTCTGAGCTATCCACATGGCGCTTTCTTGGATCTTTGGGAAGGAGATAGCGGTGTTTGGAGTGGTAAATTCGGCCGCCGACCGTCGACGTCGGTACGCTTGTCCACCCTTCGCGTTCAATGACGGTGAATCCAATCGACTCAAATATTTTACAGCGGGCTTCTGTCTATGTAACAAGCCCACATGTACAGTCTCAAGCCACCACCGTAGCCCCAGCATCTGCTGCCGTCGATTGCCATCGCAACAAATTTTGCTCTTCCTTCGCCCTCCCACTTGCCTTGCGGCTATGAGACTATATCAGCAACATCCGGCAACTCTCCACTTCCCTCTAATCGAATCTGTGGCCCCCCAGTGTACCTCCTCGCATCACACCGCCCGTTCCGCCCCGCCGCCGCTTGTTATATGCCCCTTGCCCCCTTCTCTCCCTGAGAAAATGCAAAGGCAGTTTCACCACCGGTATAAACGTCGCCCCCATATCCTCCTCAACGTTTACGGTCTCTACCCGCTTCATCAGCTTTCACCGTCGGTCCCACCCCTTCGTCGCCGATTTCTGGTATACCGTCCTCCTCGCGCCCTGTAAACCTCCGACGGCAGCATCCCCACCTTCAGTCAGGCCTCGCCCTTTGCCTCCGTCCCATTTTTGGCCCGCCCCACACTTCCCCAACTCGTACCGTCGTTGCTGACCGCCGCCGTCGTTACCGCGCACCTCGCCTCTCGTGCGCTCTTCAAACATTTGACAATAGAACCTCCGCCCACAAACACGCTCACTTCTTGTCCTTCACTGTTCCCGTGGCTTCCCAACGCTTCCTCAGCTCACGCCGCCAGTCCCGCACCATGCCGTCTCTTCGCATATTGCTCCACCCTCCTACACCCTCTACACATTGGACGGGAGCACTATTACCTTTGAGTAAGCTGCTCCCTTGCTCTACCTCGCCTTAACCACCGCTGCATGCTTGCCTAGCTCGCACCGCCGGATCTGTCTGCCGCCGCCGTTTTACCCATCCCTTCTCTGCCCCCGGCCATTCTCGACACTCTGCTACCACTTTGTATTACAACAATGCTCTCGTATCCCATGCCCTTAGCCACCGCCACGCGTCCATGTACATCATGGTGTTTGCTGCAGCTGTGCCTCCGTCAGTGTTGCTGTCGCCGTCTCCGTCCTTGTGTCCAATTAATCTCCCACTCTGCTGTTACCTCGGCAATACTCTGGCTCCAGAACCAGCATCATTGCTGTCGTATCTGCCGCTAGCGTCTGCTGCCCATCTACCGCCGTCGTTGCTTCTACCGCCGTCGTCGTCATTCTTTCCCCGCCAGTCGCCTTCGGTACTCGGTTGCGACCATGTAAAGCAACTAGTAATTTCTGTAACACGTTACAATAAGCTAAAATCACTGTGTCTGATTTTCTTTTACAATACATGTGCTTCCGTTTCTTCTGCCGCCGCCGTCGTCGTTGGTTCACAGCAAGTGAAAAGGTTCAAATTCAATGAATTATCCGGACCGTTGCACGCTATATTGTAGTCTTGATGAGTTAGAGCCTTCCAGCATGCCACATTGCTCTTCTATGCCCAACGGAAAGTTACTGAGTGTGCTGGAACTTACTAGGCTGAGCGAGTCCCTGGTTCACACTAAGATCTAGAGTGAACTTGAGGGTATTTTGTGCATCCGAGATAGAAAACCGGAAACTTACCGATATTTTCACATAGAAAGTTTCGGGCGTGCTACAGAAACAGTTTCCGATGATTATTGGAGGGACTTCCTTGAGGAAAAAAAGCACGGTAAGCAAAATCGGAAGCGGTCAGATTTATTCAGCTCACCATTGGCTGGCCTTAGAGCGGCCTTTTACGTCTGTGGCGGTCGGCTTGTCGCGCCTGCGGGGATGGTGCGGCGAAACGTCGGGGCCGACATGCCGTCACCGCCCGCCCTGTCGATAAATCAATGGTGCGCGTTCACAGTGAATATACTAATATTGTTCACTCTCGCCTACATGCCGCCGATGTCTCTGTACGTCTATCTGCTTCTGCACGCACATCCGACGCCCTCGTTGATGCGTTGTCGGCACTTTCAAATAGAAAGCCATCCTCACCGAACTAGTTCATCCCGTTTGTTGCTTTACAGAATTTGAATCCTTGCTATATTTGTTCTGAGGTAAACATGACTTGCGTATAACCTCTGGGAATCTCCGCGCGACGGCAGCGACGTCCACCAAAATTACCGCCGTCGACGTCGTCACCATGTCCACCACTATCGTCGAATCCCAACCATACCAGTCTAGCACCACCTTCGTCGGCGTCCCTCCCAGTGCCGTCGTCGTCACTCCCAACGCTGCCGCCGTCGCTTCCACCACCACCGCCGTCGCTTCCACCACCACCGCCGTCGCTTCCACCACCGCCGTCGTTGCTTCCACCACCGTCGTCGCTGCTTTCAGCCCCATCGTCGCAAACACATCATGCCCAGACAGGGTTATTGTTTACCACACCCTCTGCTTCCAGACTTCAAACCCCTGTCAACATTTGGAACACTACTTCCGTCGTTTCCCAAGAGTGACGACGGCGGCGGTGCCGACGACGGCAATGGAGAAGACGACGGGTACCGGGCGAACAGAAAACAGTGACGGGGTATAGCACAAGGACCGCTTGAGAGGGGGATGCCGGAGCTGAAGTGGGGATGCCAGCAACGGCGGCGGCGGCGGCGGGTGGAATAGGTGGGATAGAGGAGGTGGAGGTATACGAAACAGGAATTTTGATAGGTTGACAGAGGTGAAATGGAAAGCTCTTTTGTAGGATGACGAATGGTTTTCGCTATAATGTCAACGGAGGCGCCAGCGACGGCGACGACGGCCGACGGCGCAAGATCACCTGGTGCACCATTTCAAGCATACTGTTAAGGCCTTCGAGGACGAAAAATTCGAAGTGGATGAGGTTGGAGGCTTTGGGAGGAGGCGGAAAGTTCGACGGCGACCGTCGACGGCGGCGCAGAATGTCGCCGCATTGTCGAGGTAACGAAGCGGAAGCGGTACTGCATGCACTTGGAAGGATGGTGGGTGATTGCAAGCCCGCAGATGAGCCGAATTGAGAGGAATCCAAGGAGAAATGTGGATACGCGAGGCAACGTCGACGTCGGCGCTGTTGACAGAGATCGCGCAGATCAATTGGACAAACAAGACCTACAGAATGCGCTGGAAACGGCACGTACCGGCACCCATCGAACTTTGATTAAACACCGAACACCAACACCGTTGGATTGGCCAACGGCGACGATACCGACGTCGACGCCCACCCGCCACCAACCCGCCGCAACAACAGCGGTCCCAATTGGGCTAAATGCGTTGAACACGTAAATATTAGGTGATTCCGACGCCGGTGCCTTGAGCTTGAGGCAGGGTTTTAGGTACCCTCAGAACCCGACCTTCAAGGTCGATTTGTCAGCAAAACGTAGGTCCCCCAGGTGGGTGGCGGCGAGTGGGAGGAGGTCGGACGCGGTGAATGAGGGCGAAGGGTCGGACGGCGCTTGGGCGGGGAAACGGCGGTACGTACGCTTGATTTCCTTTGCCCTTATCATCGTTGTAGAGGATCCAGTCGGGATTTTCTGCCAGCTACCGCCTCCCGCGCGAGACAACGATGGGGTGGTGCGGGTCTCGTTGGTGCACTACAACACTTTAGAGGAGCTGGACAAGATCATCGGGGTTTTCGAGGAGATTTTTTGCTTGATATTGAAATGATGTATCTTGCGTGGTGAATCGAAGCTAGTCTAACCCTTCACCTAGGTGTATATATTCAACGGTTCTGCCTCCCACCGATTGATGTCGTTGCTCAGTGTAAATCAACACTTTGAACAGCCCTACTCTTCTTCTTATTCTGATTCTCATTCTTGTCTTCAAAAAGCAAGGCGGACTTCAACAACATCGAAACTCGGTAAGCAACCGAATCAGTTTCCCTGATCTGGTGAGTTGATTTCTTTTTCTTTTCGCTGAGTTGGATTAACATCGACTTTGTATGTAGCTCAAGCTTCGTTCGTTTGTATGTCGTGCTTCTTCGGTGAGCTTTCGTTGGTTTCGACTCTCATCGAGTTTGAGTTCACCCTTACTATGCGCTTGATCACAGCAGAATCGACTCGAATTGAGATAGCAAATTTACATAGTAGCACACCACACCGCCCCTGCACGCGTTCACTACCCAGCTGACGAATCGGACGCACATCGGGGCGAGGGCGGGGGTGGCTTGGGGGAGGGGTGGTAATGCGGGAATTTTGACACGAGGCTGTAGGGTAGATGGAGGGGAAGTGCGGCGGGGCGGCAGCGTCGACGTCGGCTGCCCTCAAGAAATCAGAACAAGTTGGAAGTTGAATAACAAGAATATTCGATGAATTTACCTCTTGAAGCCGGTTTCTAAGTCATCAGCAGATGGAGTTTTGAGTCCGAATGCCACATAGGGAGCTGTGTCACATTAGGGCGGCTCACCATCACTTCCATCAACCGCTCGGTCGAGTTTCCCAATCCGGATAGCATGATTCTCCTGCGTAATAATTTTTTTGAGTATATGGATGGTCAGCGGGGCATGCTATGACCTATATACAAGCTCTGGGAGGTTAAAAGTGGTTGTTTCGTAAAGGTAGGACAAGACCAGTTTGGCGGGGGACAGATCTCTTATGTCGGCGACGGTTTTACTATGTCCGAGGACAGTAAGCCATTTTGCGTCACCTTTGGCATCAGTGTCATTGAATCGGGAACTCGTCTTTCAATACCTCGTAAATCATCTAGACACAAGTGAAAGAAATAAAGATAGGAACAAAATGGAGGATTTGGTCGAAGGGTTTTGCTAAATTCGCAGTACAAGGTATGGAACGGAGGGGTTTTACTGAAGTCCGCCGAAAAATGTGATGTTCGTCGAGGGTGGATGGGGTGTACCTTACTCAACCAGAGATTGCCTCGTACAAGCCTCGCATTTCAACCTGCTCACGGATCAGCGGTGCCATGGCATTGAATATAGCCCATCCAGACAACGCTTCTATCGTTGGAGAGCCCAAATGGATATAAACTTCGAATGCAAGTGCTGCAAACTCGTCAGGCACCCAACGGAAGGCTTCCTCCCGAGGAGTTTCGATTAGCGCTTGAAGCTCATCAATAAACACGAAGAGAAAAGGCAAATCAAAGAAGTCATGTGATCGCGTTGCTCCATCTCCCCACGAGCCCGACCCTTGGTGGCCAGACGACGAAGACGACGGCGGGTAGGCGAACGCCCGCAGGATGATGCCCCCAGGACAGAAGCGTCCCCGCTATTCATCGGGAAGGCCGCGGTTGATTTTGATTTTCGATTTCTGTCATAGGAATTAAACATTGATGAAGTATACTCTTTCTCAACTATGCTTATATTGGATTGAATTCAAAGGGACTAAATTCTGCGCAGGTACATTTCCTAATCTACTTCAAAGAATATATTACCTTTGACATGTCTCAAGTTCAATTTGTGCGTCAGCACAGAGTGAAGGCGGCCGACAACCTCAGTTTTGTACTTCCAAGACCCTCCGAGTCCGCTAGTGGTTCTACTTACAGCTTACCAGAACCCTGTTGAATATGCTTCTATCTCGCCCACAGATGTCTTTGCCCAACGAATCTATTTCCCCGCAACTCTGCTCCTATGAAACTTCTGTTTTTTCAAGTCTTTGCCTTCTCATATTTCCGTTGACTAAACTATCTCATATTGAACGCTGAAGTCGTCTTGTTTGCATTTCTTCCTCTCTTTTGCTCCTTGTGCTCCTGACTTTTTTTCTACACCGCTGGGTGACTCTGTAAGCAGTTAGAATATTTCGTCATTTGATCATTTGAACTATGCAAATGTGGTGAGCATTTATGGGGAAGCTTGCTTCCCCATTCATCGGTATAGGGCTCCGGAATGCAGATGCTTACAAATCTCCGTCCAGGTGGTTTGTAAGCACTGTCCTGGAGTCCTGGCCTGAGGCCTCGGACTTCGGGGAGCCGTCACTGTCACTGTCATGTGACTTCGGACTGCGCGCCGAATGTTTCCGAGTGCCACTCATCTTGGCAATTGAACAAGCTTTTGTATTTTCACCTCCGAAAAAGTGAAACAAACCCTAATGATAGCTGATGCCATCATCAAATTCCCTAGGGTTAAGGTCACGTGCGTCCCGGACTTTGGCGCCCCAACGTTCGGCGGATCACCCAGGTAGGTCAGAGCAGACTCGGCTACAACTTTTTCTGGGTTTCTGCATCACTACTCACTGCATTCAGAGCCTTTCTAGCCAACAGGCGCATAGCCGAAAGTAGCCGAGGAGGTAAGGCTAGCCGACGTAGCCAACCGCTGGCTAACTTAGTAACCTAGTTAGCCGCACCAAGCCGTACCAAGCCAGTGTCTTGGATATACTTACCACTATCCAGTGAGTATAAGCTTTAGCTGTCAAAATTAATAATCCGGAAAAAACAGGGCCGCTGAGTCACTCCAACCAGATTCATCAGGAGCAGAAGAGTTTTGAAGGTGAATATGAGGGCGATTACTGAGGCGGTTCTGAGGTTCATTAACTGAATAAGTTAATTACCCAAATCGGGCGAAAACTGCTCGAGCCAGTAATGTTGCCCGAATGAATTTAGCAAGATTAGCTACATGAATTGGACGTATTCAACTCAGGATATTGAATTCCCATTCGCACTGAAGCAAGCTTACCCTCCTATGTGGACCATTGTCCACATACATCATATTTTTAATCAACTGCTTGGTATTGGATTGATTATGCCTTTCCGTTGATTATACTTGAGATTATATTGCGGATGTCAAAGTATTCTTATGTATGTGTTCACTTGACATTGATTCAGACTTTACACAGGTTTACTGTCTCGGACTCGTATTTTCTAGGCTGCTGGTGGATAGTGTTTCTCCGGCTTTGGCCTCAGGCCAAAAAGCCCCGGCTTTTTGGCTTTGGTACCAAGGCCAAAGCCAAGCCAAACTTTTGGCTTTTGACGGCTTTTGGCCCGGCTCGACGATCTCGCAAGCCAAAGCCGGGCCAAAAAGTCACGGCTTTGTGGACCCCGGCTAAGTGTGCTGGGCATTCTGAAGGTCAGATAAGTTTCTACACGATATTGATACCATATTTAGAGCGACTTATGCTTTTTTTCAACCCACAGAAAGCAGTCGGAAGCGGCAGCCGAAGGCCATGGCTTAAGCCAAAGCCAGGCCGGGCCAAGCCAAAGCCGTGGGGTTTGGCCCGGCCTTGGGTTTGAAGAAGCCAAAGCCACCTCAAAGCGGGCCAAAGCCATGGCTTTCAGGCCAAGCCAAGGCCGGAAAAACACTACTGGTGGACTTCGTTTCAAGTAAGACTCTTTCCGTTCAAAGTTGAGAAGCAATACTGATTAATGCAACTCGGAATGATAGGTAGATCCCTACAAACGACACATGCTATGTGATGCAGGCTTTAACTTGTTGAGAGCATATGATAGGGTAGCTAAGGGCCATTGATACTGATAGATATGCATGGCTCTGCCAAGGCTACTAGCAAAATTATAAATGTGTCAAGCCTCCTAGGGAGCGTGAGCTCAGTATCCGCACACTTCAGTTGACACTCTCAACGGAAGTAGACCAAAGAGTCAGAAAATTGGTGTGACGTTGACCAACCTGGGAATAAATCAAATACTAAGGTAAAGGGAGGGAGAGGACATAGGAAAGAACCTACAGCCAGCAAAGGCGGATACATGATCAACAAACAACTTCTCAATGTTGTTCAGAAAGCGATCATGATGCCATCAAGCGGATCAAGAGAGTTGCAGCTGCCGAGTGGCGGCATGATGACTGATTGATCCAACGCTGCTCAAACTACGTGGAAGGATGATTCAAACCTCTGGCTATATCTGACCTCACAGCAGTCTAATTGAGAATCAAGTAAATCTTCATATGATTGATGCCAAACATCATTCAAGTTCAACTTCAACTACAAGTTCAACTTCCGCTTCAATTGCCAGTTTTGGAAAACTTCGGGTGGGAAGTTGAACTGGGGTCAAAACTTCGAACCAAGGGGTAAACCACCCCGAAAACTACGATCTCAGCTTCCTTTTTTGTTGAAACTAGAATATTTACTGAAAAATGAATTTATATTACTGAAAGATGAATTTATATGGTACAGTCACTCTTTCACAGCGCGCCTAGCTGGAAGTTGAGCGGTTTGGAGAGGACGAAGATCACAAATGGCACTTGTTACACGAGGTTTGGCAGTGGTCGAAGTTTTGGGGCTTGAACTTCAAGTTCAACTTCGTTGGCAGATTTGATGGGCCCAGCCACTATCATGCATCAATGATCATCAGTTTATGTGATGGCGGATCACACGCCCCGAATCGGTTTCCCCATCAATCTAACCCCTCTTCTCAAAGTATTATCTCTTCTAAAAAGTCTTTCTGTCCCAATGATCTGCCATTTCGAAGATCGTCATAATTCAAACTCTTCAGGACTCAACATTGACTCAACACTGACTCAACACCCTCGATTAGGAGCGCTCGAAGTCTCAAACTGACTTGTGTCTGGGACTTTACAGAAAAAGGTTAATTCAAATCTCGGAGGATCAGCCTTCTGTGAGTTCTTCATTCAACTCCATCACAGTTGGGATACATGCCGATGCTGAGCTAGGGTTGCTACGAGTTGCTCACATTATGAATTGTATTACTGGGCCGTTTCCATTCACATTGAATTTCTCAAGAAGCTTTAAAGCTTTGGGAGCTCTGCTGTTGATGTTGTCAGTCACTACTTATTCGGTTGTGAACTTGTAATCACACAGTGCTTGAGTTTACAGAATTGGCAGCCTTTTCTTCGACTCGGAGGTTAGACACATTTTGTTCTAATCAATTTTCTTCTTTGTTGATTCAATGAACCGGTCTCTTGACGTCTCGGTGCGCGGATTTTATCCCTTTTCTTGCGCTTGCTGCCTTAATTTAATCTACATTGCAGCCGAGTAAATTACTGTGGAACAAAGTCTTGTCAATAGACTATTCATTTCATCAGGTTTTTGATTTTTCGGAATCAAATCTACTAGTTTTTGAATCCGGGATTTCAAACTTCAATACCATTTGGGACCCACCTCCAATGTCTTGACTATCAACGGACTAGACTCGAATTCCAGGAAAGTTCTGAGAGCTTCAACTTACTGACTGTTGATATTGAAAGTTCTTCACATCAACAGATTTTCATGCATTATTTTTGAATCGGCGTTGAGCGATTCAAAATTTCCGCCCACTCAAACTTGAGGACCAAGATTATATCCATTTTTTTTTACGCTTCAACAAGTCCATCTCTTCCAAGTCTATCGCTTTCTGTCTCCGCCTATTGACTAAAAAACTCATGCTGACTGAATTTTTTGGAGGTTGTGTTGAGCTGTCGGGATTCAAATCATGGCTGAGGTGGGCAATACAGTTTCCCGCTGACCCTGAATCAATCTGACTCGGAGATACCAATAAGTACTAGGCAAGGATGTTCTAAGCTTCGAGTTTTGCCACTTACCTAGTAATACCTACCCAGTAACCCATCCAGCGCTGTTAATGTTCAACTGACTGTGTTCGGGAAATCCGAGCAGATCGAAATTCGCATGTACATGTCCTTCCGCACTCATCTCCCCTTCTTCGGATCGGAGTTCCTCCCCTACTACGACAAAGTTATGTCAGGTGAACGACTGAATTATTAACTTTACCACTGGTTAACAATTCTGAAAGCAACCTATGCCGAGTCGAAGCACGCATCCACACATACAGTATGTATATTATCGATCAACACAAAGGTAATTTGAACTTATTATCACCGACTGAACGGGCATCTGAATTCGATCTGAATACGCGTCGTAGACTCGTAGTTCCCAACGCCTCAATTTAGGCAACGGCCTTCAACCTTGTCAGAGACGGAGTGTCAATGGGTTTTCATTCAAACACAGATAAGTCTGTATGGTTCCTTCCCTTCTTCAAATTAATCTCACTAACCTCGCAGTTCAATAAGATGTTCACCTGTGATTCAATTTCGCTACTCATCTGTGGTGCCCTCTACAATCAACCATCAGGGGTCTTCAGGTTAGAGTTTCTGTATTCATAAGTCTTGCTTCATCAATTCTCAATATTGATTCGGGTATGAAGCTGCTCTGCCATTTCACCGGTTGATTTGGGCAACCCAATTGTGAACCAAGCCAATATCTCTCAATACACCAGTCACCGTGATGGCAGAATGTTGCTTTTTCCGGTCAAGTTTTCCACTTGAATCAAGTCAGGACCCACTTTGTCCTACTGAAAGACACTCAACTACTGGCAGGTGAGAATAAACCTCTAGTCCTAATTTGTGTACTTCGTGAAACACAATTCTAGATCTATCTGATTCAAGCAGATGTTATGGTATGTGGATTCCTGAATTCAGACCACAAAAGCCGACTTATAATTATACCAATTTTTATGGTGTTCATCTCTCAAGGCCCAGTCCCTTTCAACACAACCGAGGTATTAGAAAGTCAAATGTGTCGAGAGACTGATGTGTGGGCGCTTGCCCTGTCTCAAAGTGAACAAACAGTGTCATCTCTTCAAAGTTGCAACGGTGGTTAGCTCACAACATTAGCTTTTCTCCAAAGCGATGAAAATTTTCAGAAGCTTGGATGCTAGCCTCGCATTCAAAGTGAATGGGACTCAGGAGAATTATGACGAGGAGTCTGTACGAAGCGACACGGGAAGCAACAGCTTCGATCAGGTTGACATCTGGGGGGGAAATATTACATGGTATTTACATTTGATACAGATAATGGTAAAGGATGATAAGAAAAAAATGAAGCTTATACAGTACATCAGGTGTTAGGAAGAAGTCTCTTTATCTGCTTATATTTACGTTTTGATCAGTAAATATGTCACGTCACGGTAAATCGCCGAGCCGGCATCAAAATCGCATCAGCTGTCAATATATTTCCTGTTTAGGAACCAAAGTGCAACCTCGCGCGGTCCTTCATCCTGAGTGCTCTAATTGGAAGCTAATCTCAGTTGATGAGTTTCTATAGTCAATATCTACCTTCTTGGACAGAAATACATGTTTTAAGGGGGTGTTTGGGTGAGAAACAAGGCAACATGCATACCGGGTTCAGTGCTGAGCTCCAGGAGCAATAAAGCTGTATTTCTGAGGCCAGAGACTCATTATGTAGTCCATACTAACAGAACTACTAGTGGGAAAGGGATGTACATTGATTTAATGGCTCTTGGGATAGACAGATAGACTCAGTTGGAATCAGTGGCTTCTTTACTACTTGTGCATGCTTTTCAGGACGTAGGACTCGTGTATATTCACTCAAAAATGTTGTATACCTCCTAACCACGCAATTGAGAGGTCCAGAGAGTCTTCTAAACTACCTGTTGAAGCTGAGGAAGCAGCACATTCCAATCCATGAGGTTTTCACGAAAAAAGCAATTATTTCAGGTTGGAATCGGGTTCCCATGCTCAGAAAATGACCCAGAACTCTCATATACATGTATTTAGCTAGACCCTGGATGTTGATACGGTTCTGCGCACGCGCAAGTCCGATATTGCACCTAAGTGTTGTTTTGATGGGGTGATGTAAGTTGGCTGATTTGGGTGCCATACACGTCGATAAGACGCGTTTTTTAGAGCTTAGAATATATTGTCATATGCATGTTACTATAAAACACGCTCAAAACGCGTCGGAACGCTGGCCAAAACGCCCACTGGCGCAGTAAGTTGAGAAAGTAAATTTTGATCGCACCGCTAAGCGGCGTGATGGATTTACGGCCATATACCGCGTATGGGAAGCCCTGGACCTTTAGCCGAGGGCCGATTTACAAACTTTACGATCTTTACCGTAAATTTACCGCGCGTAAGTACTTACGCTACTTACGCTCCCCAGATTCACTTACGCAGCAAAATAAATTCGATGTGCTTTATTCCGGCGCTCTCTGCTCTAGTGAGTCTTTGGGGAGAATCTACTAGACTTACCTGAAGATACTACGTCTTCAGAATGTTCAAAGAGGCTGCATATTCGGCGTAAAATCGCGTCGAAGCCAAGTTGAACATCCCAAAAAGGAAATCAAAGGGTTCTCTTCACCATTTCTCCGCCATATGTACTCAGAACACTTTCTCCGCCTCTGATAGACTCAAGAATGAATTCAGGAGCTTGAACACGTTATTCAGCAGACATGCAGCCCTAAATTCGGCCGAAAACTCAAAACTGAGCCTAACAGCTGAAAATATACAAATTTCACAGTAGATTCTCCTAATTTCGGCCTGTATTGATTCCCTGGAGCTTTCAACCTAAGATTCATATACATGTACACGTTATATTGAGTTATCAAAGCCATTGGAACCGCAATTATAGCGAGGCCAACGCGCCGCTGCCGACGAAAGTGAGTTTCCCGATTGGGAACGATCACCGAGCGATCAGGTCACGCGACGGCATCTCGGCACTACCCTGATGCGTGACGCCGAGCGTAAATATTTTGGAATAAGTCGAAGCAACTGAGAACAATGCCGAGAAAAGGATCAATGTGCTAGGCGCGCATCAACAAGATCAGGATGTTGTAGTTGCCGGTCTTAGCCGAATGATGAGTTCCAGTTTGGGGCTCTGTCAATAGATCATTCAAACTTCTGGTACATAAAAACTCACCAGGATCTAAATGAGAATCAGTAAGACTACATTTTGCTGATGCCGAACTTCATCCAAGTTCAACTTTGACTACAAGTTCAACTTCAGATTCAAAACTTCCGGTCGCAAGTTGAACGTTGAACTTCATTCAAAACTTCGGAGGAACTATCCCCAAAACTACATTCTCAAGTTCCTTTGGGGTTGAAACTAGAATACTTACTGAAAAATGAATTTATATATTTCGAATTCATCGGAGTCGAGCCGAAGTTTGAACTGAGTGGTACTTGCCTTAAGCGATCGCAAGTTTGAACCTAATTGTCGTCGAGGGAGCGAGAGCAGGCGGGCTGAAGCGCGGAATGTGATATGAGGTACGGCAGCGTCGGTCCAGTGCAGGTCTACTGCGCAGCAGCACGGATGCCAAGCAAACTGTGCTGCTGCTGCACCAGCTGTCCGTTCTCTTTTATTGTCTTTTACCTGATGCTTGCGTCAAAAACTCAAAACCCAAGTTGGTGCAAGAGGTGTTTGTCGAAACCAACGGGAAGCGAGCGAGCCAAACCTAAAATCTAACTGCGTCATCGCTAGCGGTGACATGTCACGTCACGTCACGCGCCAAGCTTTTCCTCAGCTGTTGTTGTTAACTAACACGACGCTGAGGTGAGGCTTCTATTATTCTGTACCCAGGAATACATTACTTACAGTATTCCCTAGCTAATCGTGTATTCTGTCTAGGTGCATAATAGAGCTGTTGTTGTTAACTAACGTACGACGCTGAGCTAATCGTGTATTCTGTCTAGGACGGACGTCCGGTTTTGAGAGTGTTCACCGGCAAAAGCCGAGACACAGCCTTAGGAGGGAGGGTGGGTTCCGGACCTCTTATTTCACTTTTTGGACAAAGTTGCGGAATGCTTCAAAAACACGTTTGGGAGGGTCAAGAAAAAAAGAGCGAGAAAATGTAATAGATTACATAATACTAACCATCTGCCGAGTTCCCCGACCCGAGCCAGATGGAGGAAATTTTCTGCCAGAAAGGCGCAAAAATCCAAGGGATCATTTTACGACGGGTTTTTGGTGGCAAATTATTCCCAAACCCGGCACTTTCGAGCGAAAGTATCCTCAGATCGTGAGAAAACTGTCAATAAATTACCGTATTAGGCAAGCTTACATCAGCATTACGTAGCCAGGGAGGGGCAAGAGGCTCTTAAGTCACTTTTCCGACGTTGTATGGAAAATTCTAAGAATGAACACCTCTTGAGTTGGTGGCATCGCACAGCGGCGGCACATACTGTACTATTTCGACCGTAGATTCAAGTAACGTGTCACATCGACCTTTGGATTGATGCTCCAAGCGAGCACATAGCCGGCTAGCTACAGCCGTTTGCATAATTCCGTGAACATGCATTTTTTTATTTCGCGGGTGACGTACAGTTGCGGCGAAATCAATTTATTTACCAAAATTGGAAAATCCCATCAATCCACTTCTTTTGTCGGAGACGAATAGTTTTTTCGAAGGAAAACTTGACAGAAATGCTCAGAGCCTCAAGCCTGCATGTCTGGCGTAGAAAAATCTGTGTCTTTGTATTGATTTTGCCGGGATAGCCGGCCAGTTTGTCCCAAAAGGTTCAGCCAAAACCTGTCAGAAACATGACAGATCGGGCTGGTTTTCTGTGCGGTAGGGGGGATTCTGATGGGAATTTCCATTTTTGGTAAGTAAATTGATCTCGCCGCAACTGTAAGGCTTGTCAATCAGTCGTGGGTGCCGAATTGTAACAACCAACCGGATTATGCAGAATTCCTACGCCCAAATGAGATCCTCAGTTGGAGCACCACGGCAAGCCTGCCGTTGATTGACAGGACGTACGTAACGCGCGAAAAATATAAACGCATGTTCACAGAATTATGCAAACGAGGCCTCCGGTCACTACCTATGAATCAAGGTCCCAAAATCGCCCAATGTCCGGCCGAAAAATAGAGTAAAACAGCCCGAAATTGACCAATGTCGGGCTGAAATAGAGTAAATCGCGCGCAGCGCGAGAAATTTTCTGTAGACAGTGGAGAAGTTGACCTGGGGCCAAATCACGGGCCAGAACGAGGATGTTGGGGAGCCAAAACCAACAGAGATTCGACGGTTTTGAGCTCAATTTCGTCCATAAACGGTCAAGAATCGATCATGCACGGCTCCCGGGCGAAAAAACTGGAAATTTGCCCCAGATGTCCGTCTGAAATAGAGTAAATCAGACCCTCGTAAAACAGCTCAAAACTTGGGCACCATCCCGACGGCCCTCATAGGTAGTGACCGGGGGCCTTGCAAACGGCTGTAAGAGAGCGTGAAGGAAAGACGCCGATCACTGATCAATCATCAGTGATCGAAGCTTGTGTCCCAAAAAGGAGCGTGATGGCACATCACGTGGGGTAGCTTTCAAGGATACCCCTGGCAAACGTAATAGCCGTGCTTTAGGTGTTATTCAGAAGCTTCTTTCAGCAGAACTGCGTGCAGAGTATGTCAACGAATCCAATGCTGGAGTTCTCTGGGCCAAACTCCGCCAGCGTTTTGAAGCAGAAAATCGTGCAGATTCTGCAATGGCTGTTCTAGCAGAACTTTTTAGCACCAAGCTTGCTGTTGAAAACGAACCAGAGCTCATGGACCGCAACAAGATTCTTCTTCATGTAGCTGCTATCAAAACCTGCTTCGATAGGCTTGCACGCCTGGAATTTCCATTCTCTCCAGAACTTCAGCCTCTCATTCTGCTCAGCACTCTTCCTAATCTGTAATTTCAATGACAGGTTTTGGCGTTTGATTGATTTTGAGAGTGATCGGAACAAGGGCGTAGGAACGTCTGGGCCACTTCGATTGGAGCACCTACCATAACCCGCTTCGCACGTCACCGCGTCCACTTCGACCATGCCTCCGGAGGGTGGCGACGGTCACCCCGCCCCCTGCGACCGCTCTCAACATCTCCTATTACATGATGGTGGGCGGCAGGCAGCCACTGAATATGGCTACAATTCAAAGCATACACGCGACGCAATGAGCTTATGGTAGGTCGTCCAATGGAAGTGGCCCAGACCTTCCTAAGTCCCCACATCCATCATCACGAAAATCAATCAAACGTCAAAACTGTCATTGGAATTACGGATTAGGAAAGAGCTCCGGCTCTACGTAAACTGCGCCAACAAGGATTACGCAGGAAGGTCTGGGTATCCGAGACTACATTTGAGCTGACAGCAGCCGCTCAAAGTTGGCTATTTTCAGCTGAAAATAGCTAAAAGGACCAACTTCAAGCAGCCGTTGTGAGCTCAAATGAGGGTCAATTCCAGTCAATCAAAGTGAGAACTAGCATTGTTTTTCAAGTACTTTCATCCTATTATGACACTTTTTTGCTGAGGATACATTGAGCTTTTCCAGATATGGCAATAATCAGAAACTGTCCTGTTATTGATGCATTGTCAGGGCATAATATATAGCTGAGTGTTCTAAGTGGTACAGTAGTATCATATATCTATCTCTACATCTTATTTTAGGTCATTCGGTGAAGTATACAGTAAGATTTTGGCCAAAAAGCCACGGCAATTTCTATTTGCCACCACTGTAGCACGACCCGAACGGCACTGCAGCTTGTTGGCAAGACAAAAGGATAGCATAATTTCCATGGCTGTGGGTGTGCAGCTGAAAACGGTATGAGGGAGGTTTCAAGGTGGGAATCCTGGCAACTGCCAAGGATGAGGAAAGTACGGATGCAGCCATTGCTGAGTAATCGCGGGGAGAGAACGGGAAAAGGAGAAAGGAGGCGGCCGCTGATTGCGGAAGTCGGTGTGCGAAGGGCGGTCCATTTGGTTTAGCGGCGCCCGTCAGCATAAAGGAATTGCGCGACGTAGGGACGTTGCGTATGCCTAAGAGAATGGGGCCGTTCCGATGTGACATGCCAGAGGGTGAACGAGCCCTGTCGCGTCGCGAGGAGGGAGGTGCAGACCGGAGGCCAGCGGATGCGGCAGGTCCGGTGTATGTATGTGAAGAGGAGGGGGATGAAGAAAAGGAAGAGACAAAAAGTGGGATGAGAATGCGCATCGTCGATTGACAATGGCCGCTGCGTTACCGCCGCACGAGGTGGCGTGCGGGCTGCCGGTTCTGAGCAGCACCCTCAGCGCACGCGAACTGTCAGCTCGCTAGGCCTCTGAAGAGGCGACCGAGCCGATTGACCAAGCTCGCAACACTCTCTCGAGCCCGTCAATCGGCAACCCGAAGGGCGACAAAACACAGCAGTAGGAGAAAAAAAAGGGAAAGAAGCACGGAAAGAAAGAAAGAGAATATGGGATATGGGATATGATGGACTTGCGGTTTTGAGGCTTACTACTCATGGTCTTCCGCCAAGCATCGTCCCGTGCAGCCTGTCGGACTCCTGGTCCGTAGATTGTGGCACGAGGTGGTGACAAGGAGAGGCGGTAAGCCGCGGCTTGTTGCTTGTTTTCGGTTATCGAAAGGCTCAAAAACGTTGATGTTGAGTGTCGGGGGCTGGTATGGTAGCACATATGGGTGAGAGCTATTGAGACAATCCCTGAGAACGACGCGAAAGGGAAAACGCGCGCGGGGTGATAGAGCCACTGGTGGCGACGCGACGAAAGAAACGGCGGGAGAGTCGGGGACGTGGCGGAGAGCAAGGCCGAAAGTGACGAGTCACGCTCACGTCACGTCCTCCCGACTCTCCCTCTATCTTAAGCACCATCATCAAACGCGTCCGCCCTTGTCCTCTCGCGGCGCGTACGCGTCAACCATATGGTTAATATCTTTGAAATTATTGTATATACCTTTGGATACATCTATACAATGGTCTTGTGTACTTGCAGGGGCCACAGGAGCAGAGAGATGAGCGTGGTGCGGCAGAGTGTCGACGACGAGCCGATTTGCCATGCTGTCAAGGGCTTTGGTTTTCCGACCATACTACTGGGTGTCCAAAAGGGGAAAATCGCGCAAAAACGCCGAAAAAGAAAAGAAAAAAGAGAACTCTTGAAACTTCGATAGTGACCATACTATACAGGTAGACTACAGGTAGGCTAATGCTCCTTAGCTCTAAAATTCTTTGCCCAACTCCCCCACCATGTTGTCAACGCCCCAAACCCCCGAGATATTCCAAAACTTATTCCCGATGATCTTGTCTGCGCCGTCCGGGTTGATTTGAGAGCTGGAAAATGATTTGAGAGGTGGCAATACCAGAAACTCAGAAGAAAGATACTGGTACCGCGGCGGCTGAGATCACCCGTGCATCAACAAGTGGGTTCATTTTTTCTAGTCAAAACCATGCGGCCCTACTAGACGCCAAAAGCAAAGATACATGAGGGAAACATGCATGAAAACGCACCTTTTAGCCCAAATTCCCGCAGCACTGCGCCGTCTATGCAAAATCACCATCAGCAAGGACAAATGAGTGAGACCTGAGGCATAGATAAATGATACGACCTCTGATTAATAGCTCGATGCCTGATCGAGAATTTTAATTGAATGCTCAAGTATTCTCAAGACTTTCTTGCATGTTCAACTGTGTTTACGACCTATTGATATTGAGGGCAGCCATTGCGCAGATTGAATTTAGACGGGTTTTCACCGCATCACAAGGTTTTAGGAGTGGAATAAATTTTCCTTAGTCCAGAAAGTAGCCAGAGAGTATATATAGTATAATTCAAATGTTTTCGACACTTTTGCAGGATGAGGACAGCCGCGTTGGGGACAAAAGACCTAGAGCAAGCAAAAGACTGAAATAATTGAATGGTCAATGTCTTGAGGCAAAGATTGCAGGGAAAGCGTCGGATAGACAAGAGAGATGATATAGCTGCTGATATGGACACGAACTTGAAGTGCGTCGGCCGAAGTGGTGGAAAAATCGTGAGCGCAAGACGAGAACATGTTGAGTGTTACGGCTGTGACACCGTCACACTTAACATTTGGGCGTGGCCGGCGCTTGCCGGTTGAGTCTGCGGTGTGGGAAGGTGGCTGTGAGACTCAACATGTTGAGTGGACCCAGCTGATCGGTCGGTTAACCAGGGCTTTGGCAGGAGGTACAAACAATACAAACAACTGTCAACGGACATTTGATGCCCGCCAGTTGCCGGTCACCATATGCTTATCCTCTGACAACGTGACACGGCGTGACGTAGAATAACTTTGCCCATCACCATGGATGTTCCTGTATGTTCGGTTCTTCAGGATTGCCAGTAAACTACTTAGCCATTGCAGAATTGGGTTGGGGTCCGAGGCACGTTACCGCAAGCGCGAGACATATCACAAAATCACCCTCGTACAGTGGCGGCGCCATCTGATGCCACCCCTAAAAATAGAACAGCCCATTTCTGGAACTTTTGATGCAAGTGGAGTCGATTGGGGTCACATCAATTTCTGGGGGGTGGCATCAGATCCCGCCGCCACTGTACGTTCGCAAGAGAATAAGTGCTTGCTCCACAATTGTAAATGATTTTTGCCCAGACCCTGCATCCTCATATACAGTGGCGGCGCCATCTGATGCCACCCCTAAAAATAGAACAGCCCATTTCTGGAACTTTTGATGCAAGCGGAGTTGATTGGGGCCCCATCATTTTTTGGGGGGTGGCATCAGATGGCGCCGCCACTGTACAAACCCTACATGGGAGCACGCCCCCCTGAATCCACAAACGGATACACTTGGACAACCTCCTCCCTCCTTCCTGCCATCTTGGCGCACAACACCATCTGAGCTGCAGGTGGGTTCGCACGAGATCGCTCATCAAAGTGCAGCTCCGCCGGAACACCTCTCCTCCACCATGTCTGGGCCCACCAGTCCTGGGTCTACGTTACAACTGAGTTCACCGGAGGATATCTGCCCCATTTGTCCTCGGCCCTTCGCCTTATCAGATGCCTCCGGCTCTCTGCATGCGCCAGTTAAATCACACCTTGCACCAGAAGCAGCTCGGGATGGGCCTTTTCTGTCCGCCAACCGGTCGAAGGCCCCAGTTCTCCTGAGCTCGGTGATGAATGAGTGGGTGTCTGGAGCCCGCAACTTGGAGGAGGAGAACATGCGCCTCTCCAATGAGTTACAGCGGGCAAGAGAGATTAACAACGAGCTTCGCGCGCAAGCAAAACTGAATGAAAACACCGCAGCACAGCAGGCCCAACAACACGCTGAGCTCATGGCTCAGAATGATTTAACGCAGGCGCGGCTTCGGGAAGAGCGAAAGATGTACTGGGCTGAGGGCAATCGGGTTCGAAATGAATATGGCGCGCTAAGGAAACAGGCTGCTGCTTTGCAGACCTCTCTTTCACGCCGAACGGCGGAGCTGGCAAGCTGTGGGGCTGAACTCACGTTGATCAAGGGCCTAAATCTACACTTGACGTGTCGCATGAGTGAATTGACTGAGCTGATGGACGTAGGGAAAAGAAATGAATCAGAACACACAGTCAGTATAGACTCTATCACTCAAGTCGTACGTCGTTCTTGCATGTTGCATCGCCGATATCCTAACATGTTTGCATAGAAACAAGAGTTTGACTCCGCAGACCTGCTCTCAGAGCAGGTAGAGCTGCAATGTCAACCTGATCCACCCAATGCTTCCATTCGGCTTACTGCGCAACCCGTGAGCTTGAGCCGGCTGTCATCAGAGCGAAGGAGTTACAAGCGCAGTCGGGAGGAGTATGACGCTGCTGAGGGCGATGACCTTCTGTGAACCTAGATACAGAGTACGGTTTTTTGATCGTGAGCCTGCTTCCCTCTATCCTCCAATGCTGCGAGCTCGTGGGTGATGGAGGGGGGAAACAGATTGTATATTCATGATTGCGGTGGGGGGTGATGTGACCCTCGCAGTGAGCGCTGTCGGGCCGGAAGCTGAGGGAGGAGGGGCTGCCGGGACAGCGAGGACAGCGGGCTGAGGCTAAGAGAGCAAGAGCGCGCAGCTAGAGGGCGTCGTCGCCGCGACAAACGAACTCCGGGGTGACAACCATGGAGGTAGGCTGAACAAGCGGGGGATCGAAGAGAAGGCGCTTGTTCAACGTCATGATAAGGATTGGCCTGAGCTTCCGGAGAGAGAGGATTTCTAAGCCAAGCCATCATTTATTGGGCTTGAACTCCGAAAACGGAGCTCGCTACACTCCACCGGGAAGGCGGGAGAGCCGAGGCAGCCCCCTACGTATCTACAGAAATTGGGTAACCGACTTGTCACGAAGTTAGGTCAATAGGCTTGATTTCAGACACTTCAGGTCTGTTGTTGAAGTGATAAAGGGCAGCGAGAACGTCCTATAAAAAGCCTTCAACTCGAAATCAGGACTGAGCTTTAGTTTTAAACTAACCGGAGTGATTGCGCGAGCGCTTGTTGCTACCTCTCCATTGCGGACCTGCCCGCCGAATATCAGCAATGTACAACGTTTAGAATTCTCGGTCAAACCTTTTTCTTGCGAAGACTGACCATGTACTCTATATTGAAACGTCTTCGGAGATGGAGGGATTACCTATCATATTACCGCTATACTCACTTTTCTGCCATGGAACCGACCCGAGTCCATGCAGTCGCCCATACCCATAAGTACATGCCGCACGCATCTTTTGAGCATGGTTGTAAGAGTCGGCGGTTGTGTTAGGATCTCTAGGCTTGCCATCGAGCCCCACATCATCGCAACTAACCAATCAGCAGACAATAAATGGATAGTTTCGTAGCTCACCAGCTCATAATCCAAGCTAAGATAGACGTCACCCGGATCCGGCACGTCTTACATAAGCCAAATCAGGGCGTCAACAAACCCGTTATAACTCCTTCCACAAAAGCATATTGACCATTGTAAGCACACCAAACTGTAGCTAGGAAGCATACCTTTTATTTGGTGTAGGGGATTTGGCTAATTCTGGTCTGTTGCAATGTTATAAGGTCATCTTTCCAAAAAAGGCAATATATATTAAAAAGCTTCTAAACTCATTTTCGACGCGTTTGAGACAATGTTGCACAAAACAGCAGGCAAGATTTGGCGCGGTACGTAAGCTTACGTACGCATAACACGTGATATACGCGTGACTCGACCCGACGCGTCGCGTCAAATACAACCAAAAAAAATCAGTGTGGGCATGAGTTTGGGCCATGGACGCAAGGAGAGCGCATTAAATCAGGAGAGTAGCAAATAAATGGGTACTGGTGTATAATTTCAGCTTATAGAACACCCTGAGGCTCTCCCAAGTTCCTTCGGGCTCAAGTTCAAACCCATTGACATTTAGGAAATGGCAAAGAGACTCATATTTTGAGAATACTACCAAAAAATGCTAGGCTTCTCAGTAACAGCATGCTAGTAGATGAGTCCCAGAGCTTCAAAATTTTTCTCCGGCGTCAAAAATTGCAACTTTTTATTTTGTCAACCTCCGAGATTTGGCGGGTGGCTGTGCAAACGTAATGCTTATATAAGGGTGCCGCATCGGGGTGACGTCTATCTTAAGAGAGAATCAAGATGAAAGGACACAACGCACCGCTTATACTCAGCATCAGTGCTATCCACAACGCCTTTGGAAACTTCCTTGATAACGGCACGCAGGTCGTCTCGCCGTCTGCATCCGCTGTCTGAGTCTCGTCTTCCCTTGTTGTATGTTATCGCACCTAGTTAATTTCAGACCAATTGAGGTAGCTACTGTGATAGGGACTTACCGGTACCCAGCCTTGTGCGCCTTCTAGCGGCTTGCCTCATGTCGCTCTCTTGATCTAAGTGCTCATGAGAAACCCGAAGACTGGAGAAGAGGATAACACACCGGACTCAACCTCGACTTCCTCCTCCTCCTTGACGACGATCTTTGCGCCTTCCCCTTTCTCCTTCTTGATGAAGACCTTCTTTTTGGTTTCTGAGGAAGCTATGTCAATTAACGGAGCATTATGTAGAAAAGGAAGATAGCGTACTACTTGTGGAAGGAGCATGAATGATGTCCTCAGACGGAAGAGTGTCCAAGTCGCTGGCAAGCTCATCCAATGCATCATCAGCGCTGGGGTCAAGCACAGCTTCAGCGTCGGAACCGTCTTCCTCTTTGGACTCCTCCCATGTCCAGGCGCTTTGCGGAATCTTCGGCTTAGAAACTAGAAGAAGTGGTCAGAGAAGCGATGGAACAGAGAATTAACACCTACCGAGAACCAGAGTACGCACGCTTTTGGCTCGTCCTTGCTGACCTTTGAGAATGTTGACGAGCTGCAGGGCGGTGGGTAGAGGGTTGGTCTGAAGGGTCAGGGTGCTGTTCTTCTTGACGACAGGCAGCCAACTCTGGTTCTGGACGTCAGCAGGATCGTCCGCTCGACCAGGATAGCCTGGATTTTTGCCCAGATAGTGCATAGCGTTCGGAAGATAGACCTCCAGTCGCTGCTGAAGCTGTTGGCGGGACCAGCCCGAGTTGATCTTCATGAGTTTTGGGGGCTGGACAATAAGCTCGGAGCGCTCCATAGTCTCTTGAACAGTGTTGGTAGGAAAGCTAGACTTTCGCATGTTACCCTCCTGTTGTTAAGTTAGGCAAGACTTCACAATACTAGCTAGCGCTTACTGCTGTGATTCCGTAGGGCAAAAGGACGAGCTTGCCGAACTCCATGTCCTCTCCGTCTGCTTCTTCCTCTTTGGCCTTTCCCTGAGATTGATGAGGTGCCTGGCTAGTGATGAGAGAGATAAATGAGGGACTACCTTGCCTTTGTTAGCCTTCTTTTTCGGGCGCTCCGCCTCAGAGGTTTCGGTCTTGCGTTTCTTGCTAGAGCTAGACTTGCCCAGCCCTTCGGTCGTCTCTGACGTAGCTTCCTCCCGGGAAGCTTTGAGGGGCTGATTTCCAGTTCCAGAGTTTTTGCCGGCTGACTGGAAACTACGAACATAGTCGCCGAGGTCCTCAAGAGTGTTGGCCTTGGGTGGAGCCGGGTGCGCGCTGACAATGTGCTTGCAGCTGCGGCACCTGAGACTGCCGTCGTCGTCGGTATAGGTCTCATCGACTCGGAGACAGGGACACTGAGTGCCGTCCTTCTCCAAGCCTCGACATTGAGTAGGATCGGTCATGGTGGAGAAGGAAAAAAAAAGAGTCAGCCGTTGCTAGGCTGACGTGGCCAGAAACTGCTGACTGGACTTGAAATTTGCTTCCGCTGATGCTTTGGATGGTGAAGAAAACTTGTGGCAGCCCCCCAGAGAATGGATTCAAGCTGATTGCATTGCATTGTGTGATATCAGATAATATTGAGGCTATCAGGAAGGCCAGACAAGGCCGCCAGAGGTGTCCTGCCTCATGTAGAAGTCCCAAGGGAATGCGTCGGAGGATGGTGATGGCGGGAGCGCCCCAAGACTGAATAGCCTAAAAAGGCAATCATAGCATTTTGTGCGCGCGCGCCGAACTTTGCGTGCGCGCATAACATTTTGTGTGCGTATATTTATTTGTACAAAGTGACCGCCATATACTCGGTATTGACAAAAGTAACCGTGAATCGACTCGTATGGTCCGAATATTGCAGTATGTAATAAGTTAAAGTGCATCAGAATGTTCTCCTGCATGTTTTGAACGGCATCGGACAAAGGCCTGAACCAATCCATCAAGCACAACTTATTTCTCGGCGGATTCTAATTTGCAGCTGTTTTGCACTGTTTGTTGCAATAAATGACTGCATTTCCAATGTTCTTGAAGTTTAAGAACATGCCCTTGGACGGTAGGCTATACTTGAGGATCCATTTTAGTTCCTCACTGCTCGAAATCTCTGATTGCATCAATTTCTTGTCAACATTGGACTGGTTCAATTTCAACCATCCCTCCTGCACGGACCCAAATATTGCGTGGCCGTTCAAAGATGCTAAGAGCAAAGAATTTAGCTACAGTCTTGGTTAATTTCTAGTCCATCACAGTGCTGAACCCTATCACCTACACATTCAATATACTTTTATCCCAGAGTAGGCCTCCATGGCTTCCGTAATTCCCCATGTTTGGTGACTTTGGTCAAGTAAGGGGCCGAAGAGTTTTCCAGATTGTAGACTTGTTTATCACCCTTACTAGCCAAAGCAAGTGTGCAGAAACATTTGAATAGATCGCATGTGCAAGCTAGAGGTAGTCGAAAGTGGTCTGGAAGGGCAGTTGCTAAGATTTCCGTTGAACAATGAGCAGAAGTTGAAAGACACAGGGTGAATTTCAACCTATTGCCAAAATTGCACTGGCTCTGAAGAGCGCCAGGAACAGAGGTTGCCCACAACAACTTGTGTAGGTTTAAGAAATATCCCGACGTATTTTTCAAACTCGAAGTCTTGGAGAAATATCACGTGGTCGCGAAGCAATCGTCGGATTAACGGTTACTTTTGTCAATACCGAGTATAACTACACTCCCTTGAACAGAAACAATTTCCGGAACCCTGATGCCCATCTGCGCAAATAATTCAAAGCGTGGACTTGATGGCAACCGTACCTGTGAGAAGCTGCATCATCATGTAATAGAAATATATAAGAGATCAGAGGGAAGCCCGATGCATGGCTGGCAACTACCGCCATGCCTACAGCGAGTCTAATGCGGCGGTCACCCGGCTCCCGAATACCCTGGAAAACAACGCCGCGCAGCTTGAGCTACCCGCTCGGCTGCCGACGGGGTTGGAGCGAGGCGTTGGGCGAGAAGCTGGCTGGTACGATGGGTTGGAACGACCGTCAGCTCTTGCGAGCTGCCCAGTGCACTGAGACTGATGAGCCTCTCCTCAATCCTCTGCGCATGAGTTTGAAAACGAAATCGCCATGCGAACCGTCCGCGAAAATCCCGATCTCTTCCCAATCCCGAAAGTCATTTGTGTTGAGCGTCTCAAAAATCTTCTAAGACGTCATCCAAACCAAGCTTTCGTCTAGTCTGTTACTATTAGTGACCGCGACGCTGTGACCGCTGCTCAAGATATGCCGGCATTTGCGGAGTTTGAATTTCTGCTCCCACGACTTGGTTTCCTTCGTTCCACCACAACAAAGGGCATTGAATGTAGTTTTGAACGAGCAACTATGTTGGAGGGTACATTGAACTTCTCTAGATCTGGTAAGCTCAGAATATTATTACTCGCCGTGTAGTGCGTGCACTCAAAAATCCCTTAGTGTGACAGGCTTGTGACAGGCTTTGTTCGCGCCGTCCTCAATCTCAACAACGGTGCACCATTTTTACTAGATTCATTCGGGAGAAGTCTTCGCTTTGCCTTCAAGAAACAAGCTATCAGCAAATTCCTGCTTAAAACACGTTGTATTTGGGGGAACGGAGCCCGAGAAATTCAAATGCCGTAATACACTGAGCAATTTTCGGCCGAACGATGTCTTCAACAGACTACAACACACCGCAGGGACCAAGCAGGGACGAGGACATACGTGTTGTAGCGTCTGTCCTACGAGAGACTAGCTTTCGTCCGCGCTGTCTTGAATGGATTTCGCGAAGGCTTCTGGCCCTGGATGGACGGACACCTAGCATTCTTCTGGTTATCCTTCAACGTGGGATAATTCGTGAATACCTCCCGCTGGAGACCATAGTTCTACTGTACGAAGGTATACTTAAACTCAATGAATGAACAGAAAGACTGGACTCATTTGTTACTAATAAAATACTTGGTTGACTTCGATGATTTTGGTCGAAGAGATTACGGGAAACGCCGGGTTCCGTGCAACAACGCGCGCGCCGCGTCCTACGTCAAAAGGGAAGCGCGCAGATGCCGTCGGCAATTACGCGGCACGCGTCCGGAAGGCAGAGTAGGCGCTCGGGAACCGGAGTAGCGCCTATGCTACTAAAGTTGTCGTGCCTCCGCAAGGGTCTCGCTGCCCAGAGGCAACGGTTCGACGCCCGAAGGCGAAGCGGTCTCACCGCCCGACGGCGATGGGGTCTCGCCGCCCGAAGGCAGCGGTCTATCTACACGAGAGGATGGTCCACCCGAGACCACCCGACTATATACAACAGGTCGGGAGAAACGGGGCGTGAATCTGTCGAGTCTCCGAGCACAAGGATTACCCCGTAACCGAAGTACTTGTGGTGAGATTAGTGTCAAAACCACCGAGCACAACCTCGGCAACTGCTACATAAAACCTCTTACTTCACTTCCCGAACCACGGAATTCTCAACAATAAATTGGAGGCGCGAAATAACTTTTGGTGGGTAAAACTTCCACCGAGAGCGGACGATAAATACAATCAGGCCTTCAATATCCATATCCCTCTTCGACCCCCGCTCTGCCTGAGGATTACAAATTCGGAATTGTACGAGAGCGAGTGGCGGACTGAACACTGAGCACAGTCGATAAACAACAGAAGATAAAGTTAAAAGTTCAGATACCCTTCCACTTTCTCTCTCTTTGATGGAATCTGAACCAGGGGATCTGAGTGATCAGGGCTTCGTATATTTCATTCAATGCCAATGCCTTCGAAGGACTACCATATATTGCCAATGCAATCAGCAAACGAAATGGTAGATTGGGTTTAGAGTCATTCGCGGGGAGTGGCACCAGCCTGGCAAAAGTGAGAAACAATGGTAAGTTATCAAGGAAGATATGTGAGCACCAAAGCCCTAGATTTCGGCTGGTTGGGGGGACCTGCATTCCCTTCCCGGTCAAACAAGAGATGAGAATATCTTCGTAAGGATCGGCAACAGGTTCGAATGACACTAATTCGGTCGGCCGATTGTCAGTTAAGCCTCACCAACGTCATCCTGAGTGCTGCCGTATTACCTGGACCGTTTGTCCCGTTATAACCCATATAAGGATCGTACGACATTGGAAGTCCCCATGAAGAGACTAGAGATGAGCTTGAGGCTAGGGCTGAGTCTTCATTCGTATTGAGTTCTAATGAATGTGTCAAGAGTCGGTTAAGCGCAGAGACGGGAAACGGTAGACGAACCATATCCGGTGCACCGGTAATTTACATCAACTATGTGTTTCGTTGAATTGAGGTATAAATCGAGAAACGAATTCTAAACGTGCGTCTGATTCAGTGTGGCCGGACAGTAGAATCTCGTCCCAGAGGTGACGGGATAGATCCCCTGCGATGAGAGGTGGTGCGCCGTAGTGGGGGACGTTGGAGAAGGTCAACATCAGGGAAGCCCTGGACATCGTAGATAAGTTGGGGCGACCACAATCCTGTCATGTCGATGTCGGGGCAAGGATCAAAACAGGCGGCCTACTGCGCCCTCAAAGGCTCATCCTTCGTTTCGCCAACTCATCAGTTGTCAAGTCCATCTCCGATCCTCAACGCCTCCGCGACACTCTCAATGCAGCCCTCAACGGAGCCGCTAAGTTGAGAGGTGTCAATCGTTCCAGGGGAGGCAACCTGGTCCTCCACACGCAGGCCCCATTCACCGCCATCCAACTTCGAGAGCATGAACAGACAATATGGTCGGTCATCCGGCCGTACTTCTTCCTTACTCGAAAGGGACCGCCCGCGGTTCAACCTCGACAAGCCTTGGCAGCGAGTGGTGATCCACCGTGTCCCCGTCACCTCTGACCCTTCCTGCCGCTCGATAGCGGAGGAACTTCGATGGTCAAACGAGGCAATTGGGTCACTTACGGATGTGATGGGCATTCGCGACTTGTGCTCGCTGGATGGGTTGAAGAAGCCGCAGGGAGGGATTGCAGCAAGGGGTCACGCAAGAGACCTCCTTGATGGTCATGCCTGCTCAACGCTGACCATGCGCGTCGGTTCCCTCCGGGAGGGAGTATTCCTTTATGGTTCGCACTGCCGCGTGTCGGTGTACGAACCAAGGAAAAGGGCTTGCGGTGAGGGAATTCTAACATCTTACGCCCTCCATTCGCTTCTATTATCTTTTTGCTATTACCCCGCTACCCCTCATTGCCGACCATCCTCTCCACAACTATACGCTACCCCGCCACGTTCGAAACTCCTCAGCTCAATAACCCGTACTTATTGCCCTTGTGGCACCGCGTCTTAGTAGTTAGTTTACTTGTTGCGGTATAGAAATGCAGAAACCAAAAAAAAAAAGAAAAAAAAAAAAAAAGAGCGCAACACGTGACTGCCACGTCGTCGGTTGCGCCCGATAAATTACCAATTTTTCTATTTTTTTTCTTATTTTTATTTGGAGCGTTTGAATAATGCAACAAAGTCTGCAAAGCATTCTCAGTGCATGATGCATCCGCAAGGTAACTGGGTTTATCCAGTAAAGCCGGGAAGAAAACCAGGAGGAAATTGGGAGGAAATGCCGTTACGCACAGGTTACAAGCCTTCGAAGTTCGTGTGGGACTCTGGCCAAATTACATTTTATCCTACTCCAATTCTTCGAGGAGCGGGGCCGTATACCCACTCAAACCCCCTTGACAAAAGTCCAGTCATCCGGCAGGGCATCTTCGTCGAGCAGCACCCCACTCCAAGTTTCCAAGACTATTTGCTTGTTCTTGGCTAACGACCCGAATCGAAATCTGTCTCAGTGCTGCGTTAAATCAATGCAATCCAGCAATTTTGTATTTCGCACTCTGCAAAAGTGGACTGTCTTTGAAAGACCCTCTCATTCCCTCAATAACCAAATCAAGTACATTGAGGTCGACACCAGGAATGTAAAGAATCTATTTTTTCCACGAAGTAGATGTCCTTTCGGCGATTTTGAATTTGGGTAAACCTCAACCCGGGAGTACTGTAAACCCCATTCAAGTTTTAGCCAGTAATGAAATCGTATCCTCCCACAATTTCTCGGTAAGCAGCCAAATCTCATGACGTCCAGGGGATGCACAGTCCCAACATTATATGTTCCATAGTTTCGGGGACCCGGCAGGACGAGCATAGTCCGAAGTGCTCGAGGTTAGGGACATGATCCCAGAAAAGGCCAATGCGGTGAGTTTCATGCATGCTTTTCCAAAGGAAGTTTCGAGTTGCACGGTTTAGATCAGTCGATCTCAAGGACTTCCAAATATATTCGTCAGAGGGCATGAAATTGGAACTCATCCGCTAAACAGTGTCGCACGTGATCAAGGTTCGAGGTCGTGGATTTCCGTGGGCGGTGAGTTTTGAGGGACGTTATAATTTTTGTGAACAGTTTCTGCGTATGGTAGCGGACCGAACTTCGTGACAAGTCAGATACCTAATTTGGAAATTGTTACTGTGCACTCAGTTTTTACCCAGTGGTATTGAAACTGTGCAGAAATCACTATAAGAAGGAAGACTAGAGATCCCCCCGGGTCAAAAGTCTCAAAATCCCACAAAATCAATTTTTTCTTCCATGGATTTCGCGCTTTTGGTCCGGGGCCGAGACATAGCCGGTGGCTGGACGATTCCATCAGCGCATCAAATGTCTGCCGCACCATTGAACCTTGTCCAAATCTCAACCAAAACCGAGAAATTCTTATTATGAATGTTTGCTAGGGTCGGAGGTGAGCTACTGGGTAACTTTAAGCCATAAAGCGATGCCCTTTTCCCAGAAATCGGGAGTTAGGTACACACAGTTTTGAAATTTTGCGCAAAAATTTCGCGCTTTTCTAACCCTAGACTAGGGTTAGTCCGTTTTCTCTGAAATGCGAATTTTGCCTATAACCCACCCCAAGTTCCTGCTAAATCTCAAGTTTCAATGAATTTTTGGCCAAAATTCCGGCTTGATATGAAGTTCCGTCTGCTATCATACCGAACGTAGTAAAATGCCAGGAGAGGCAAACATCAAATCCGCGTCGATTTCAAGAACGGTGTTGGAACTATTGTCAAAGTCCAATCGGAGGCTACTCTTTTCCGTCTTGAAGCGAGTCCTAGCTGGTCTCTCATTTAACAGAGCGATAGTAGTCTTGATGAGGCGAAAATTAGGGTGTAGCTGGTCGTTTTCAGCATGTGTGCGATCCGCAACTAGTACCGATCCCAAAAAAATCGGAAGGACTGTAAACTGTGATAGGAACTGTCACTGAAGTGTTCTGCAAGGTGTACAGCAAGCCGCCGAGGAGAGCAGAGTTGAAGGGAAGGGACGGGATCGTAGTCTAGGAATGAAAGGCGAGTACATAAACTTTCAGTAGCCGTCCCGTCGGCGGTTTCAAATCCGAATGAGCGAGTATATTTCCGGCATCAGCCTGGCCGGAGTTCTTAACTCTTGCCTGAAGATACACCTTCAGAGGTTCAGCCGAGATGGCGGTGTCCAGGTTGTAACGTTTTGCTGGCATAGAGCGAGAGTGGTCTTCAGAAGCGAAGATTCGGAATCCGTGAGACATATCTGTCAACCGGTAAGACGGTTCAAAAGTCATTTCGCTCCACTTCCACCAGCATTTGCCAGTCGTTCGGAGTCAGAGAGTGTGAGAGCTTTGCAGAGGTCTCCACTGTCTACCAAGGGGTTCCATTTAGGTGGTATGCACTCTCAGTAGCCATTTCGCTGCTTCTACACACTCACCGGGGTTGTCGCAGCCGTATTCAGTTCGGTCTCGTTGGCAAGGTCTACAACCACAATTCTTTCGTCCAATGCCGGACGGGTTTACTTTATGAGGATGGTTAGGTTATCAGGGTCCTTCGCTGCAGCTATTTCGAGCACATCAGCCACCGATCTGACATTATGGTTAATCCTCAGGCAACGTGCGGCTTTCTTCCTCTGAACAGCAGCAAATTTTGACTCATTTAGTCCGGTATGACGCCAGATTGGCATTTGCAGTTGAATATTCCTTGATACTGACAGAGCTGTAAGTTGCAGATTGAATTTTTTGGCTGCACGTAGCATTTTACGCAGGTCGTTTGCGATAGGGTTTATTCTCCAGTCAGGTATGTGAATCTTCTGGCTAAAGAGGGGAGTATAACATCCCCTGATTGCACTCTGGCTGATCCGGAATTCCACCTTTCGAAGATAGAATGCTCTGCCAAATAACACCAATTTGCCTTGTTTCAAAATTGGGTCAGATTCCAAAGGTCGATGGCCTCATTTCTAGCTGCGATGTCTAGAATCTGTTTCCCACCGTTCTTGGTCGGGAGGCTCATGTTAGGGTGAGCTATCCGAGCTTTTTTACCTTCCCACAGAAAGTCGTCTCTCATTCTTATCAAGGTTGCTTCAATTTCATCAGGCATACCTTGTACACGGGTCAAATACTGCGATCTTCCACCTATTAACATATTGATAACATGTCGACGGCCTTTGATCGACGGTTTCCTTAAATTCCAGCACACCAAGTCCTGGTGAATTTTCTCAACGATTTCGGGCCAAGGCGTTAAATAACTTACGTTGTTTCCTACGAGGAATCTACAAGTGTCTCCATCTGGGACGATCTTCAACTCAGATGGAATCTTGGGGGCGTGGTCTTTCAAGGAGCGTTTGGTAACGACCTGCGTGCGATAATCTATGTTACCGAAGGGTAATATTACTGTTTTATTCATGTTATACTTCGAAGTTGATGCGGTGCACCAGAGGTTAAGTAATCTCCACAAGCTCGCCCAGTCGTCCGTTTCGGAGAGAAAGATAGTCGTATCGTCAGCAAAGAGCGAGACGAGTAAACGCCGGTCAGTCCCCGGCACCCGGACTCCGTTGGAGCTCAAGAGGCAGCGATTGCAAGATTGAAAAGAAGACAGGATATAGGGTCGCCCTGACGCACTCCTCGAGTCACTAGAAATGGTTTGCTCAACTCACCGTTGATGAGCGTTGGTATAGAGACTTTTAATCAAATGACAAAATTTTTCAGGGAACCGCATGTGCTTTAGGACGCTGAGTAAGTAGGTATGGTCGATTCTGTCGTATGCCTTCTCTTGGTCAAGGGCCACCACAACACCATTTACATCAACGGCGTCGGCATAGTTGAGTAAGTGTTTCACTTGTTTAACCTGGTCCTCAATTTTACGACCCTTCATGAAACCAGCTTGGTCGGGATGTATGAGGTCAGGGGCAGCGACGGACAGGCGAAGCGAGTACACTTTGCTGAGTAATTTATAGTCAGTTTTTAAGAGTGTAACGGGTCGGTAGTTCCCAATTTCTGCGCGATCTCCTTTTTTATAAATTGGGCACATCCAGCCGGTGTTGAAGTTTGTTCCAGGGGTCACGCCATGTTCCTCGATGTCGGCAAAGAGATCTTCGAGCAACTCCATAACATCCCAGGAATCTCGACCGATCATGTTCTATGACCAGCCATTTATAAAACTCATAGGGCAGGCCGTCAATTCCTGGAGCCGTGCCTGACTTGGAAATTTTGAGTGCCGTATTTATCTCGGGGCCAGCAAGGTGTTTATTGATGTCGTCGTCTTGCGATTTCTGTAGATGCAAGTCGCATTGCTCCAAAACGAGTGTCGAAGCAACCAGTTGAGTGTATTCATCAGGTTTCCCTTTCGATTGGATGCTGTCGTGGTACTCGCCAGCCATATCTGCCATCACCTTCGGTCTCGATTCGTACTGTGGGGGAGCGTTAGGTTCAAGATTCGGTTTCGAGAATTCGTGGATGGATTCCTTCATGCGGTAAGATGACGTTGATTTGGTCCAGTAACCGCTGTGAAGGGTCTCACCTTCAACGTCGTATTGAACACGGGAGAGATCTTTTTTCTCCAGTGCACGATTTTTTAAACACTCATTTATCTTCTTTTCCAGCATATACGCGGAAAGGCTTCGTTCGTCGGGCGGGACTTCGGTGTCATGGATGATGAGGTACAATTGGGCTTTCCACATTCGTATGTTCTTCAAATCATCGTCATCAATTGACGAGCACTTCTTACCATGTTCAATCGTCGCAGACTTAAAGTCGGCCCATAGTGTTTGAATATTATTCTTGGAATTCTTGGGCTGTCGCTTCAGAGCATCACAGTTTCTTTTCAGGGTGAGACCAAGTTCCTGGATCTTCGAGGTAAATTTTCGAGTTTTTAGAAGGTACAGAGGTAGACTAAACCGGCCCTTTCCAGCCTTTTCCTCCGTTCTGTTGACAAGTTGTACGGTCACAAGTGAGTGGTCTGTCTTAATCGCAGTTCAGTCTATCTTCCAGCCACGGCACGAATCAAAAAGACGATGGTGAACGTAGATTCGGTCCAATCTCGCCCTCGACACATATACTGAACCGTCAACAGGATTTGTGCGGTGTTGGGTGCAAGAGTATTCTCTTATGTCGGGGATTGTGTTTCTCCAGCCGTCCTCAACTTGAAGGAGTGACTTTAGTCGGTAGAAGCTGGTGGGAGTACTAGCAGTTGAACCAGATAAGCGATCTCTTCCATCCTCGATGAAATTCCAATCACCTAATGTAAAATCAGGGAACGGGAGATGTATGTTATCCCTCCATTTCGTCCAAAGGGTTGTCCACATGGCGTCTCTTTCCTTCGGGCTGTTTGGAGCATAGATTTTAAGTACGGTGAGGGTCTGTTTTTTGTGCCACGGAAATGATACCATCAGGGCGCGACCAGGGATTAGCTCATGAGGAACAGCGTGTTCAACGTCGACATATTTCTTGTTCAGTAGGATCCCGACGCCAGCAGTAGCGGTGGGGTTGGCCGGATGGGCGGAGTGTAAGAGGTTAAACCAGCCATGGTATATGGTCTTGAATTCCTCTAGTCCGCGATCATCTAGGTGTGTTTCTTGAATGGCTAGGACCGCTAGGTTTTGCTCGTCAATTGTGTGCTTCAGTGATCTGAATTTGTGATGCATACTATGCATAGAAGAAGCGGTATCGCGACCGGCAATGTTGAGGGACCCAATATTGATACTGGAGCGTGTGGATTTGGCGGTGGGGGGAAGGGAAAGTTTGAGATTCCTTTCCCGAATCTGTGCATTTAGTGTTTCGAAGCCGTTGTCTGCTAGATCGCTCGAAACCGGCGACGCAGATTGAGTCGCGGAAGAGCTGAGCACTTAAATGATTTGTACGAAGTTTTGCAAGCAAGAATCTTAGAGATCATTCAATTGAGAATGAGACAACACATTAGATCTCAACTTACATTCCATCTACATCCTTCACCATTGCAGTTTGGATGCTGTCTTTCAGTTGCGATTCATTGGCAAGAAGTCGTGATAGATTGTCAGATGTTTTGAATTGATTTTCAACATAGAGGGTGATATCAGCCTCGACTGCTCTTATAGAGTACGGACTTGCTGTGAGTTTGGAAAACGGTCTTGAGATATATTATTTGGCCGAGTTGTTATCATCAAATGCACTGGGAACTGGTTCACAATTTTAACAAGGTTTTGCACAAAAAGTCCCCGTTGTTCATCTGTGATGTTGAGGTACTCATCAAGAGCATCAACTATAAGATATATCTTGTGATATTCACACAACACGGTTTCGAGTACCCTGAGCATATTGTCAAGGGTGGGTGGAGTCTGTCGAGTATGGTGATATTGCCATAAGTTCTGAAGCATCAGAGGCAATGGCTTGTTCAGAAGCAGTTGCTTGCATAAACTAGCAAAAAGAGCTGTTGGAGTCTGGATTTCTAGTTCCTTGTGGTTGATATAAATGTAAGCCAGTGAGCTTGCATGATATGAGATTCAACAACATCACATGCTAGAATTGTACATACGAGAGCACAGTTTTTCCAGCTCCAGCTAAATATTTTTTAATAAGACAAAATATATCAGTAAAAGCAATGCAGCTTACGTGGCCCTTCAACCCATAGTACCTTCTCAGAACTTGAGAGCCAATCTACAAAGTCACACAGAGAAAGAAACCACCGTCCAGTTTCTTGTTGCCAGGTTGCGAAAACTGCATCTTGACGTTGGAAGAAATTGATATTTGTCAGCCAATCAAGGACTTTGTTCCTTTTGTCCTCTAAATCACATGTCAATATAGTCCTTGGCAGTTGATATTGATTCCCATATCTTGGCAAGTGACAAATTAGCAAAGCTTTGACCGGTGGCAATGAACCAGCTCACTAGCGCTTAGATAAACTGTCCCAGTTTTATAGAATGTGACCTGTCCTCCTTCACCCTTTCCTCCAAATCTCCCTTGTTGGCCTCCGCCTCCTCCTGGTCCTCCAGTTCCACCATGAACTTTGATAAAAAAAATTGAGATACATGCATGATTATAATTATCAAACCAAATGATCAAAACGAAGACGCTCTATTGACAATCATGCTACCTTTTTCTTGGTCCTTCTCCTGTTTTTCAAAGGTTTGCGCTAAAAGAGTGATCAGGTTCAGTCTAAATCTGATCAGGTACTGTTACTTTGGTGTTCTTGATAGTCTTGCCTATCATATGCATAATGTGATCAATGCCACAACCAATATCCACGTTTTTACGCACAAATAACCATGTGGCAGCAAAGCAGTGATGTTATTTCGGAACTCTTGAAGTCTCACTTTGTAGTTGGTTACTTCTATCTTGGACAACTTGAGGGTAAAAGCTGGAGATTTTTGTGATTTCTGTGAAAATTCAAGCAAAGATGTGTTGAAGAAGCTGTACACCAGTTCCTGAATGTCCTCATTCAAAGCCAAAGCCAGTGATTCTTGAATGATAGACCTCTGTAAAGCTTTGAAGTAAAGCTCAAGGTCATCAATCTCATGTCGGAATAACTTGTGTTCCTTTGAGCTGCTGATGAAGTCCTTCAGCTCTCCAAAACCTTTCTTGGCTGTTGCCAATTGCTCAAGAATACTTGAGACAGAGGTCTGAATCCTGTTGACAGTAGACATGAGGGGAGAGGGCAAATTGAAAGTGTATGTGCCTCATGGCAACAGTGTGCATTTGCCTTGTCATTGTGCTGTCATTTCATTGACAGATGTTCTTCCTATTTTTGTACATTCTCGGCCTAAACACCACCAAACAGGAACAAAATTTATTGCACCTGATCAGAACCTTCCCATGACTGATCCTCTGGACAAAACACTCCGATTAGATAGTAGACTAATCCCTCTAAAGGAATTTACTGTCCCCTCAAAACTCACAATAAATACTTTTTTCTCGAGGCGGATTTGAGACATCAGTGATGCGATCAACCAATCAGTCATGTGAGTCTACGGAATATGCCCGATTTAGGTTCGGACTCTGGCTTCATATGCTCTCAGAGAGGTTCATGAGCTACATACTACACTAATTATAGCTGGGGAGTATGTTCTGAGTCTGCCTCAACCTCATTCTGCAACAGAAAATGCAATTTAAATTCGAAGTTTTTTCGTCGGCCAATTTGAGACATCAGTGATGGCATCAATGATGGGACCTATTTGGTGGTGTTTAGGCCGAGTGCACCATAGTGAAGTCTAGTGAACGGCAAGGGTGGTACCGCGGGTATCTCAGATCACTACCATACCCGGTACCCGTGGAACCGTACCCGCTGGCTTACGGGTACGGTATTACGGGTTTCCCACCGCGGTTGTCACATGACAACCGCAGGTCTGGCTACCGCGGGTTAACAGCTCGATATAACAGCTTTTCTGTAGAGAAAGGGATGGGGCATGACTCTATATCTTTGTAAGTGTGGAGTACCCACCACTTCTACTTAAATGAACAGTGAATACTGGGCAAATACTGCAAAAAGTGTGAATGTCAAGTGGCTGTGCCGGCGCTTAAGGTGGGACTAGTCCGTTGGGGCTTGTTTGAGCCATGTAGGGATGTGACACCATCGCTGAACACATCTGTAATCTTTCTTGGTAAGTATAAGTAGCCCTACTAGCCTATAGCTAGGCTCCATCCGGCTGTCGTGTCTTAGCGGTCACGTAGCGTCACACTTTTTGCGGGGTGAAATTTTCACACAAAAAAATTTGAAAATGTTCGCACCTGGCAAAATTGCGTTTTTCGCTGCCTCAGAAAGCGTGGGATTTTTTTTTTTTGTCCTGACTTTTTGTCTCCCAGAAAATCAGGCCTTTTTACCGATTATCATCGGAATGGTAGGTACAGTGGTAGGTACGAGTAGTCATGATGAGTAGATCAACAAAGTAGGTGTGGACACGGGCACGAGTAAATGCGAGGCCATGAGAAAATGATCATGGTGGGACAAAGTTGAGAGTATGGTATGGTTCATGGGGCGAAAAGCTCTAGGAGCGGAAGTCGAGGTACGGTTGATTGTACATGAGAGAGAGGGACATGAGGGGAGGGGGAATAAGTGTTAAACGGACTCGCCTCGGTGCTCACTTTGCATACCAGCAAAGAAGGACCCAGAGGCAGAAAGTTCATCCTCGATGCGACGGAAGAGTATCTGACGGACAGGGCACTCGGCCGCCGTAGCTGAGTGTTTACCACCACAGCCACGCAGAGCGCATTTCGGGACGATATGGGGGCACTGTTTGCCAGATTTGCAGGGTTTGGCGTTGGCGGCAACGGCATTCTGAAGTGGGATGAGGACCGGCGCAGGTGCCACAGACAGCCTTGCTGTGGCATTGGGAGGCAATATGACCGAATCGGAAACATTTGAAGCACTGGCTGGGACGGGGCCGGTACTTCTCAACACGGTGGAGGAATCCCTTCGAGAGCCAGGCGCTCTCCAATACAGGCATTCGCCACGTCCGCGTCGTCGAAATACAGGACAAGCGAATGAGTGGCGTTTGGTTGCTCGGAGCTGCTCTGGAGAGCGGCGGGCCAATCCAATGGACTGATCGAAGATTGGTGACGATGCCCGGAATCCGGAACTCGTTGTCGTCGACCGAGGTCCCGTACCCAAGAGGCGTCTCCCATCTGCCTCTATACGGCTTGACGTTGACACTCGGTGGACAATGACGGCGAAGAGTGGGGTTCGGATTGACGTAGAGCACTGGGAGAAGGAGGATGCGCTGAGAGTCCTCGGCGAACATCGCAACGTTCTGCAGGGCGCTCCAGATCCTGCGTGCCTCCCAGATCTTCGACTTTCGATTTGGGGAGATCGGCATTCGCGAGAATCTGGTGGAAAAATGAGAGCGGGTAAGTTACAATTTCATCGCTTGAACCATGTGAACGCGCATACGGAGATTGAAGGAGGAAGTCTCTTTATCTGCTTATATATACGTTTTGATCAGTAAATATGTCACATCACGGTAATTGTGGCGGTGAAACCGAGTCGGCTCATCAGCTGCCCATCACATTAGCTCAGTTCCCGTTTAGGCGACATCGCCGACCAGCTAAACGACGCGCACTTGTTCATTCCCCTGCGCGCCGTTGACGCGTTCTCTGCGGTAGGAAATGCAGGGAATGCTTGAATATGAGCTTCCAATTAATTCAGACGCTCTGTTCTATTTTTTTAACACGATTAAAAGCCCCAAGCCGAACACAGTGCAAACTGAGCAGGAGCATCGCAATTCAAGTCCCTGCTGTGCAAGGACTCTGGAACAGCCTCTGTACCTCGCATCTAACACGGATAATGCTCCTTGCTGACTACGGCGCTTTCCTGGGGTGCCTTGTCGCTTGAACTGGATGTAGATTGAACAAATATAAGAAATTCCTTTCCCTTTTCGTAGATATTGCAACGGTGTGGGCCAGAGTAGATGAAGCGCGAGGGATAGCGCCTAATTCTATCGATAAGCTCACTTGACTGAGCAGGAGATACTCCTTTGAACCCCCCATTTTTTTGGGGGAGAATCATAGTTGTGTCAGGTAAAATGAACACTCAGTTGAAATATTGTTCAAGTCCCATACAGCAACCCGGTGTTTTGTAGAAGTCGCACCATAAAATGCTCAAGAGCTTAGAATATATAGGACTCTTGAGGTCAGAGCCCTTCCTGAATTTCCAGTCCCGGTACAGTTAAACTGAACTGAACCTCCATCGATTGTGGTTCCCAGTTATAAAAACACCCGTTAGGACGAAATTTTAGCAATTCTGGAAGCTTCCATCACATATCCCGACGTCCCTATGCTGGTTATAAATGCCTACAAACTCCTTTCACTGGTTGGAATCTCCGAATTGAAGCAAGCCCAAGACATACAGTTGATCCAATTGATGGTTCATGCTCAACTCCCCGGGACCTCCCATCCCTAGGGAGGCTCTATACCTTGCAACATGCATGATTCAGTCCACTGGTACTCGTTTCCGAATGGGTTTGAGTGGAGCCCGATATGTTGAGTGTGGACAGCCCAAAGCTGTAGGCTGACGAAAGAAGGGAGAAGCGCAACACCCGCACGAGTTCTTATAACTTAGAGGCTGATCGCAAAATAGCTAGGGTCCGGCACTCGTTCGATTCCCGGTGCGGCCCGTCCTTGAAACGCGAAGGACGGGGCCGCCTGGGGGTGGACAATGGTGTTTTGGTTTTTTTTGGTGGTACCGGCCTGATAAGGTATTATCAGGGGATAAGGTGCGTCAGCCTGATCGGCCAATAGCTACTTTCTGGACCTTATCAGCCCGCCGTTGACCTGATGGCCTGATTCAGCCTTATCAGGCCTGATTTGTACTGGTAATTCAAATTGGATTTTTCCGACACAGTTGTAGCCTCGTCAGAGGCCAAGATTACTTTTTTTTTTTTTTTTTTTTTTGAATCCTCGTTATTTTGCCCTTTGTCCCTAAAAACATGGTAGGCATACTCGGTACTGTAAATGTAATCTAAGTGTCAGAATAGACTGTTTTTGCGCTATTGTTTCGACCGGTGGTAGACTGTTATCAGGCCGACATTAGGCCATGACGAACGTATGCGCGTGAAGCGCGTAAAGTAAAATATGGGGGGGTCTAGGCCTCGCTGGGGGCACTGGTGAGTAATGTAAAGATAAATAAGACGTACGTAGAGGGTTCAGGCATCGTGGGCGTTTCTGCGGGTGGGGTGGGGTCTGCGAGAGGGTTCACTGCGTTTTGCGGAAGGGATCGGCGGCACGGGGAAATTCTACAATGGACACCTCGCCGTTGTAGCGGAGTGATGCGAGGAACTCGTCGCGGGTGGGTGCGGAGGGATCTGGGGCGTCTGGGAGTTGGCCATGGACATTGTGGAAACGGCCGGTGCGGGCGATATATCGGAAGAGGGGGGGGGAAAAGCTTCGGCTTGGTGAGCAGTTTTACAATGACCGAGGCTTCGCGACCGCCCTCCCGGACAAGCTCGCGTCTGGCGTCGCGGTGTGAGGGGCACCGAAGTAGGAAGTGTTCGACTGTCTCGTCCGCCTGTCGACAACACGGGCAAATGGGCGAGTCTGCTTTGTTAATGCGGTGAAGGTGTCGAGCGAGGGGGACGTGGCCGGTGCGTAGCTGCAGCAGGATGACGGCTAGAGCACGGGGCAGTCTGCGAGCGGTTTTTATGTATGAGCCTCGGAGGAGCTTCGCGTCATATCGAACGAGCCGCGCGTATCGAGGAGACTGTTTCCAGTCCTTCAATACCGAGGCTCGCAGTTCGGCGTTGTATTGCTGGCGAATTGCGGAGCGGCTCCATGGGAGCGGCCCGCGCAGGCTTTTGGGGATGTTGGGAGACGACTTCTTCTCCTGGGCAGCTCGTTTCGCTTCCTCGTCCGCGCGCTCGTTCCCCGGTATGTCGACGTGTCCCGGTGCCCATCGTACGGTGATCTGTATGTTGGGGTGTCGCTCGAGAAGCAGGGCAACAGCTTGGTGCCATAGGTCCCAGATCCAATGTGAGGGAGATGGGGAGGGGGAGTTGGTGGCGCGCACCGCCGCTTGGTTGTCGACGATGATGGTCACCGGTCCTTCAATTATTGGTTGCCGCCTCAGTAGTGTAACGGCTAAGACGCCGCCGATTCCCTCGCCTTCGAAGACGGTGTGTTGGGATGCTTCTCCCAGGTGTAAACGCAGTGAACCAATCTCTTGACCCTTGTGATAGAGTACGGCTGAGGAGCCTATTTGCCCGTCGATGCCTGAACCATCAGTATATACTTTCCATTCTGCTGTATCTAAATCTTCCGCCTCTATCGCGGACTCTTTCGAGCTCGGTATACTCACCGCCATACTCGATTCCCAGTCTGCCGGTTGTCGCACTGCTTCAATTCCTTCGATCTTGAGGGGTCGGAGTTGGAAGTCGTCGATGAGGTCGTGTAGTGGGGAGAGGTGTGTCTTGGGGATGTGACGACTGGCGTCAATGGCTGCTTCGGAGAGGGGGTGGGAGGACGGGAGGGTGGAGATTCGGAGGGCGGCCCGGAAACGGACTTTGTCGATGAGGTGTGTGATGGGGAGGAGATTGGCGTGGGCGTCCAGTACGTCAGTGGCGGTGGAGGAGAGAGCGCCGGTTATGGCGAGCGCAGCGCGTCTTTGGATCGTTCGCAAGGTTTTGATCGCGCCGCGTTCACGTGGTTTCTTAAATCGAGACATTATGGAGCGGTTGGTGGCGGGTGGGGAGAGGAAAAGGTCGGCGCCATAGAGCATCCGCGGGACGCAGACGGCGAGGTAGAGGCGACGCAGGATATGCGCGGGAATGCCACGCGAGGCACGTCCAAGACATGCGAAGCGGGCAAGCCACGCATTGCCCCTTGGCCTCAGCGGCTGCTGTTTGCTGTTTCCAGCGCAGCTCTCGGTCAAGATGAATCCCTAAAAGTTTTACACTGTCAGATATTTTAATTGAGTGATCGCCGAGCTTCAGATTGAAGCGCGGCATCGGTACGAGTTTGCGTTGAAAGAAATTGGGAGATGGTACGAGCTTACGGACGTAGTCACAGCATTGATATTTTGGCGCGCTGAATTTTGCATTGTGATCATCGCCCCAATCGTCCACGCCTTCTTCCCTGGACATCATCTTTTCGATTTTCTTGTGAGTGCCCTGTAGAGTATAGTCAACTGCCACTAGTGTGTCATCGTCAGCGTAAACGACGCCCGATTCGTCGTTGCGCTCCTTGGGAACTTCTGCGAGACCGGCGTTGTAAACGCCATACTCGAAACCGGAATGAGGATCGCCTTGGTCCAGCCAACCTCTATCTTGAACGCGTCCGAAACAAAGTCGTCGAAAGCCAGACGAGCCGTGCGGTCCCGCGTACCGTCTGCGTATCCATTCTGTATGCTGGACTGGAACGCCGCGCATGCGCATGTCGTGGATTAGACGGTCAATGTCAACGCTCGGGAAAGCCCCCTTGACGTCAAGACATAAGACTGTTGCAACCTTACCCTCGCGCCACGCATCCTGATTGTTTTGACGACAATGTGCAGGGCGTCCGGGTGGTGGAACGACCAGGTCGCGCGCCAAACTGATTCTTCGGTAAGATCCCCGCAATTTCCGCCTCCAGAGACGCATTGCAGCGTCTTGGCGGCGTACCAAAGCCGGGGAGAAACCCTTAGTGAGCGCTATGGGGCGCAGGGCAGAGGGGTCCGTGTAATTAGGCTTTCCGGGTTTCCTCAAGACGAGGACCCGTAACTCCGCCCATCCCTCGGGGTAATGCTCGAGCGCGTCCAGCGATCTGTATATCGGTCCTAGAAAAGGTATGAGGAGGTTAGCACATTCTTTCATCACACAGTTCGGTGCGGAGTCCGGGAACGTCGCCTTGTAGGGCTTCATCCGTGCGAGTGCCCGATGTAGGAGCTGGTCGGATAGCGGCTTCCACTCCCAAGCCGGTTCCGGGTATGTTACGTCGAGCGGTGGCGCGCTTGCTTGGGAGGTGGGGGGGAAGAATTCCGCCCTTAGCCATTCGCTTTTCTGCTCGTTGGTTTCGGCCGTGTCGGTGACTTTCTTGGTGGTTGGGTGTCGTTTCTCCAAAGTGGGAATTCGGGTGGTGCCGCCGTCAGTGGGGGGCCGCTCCTAGGAATCGGTTTGCCGTCCATGCGTCGGCGTCGCTGAGTTCGGCGAGCCAGTTCCACCAGAACAGTGTCTTCGCTGCCTTGATGGCGTTTGCGTACTTACCCTCCGCGAGCTTAGCCTCGAGATGACACGGGTGGTCCGGCATGAAACGTCTGCGGAACGAAATTCGCATGATTCTCGTCGTTTCCCTGCGTAGGGCCTTGAGGTCGTCACTCCACCATCGCTTCCACTGCGGATAGGGCTTCAGGAGCGGGACAACCTCGACGGTGGTGTCAAAAACCGCCTTTTCGATGTCGCGAATAGCCTGCTCCACCTCGTCGACGGAGTCGTACGTGTCGGGTTGTTCGAAGTGAAGGAGCTTGCCGTGAAGCGTTTGCCTGTACACGCCCCAATCTGTATCAGCGTAAAGGTAGCGGGTTGGCGGTGAGACCACCGCGGTAAGAAGATTCAATTCCTGTATGATCGGGAAGTGGTCAGTTTTGGGAGGCTTCCACTCCGGGATGGCGTCGCATCGAATATAAGCTGATAAGAGTGAGGGAGAAACAAACACGTTGTCAACCCTTGTGAGGTTGCCCGTAGAAAAGGCTCGAAGGGTGGGGATGCCGGGGGGGAGAGCCATCGCCATCCCGTGTCTGATGATGAGGTCGAGAAGGGGCTGGGCGAGCCGCTGGTTGCGTGCTGTGAAAAGGTGGTGGTTTCGCATTTCGTCCCAGGACGCGTCGTGGCGATTGAAATCCCCGCCCCACATGTAATGTAGAGGAAGGTGTGCGCAGCGTCGAGCCTCGGGGCTGGCGAGGTACGTTCCGAGGGCGGTGAGTGTGTCGTTGTGGTCGCAGTCGTTGTATACATTGAAGACCCGTAGGGTGCCGAAATCGCCCGTGATCTCGACCGCGGTGAGGTCGGGGCAGTCCAGCACGATCTGTTTCCAGTTGGACGAGGGGATGCGGGTATTCACCCACATAATCGACCGGACCGCGCGGTGATTGGTCTTGAGGTGCGGGGGGTAAAGGGCGGTAAAGGATCGTTTGACGCGAGTTGTTCCATTAAAGTCGAAATAAGGTTCCTGTATTAAGGCGAGGTCATAAATGTTAGCATCAACAGCGTGGTACAGGGCATCCGAAGCAATGAGAGACTTGTTAAGGTTCTGGCACCAGATGCGGAAAGGTCGTCGGTATGATGGAGAGGCAGCCGCGCCATTATTCATGGCGGGCGTCCACCCGCGAGGGGGGTCTAGGCAGCAGCGTTCCTCTAATGAGGTCTCTGTCTACGTCATCATCGCTCAGCGGACGCAAAGGTACGTCGCCGGGCTCAGCTGTATCCGAGTCGGTGCGGAGAACGCTGAGCGTCACATCCATATTCACCGGTACCCTGTTGGCACGCCGCTGCTGCGCCTTCTCTCGACGGGTGCGTTCAATGCTGGTTTCCGAGCCGAGATCGTCGTCTTGATTCTCGTTGGGTTTATCGTTGGGTTTATCGGAGGCCCCTGTCTGGAAGTAGGCGGGGATGGTGGATTGTGTGGCGCGGTGTGGCTGGGTGTTGGTGTTATCGGGGCGGCGTGCGTAGGTGCTGTTGACCCTTAGACGTGCGGCCGTTTCTGAAGAAGGGCCGGGACCTCTGGGTTTGCGAGATGCCTGTGCAGTGTGCCAGGCGGGAGGACCCCGCTTCGCAACGAATTCGTTGCTGATTTCGTCGTGTGTTACCCAGGTGGCCGGGTCTTCCGCTACCAAGAAGTACGGGTATTTGGCGTCCGGATTGCGCTCGTGCGCGAACTGTACTTTATCCTGATATAGGGGACAAGAGCGGTCAGCAGCACCATGTCCTTCGTGAGGACGACGAGCAATTTTGCAATTAGAGCATGCCCGTTCGTCGTCGGACACAGTGCATTTCTCAGTGAAATGCATGCCCCCGCAGCGCGCGCATGCGGGGTGTATGGATTTGCACGTCGCAACGACGTGTCCAATGCCCTGGCACTTCAGGCATCGAACGGGTTCGGGAAGGAACTTGTGTCCGTACACATGGCTCCCCTCGACCCAAGCTCCGTCTCGAATAAAATGATTGGCCGCGGAGGCGTCGTTGAAACCAAAGACGGCATGCGCGACGCGTTGTCCGTCGTGTCGACGCTCGGGGAGTTTAATCCACCGCGCTTTGCAGAAGGAGTTGGGGGGAAGGGCGTTGTCAACCTCGATGAGGTGCCGCGTCCCTTCCTGCTCCGGGTCAAAAGTGACGGGTACAAATTGCACCACCACATTAAAAAGTCGGTCTTTGAAAATAGACGTACCCCCCATCGCAGCCAAGAAGTTCTTCATTTCGGACTTGATCCAGCGAGCAGCGTCCGTGGTGTTGAGGTGGAGTATCCACGCCCCTCCTCGCGTCTTGGTCGCGCCCAGAAAGCGGGCGTCTTGCGGCGGAGCGCTAGCTCCTTGCGCGGTCATCATCGTCGAAGCGATCCGCGCTTTCTCAAGAACTTCTTTTTCGTTAAGGCCAGCCATCCAGTCCTCCATCCCCGGGCTGCGCTCGATTAAGATTTGACGCGAGCGCGCCGCCGAAGTGGCTAGCGCTGCCGCGTGTTCCGGCGGGGGCTTTGTCGCAGCGGAAGTCGCGATTCGCGCGTAAGACGCGGGAGTGGCGACCGGTGTTGCAGTTTCTGGTGGTGGGGGCGATGAAGGTGTCGTCTGCGCTGCTTGTATCTGGGCAACCGCTGCGTCCGCCGCGCGTTGGGCGATTTGGGTGATTTCCTCCTCGACACGTTCCGTGAGTTTCCAAATGTCGCGACATTGTTGCTCGACTGTGTTGGTGAGCATTTCGGCGGCCGTGTGAAGCTCGCCCTGTAGGGAAACAAAATCCTTCGACTGTTCAGACGCACCTAAGAGCTCCTTGACGCCCACGGCCACTTCCTCCATCACGTTTCCTATCTCCCATCTTTCCACCAGCAATGCTGCCGCCCTGCACGCGTCCGCCGTGATCACTGAGTCCGTGTCCGCTGCGATGCGCAAAAAGATCATGGCAATGTCGTCTAGAGATTTTATGGCGCCAGTTTCGCGTTGAGTGAAGCCTTTCGAGTATAAGTGTTTGAGGATGTCGTCGGTGCTAGTATTTTTCCAGTCTATGTTACTCTGGGCTAATAACTCGTCTCTAGTTTTCCTAAGTTGTAGGGTGCCAGCAGGTACTGTGGTACGTGTGCCGGGCCTTATTGGTTGTGTCGACTTCGATGATGCGGGCGGTGTCTGTGACGCGCCCGACGCGCCTTTCGCGCGTCCGCCAGGTGGCTTTTTGTCTGAATTCATATATAATCCAGGTAGTAGTAAATATGTAAAGCTTAGGCCACCACGCTCGTCGATGCCCAAGCCTCAAAAATTTTGCTGAGGCGGCGATCAAAAGCGTGTGCGTGGTGGTTGTTGCCAAGAGAGTCCCCCAAGATTACTTATTATTGACATTGAAGCCTGCATAATAGAGAGTTTGCGGTGAGCCGCCAGAAGCCACCTGGTGGCTCCGACGGCATGCGGATTGGAGCGGCTACGTCATGTGGCGGCTCGTTCAGCGGCTCATCGCGCGCGGTCCTTAGCACGATTTTGAGGTTGGGTACCTTGCATACTTGACTATACCTTCAGCCAATGAGAGTTCGTTGTCCAAACGTGCATAATTGTTTTGAATTGAAGCAATTTCCAGCGTCAACCGAAGTCTTCGGCTCGAATGTTAGCGCGATATGCGATAGCGTCAGATTTTCAGATCCAGTTTTCTTCGAGATGACTAAGTACTAAGAATACACTCGCAAAACCAAATTTGAACCAGTCTTACCAGCCGCCAAACGAGCCGCCAGACAGCATAGCCGCTCCAATCCGCATGCCATTAGAGCCGCCAGGTGGCTTCTGGCGGCTCACCGCAAACTCTCTAATGTCCGGGCTTGACGCATGAGATGATCGCAGAGTTTCATCTCTGCATTTGTGTGTAAGTCAGGCGTCAGTCACTTACAACGAGCGGTCACATGACGCGTCACGTCACGCGTAACGCGGCAAAAATTTCGCCACGAAAACAAAACCTGCTGGATTTTGCTCAATTTCAACGATTTTGAGGTCGAAAAAAAAATTGGTCATTATATAATCATAACTGGAGATAGGACAAGATTTCCCTAGTCACCGTTGTATGATGCCCCAAGATGTTGCGCACTGCAGCCAATGTTCGCGGTATAGTGTGTATGCTGTTGTGCTGGCGGGTTGCCGGTAATTGACGGGATCCTACCCTATATGGTGCGTGAGAGCATTACATAAGCGGTAAATTTCGCCGTCGTCCCAAACCAAGATGGCTCCAATCGCTGAAAAACTCATTTCTGCAGTCAAAAGAAATGGGTTCGAAGAATGGTCTACTGCTCCATCACAAGATAGTATTTTTAAATTCTGAGACCAGGGATGTCTTCCACTTGCTCAAATACACCATTTCTAGGTTCCACTTTTTACCAAGGGGCATCAAATCCGCGCAATCCATACTATACCTCGAATTTTTTTTCTCAGAGAAGTCAGGGACCCTCCCCCTCCCAAATGGGGAAATACGCGATCAAAACTGCCTTTCGGCCGTCTGGCTGCCGAGGTTTGGGTGGAGGGAGGTAAATGTATGTACTGGTACATAGTAGTTTCTGACACCTTGCTTCATATCTGTGGTGCGCCTGAGGCCGTACGATAATATTTTCAGTGGCTAATTGCTGATCACGCGGATGACTACCGGATTTGGATGTCGAGTGCAACTTCCAGCAAGATAGGCGTCACGCCGATCCGGCACCCTTATATAAGCATTAATCACCCTCTCTTGACGATGTGTGCTATGCTGCATCCAAAGTCTAAAGGCCGAAAACGTTAAGCACAGCCACCGGCCAAATCTTGGCAGTGTTGTACTTAAGACTTAAGGGGTTAGTCTTAATAAGGCCTTAACTCTTATTAAGGTAAGGCCTTAATATTGGGGGCAGCGCATATGAAGGCCTTAATAACCCTTAGGTTGAGCTGATGGCCGATCATCCGCCATCAATCAAGAGTTTTTAGGCGGTTATTTGCCGGTTATCATCAGGCCGAAGCCAGCATCGTTTGGCCTGGTCTGTTGTGAAATCTGTTCCCCGTACCTTCCGACCCTTTACCGCATTTTCGGAGCAGAATACTATTGATGCAATATCGGCACCATTCCCATTTTTCAGGTAGATGAGGGCCATTAGCGTATTTTGTCTATATTGAGCCAAATTAGGCCATCAAAAGTCGATCCGGCACTGAAATAGAAAAAAGCCATTCTGTGCTGTTCCCACTCCAAAACCGGTTTGCGAGCACAACATCCTGAATCATCGCTGGACTCGGCAGGCGTCTGAACGGGGCAAATTAGTTTGCAAAACACAGCAATAGCGATACAATTCAAAAAACACAATGATAGCAATACTCGTAGTGAGAAAAAGTCATGGACGGTCGGTTCTTTAACCGATCTCGGCCGTCTTTGCACCTTTTTGTATGATTCCAGGTGCTGGGTGTGTGTAAAATGCACCTGCAATTAGTTACGGACCATCACTAAAATCGAAAATAATTGATGTTTGGCTAAAAACAGCCAAACAATCAGACAACTCCGAAATTGATTTTTCCAACTCAGCAAGAATTTTTTTTCACAGGAACACGTCCCGCCCAGGAGGTACGTCTAATCAAACTATTGAGATTCAAAACTTGGATGAAGCAAAACGGTGCAGCCATTCTTGAGATATCGCGCTCGCAAGTTTGCCAAAATTGCCGTAAAATAGCCAAAAATGGCAAAAACAGCCAAAAGTGGCCAACTTCAGAGCGCGATATCTCAACAACGGCTGCACCGTTTGACTTCATTCAAGTTGTAGAGTCACCCAATTTTGATGGCGCTATAAGACAGTCTAAACTATCATTCGAACAAAAAAAGTCCCGTTGACTTACAAAATTGAGGTTTTGAGCTACCAGATTGTTTGGCCATTTTGGGCCAAACATCAATTATTTTTGATCTTGGTGATGGTCGGTAACTTGTTGCAGGTGCAGTCTACATACACCCAGCGTCTGAAATCATACAAAAAGGTGCAAAGACGGCCGAGATCGGTTAAAGAACCGACCGTCCATGACTTTTTCTCACTACGAGTACAAGTTTCAATGATATAGCTCATCGTCGTCCTCCTCTCCTCCAAACTCCTCCTTATCGACGTCCTCCCATTTCAACATCTCCTTCCCCGGCAACTGGAGACGAGTCTACCTGCATTGCAGTATCACCAGAGAGATTTTGAGGGGTGGTGATAGCTCTGGTGAGGGCAATCCGTGGGTAAATGTTGATGAATCGCAAGAAACATACGCTTCGTATCGTTCCAACGCCGCCAGAACCGCATCCAACTTGTCTTGGCGACGAGGGATCGACACCAGCGTCGTCTTGCGAATGATATCGTCTTTAACAATCATTTTGTAGACGTCGTATTGAGCTTTGAGTTGAGCGACGGTCATCGCTTGAACTTTTGCGCGGTTACGTTCAACACCTGTGGCGCGAAGGGTTGCTTCCCCGGCCTGCTTCTTTTCCGCCGCAACACGAACTTTCTCGCGATGAACCCTCGCTTTGCGTTCCAGCTCCTCAACTACCGCTTTCCGAAAAGCGGCACTCTCTCCATTCGCGTCCTCCTCCCTCACCTCCCGCATCACATGGAGGAGATCTTCGACTGTGATGTATTTCTCGGCAAAGGCTTCGGTGTTGTTACGGCGGTATCGTTCCATTGCAGAGAAGCTAGCAGGATTACTGTTGGGATGATACCTGACATGAACCCGAGCGCTGCCGAGCGGGCCTTCATTGTGATCGTTTGTAGTAGGGAAATAAAGTTTGGGTTGTATTTCGCGAGGGATGGAATCGATAGGTCCGCCAATTCGGAATTCCGGTGTGAAGCGAACCCAGGTAGCTGCAGAGCTATTGAACATGGCAGAGATCATGCGGTTAAGATCGGGAAGCTGTGGAGCTAAGATTTGCGCAGCCAGGAAAGCGTTGCAATCGTCGAAGTCGAGTCCGTCCAAGGCGAAACGCTCGGGAGAATTAACAGCATTTTCGGCAAAAAAAGCGGAGGGATTGGCAGCAAGCGAGCGACAGAAGTCCGGAATTTTACGATGGAGGTCGACAATAGGAGGAGAGATCAGATTGGGGAGTGCGCCGTTGGAATCCTTTGCGCGCACGATACGCATGTACGCAAACGGGATACTGATGCACAGCGTGTATAAAGCCGCCGCAACAATCTCCGCCATCGTGCGAGGGCATCTGAGAGCGAGAAGCGCGTTTTGTTCGAAATGGTTCAGACTCGCCTTCGAGTTCCCATCGCCGGTCATGAGAATCAGATCCTCATAAAAGGCGTAGTATCCCGTAACCACCAACGCCGCTCCACCGAAAGAACCATAGCGCGTTTGTGATGTGGCGGGGAATCTTTTGAACTTGGTCACAGGCTGGCCACATATCTCTGTCAGCTTCTCCTCCATATACATCCCATACCGGTCCCGATAACCCTTATCCTCTTCCTTGTGGCGAAAGAGCATCCCCAGAATCGTCATCGCTTTAACAATTCCCCGCGAGCTAGCGTCTTCAGCCGCCCGGACGGCGGCGCTGCCGGGTTCTCCGAGACGAATAGTCGTAGTGTTGGCCTTATTTGCGAGTGGGACGGGTTCCTCGCCTTTGGGCCACGCAACTGCCATCGCTTTACATCCTCCTTCGAACGCATTCATCTCCTTGTGACTGCAGCAGCCACCGAGAATGAGAAAGTCGGCAATAGCCTTGAGCTCGTCGGAAAGGGAATTGTAGGCGTCTTCGCCGAACTGCGCATCCACGATCTCCTTCGCAATCTCGTCGCGCTCCCAGGGTGAGCTGAAGAAAACCGTTGTCAGTGGGACGATAAAGTAAAGTAAAAAATTGCAGAGAAAGACGCACAGATCTCTGGGATCTTTACCACTTTTCGAGTGAATCTCTTCGTCGGATATCGCCGCCAAAGCTGCCATCAGTTCCTCGATAGACATTGCCGCCGACTCCTGCTCTCCAAGATCTTCAATCAGAATTTCGTGTTTGAGCGCCCCCGTGAGTTCATGCTTTTTCTTTTGGTCTGCTGCGTGATCCGACAGCTAGCTGTTTCCGGAACCAGTCTTACCATTCCGTCAAAATTCCCTGCGCGATAGAGGACGGGACACCAGTAGTTATCCGAGCAATTTTTGACGACAGAGCTTTCGTGCCATCGAGTTAGGCTTGTGCTGTATGGCTAAGGGATGGGGCGACCTCGAGGAATCGGGTCCGCGGAATCCAGGTGTTAGGATCAGTGTCGTCAACTCCAGGTGCGTATGTTGGTACCATTGTCGAGATACTGCGGGACTCCCAGTTGATCTTCCGATGCGAGGTCCCATCTCCCGACTCCGTAAAGCCTGTTGTGCAAAAGTCAGTTGGCAGCCTGAATCTAATGATGATTCCAAAGCATTGCACAAACCGTAACTCATTTTGATTTCGCGACCAATCTGTATCAGGGAAAGATATCCTCCTTCCTTCTTGATGCGACCCACAGTCCGGGCGGATAGCGTTAGATTCGTGACATTGATTCCGAAAACATTAGCGCAAGATAGAATAACATCTTTGACTTTACAGTGTAGTAGGGTTCCTTAGATAGCCACTTTCCATTTCCACATTTTCTGTACATCAACAAAGCGTAGAAAATTGAGTTTGTTCAAGTGTATACTAGAGCATGTAACAATGTGTCTGCCCCTTTCAAATCAGGAATTCGACTGGAGATGAGGCAAGGAAAAAGATAGGGAGGTTTTGGTCACAAATGTCACGCGGAGGGTTCCTTGGTTAGCTCGCTTCTGCTCTGTGAGAAGCCAATTGAAATTGAGTTTTTGAGCCATACTTCATCTAGAGTAGTCTACTCATATGGTAGTAAAATGTCCATATGACACATATTTATGCAATTTGGAAGCATAAGAACGGGCGAACTTCAGTGCGATTTCAAGCCTGTAGTGTTGCCGCGGCTCGGCTACGGCTAGCTCGGCTCGGCTTTTGATGGCTTATCACTGCAAGAGCCGAGCCGAGCCATTAATAAACGGCTGGCTTGAGCGGCTTGCGGCTGAGCCGCGGCTCCGTTACGGCTCAGAGGGTTTTCGCAAAACCTGAACTCTGAGCACTACTCAGCCATCGGATGGCTTAGTGGTACCCTCCAAACACTATCTCCGCTATATTTGCATGACCTGTGGCTTTTCTAGGCTCTCAACAGCACCGCGGGCAACGTGGCTCGCTAAAATATCATTAAATTTATTTTTAAATACTTTTTTCTCATGGTCGACAAGACCACCGAAAGTCTGAAATTGACAGCGCAAACGTGAGGTCTTGAGCGGCAGGTGAGTGGAGGTCTTCATAGATGTATTTGGAAGTACTTAAGCAACTTGTGCGCCAACAAGCGCTGAACACAAGCTGAACAAAATTGCCCTGAGCTGCGGCTGAGCCGGCTCTAAGCCGGCTTGAGCCTGAGCCGAGCCACATGGAGCCGCCTTGGCAACGGCTGGCTCAGCTCGGCTTAAAATAGCTCGGCTCAGTCGGCTAGCCGGAGCCGAGCTGAGCCGCGGCAACGGTCATGTCACGCTTTAGCCTGTGAAAAGGACCAATCAATTTATAGTCGGTCGTATCTTGTCCGTATCTGCTGCAGTTTGGGTATAGAATCGTAGATACGATCCTCAACTATCTCATAAGAATTAGTTTCAGCCATGACACGCTGAACGGAGACGAGAAGTGGGGAAAACAAAAGTGATCATTGTCGAATTAGGCAGCTGATGCACCTTAAATAGTGTCTTGCTCGTACCACAGACACACTGGTGGGCTAAAACCTTTTGAGACTGTACATAAGCTCTATATCATTAGGCTGAGCAAAAAGAATCTAACTACAAGCTGTTGTGGATAGCCAGAAAACAAAATGATCAAGGAACCCTCCCTATCCAAGGAACCCTACTACACTGTATGCTCCGGACAGCCAGCTCCCGAGATTCGCAGCACCAGCCTCCGAGTTGACATTGAGTACATTGAGCCGTCCTTGGCATTCCACGTCGCTATTGAATTCGTTTCGTATGTCGGCAAGCGATCCCTGCGCCCGTTGCGCCTGCATCTTCCACGCCTTCCGTTTCGCCATGAGTTTCTTCGCCTGAGCTGCCTTTGTCTCTTGCAATTGCGATAGAGAAGTTTTCAGTTGTTGGTTTTCGGTCGTGAGAGAGGAAATTGCGAGAGAAAGAGAGCGAATGTCGGCTTTGAGGGAGGACTGGAGTGTAGAATTGGCCGCAATATGAGCTCGTGTTTGAGTAGCGAATTTTTTCTTGTCGTTCACAAGGCGTTTGATTCGTTTGTTAGATTTATTCAGAGTGTCGCGTTCGGCTATCAGCTCGGAAAGGGCAGAATCAAGGTCAGATGAGTATTGAGCAATTGTGGAATCGCGAGAAGCCAGTTCGGCAAGCGTGAAATGAATTCGAACCGACTTCTCGCTCAAGATCCCAAGCGCGACATGAATGTCCCGTTTACTGAAGAAGAAATTATCTGCATTGTTGAAGCGAAATTCAAGCGCGGACGCTTCCATGCTGACCTTGACTCCGAAGACCAGTCCGATGATGAAGCTGAATCCGACTGGGATTCAGACACTGATAAGTAGCTCTGACTCCGAGCTGTCTGACACTGACGGTGATGTCGAGGTTCGGAAGAAGAAGAAGACCTCGAGGCGTATACCACTACCCAAGAAGAAAACTACGCGCGTAAACCTCCTCCTCCTCCTACCCCGAAGAAAAAGAATTCCGACGAGGTGGATGACTTGGTGAAGCAGCTCAGCCAAATGAGCATTGATGATAGAGAATATAGTTACCTTTATTACAAGGCAACTCGCCTTGATCCTTTGGTTGCAAAATGTGTTCGTGCACCTAACCTATCCGTCAATCAATTACCCCCACCTGCTGCAATGCCGCGGAATGATAATCGTTTTAATCCGGGCCCAAATCAACTTCCTCCGCCTACAAATAACCCAACTCCTCTGGGAGAACGTGTCTGTTGGGGCTGCGGAGAAAAGGGTCATGGCTTATGGGAATGTCCCACCATGACTGAGCCAATAAATAAGGGCGAGCTGCGCAAAGGTGATCGTGGAATTGAATGGATGGATGGAAGTATGTTGCGTCGATTCGGGAATCAAGGCGAAACTCTTCACCATGCCTATCTTCGCCAGCGCGATGTACATGTTACTGCTCAATCCAATGTTGCATTTACTGGGATGGCTGCGGCTCAACAGACCTTGTCGGCACCGGATCGTGGCGAAGCCTTCCCTGTCTATGTTCAATCAACTACAACAGACGATGAGCTTACCAGAATATTTTCGGTGACTCGATCTTCGGATAAACAGCCTCGGCCCGCACCATACCAAGTTCCTCAGGGAACTCAGCGCGCAAATACTCGCGCTCATGTCAAGAAGACTGGTACACAGCTTGAAGGACTTCCTGATAGTATGAAGCCTGCAGGGAAGCAGCGAGCTGAACCACGAATTAAAGAAGAAATCGTCGAGAGATCTTCTGTTACAACTCAACAGCCAGTCGATCCAATCGAGCAGCGTGTTGATTTTTCACGAGACGATATCATCATGGAGGATAAGAATGAAGAAGACACTGAAGGAAATTCTCAACCAAAACTTGACCATCTCAGCGCCGGTCAACTACTCGCAGTCTCTCCTGTTGTTTCGAATGCACTCATCGAAGTGTTGAAGTTGAAGAATGCTGGCCGTAACACGACCACGACTTCGCACCTTAGGGAGCAATGTCAAGCTCGGCTTGACATGTGGCTGGCAGTATACTGGATAATGTCCTATTATGACACCTCAAGTGGATTGAATCCAACTCCAAATAGCCGAATCACAATAAACGGCGAAGAGGTTTGCCCAATCACTGGTTCCGAAAAGCTTAGGGAAAAGAACCATGGGTGTACATAAGCCTTTTACAGTTATGTAGGTACAGTGGTGGCAAATAGAAATTGCCGTGGCTTTTTGGTAAAAATCTAGATGTATACTTCACCGAATGACCTCAAATAAGATGTAGAGATGGGTATGTGATACTTCTGTACCTCTTAGAACACTCAGCAATATATCATGCACTGACAATGCATCAATAATGGATGGTTTCCGTTTTTTGCCATATCCGGAAAAACACAATGTACCCTCAGCAAAAAAGTGTCATAATAGGATAAAAGTACTTGAAAAACAATGCTAGTTCTCACTTCGATTGACTGGAATTGATCGTCATTTGCGCTCACAACAGCCGCTCGAAGTAGGTCATTTTAGCTATTTTCTCTGCATTTTCAGCTATTTTGTGTGAAAATAGCCAACTCTGAGCGGTTGTTGTGAGCTCAAATGAGGGTCAATTCCATTCAACAAAAGTGGAAACTAGGACTGTTTTTCAAGTACTTTCATCCTATTGTGACACTTTTCTACTGAGGATACATTGAGTCTTTCCAGATATGGCAATAATAAGAAACTGTCCTGTTATTGATGCATTGTCAGGGCGTAATATATAACTGAGTGTTCTAAGCAGTACAGAGGTATCATTATTTATCTCTACATTTTAATTCAGGTCATTAGGTGAAGTATACAGCAAGATTTTGGCCAAAAAGCCACGGCAATTTCTATTTGCCACCACTGTATGTAGTACCTCTCTGTTAGCACAAATTTGTCACCTGCCAGTAACCTGGGATGTGTATTATGAGGTTACGAACCCGCACAAATTGGTGAAGACATTCATACTCATGGAAGTCGGCCGCTGCTGAGCCATTGCTGATCGCGATCGCAATCCACAAGGTGAGCCCCAAATTTCTGGTCTGATGAGCCACCTGGAGGAATTTTGAATGCGGGGAAGTGCATATCGTCTTTTTTCAAGGTGGCGCGATGAATGAAGGGGAGATCGCCAACCATCGCCCAGAGCCCAGATAGAAGGGCGGCTCCTCAAACCTGCTGAACAACAGTAAGCTGTTTTGCTCAACTATGAATACCTGCCAGTCGTTCACCTTGATTTAGTTTGAGGCGGCGGACCCAGTTACAATCCATTGCTATAAAGCTAAGGAATAGAATTAGATGAGAGTCTCTTTTAAAGGACAACACTGGCCGCGGCATAGTGAGAAGGATGGGGGAGTGAAGATCCAGGGACATGGCCCAATACACTTGTGGAAGGCTGGCGAAGGTCTTAAGTAACTTACATATTGAGTACACGCGTATCCCACTTACTAAGTTGTCAGATTTGAGTCATTACGAATCACCCTGTCATCTCGGCGGTGATCGGCCCTCGCTACAGTGCCAGCCGCCACCTTTTCGGCACGCCTTCCGTAAGAGATTGAGCCATTGTTTTTCGTGATCGAGTTGTTTTTTGGAAGGAAACCAATGAAAAGAATGCGATTGGCGTTGAGTTTGATATTTTTCCCACGGTTACGTCAATTCGGTCATTTTTTTCGAACTTTTTCTCATTTTTCCTCCACTTCTCCGCTGATTTTTGACCCTGGTTTGAGTACTCCCAGCGACCTGAGGAATGTTCTACATCACGCTAACACACAAAGTCTCGTCACCTTTCCTTGGTCCGAGGCTCTGGGCGCCGGTTATCTGCATGTGGCTGTGCAATCGGTCATTTTTTTTGGGTCCGAAAACTGAAAATTGATGCTACATGTTAGCCATTTACAAGTTGGATAGTTACAACCAAACTGAGTCGTTTGCCGCAGTTTTCGAGGCAAATCAAGTTTTTTTCCGGCCCGTGAATCATTTACAAGTTTGGAACTTTCCCACACCTAATCGGGTCGTCGAGAAGTGATGGATGGCACTGTAGGCCCCCGGTCACTACCATATAGGTCCGTAGCCCTCATAGAGTAAAACAACGTCCAATTTCAGAGGTCTATTTCGCGAACCAGCCACAGGAAGGAGGTTCTGGGTAGCTGAAGCGAAGCAGCTGCTCAAAACTAAGCGTTTCCCGCAATTTCCAGGGGAAAATCGCCTTTTTTGACGTCCCCAGAGCGCCATCAATGTCAAAAAATGGAGTAAATCAGCCAAAGTCGCCCGACGGACATATTTGGTAGTGACCGGGGGCCTCCTTCGCTTATGTCAATAAAGAAAAAGGACCAAAAAGGGTCTCGATGCCTTTAATCATCATTGGCACAGACGTCCAAGTTCCATGAGCGATTCCGACTCCGACACCGATTCGGATGAGTCCAGCTTTGAAGACCTCAAATACGACGATCATGCAGCCCTCATCGCCCACTCGTCTGAATGTGGATCGGAATACGATTACCCGGAGCCAACTCAAGAGAATGAACGAGAACGCCTCCGTCGTTTGCATAGAGCGCGGCGTGGATTGCCTATGAGTGTTGACTACGCAGCAAAACCTTCGTCTCTGTTCAATGTAGTTGGGAATCCAAGTTCGTTCCCTGGAAAATATCATCCTATTCAAGTTCCATCCATATTGTATACACTGGCAACTCTATGGGCGTGCTGAGTGCTCATCATCACCACTGGGGTTTTTTTTTTTTTCGGCTGTAATGTGGCTGGTGGTCGGTTCCAATGAATCGAGCAACGGTAGTGGTGACTGGTCTGAGCTCAAGATGCTGGGAATTCCCCAAATCATCTTCAGCTTGAAGCTTTTGCATAGGGAGTTTGTAAAAGCCACGAGGGCCATCTGGGCAGGCTATAATATCAATGGCAACTCCTACGAGGCTGCTCGAACTTGCTGTTGCTTCTCAATGCTCTGGGTGCCAGTGTTCCAGCTCAGGGTTAAGGGTTAACTTGAATTAACCCTTTGCTGTCGTTCCTTTGGGTAAGCCCAACTGAGCCCTTTTCCCCTGCCTATTGTGACATTGATTCGGCCACAGTACATACAGTCTCGAGTCCTCAATACAGCCACTAAGTATTGTTCCTCTCTGTCGTCCCCTTCCTTGCTCCAGCACCCAACCCAGTCCGCGTGTCATTTGCTTTCGGTTTACACGGCGGCGGGCGGCGGCGGCGACGGATTCACGATTTGACCAGTTCGATTAGCAGTTCCAATTCGAAAGGGCTTGAGTGGAGGTTCCGGTTGGGTCACATTAAATAACATCCATTGTACTGCGGTACATTCAGTATAATAGTGTAATAATACATTTATTTGAACCACCCTGCGCTCCTGTATCTTGTTCCAAACCATCTCGTACCATCCCAATACGGTCATGGATTGAGATCGAAACGATGAAATTCTCAAGTAATCACAAACCATCTCGCGCGTTATCGGAAATCTTTGATAACCCATAATCTGCAGTAACCCATAAATTTTGGCCAGAACCGACTTGGTTTGCAGGCATAACCCATAACTCTCCCATACCTCATAACCCATACAATTTTGGGAGGGCATAACCCATAAAATTCATTTTTGGGGTCATCAAAACGGCATATTTAAGGGCATATCTGCCATCACAAACAGCCAAACTGGTAACATATCCAAAATGTGATACTTGTAAGTCTTATTTATGCTCAAATCCGGACTAATCAAGTGTTTTCCACAAGTTTTGCATTGCCCGGCATCAGCCCACTGTTGACCATCACTTTCCCGCGGACCATATATGCTGACAACTTGTATGGGTCAAGGGGTTGCGAAAAACAAAATAAAACACCTCGACCCGTTTTTTATTTTAGTGGCTGTTTGGCGGGACCCACCCTACCACGTAACCCGCAGGGTGGTGACGAGCGTCGAAGCCCTTCCGTGATCTGAATGCAGTCATCGTGCGTCGAGAAGCGGTGGTGTCAATTTATTGGATTTTTATCGGGCTCTGAGTTCATGCGACATTTTTTCGTAGCGGAGCACGAGTTCCTGCTAGTTCGGCACACAATTTGAGGCTCAAACCCTGTAGAACATGTCTGGATGGTGTTCTATCAAGTCAATCCTCCATCTACAGCAACCAAATTAACACTTACAAGTTCAACATTTATTGTTAGCCACATGCCAAGGACGGCCAACCTGATGGCCGAGGCTTCCTAATTCGGATGATTCATGCAATCCACCTGCTAAATTGCTTTTCAAGGGTCTAACTCACCATGCACAGCTTAGATCACCTTCACCTCATTCTACGCCCCCCAGAGCCCATTTGAGGGCAAAACATAGCAAGTCATTATTTTGTTTTTTCCGACCTCTCGGCCGACCCACCCTCCCTAGCCGGTGTGCCGGCTTCTCCGGCCCGCAACCCCTTGGTATGGGTTAAGACAGTACTAACTTATCTAATCGGAGTGTCCCATTCATTTAACACCAAAGCTGCCGAATTATTTATTGCAGTTGTGGCCATTTTGATCGCAAAAACATCACGTGGAATTACCCTATATGGAGATATGTATTACAGAACAAGGCAAACGGCATGAAAATGTGACTTTTTACGTTGGTTGATCAATGTGCCCGATCGCCCGATCTGACACCTCTTGCCGTGGAGCTCCAACGCAGCAGATTAAGATCAATTCGCTGGAGATCACAACTCCAGAGCTTCCAGGAGCTGCCAGTGAGCTGCCGCGCTCAGATGTGGAGCGAACTTTTTGCCGGCCCGAACTCAGCTCGAAAATCGAAAATGTCTAACGTTTTCAAAATACTGTGCGCGCAGAGGCCAGAGTTTCCTTATAAGGAGAGGCATTTAAAGTCGCCGTCACTGTACAGCCGTTTTCTGGTACTCCGATTTTGACATTGAGCTCCACAATGCGGTCATTTGGCTATTTTCGGAAATTTACTCCACCCATCGATGACTACCGAGTGATGGCGGAAACACAGACCGCCTGCCCAGGCCCCCGGTCACTACCTATTAGGCGGGTCGGCAATAGAGTAAAACAACGCTTCAAAAACGGCCTATGTACCTGGGTCGGCAAAATAGAGTAAATCAGCCCGTAAGCAGCTGAGGCTGGTCGGAAATAGAGTAAATCGCAAGTAAACGCGAGAAAATTTTTGAAGCCAATACCTCTTGGGTGAGCCTTGGGTGAGCCCTAAACATTGATTTTTCGATCATTTCTCGAGGCTGCAGCCGGAGATTCCAGTCTAAATAAAGCCGAGACAACAGCAGAAGGCGTCTCTGTCGAAAAAATAGCCACATCAACGAAAAATCGACCGAGAAATCCAAGTTTTGGCCTGATGTCAGTCGGAAAAAGAGTAAATCGGGACCCGATGGACCGAAAATTATAGAGTAAATCAGCCCAGAATCTGGCCGCGAATCCGACCTGCCTCATAGGTAGTGACCGGGGGCCTGCCTGCCCGCGCTTCCGGATTGGCTTTTTTCAAGCTTTTTTCGACCCCGTTTCAACGTTTGATCGAGTGATATGATGCCCCATTTTTAGTAAAATCCCGGGCTAGCGCTCGGGCAGTGCCGCAGGAGATGCCAGCTGGTCTCGGGCATGTCCTCGGGAAAACTTTTGGATGTGCTACAGCCGTTTTCTGGTAATTGTCCGGTTTTTGATCGAGTGGGGTATTTCAAAAGTTGTTTACCTGCGCGTGCCAGTGCGTGGCATTGCCGAGGAGCGGATGCATCTCAACGGCAGCAAATGGTCGATGGGTGGAGTAAATTACAGCAAACGAAACGCCCCACTCGATCAAGAACCGGACAATTACCAAAAAACAGCTGTAAATTCTGCAGCGCTGCAGCATCCGGACAAATTACGGTACTTCGGACAAAAAACGGCTCAAAATCATGACGTTCCGGATGTTGCATGCAATTTTTTTTTTCTGTCAAATGACTGGCACGTGCCACTTTGCTTTCCTTGTCTTGCTGTGAGTTTCACGTATGGATTCAACGTCGAGCCGCGCGATAGCAGACTTTCTGAGCGGTGCGAGTGTCTTGGTACGCTCCAGCAAGGTCTCTCTTAGCACCCCTCGTTTCTTATTGAATTTAGCAACCTTTCGTTGCGCAATGGTCACCTCAAGACAAACATAGAGAACTTTTTGAAAAGTGTCAAGCCTTGGCTGCTGCGGTGCGTACCGCACTTCTCAACGTCTCTCATACTGACTCCAAACCTGGGGCAGCTTTCACAGCCGGCCAGACTAGAACCTGTAGTTGCCGCTTCGATGGACTCTTACCCAACCGTGGCGTTGGGGACACAGATTTTCTCTCAGTGGCCCTTCATTAACAACCCAGCACCTTCGGTCACGAACAATCCATCGCCGGACGAAATGGAAGAGATCATTGGGCCAGCAGCAGCCCCCTCGCCCTCACACACCCCAGCTCAGCATCCTCGGCGAACGGAGGCTGAAACGCTAAACCTGGACCATGATGTTCCATTCATCGATGCATTTGGCAGCGTCATATTCTCAGATTCTCAAGGCAAAGTTGAACCAGTGACGTGGACTGTAGGTGACCAAAGTGCGCATGCACTCTCGGCGTTGGCTAGCACCGAGATTGACCTTGTTTCCAGACAAATTCACAACTGCTTCCTCAAGCATGAATTTACCCGGTGCTGGATTCGTGTTTCCTCTTGAAGAAGGTGTTACGGAGAATTAATCAAGTTATCAAGTTGAGGAAAAGAGCAGAAAAAAAGAGTCAGAGAGATTAGTAGCTACCTCTGGATGAATGTCCGTCCCCAATTTCCAGAGCTTCAACTTTGCTGCCACGAGTGCAGTGCTGAGTGTAAGAATGGGCATATTAATTTTATCTTGGATCTTTTGCCATATCAAGTAAATATCGAGAAACTCAAGACTATCTCTAACGCGGATGACTTCCTAATCGAGTATAAATGGAGTTTACACAAGGGTAATCGTCGAGTGAGCGCAAAGGCAACTCCGACCCTTTCACCTCCACTCACACTCTCTACCTACAAAGGTCGTAAATGAGAGATCACTCCTCTCCACCATTCCGTGGTCGTAAGTGAGAGTCGAAGTGGTGAGCAAACTTTTACTCCCAAATCCGTCGCGATGCGCTCCTCTCTACCCCACGGGTCGTAAATGAGAGTCGAAGCCACTCGCTTGTCGACCTTCAACGTGTTGCGCCGCTCGCACATATTCCGTTTCAAACGAATCAATGACATCAATTTCCAGTGTTACATATTGCAAGTTTACGGCCCTGGCCAAGAGGTAGCAGATCTCTGGATCGGGCACACCCATCAACATACGTAAGAGACCCTCCCTCCCCCCAAATGCGGAAGTGCCATCAATTCTCTGTCCTGCAGCCTCGCAGGCGCTCGAGCTGAGGTGAAGTCGTCGATGGGTGTTTGGGGCTTCGTGGGTCGTACTCCAGTTCGCTGCTTGCGCATGGGCCGGAAAGAATGCCCCATAGGCCCTCAAGATATTTGAGAATGACAATTTTCGCTGACGAAGTCAAACCAAACGGCATGAAAACGTGACTTGTTACGTATGTTGATGAGTGTGCCCGATCCAGAGATCTGCTACCTCTTGGCCCTGGCGGTAGTCTCGGAAATCCAGACCTTTATACGCAATCCGTGAGGGCGCGGAGCTCCTTCCTAATCTGTAATTCTAATGACAGCTAGTGACGTTTGATTGATTTTGGAGGGTGATGGGAAGAAACGCGTATAAAGGTCTGGGCCACTTTTGTTGAAGATCCGGGTTAGTTTCGGAAATGTAACTTGAGTATCAATGAATCTCTATATAAATCAAGGTGTTTTACCTGAACAACTGTCGTAAGAGATCTGATTCTTCTTAAGACGAACTGGGAATATCAACCAGCTATGAGTTGCTTTCTAGTTGGAGGAGTAAGCGCGCGGCTTTACGACTCTGAGACTAGCTTGATAGATCTTGAAGAGAGCGCGAGGCTTCACTTAAGTTCACGCAAGGTTTACGGTAAATCTACGTAGATTGATAGAGGTAAGAAAGAGCTGTCGTTACATGAGGGAACGACTCCCTTTTATAATCTACAAGGATCAACTATAGAATATTCAAGAACTCAATGGAACCTTGAGGAAAGTAGCAGAATATTCTACTATACCTTCTCAATGACTCGTTCAGACGTCCCGAGTCATATTGAGGCTTATCGGAGTCGATCTGAGAGGGAGGATATGACGCTCTGCTGCTAAGTAGAAGAACTTAGTAGCATTGACATCATGGACGCGGTCCCATGATCGAGGAATGCCGAAAATGCGCCGAGCGCGCGTGAAGTCTTGCGGGCAAGGCCGAAAGTTGCCGATATCCATCACATAGCCCCCCCAGGCTTCATGTGCGCGAAGAAGACTGACGTAGATCACTCCACAAATGGGCCAGCCTCATAGTGATTCAACGCGGAAATCAAAAGTACAGACACATAGTAGTCTAGCTACAGTATGCAAAATTTGCGACTAGCGCAGCACATCATGAGGGAAGGATATAAGAGGTCGTCGTAAATGCGATGTTTTAAACCATCAGCTCAGCCAATAATTCCTGAACCGACCTTAGTTGACGACGCCGAATTCCGCGGGACAGCACATCATTTGCGGATGCGGGAACGGGCGCAGCCTCGAGGAGAGGAACACGGATGGGAGGCACCGGCCAAGTCGTGATATATGAACTATCATCATGGCTGCCGATGAGGACATGTTCGCAGTCGGGATTGAGCAGCCGAACAAGAGCTAAGTTGTGGCTTGTGAGATGAAGAATAATCAGAACGCTGAGTGACGAACCAAAATCCATCTGGTTTGAGTACTCAGTGTTTGCCATGTAGCCCCAAAGTTGTGTGAAGCTGCCGAAGGGGAAGCCAGCAAGAACAAGAGCGAGGAACTCGCTGGGTCGCATGCCGACACAAGCACCGACATTGATGGTAGAGCGACGGCCGTTGTGGAAGGACACGAGCATCACGTATGCCATGAGGAGGATGTAGTGGCGGCAGATGTCGTAAATGAGTTGAAGGCTCGTCAAAGCCTCGGAGCGAGAAGCATATGTGCGATGCTCGTAAGTGATGCCGCGATTCTCGAGTACAAGAGGAAGAGCCGGCATTGAGATACCGAGTTCAGTGAGAGCGGCTTCCCGATACGACAAGGGAACGCCCGCATCGCCGTGGGTGAAGATGTTGTAGTCGTTGATTGCGCAAGAAACGACTACCGCAAGGGTACGGAGGATGCGGGTGGTTGTATGAGTGATGGTCTCCCGAATGCGGTAGGAGAAGACGCCGGAGTCGAGAATGGGAATGATATCATCGTGAGCTGGAGGCGGAGGCGTGAACATGACGGATCCGAGAACACCTTGGAAGCGCGAGAGAATTCTGTCGCATCCGCCTATGCAATATTTGCTGAGCAAAATGAATTAGAGTCGAATTTCAGCAACATACCAAGGAGATTCTCCACGACATTAACTGGGGACCGGACGTCACATTGTCCCGCGAACGTAACATCGCTAGCGTCTCGCACGGTAAGTGCCGAAGCTTGTTGCGTGGGGTAATCTGAGCCATTGTCGGAAAGGAGTCCCGGAAGGGAGTCGGCAGTGGAAGTCGACTCGTTTTCGGAGTGGTGGCACTCGTGGCACTGGGAACCGTGCTTGAGGCCGAAGGGTTGATTCAGGAAGGTGTATTCACCGGGATCCGAGCAAGTACACGGTGAAGGAGGAGGAACGTGGTAGGTGTCGCGGTGACCGAGGAATCGGAAATTGGAGAACATGTTGTGAGGTAAGAGGAAGTGGGAAGGACGAGGACGCAACCAGGCGCTAAGGGAATCGTGGCAAGCCATTGGTGTTTAAATATATCGGGTGTGGGGTAGAAGAAACATTCGCACGAAGGAGGTAGAGACCGATGCAAAGAATCATGAGATAGTTTTGTAGGAGTCTAAGCACTTGGTGTCTCCATTTTATTTGAATTTGACCAGTCTTCGAGGATAGCGGGAGCATTACGAAGGGCTCGTTTAGTTAGCCATTCATCGTGGTCAGAGTCAAATCCCTCCCATCGTACCTTGAATTGTTGAACTCTACGGCCACGTATTTTCCGCCAGCGTTCGGCGAGAATTCTTTCAATTCCTACTTCGGGCTTGGAATCAAAGTCCTCACGATTAAGAGACTTAGCGGGCCGATCTGTGCCAAGATCATCAGTGGATTTGCGATACGATTCGAGATGGGCAATGTTCAGGACTGGATGAAGTCCGTATGAGACCGGAAGTCGAAGTTGATAGGTGACGGGTGATAGTTTTCGAATGATTTCAAAAGGACCATCATACTTCATCAGAAGTTTCTTACCTCGTCCTTTTTCTTCGCGAAGCAGTTTGAGGGAATGAGGATTTAAAACTACAAGGTCACCTTCTTCGAATTCAGTAGTTAGACGACCATTATTGTAGGCGCGTCTTTGGAAAACTTGAGCGAGAAGGAGTGCTTCTTTGGCTCGGGTGCGATTAGATTCAAATTCGTCGGCGAAGTTTTGTGCCTTTTCATTGATTATCAGCGGGTCTTCCCCCCCAGCTTCGCCGACGGGTCGCGCAATTCTGGAGTTGCCTGAATAAATCAATGAAGAGCCAACTACCGGGTTGTACCCGTACAAAAGATAAGCAGGTGAAAATCCGGTGCTGGAATGAGGTGTGGTGTTGTACGAAAGGGCTAGCGCATCAACGTATTTGGCCCAGTCGTTGCGGGATGGCCCAATATATGCGCGCAGTGCAATTTCCAGAGTTTGATTGAGTACCTCTGTCTGTCCATCCGCTTGCGGATGGTAAGCAGTGGTTAAAGCTCGCTTCATACCCATGAGCCGGCAAATTTCTGCCCAAAAGTCGTTGCGCCAGCGCGTGTCACGATCAGTGATGACCTGCCGTGAAAGTCCGAAATGAGCGACAACATGTTTGAAAAATAAATCAGCAGTCTCCACTTCGGAAATCTTCGTCGAACACGGAATGAAGATCCCGTATTTTGTTAGCTTATCCACTATGACGAGTATGTTGTCGTACCCGTCCGAAGTCGGTAGTTCTGGAATAAAATCCATTGACACCACTTCGAACGGCAGTGTTGGAATTGGAATTGGTTGGAGTAATCCGATACCGGCATGTCGACGGGGTTTACTTTTCTGGCAGATATCACAAGTGGAAGTATACCTTTTAAGGTCTCGAGACATTCGCGGCCAATAGTAGGTTGATGCGAGTCGATTATAGCAACGGTGGTAGCCGGCATGAGCTGATTCAGTCACAGTATCGTGAACTTCGGCCATAACAGGTGTCCGAAACTTTGAAGGGACGCAAAGTCGATTCAACCCTTGCCAGTCTTCGAAAAAGATCAATCCATTGTCGCTATAATGATACTGGGGATAAAGGGGATTGGACCAGTCCTTTTCCGATTTCCAACCGTCAAGTACCCTCGAAAAATGAGGGTCTTCTTGGTATGCTGCGGCCCACTCTGTGATTTCGTCCTTTGAAATTCCTATTAATATGGCATAAGAACGTGCCGTGGTGTAAAGTGAAGTCACTTCCTCGTCATGATCCAATGAAATCTCACCAACGGAGACTGTGTCCGGTGTTCCTGAATCCTGCTCAGTGCGTACCACCTTCGTTGCCAAGTTAAGTAATTTCTCTTCTAAACGAGGCCCCAAATCGTCGTACATATTCTTGAGTGGATCGCAGTCAGTCAGGTTTAACATAGGAATGTGTTCCGTACTCGGACTGTCTTGAGGCGGAACTCGACGACGAAGTCGGGAGATCGGATCAACATTTGAATGGACGCGGCCAGCGCGATGCACGATTTTGAGTCCGGGGTATGCCGCAAATATCGTGCCCCAGGTGAGAAGGCGGCGGTTAACATTCTGGAATGTCCGGCTCCAGGTTAACGCGGCGTGGTCGGTAATGGCAGCGATAGACTCGCCTTCGAGGAATGGTTGAAATTTAATGAGTGCCTCCTTGAGAGCGAGGGCTTCGCGTTCGGTTGGCGAGTAATTGCGTTCCGGGGATTTGAGGACCCGAGACCAGTAGCAAATGACGCGTTCGACGTGAACTGTAGTATCTTCGAAATTCTCAGCCCACGGACCGGGCGTTGGAACATCGTCAATGCCTTTGATCACTGTAACTAGAGTTGGCACGTCCTCACCGTTTTTATAGGCGCGTTCAAGTCGTTCATACAACCGAGTACCGCGAAGGTCGTGAATTTGAACCGGTTGGACTTGTTGACAGATTCCGGCGAGAGCGTAATCACACGCGTCAGTGTAGACACGGTATGGTTTCCCTGCAATGGCGTATCCGCGAACCGGCGCATTAGTTAGAACTTGTTTACTTAGCTCGAAAGCCTCACGATGAAGTTCGTTCCAATTCCATTTTACACCCTTCTTCAACAGCTCAAACAAAGGCTGCGAGATCCAGGCAAAGAATGGAACGTACCCAGCAAAGTAAACCATCATTCCAAGAAAAGTTTGAAGTTCGTGGGTGTTGCGCGGTTCGGCAAGCTGAAGGATCGCGTCAACCTTTTCTTTATGAGTAGAAAGACCGAGGCGCGATACCTTCTGACCAAGCAGTAGTAGTGATTGATACGCCAAATGGCATTTTGGAGGGGAGAGGGTAATATTGGCGGCGGCGATGGCGCCAAAGACAAGGTCGAGGTGTTTGACGTGGTCTTCGAAGGTGAGCGAGAAAACGACGATGTCGTCGATGTAGACTAGTGCGAAAATCCAGAGGAATGGCGCCAGCACCGTCTGCATCACGCGTTGAAAGACGCTGGGGCCGTTTCGATAGCCAAAGGGCATTCGCGCGAATTGAAAAAGTCCGCGATGTGTTCGAAATGCGAGTTTTTCGGCGGAACCAGGCGCCATGGTGAGTTGAGTGAATCCAGCGAGAGCGTCGAGAGTGGTGAGCCACTGAGAGCCAGATAAGGCTTGAAGAATCTCGTCCTGACGAGGTAAACCAAATTCGTCTGCAACAACTTGTTCATTTAATTTCCTAAGGTCGATAACCATCCGGGGTTTACCATTCCGATATACAATGAACACGGGCGCAGCCCATGGACTCTTAGATGGTTCAATAACACCCAACTTGAGCCAAGAATCCATTTGTTTATCAATAACTTCTCGGTTAGCAGGAGAAACGGGAAACGGGGGTAGAGATACAGGTTCCGCACCAGGCTTCATTGGAATCTCAACCTTTGTTTCGTAGTTTCCCAATCTACCATCTAATCCGAACGCCTGGGAGTTGCGTAGAAGAACATCCTGCAGCTGCTTGCGTTGTTCTGGGGTCACATCTGGCGAGATGTCGATTTCGTCAAGCAGTTGGTCCGAACTGACAGGGTCTTCCGGGACTTCTGCAGTTTTTGGACCACCTTCTAGAGGCTCTTCCGCCAGCGGATCGTCTGGCTCTGTTGCGTTGCGTTGAGCCTTGGATGCGATTTCCGTCTCTGAGCGCACAGCGCAAGAGAGATGAGGTGACGGCATGACAGGTACTGCCACCGGTGAAGATCCCGCTGTCTCCGGTCGGCAATCATTCTCACCTTTGCCTCCGTCCACCACTGTCGATTCGTCAGGCTGCCCAGCGACAAGTGTGCGGATAAGGTGAGCATGAGCATTGATCTTCTGCTGTTGTGCTGGACTAAACTTATTCAATTTGTCCAGCCAGGACTTCGGATTATGGGCAGTCCCAAGTACTTGACCAGCCGCAATGACTACAGGCATCTTTGAAAAGTTCGCAACATGAAGCACCGGTTTTTCCTTCGAAATAAGAGTATCAGCAGCGCCATAGAAATCGTCTTCATTGCCATTTGAAGCTATTTTTCTTTCCACAAAAAGTGCGTCTTGGTTCTTGGGAAAATGAGCGCCAACAGCAACAAGTTTACTGGATTCTGGGGAAATAACAGTGCGTTCAGTTGCCCAAACTTCCGCATTCCTCTGGCGCTGGTAATTTCGTCGTTTCAATTTCTGATTTCGACGATGTATACCCTTGGATTGACCGTGTTGTTTTACCTCAGTTTGAACCTTGACCTTGAAAGCATGTCCTTCGTCATCAAGGATCGGCGGGGAAGTTGAGGATTCAACCTTTAATTGCCTTCCCGAGCTTCCGAAGCGCAGGTAAGTCTCCCCTTCGTCTCTGACGATTGAGATAGAATATTGATCAGCGAAGTCATTGCCTAGAATGAACGGAGTTGACATTCCGTTAACTATGTATGCTTCAACATTCAACTTTACCGGTCCGTCGTTCGTATGAAAAAACAGATCGATGCTAACATATCCGGAAATAGACGAACGTCCAGTTACTTGGATAAGCTTCACGTCATGACCAGATTTCACCTTCGGCGGATTGGTAAGTGAATCTAAAGTTGTACGCGATATTAGGGTGATGTCAGATCCAGAATCAATAATTACTTGCACAGGATCAGTTTCCAGACTTCCAATAGTCGCAGTGGCTTCGGTAGCAAGTGAGCCAAGAAAAGAAGAACCAGCTGGTCGTGCCATGTGCTTTCGCAGTTCAATCAAAGGCCGTTGCTCAGCGACTTGCGCTTGGGTATGAATTACTCGATAATTCACGGCTTTGATTTCTCTGGCAAGACGCCGTCTAGATCTTCTGTTCAATGCAGGTTTCGAATAGAAACTTCCGCAAGAGGTTTCCGAAGTATTGGCGCTATCGTCTTCTGGCGAGGGTGTCTCGTTTGTGGTAGAAGGTGCGTCCGAATCGATTTTTTGTTCCAAAGTTGGCGTATTTTCCTCAATGTTACCCCCCAGGGCTGAAGACATATCCACATCGTTGGATGTAGATTCAGTAATCTGAGGGGAGTTTTCAAAACCCGACTGGGGTTCATTGATCGAGGTAAGTTCGCTTTCTTCGTCACTGTCAAGCCCGTAATATAGATCATCATATTGATCTTGCGCATCGAAGTCTTCACGGGTAGCGGAAGCCAGGTTAGTGCGTGCAGCACGGTTTCCTTTAAAGGAATGCTTACACTCATTATCCCAATGCTTACCGCTTCCACAGTGACGACAAGGACGTGCACCTTTCGATTCGGGAGTTGCGCGCTTCGAAACATTGCGATCATCTTTCGGAAACTTTGGTTCAAGAAGATTTGAAGACCAACCGACTAGGTTCGCACGAGCAGATCGAAACGAGGATCGATTCGAGTTTTCATACTCGCGATAGGGTCTGCTATCCCGTTCGCGCATATCAAGCTTCATTAACGCCTCTTCATGGAAACGGATCGCGGCCTGGAACTCAACCACATCTTGATACAGTTGGGTTGTGAGAATTGTATTCCACAACGTAGGTGCGCCATCCATCACATGAAGAATAATTTCTGAATCACTCAGCGTGTAAACCGTATTCAACAGGTCAGTCTTACGAATGAAATATTGAGTCGGCTTCTCACGAGCGTGTCCAGCTTCACGGTACGATGCTTGATTGGCACGAGAACGTTGTCGGTCAAGCCAGTTGCGGTTCATGAAGTAAGTCATGAATGCATTTCGCAATGTATCCCAATTGGCTTCAATGGTATTGCGATAGGCCTTCGGTAAGGACCAGTACCAAGTCTCAGCTTCGCCTTGAAGTCGGCGAGGCGCAATTCTTCCAAGCTGTCGCCATACTGTTGACGATTCACGTGCAATGTCATTAACCTTGAGGATCCACCGAACAATTGTATCCACGTTTCCGTCCCAAGTTGGTACGTTCTCAGTTTTTAATTTGAATTCAAAATGAGGCTCCCTACTTCCTCCCGGACCGTATAAGTTGGCTCCAGATATAGTTACTCCAGGAGTCGCATTATTTCTTGGCGGTCGAGGTGGAGGCATAGGAGGAACATTCGGAAGGCCAGGACCATTTCCACCATCAGGATCATCATCGTCCGGGTCACCTCCAGGGGGTGCTCCAGAGGCTGGTGGTTGCTGAAGCGGAGTTGGTCGAGCTGGTTGAGAACGAATTCCGCCGTAAGCATTCGACATACTAGGTTGTCGAGCTTCACGGAAATTACCGGAATTTCCTTGAGGATGCATGCGACGCATCTGGTCAGCTTCCTCAGGCTCCATAGTCGGAATATAAGAACGATCGGATTGAAATAATCCTTCCATAGGTTCAAAGAGTTCAGAAATTCGCTGATTTCCTCTAGGCAAACCAGTAGGAAGCGGATTTCGAAAGCTCGTGTCCTGAGTAAGTGGATAAGTCGTAGATTCATCGTATGCTGACTTCCAGTGGCGTGGAACACGAAGCTGCGGCGGCGTTGAAGCCATTCTTGGAACACCGTAAGGATTAAACTGCTGCGACTCTCTCCTATTCTCAGGTAGGGTCGAAGTAGTCGGAGGTTCAGGCTTAGCGGTAACGTTCCCTTGCGAAGAATAAATTCTTGAAGCAGCTTCGGTAATATCAGGATCGCGATCGCGTGGTTGATGGCTTTGAAAGTCATAATACTTATGTGCAAGCATCAGGAAATTCTCAACCTCGACTCTGAAGCAAACACCAAGAATCTCGAAGTCGTTAGGACGAAAAACATCGTTGATGTCATCCTGATCACCCCATTGAGGTAAGGCAGGCGGAGTTTTTCCTTCTAAAACAAACGAGTTTTCACATTCACGGCGCATAGTTTCCAAGGCACGGAGTAAAATTTTATAAGTCGACGCACGAAGACGATACGCAAACGTACCATCAATCAAGGTAAGCCTTTCCAAGTCCCGCAAGGTACGATTGAGAGCCTCCCACTGTTTTGGAAAGTCATCATTCGCTATATTGCGAGAAAGCTTAATTGCGTGATGCAAGAAACCTTTATTGATAGCATGCGCACCTTTGGTAAGTGCTTCTGAGCGTCGTGCGAGAACTGTAGTGTTACTTCCAATTCGGCCAAGGGGCTTCAGTGTCGGGAATACAATCGAGACCGTTTGAGGAGGATCGTCGCTGAGCAGGTCGTCATCGACTGCATGTTGCAGATCGATCAGCGGAGCGAGGGTGATCTCCTCGACAGTCCTTTCTTCGCGCTGCGATGAAGGACTCCCAGTTGCTGAGCGATTGGGTGACATATGTGGCGGAGGATCGCGATGAGAGTTTGAAGGGGATTGCGGATTGGAAGAAGCATCCATAGGATCGGTGGTAGGAGGATGGGTTGTAGTAGCCATCGGATAGGAAAATGAAATGAACAGTTAATGGCAAACGTACCTGATTAAGCAAGAGATTTCCCAGTTTGTCCACCAGTGTTGAAGATCCGGGTTAGTTTCGGAAATGTAACTTGAGTATCAATGAATCTCTATATAAATCAAGGTGTTTTACCTGAACAACTGTCGTAAGAGATCTGATTCTTCTTAAGACGAACTGGGAATATCAACCAGCTATGAGTTGCTTTCTAGTTGGAGGAGTAAGCGCGCGGCTTTACGACTCTGAGACTAGCTTGATAGATCTTGAAGAGAGCGCGAGGCTTCACTTAAGTTCACGCAAGGTTTACGGTAAATCTACGTAGATTGATAGAGGTAAGAAAGAGCTGTCGTTACATGAGGGAACGACTCCCTTTTATAATCTACAAGGATCAACTATAGAATATTCAAGAACTCAATGGAACCTTGAGGAAAGTAGCAGAATATTCTACTATACCTTCTCAATGACTCGTTCAGACGTCCCGAGTCATATTGAGGCTTATCGGAGTCGATCTGAGAGGGAGGATATGACGCTCTGCTGCTAAGTAGAAGAACTTAGTAGCATTGACATCATGGACGCGGTCCCATGATCGAGGAATGCCGAAAATGCGCCGAGCGCGCGTGAAGTCTTGCGGGCAAGGCCGAAAGTTGCCGATATCCATCACAACTTTAAGTGGAGCACCTACCATAACCCCGGGCCGACGCCTTGACGCTTGACCGCCTTTCGCTCGCGTCCGCCGCCATTTGCACGACGATACCTCCAGAGGGTGGTAACCGCCACCCTGGCCTCCGCGAGTACTCCCAAAACCTCTTGGACGGTGCGGGGCGGCGCACAGGCATCAAATACAGCTAGATACAGGTCTCAACTTACACGCGACATAATGGCAGATTTTCACCGAATTGCAAGCATATGGATGTACTAGGGTGCTAGCTAAGACTTTAATTCTATGTTGAATGAATTTTCAGCCTCCCAGAGGCAAAAGAACGCGCAAGGAAGGGTTATGGTAGGTCGCCCAGTTAAAGTAGCCCAGACCTTCCTACGTCCCTGCTGCCATCATGACCAAAATCAATCAAATGTCAAACGCTGTCATTGTAATTACTGATTAGGAAAGAGCTCCGGCTCTGCCTGAACTACGCCTACAAGGACTACGTAGGAAGGTCTGGGTTTCCAGGACTACCTGGCGGCGGTGAGAATCCACCTCTTCTTCTCATCGCCGCCAGGTCAGGATTCTTGTTTCTTCCGTTGTGTCTTATTCTCATAGTTGCTCAGCTGTATACTTTGCGTTACCCACCCTACTTCTCACTTGCCGCTCGTCCCACCCTAGTATACTACCGTATTACTACGTCTCATGTATTCCCCTCACGGACACGGCCTAATACACGCGGGCTGCTCTCCGCCGAGAGAGCAGCTGATTTGGCTACAACATTCGTCCTAAACAAATCACTCAAAGCGACATACAGTTGCGGCAAAATCAATTTACTTACTAAATAAGGAAATTCTCGTCAGTTCGCTCCTTTTGCTCGTTTTTTTCGAGCGGTAAGTTGATAAGAATACTAAGAACTGCTGGCCTGTATTCCTGATGTAGAAAAACTGGTGTCTCTGTATTGGTTTCGCCGGGATAACCCACAACTTTGTCGCATAAAGTGCAGCCAAAAGCAGTGAGAAACATGAAGAATCCGGTTGTTTTTTGTGCGTAGACCGGCTCAACTCCAGGAGTACAGGCCCTTTGTGCTATTTCAACGTGCTTGTGGTGGTTTTGCCGTGCGGTAGAGCGGATTTGATGGAAATTTCCTTATATGGTAAGTAAATTGATTTTGCCGCAACTGTAAGTAGGACGAATTCAAGATTGGTCATTGGCAACTGCCGCCATCTGCTGCCAGCTCGGTTTTGACCTTCGTCGCGTCACGAGTCTCGCGCTCTGCGTTTTCTCTGAATCCTCATCTTTCTGGTGCTTTATGGCCGTTTCCTGTTGGCTTTGTCTTACTCCCAATCCCTGTGTCTGCAAAACGTACTGGAACAAACGTTGCGAATCGACATCTCATGAGTCTTATCTCGGCTAGCGGGGTACACAAACGGAAGTAGGTGGAGGCGGGCGAGAACCTACCCTGCTATACTTCATCAATATGGAAATGATATTTCGGATTGCTAAGATTAACGACAATCGCCGCCCTGACGCGATGAATGGGGTAGAGAGCAGCAGGACCATCACGATATTCCATGCGGTCAACCGTGATTTTCTTCGTGACGCGGAATTTCCGAACCCGCACGAAGGATGTCCCATCGTCCTGCCAAACTGTGTCGGACTTGATTAGGGGACTTGTGTCAGCACCTTGATAAGAAAATATTAACTAGTACTTCGCTCAAACGAATAAAAAGCAGCCTACTGGTTGTCGGCAGAGAGGTTGACTTAACGTTGACATCCTCAAATTCAGAGTCGGAAGATTCGTGGTGGCTCTGCTCGGGGTCGTCGTCGTCTAATAATTTAAGATTATCCAGCTAGATTAATAACGAACAATAAATCACGCACCAAATACCGCCTGTAGTGTGCTGTTTGGGGATCGGGATGACCAACCGAACCCGCGCATGAATTTCGGAAGGGAGAAGGATAGATATTCGTCTGGTGCGTCCATGTCGAACCATCTGTTATTTGCGAAAGCTCGCCAACTAAGTTTGTGAGAACCCAGCTGTATGCCAAGGATCGTCCATCTCGGAAACTGTCCCAGCCAGTAGCCGAGGCTCAGTCCCTGCCGTGCTGGCTTTTAGGATGGTTCTTGTGGCATCCGCGCTCGCTGCAGACGTGGAGCCGCCTGCATCTGTCACCAAAGTTGCATTTGCCGGCATTCCAATTCCGACAGATTTCAACGCTACTGTCGTCAGCCCTCGCACCAACTCGCTTCCGTCCACCCTCAGTTGCCTTCGAACCTGCTTTGAGCCGGTAGTGGATGCCGCCAGGGATGAGGTGGGAGGTTTGAAAGCGCTGGAAGGAGTGAGTGTCATGGAAGAGGAGTTGTTTTGATGTACCAAGGAAGGTACGAATGGCTTCATCGCATGCAATGACATTGTGAGTGAGTTCGGTTGAAATGAAGAGATCCTTGATGAATTCACTGTAGACTTCGAGCTCGGACCGCCGCATGAAGAATGCGTAAGCGACACATTTTGCAAACATGTTTTATACTTGGTGCCAACGGTCGGAGGTGTCAACCTTGTAGCCAAAGATTTCTTCGGCGACGGCGCCAAAGTCAACGAATTCGCCTGCCAGGATTGCTTTCCACCCTGCCTCAGTGAATTGAGGGGAGTCTCCTCGACTCTGAACGCGGCGGAGGACTTTATAGTTCTCGAGAATGTCGGCGATTTGTCGTCGGTACGGGTCGAGTTTTGGCCCTTCACTACCTGGGTCGAATCCCATCCGGGTCGTGTCTAAACGAGGTTTCTTCCCGCGACGCTCACGACTCTTCGACTCGGAGGAAGAGTCGCCACTGGAGCTGGAATATATCCGGCGTCGCCTTCGTTCACCATGTTCTCCATTGGTACGTCCTCGCTCACCGCTGTTGAGATTGGGTCCGATAGTTGCTCCAGGAGCGAGGTGCCCTTCGAGGGTGAGGGCAGGATTCCCTGCATTCGCTGTAGCAGCGCCGGGATTGGGAGGATGCTGTCCCTGCAGCCCTGCCCCTCGATTCTGCGCTTCCGCCATGATGAGTTCATGTTGGTCGAGCTGCTGGGAATACGGTGCAAGGTACTGGTCGTCATAGACCCAGCCGTAATGTGTGCAGCCATGCTGGAGAGTGAGGGCAAGTTGGAGTTCTGCCTGGTTGCGCGCCAACTGTCCGTGGCGGAAACCGTCGACGACGGCTTGGAGGTAATTTTGGAGGTCTTCGAACGGTGCGAAGAAGATGAAATTATTTAATTCAATGTAGCGCGAAAAGTACAGCTAGACAACTATTATGAGAATAAGACTCGGACGATAATAAGGATTCAAACCACCGTTGGGCTATGGACTGCAAGCTTCTCCCATTGATGACGGAGCGACCATAGTGCTGACCCCAGGATGGGTGACGAATACAGAGGCAGGAGTATCTTTGCTTCAGGCCTATCTCTGCTTACTTACCCCTCTACAGCCAATCGATCTTACAGCTGCAGGCATAGTTCTTTTCGATACTACCACGCTTAGAATGCGCTCTGCTACCGGAACGTCAGGAGACTTTCCCCGCATGATGCATTGGCACTTCACCAAGACGATAACACCACCTAATTTCCCTCCCGTCATTGTGCTCGTTGCATGGGTGCCTCATACTCACCCGGACGACACCCTAGTACCAGAGGTCTGGGTGTACTCCATCCCCCTACGGAAGATTCGCCGGGTCAATCTTTCCCACGACCTCTGGAATCTGGAGCTTGATTTGCATTCTTTTTTCAGCATCGGGAACCGGATGTTCTTGGTGGGTAGCAGGGAAGGACACGTCAATGATGCCGAGATGCATGTGGATGCACCATTACCACTTTGGGATGTTGCGATTGAGATACAGTTCGATATGTAGCCTAACGCCTATGCATCATGACTCATGAGCATTATGCTGCCGGAGTCCGTAAAAATGGAAAAATGGTCAAACGGGGTGTATCGGGGATTTGTAAAGAATAAGAAACAATTTAGACACGAGGAAGCTCCGACTTCGTCGGATGAGACCTTGCTTGAGCGGCGACCGAATGAGATGAATTTCAAAATTAATGCATAAAAAGCTTCAAGACATGAGCTGTAATTACTGTTCGATCTCAAAGTACGATGATCTTGTAGAGGCATGTATGTGGCACTCGGGAAAAGGAAGAAAAAGAGTTACTGGTGGAAGAGTGGTATATTTTGCAAATTCAAATGTTTGCCTGCGCTGTTAGCCAAAGTGTAGAAAGTGGTCAGCGCACAAGACCAGTCGGCATATCACCTTTGCTCATCGCCGCGGCACACACAGACACACACACACACATACCACACCTCTTAGGCTCTTACCGTCGTTCTCGTGGCGCCGCTCGTGCAGTATGTTGTACGACTGAGTTGTAAGCAACATGCTCACCTCCTCCGTCCGATCAGCAAGGAGATGTATACTACGTTCATGTCGATTTCCGGAAGAAATAGAATTTGTCTGAGGCGTAGTATGAGCAGCAGAGGGGCGTCCAGAGTGAGACATTATGAAACAGCTTGATGAAACACTCGAAGATAGAAAACTTGATGAGAGGGTTTGTCGTCGAAGTCGGTAGCGGCGGTTGATCAGACCACGGGAAACCAGAGCAGACGGCGACAGAAGCAAGAGAGTCAAAAAGATGTAATGATATCGTTACAGTATTGCCCCCGAGCAGCTGCAGCAGCACATTGGCGACATTTTTTTTTTTTTTTTTTTTGGGGGGGGGGGGGGGGGGGGGGTCCCCAGGAGGTCCGAAAAAAATTTCTTGTTGTGTCTAGTACTCAAAAGCTTCCAGGACAAAGCGGCTGTTATCTTCCAGATTTGGACAGCTTTCCCACCTTCAACTGACTGTATAACAGTGTTAAAGCCTCCCATGCCTTGGGTTTTCTTCAGTTCTCAAAGAATACAAAACTCAACTCTCATGTATTCTGCCCACCCTCAAATAACTTATACGGTGACTTGGCCCAGAAATAAATCAACTCATGTTCCTGGCACATTAATTACATGAATGACAGTCAAATGTCTTGACTTAAAACTCCCAGATATCTCAAGGGCGCCATTGCAGGCATTATATGCTGATATGCTAGGATTTCCATACACAAATTCACCTCTAACACGCACAAATGGATATAAATGGTATACTTCGGAAATGACCGGATGTGGCCGTAGCGGCGGCAGCCCGGCAGCGTGACAAGAGTGGGAATATATTACTCTATATAGTAGGGGAGGGGGGGAGGGGGGGTCTAGGCCGAGGCCTTGAAAATCCAATTTTCGAAAGCCGACATCCCCTTGGAGATGTCGAGTCGTCGGATAAGTAGAAAACATACAAGATTAGATGCAAGTAAAAGAGGGCTAAATGAATTCAGTTAGTTAAAGCGACGAGTGGTGAACAGTAATTGAACAGTAAGAGCCTACTGAGCGATTTAGTATGTCTGAAAGTCGAAAAGAGAGAGAGATTCGGGGACACTGGTCAGAAATTTGACTATGTCGATATATATGTTGAGCAACCCATTACGAACCAAGTCACTGCCGACAGCTTTGAAGGCCGTATTCTGTATGCCGAACCCATTGGTGCTAACCGAATCCGACCCAGCCGAGAATAACCAGACCAAAAGTGGAGACAGTCAGCCAAAAGCCCAGCTCAAGCAAACCAAAAGCTGCCAAAGAGTAGCCATGATCTTCAAAAGCCAGCCGACTTCAAGTAGCAGGTGATCTGTTATGAGCATCTCATATTTATAATCTTTCAGTTGAAGGTTGGATATCCTTTTTAAAGACGCCCTTTGTAGTCTATTCAGCGTAGTGAACGATTACGTAGTTCCTCTTCATTTGTGCATAAGCGTTACTGTACCATTTCAACCACCGAATTCACCAAGATTTATCAACGGTGGTTTAAATCAAGTATGACGACTTCATGTCAAGCCGTACTTTTGGTCGAAATTCTTCAAGATTGAAAATTTAGAAGGAACATGGGGTGGGTTTAGATTAGATAGAATGTTCGTTTCAGAGTAACCATAACTTAGGGTTAGAAAAGCGCGAAATCTTTGCCGAATGAATTAGAATCCGTGGTATCCCGCACCTAAATCCGTATGCCGCCGCAGCCTCTCCCACCAGAAATTTCAAGCTTTCCAACCAGCGCGTTGACCAATGCCCGCGCAGCGAATATAAATAAAATTCGACTTCTAAGATTAGCTCAGAGCGCAACCTTGCTCCCGCAAAGCCGGCGAACCTTCTGTCACGGTTTTGGCGTCTTGGCTTGACGAGAAGGCGCAGTCGAGACATATTTGACAGCACTGAGAACAACTTGAGCAGTGGATTTCAGGCGTCAAGATTTGGAACAGTATAAGCGCGCCGAAAACAGTCAGAAAGAGGGAACTAACGAACTTAAGTTTGGCTTCAGGCGTCTCTGGGAGGGTGGGTGGGTGGGTGGCAGTTCAGACATCGAAATTTGGAAGTTGAAGAGTCGATTCCGATTTCTGAACAGCGGCGAGCCCAGGGCTACTCAGATAAATGACGGTAGGTTTGTGTCGGAACGGCCTAACACGGCCCTGAAATGTATAAATCAAACACTTCCGCAGTGCGACCAATGTGCAGCTGGCGTGGAGCGCGTGAATGTCACAGTTTATTGAGCGGTTAAATCTGGTCCAACTATGTAGCGACTCTGAAGTGACTATGTGGAAATTTAAGAAAAATTTAGGCTAGATTTAAGGCCGACAGAAAATGAAGGGAATCACCGTTTGCCTCTATTTCTGGCCCAAAATCTTCGATAAATGATTTACTGTTTATGAACAAAGATGCGCCATGCTGCCAGAGGACAATTAACTACGCAAAAGTGCTCGAGTTTGGGTGCGAAACGCAGCGGAGAACCTGCTCCAGGTGTGTTAGTATTACAGTCGCGCAGTGTGAAAAAATCGCATCTCGCACCAAGTGTGATTTTTCAACATCTTAGCGGGGGTGTTATCGTTTCATGAGCTGTATGTTTTGAACAGTCAATTTCAACCGTGTAGATCGTACATCCTCGAACCGTGCATCAGAAACAGTTCCCGATTGATTTTCAACATTAAGGCTCCAACCTCTTCGTTTCCGTTTGCTCCCTCAGGGGAAAACAAACGGAAACGGTTAAATTTGACAGCCTCTCAGAATCGTCGAAATGGGGTGAGAAAATGTCAACATACTGCATCTCTGACTTGGCTCGAAGTTCAGGCAGGCTAATGCTCCGGAAAATATGTGATTCTTACCTGAGGGTGAGTACTGAGTTGAAAATTAATTTGTAAAACTCGGATATGGCTGATGAAACGAGCGTAAAATGTCGAACTTCTGGAAATTTGAACACGGGATCGGGCATCTCGGGTATGTTCAACTTACGGACCGAAAATGATGACCCGGTAATCCACTTATTCAGTGAGAAAATACGGTCAAGCTGGTACCTAGACTCACTCTTTCTCTACACAGTCCTCAGAGTATTAGTTGAGGGAGAATGACCAGCGGAAATTGTTACCTTTGCCTGGTTGTTAATGTTGAACTTCGGAACATCCCGCCCGGTGTTTCGAGGCCAAAGTGGGGCAAGGAAATACTTCCTATACTCTGATTGCTAATGTAACAATCCGCATTGGCGCGCATGGGCCCTCTAGCGACGCGGAATCTTCGTATTGCTGGTGCCCCGAGAGCGGGGAGACAAATTGCAAAATAATCACAGTTCCGTAGTGAGCTCATGACACACTTCACGCAAACTGTATACTTGAAGCACTTACATTGTACTGTTTAATCTTCACACCCACGAGTTGTGTCCGCTGAGCAGTTGGTCGCGACTGTGAGATTAACACAGTTCGTACCGTGATTGATACACAGTTGAACAAAATTTTCAACTTCCTCGCTGTCGATGGTTATTGCAATTTCCCTTGATCCCCTTTTTTTATAATTATAAAGACTCAGTTTATACATCTTCAGTTTGCATGGGCCAAAATTCAATCGAAATACAATATTTATCAAACGCGCAGTGAACAACCAGATGAATCGGGGATCCCGGGGATGTTCGAATTCAATGTTGATGCAAAAACACCTCCATTGATTGTACACCTCAAATACTATGGCTAAGATTGGTTAACAGAATGAAATTGAACCGTTTGATTGCGACTGCTTACGCAACTATGTCTGCCTCACACCTCCGCGTGAACCGTTGCCATCACACAGTTCGGCGCGAACTGCTTGATTTAAGCACCCCCAATACGCCCGCCAAATGTCTTAAATCCGCACCACTATGTATTATGACTCACTTGAATGCTTATACGACCTCTCCAACGGCTCTAGTGGCCCTAACAGAACTCCGAAAGGCAGAAACGGGGAAAAATGACACTTTTGGCTTGTTCCCGATGGACAGAGTGAGGTGTTGATAAAAGAATGTTTGTAATGCCGGTGCCCGGCTTACAGAAAAGGGGGAGCTTGCGTGAATTCCGTGCTCATGAGACCATAATTTAATACTGAACAATTCTATCATTAATCCTCGAATACAAATTCGCTAGGTCCATTCCATATGTATCTGAAGTAAAACCAAGCTCTGCGCGGCGAATCACGTCTGCTTCAAGCATCTTCATTGACTCCGTCACATTCGCTCTCTGTAGTCTGCTCAGTGGAAAAGGGGTACGAACAAGGTACGAAATGCAACTCCGGACAATTTTTTGACCCGAGAAATGGCCACAAAAGAAAGACCCGAAGAAAAATCTCTGGCCCCAAGGTCAATGACTGCTTGTTTCAGCGTTAGTCCTTGACTCTTGTGGATTGTGATTGCCCAAGCTGCTGTTAAGGGGAGTTGTGTTCTTGATAATGACTTCCCCATCTTATCCTCCCACCTTGCAGTAACAGGGACAATTGGAACCCAACTCGGATCAATTGTGGTAGAGGTGGCCCTGGAGTGGATCAAATTTCATCAATAGAGCTTATTGGCAACTTGTATGTAAAAGTACTTTGATTAGCCGTTGAGAAATTGTGGAGCAGCCAATCAGCGCTCTGGTACAAAGTACTTTTCACGGTTTGCCAATAAGCTCTAATTGGGAGGTTTTAGTCATAGACACCACACTATGCATAAGAGGTCTGAGGCAGCGGCAGACTAAGGCCACGCAGGTAGACTTCACACAGACTGAGCTATTCTAAGAGAACCAAGTAGCTATTAGCGAGTTTGCGATGCAGCCATTGGATGGCTTATGGCTACACAAAAGTCGAAATCCAGGCGCATTGACAAAGGCTAACCCTAGTCTCAGCATCCAAACTTCATTCCAGGCACCTCTTGTATAATTTGACATCAAGCTCTGGGCCATCAAAGTTCCCTAATCGGGAAATCGTTGCCATTCAATGGCTCATCATCGCAAACCCTCTATTCTCGGAGGGTGGTTCTTAGGCCGTAAGGAGAACGAAGACTCGAAAAGCAAGCAAATTTTGACAGCTGTCAAATGTGGCAGATGTGCGATGCCAGCACTGATGGCGTACCCGTGAGAGATCACAGCTGATGGCGTACCCGTGGGAGATCAGCTGCCAGAACTTAGCACAGCCATACACTTTCCGGGATCCTCAAACAAAGGGGGGAGCAAGCTCCCCCAATAAAATAGTCGTGCACTTACCTGGGGTATGTATCAATGTGGTAAGTGCTCCGAGACCAGCCACCAGCATACTCTAGTGGCCAACGGTGGTTGAGCAAGAGATGTCGTCAAACAGGGTACCATTCAGGTGGACGTAAACCGAAGATTGTGGTATGTAGAAGCCGCAAAGTAGGGGATCAGAATGAACCTAGGAAGTCGCAGCTACTATCTAATCGGAGTGTTTTGTCCAGAGGATCAGTCATGGGAAGGTTCTGATCAGGTGCAATAAATTTTGTTCCTGTTTGGTGGTGTTTAGGCCGAGCGCACCATAGGCGTAGGAGGGAAGAAAGTAATCGGAATGCGAATCGAGGCATGATATGGAATCGGGAACTCGGAGTGAATGGGTATAATATTGGAGAGTACGGAGGATCGTATGTAATAGCAGAAGGAGATGGAACAAGAAAAAAGATGAGGGTGTGAAGACTCACCTTGAGGTTCCAACACGTTTGCCTTGTGAAGCTCCTCCTTGAAGCAGATCCTCGAGTCGACACAGGGGTAGTAATAGGAGTACCCTGGAAGGCGGCAGCTCAAACCATAGTGAGGGAGAGAGCAAGTAGGTTTGAAAGCAGAGACTAGTCTCTATTAGAGCCAGGAAGGTGGGTCAGAACGAGGAGCCGTCCGCGAGATCTCGAATGATTTCGACTCCTGAGTGAAATTCAGGAAGGGAGAAGACGAAGGGCAGCAGGCTAGAAAAGCAGACAGGGATAGCTGATGACAAAACAAAAGAAAGGCTTGACGCTTCGCGGGACAAAGTCGGCCCAGAGACCTTGAGGGCGTCGTGCCGTGTGTCGGTCATGGAAGTCAGGAAGAAGAGTGCCACGTCACACGTCACTCCGCTGGTCACAAAACATTGCACTCCTCTCGCAGGCTCAGGAGTGCGCCCAGTCTTTGGCAGTAATACTGGGCCATTATTCCAGCCAAGGTAGAGAAAAATGCACACCCTCTTGCGAAATATCACACAGGTTGTTTCTGCAGATTTACACATCTCAGTCGGCCAAAAAGTGTACACAGGTCAGATATTTTTAAAAGTGCACAGGTTGCCACTGTATTTTTTTCTACACAGGTAAATAAAATGCGCTTCAAAAAATGCACAAGCAGTATAGCTGCGGCTTTACACACCATCAAGGTTGTAACAAAATATGCACAGGCTTCATAGTGTATAGAACATAATTACACAGGCTGTATATACGTACATTCTGAATCGGCGCCAACATGCCTTGGCAGTTCTCGTTCGGCAGTATATTCGCAAGAACCCATGAATTTGGACGGCTGCTTGTTGAATACAGCTCTCTACGTTGAATTCGAAGTCTGATTCTTCCCCGAGAAATCACAGGAGGTCACGAAACTCGCGAGCAGTAGGGCTATTCAACTTGGAATGCAAAATTATAATTCCACCCAAACCATCTCTTCGCCTTCAAACAAGAAAAATCCATCCACATCCATCTGCTTCATCTTCGAGGTAAATTGTGTTGCCAGCGCCGGATCATAAGATCGCAAAGCAGTAAGAAGTTTTGACTGGAAGGCCGTAGGTGTGAAATATTGAAAGATCTCGGCGGTTGAGTTCTTCTTTGCCTCTGTGGCATGATACTTCGTTAACGCCACAGCCATATGAAGGAGAGATGCCTGAGCAGATCTGTAAGATATCTGACATTGGAACTCAACCAAAGTAGCGACTCACAGAAAAGACGTCTTGTTCCCAGTTCATTGTCTCTCCATCGCTGTTTAGGCACACATACTTCTCGCTCACCCACTCCCGCCATTCGGAGTATTCGTCACCAACTGAAGCAGCTTCCTCCAGCTCAAATTCCGGAACCAACTCCGAATTGTAGTTGCGATGGTCAAGGCAAGGTAACAGAGTTATCATGCAAGCGAGGTAGATAATATCCAACCAACCTTTTGGCGGAGAAAGAGACATATCCGGGAGATATCCTTTGAGCGCAAGGTGTTCCTGTGGTCGCTCTAGGATTCGGATTAGTGTACATATCAAACAGATGTTCGAAAACGGGTGTAACATACCTGTAGCGCACGCTGCTCACCATCTGCAAGATCAATGGAGGCGAGAGTAACACCGTTATCTTCCATCGCCTCAGACGCCGGATCGTAGGTCGGAGCATCACTGGCACCGTCATCTTCGGCATCGTCGAACTCGCCGCCGTCCGAAGTATCAGGTCGGGGAGTGGCACGAGTCTGTGCAGTGTTGGTACGTTTACTACGAGTTATACGGCTTCCCCGTGCCGCGGAAAGACCGCGAGATGCCCGGGAGGTTCGTTCCTCCAACGCAGCCAGTCGGTTCTTGATTTCGACGTGTCGGACATGTTTACTTGCAATCTTTGTCTCAGGTAGCCGAATTGACACTGTGGGGAGGGAATCCCCTCAGCCTAAGTAGGGGGACCCACTCAGCTTGAGTGGGGAAAGCACTCAGCCCGAGTAGGTACCCGCTCACCCGCCCCCGTTTCCGGAACCATTACGGGTTGCGGAGTCAATCCAACACGCTCGAAAGAGGATCGGATGCATCTTTACTTTCGTAGACACTTGACCCTTATCTAACCAAACATGAAGACCGAGGAAACACGACGGCATATTCTCGTTATCAGGGAGCTCGTCCTGAAAGAAGTGAGCGAAAATGGGTGTATAGCACCGAGGAAAACATACGTCTACTTCCCACCACGTCTCTCCTGTCCAGGGCTCATTGTACAATGGATTGGTGAGGTCAATTTCGCCCTTTGCGCACAAATACTTTTTCTGGGAGTGCCAGGTGCTAACGTGTACGAGGCTGGCGTCACAGGCCCACCACTTGGTAAGTTCCCAGGGGTCGCGAAATTCGACTTGTACTTCATATCTCTTGCCAAGCGTCGGCCCATCATAATCGACAACCAGAGTTTCGGAATGAAACTGTTGTTTGATGAGTGAAAGGCTGAAAGCAGACGAAAGTATTTTAATGCTTACGCTGATATTGGTGATACGAGCGGCAGCCAGGGATTTTTCCACGTCGCGGTGAGTCTGAAACGTAACTTTACAGTCGCTGGAGAAAACTCCGTCATGTAAGTCGTCAAGGTCTTCGTCAATTTCCTGGTTTGTCATGCGACGCTTCACACATCGCGTTGCGAATTTATAATCCGCGAAGCTTCGGAAGGGAGCCCATGGGCGAGCGTCGGGGTCAAATTCAGTGTCGTTGTTCCCGAGAGAAGTCTCTGGTGATGAGTCGGAAGAAGCGTCGAGAGGGATGATTTTATCGGGTAGGCGGGAATGAGGATGATTTTTAACGAATATGAAGCGTGGTGGGAGGGGTTCTGGCCGGTTTCCGTCAAAGTCCTCGTCATCAGCACGAAATTCAGGGTGGAATCCATCGTCCTCGATGTCCATAGGAGAGTTTCGTAGAGTAGATGATACTGTATTATTCTTGACATAATGAGTAACATGCATTGAAAAACAACCCACTGGTCAACGCACGGATGTTCGTCCCCTGTCGGGCTGCGGCTAGTCTAGTAGTTACCACGGGGGTCCGACCGGAGTGCGCCCTTATTATATAATCTGTCAAAGTCGGTAAACGGGCCGCAAAGCCCGCCACCTATGTACCTTTTCTGCGGCGTACCGTTCATTTTGTTGAGAGAAAAGGCCACCAATGCACTCACTCAACATCCTAATCAAGCCCATAATAAGACTGCAGTGAAATTTCAACGAAGTAAGCCAGTATTTAGCCAGCATTGGGATTTCGGGCGTTCGGCCGAAAACCCTCAGGCTTTGCCTTACATTTTGCGGGTCATTCGAGGTCGTTTCTTGAAATTCTGAAGAAGCAGAATGGTAGTTTATAGGTTCGAGATACTATATATCAATTTTTGTGGCTCAAACGCGTCTGCTGGGTGAGATATTCGCGACTCGGAAACAGATTATGTAATAAGACCGCACTCCGGTCGGACCCCAGTACAGCGTGCGCACAGATATCTAAACAATGTTCATTGTAGCTAGTCTACTATTAGGATATCATTATAGTGTTAAGTTTAAGTATATATATAAATATATACATGTAGAGACAAGTGGTATAAGAAAGCATGGTATGTATCAGGTGGGTGAGTATGTGGTCTAAGCGAAGGAGAATCGGTATTATTTTGAATGAAATTCGCCTGTTCAATCGTAAATTTCACCCTAAAAAACATAGTGAAACTATCGTGAAAGCGGACATTGATCCCGTGAGCGGTGCTCACGGGTTCTTAGGGTGAAATTCACATTGTAGACGTGAAATTCACCCTCATTCAAGACGAAAATTAGGTACCGGGTAAAAAAACTTAGCGAAATTCACGTGGACTATGGTTCACAGTGAACACCTGGATGAGTAAAGTCCGGTGGTGTGTTGCAGCATACACCCAGTGTAATACAGAGGTTACATGAGGGACACATGTATGCAGAGGCGGAAGGAAGAAAGGACATGTAGCAAGGAGGATGATTCTGGAAGATCAATACAGCACCGAGAGTCCAAGTAGAACAACAGTATGTCTAGAAACCACAGAGGACTGACACCAAACTCGCGCTCCGACCTCCTCGGCGCCCTCTACCTCGTCCACATTATCTTCTCCCCCTTGTCCATCAGGAAAAACCGAAACTGCGCCATAGACCGCCATAGCCACTCAGAGTGCGTTATAGACGTTATAGTCGTCATAGTATAAGACCCTGTCTCATAGAAAGGTGGGTGGGGGGTGGGTCTAACTTATAGACACTCATAGTAGGTCATAGTAGAGCATAGTAGCCCGAGTGATAGCGCTTACAGTCGTCACTGTCCTAACCCATACAGGTCGGTGCGGCCGAAAAAGTATGGGTTATGGGTGTTTTATGGGTTACTGCAGGTAAATGTGACGTAATTTGGGCCGTTTTACACTGTAAATTTGGGAAATCTGGAACTCAGAATTATTAGACCGCCATAGACACTCAGAGTGCGTTATAGACGTTATAGTCGTCATAGTATAAGACCCTGTCTCATAGAAAGGTGGGTGGGGGGTGGGTCTAACTTATAGACACTCATAGTAGGTCATAGTAGAGCATAGTAGCCCGAGTGATAGCGCTTACAGTCGTCACTGTCCTAACCCATACAGGTCGGTGCGGCCGAAAAAGTATGGGTTATGGGTGTTTTATGGGTTACTGCAGGTAAATGTGACGTAATTTGGGCCGTTTTACACTGTAAATTTGGGAAATCTGGAACTCAGAATTATGGTTATGGCAGGTGACAGGTATGGGTTATGACAGTGTCGAATGTATATAGTTGTCAAAGTAGTCAAAGTCGGCCAAGCACACGGGGGAAATAAGATGTAAAAAAAAAAAAAAAAATTGCTATATACGAGGCAAACAGTGGTGCACACGTGATAACGAGGCTGCGTCGACAAACCGGACATGTTGCAGGTTGGACGGCGCTGTAGACTGAGCGAATATATCCGCGGCTGATGATGCGACGAGGAATTTTGCTACATTGAGACTGAACCGACGGTTGAGAAAGGTGCACAGTAAATCAAATTTGAACACAGATTTTTGTCGACTGCGGCGTCGGAAGGAATGAAATAACTCTTGATATTTCGACGATTCATAAACCTGCTGGACATCAAGTACATCTTGGTGACTTTCATCTGTTTTGAAGGCATATGTCAAAAGCGGAACGCAGAAGAGGCACTAGGAGTAGGAGCAACGGGGTGAGTATCTTGAGGAATTGAAGAATGTCGTTTCCAAAATCAGCCAGCGTGAGACGTCGATTGTCAACGTCGGTGCAAGAGTACGCCAAGAATTCGGTTACGCACGGCGATAAGAAAGAACCCGGGGCGGCGGCGAGGATGATTGAACTTGTGCTGTGCAATGCTGAAGGGTAAGGCACGGGAGGGCGGGGTTGGTGGGCCGGAGAAACTTGCCGTCAGAGTTTTGATTCAACTCGGAGACGACGATAGCGAGGACGACGTGGTAGAGGGTAACAAAAGCATGAGGGTTGCGTGCGAGTCGAAAAGAGAAGGAGGTGGGGCCAGCGAGGAGGGATTGTTGATGACGGGTGGTGAAATTGCGACCGTCTCGACTTTGCTCTTGATTCGACTTGAGGCGGCGACGGCTGGACGAAGACGAAAAGGGCTTGAGGATGTTGAGGTGCTGAGGGGAAAGCGGCGCTGGAGGAACGCGGGATGGATGTTCTGCCGAGTCAAAATGAGAAGAGTTGGCGGGGCTGACGGCGAGTGCGGCGAGCGTATAATTGAGATGAGTTTTGGGTTTGGCTTGATTGTGATTCGAGACGGGGGCGGCGGCGGGACGACGTCCAGAGGGGTATGAGGGTATGGTGTGGTGGGTGCTGAGGGGGAAAGTGGTACTTGGTCCTGGGTGCGCCGATTCAAAAGGTACAGTCTAAGAAGAAGAATAGATGAAAGAATGTCAATCAAATGGCGAGCACACACACCTGCTACATCGAATGAGGGAGCTCCGAGGCTCGCCCGAAACAACAGACAGTTGTAGGGCTCATTAGCGAGCTTGACGACTTGGGTTTTGGACAGGGTAGACGGGCCAAGGGCGGTAAGATGCTTGAGGGCTTGGGTAGGTTGTCTTGAGAGCGCCGCGGAGGGCGGACGTCGAGGACGTAGCGGACGCAGAGGACGTAAGTACTATCGCCCTCACCCTCCTCATCCGCATCATCCTGCTCATCATCCGACACCTTCGACGTCTTGGCAGTTCCAAAATTAAGGTCGTAATCGGCGAAGACCTGCTTGTCGTATTTGGCAGTCAACTGCTGGTCAGATAAAGCATTGTCGCCAGAGGTCGCAAAGAAGTCAGTGGAGCCGGGGACAAAGGCGACAATGCGCTTTGCCTCCAGCTTGGCCCGGGCATGAGGAGGTCGGTTATTGAACCACTTCGGATCGTAATGCTGGATGGGCATGCCTTTTGGTATCTGGAGATCACAATTAGCAACCAAAAATAAATCAGTTGTTATCTGAAACTCACTTCGTGAAACTGGCCAGCGTTGCGCTCATCAAAGGTGGCGTTGGCAGCCCGAGCGTTACCGTCATCGTGTAGGTCTTGCACGATGAGAGTCTCCAATGCCCGAACAAGTTGGTCGGCAGGACGGGACCGCTCCGGGCGGGCAAGGGCACGCGAACCTTTGGGGGTTGTTTCGTCATCAGACGTAGCCTTTGCGCTGAACATAAGCTTGATTCTCTTGGGAACTGCCGATTCATTGAGATACTTCTCGCGCGAGCTGTACAACTATGAAGGGTCAGATTAAGTAGTAAAAGAACATTTTAATTGGAACGTACACGGCCACGAGCTTGAGTAAATTTGTTTCGAATAGCGGCAATCTCGTTGCCGCCGGGAGTGCGGATTTCCTTCTTCCATTTCTCATATGTGTGGTGGTGGACGTAGTGGTCGTATAAACGGATGATCAGGTTGACATCATTAATGAGTTCAGTGTTCAGGCGAAAGAAGTCGTAGTGCGAACTGCCAGCCAAATAGCGGAAGGTATCAATAGCGCACATACGCATTGCCATATTGAACATAGAATATGGGCTTTGGGTGTAGTCCACTGCCTAGACGTTGATGCCGAGTTTGGCGAGGTAACTTTTGATGTGAAGGAGGGCGTTCTCCTCGAGCTTCAAGTATGCGCGGAGAACTTTGCTGTTGGAGCGAATGACTGCAATGGCATCAACACCGAGCTTGAGCAAGAATCAGCTTCCATGCCAGGAAAGTAGAGCACTGGGGAACATACCTTCACCTCGCTGGGTTTGATGACTTGACGCCCATAAATACCTTGCCGTTTGAGTTCGGTTACTGTGAGGCCTTGGAACCGTAGCTCAAAATGCTGCACGACCTCCGCATGGTGGGCATGCGTTCGTGTTCAAAGAGTTAGATATAAAGCGAATATGAGTTTGTAAGGCGACCTGCAGAGGATATCAGCTACCGGTCATCTGAAAGAAAGATACACATTACCTTGAAGGTCTGCGCCTCGTCGTCGATGTCCGTTTGAAGCATTTGGTGTTCACCGAGTTTTCTGGGAGGACTGTCTCTAACATTGGTGGCTTTCCCACTGCTTTTTGTTTTGGGCGAGCTGCCTTCGCCCTTGCGCTTGCCCGGCTCCGCCTGCTTCCCGTTCTTGATCCCGTTGCCAGTCGGGTTCTTTGCGTTGGTCGAGCGGGGAGGTGGATTCCCAGATGAGCTAGGCTTGGAGCTGGTTTCACCATGACCGGAGGGGTGAGGGGCGGTGCGACGTTGCGAGGTCGACGGAGGAGCTCTTGGAGCAGGTGATGGCGTAGTGGGGAGATTTTTGGCCACCTTAGACACAGGCGGGTTGGGCTGAGACTTGGCACGACGCGGAGTGGCGGTAGCGGTAGGCTGCCAGCTGCTGGAAGACGTGTTGGGTTTGGATGCACTGAGGAGCCATCATTCAGGCAAAGATAAAGAGGAGACGACAACAAAAACATACCCCTCGAGCCGCTCAAGTCGAGCAATGGTGGACTCAACTTGCGCAGCGAGCGCTTCCTTTTCGGGGCGGGCAGCATCTCGCTGGTTTCTGAGGGCAATGAAGTCGTCCTGAACCGAAGCCTTGAAAGCCGTCATTTCCATGTGCATTTGGCTATTATACTCCAGACGCATGTTACTGATCATCGCAGCAAGCTCGTTGTTGGAAGCTGCCATAGCTGCGAGGTCGGAAGTCTGATCAACTGCGGGATACGTGTTGGGGTATCCGACTGGAGCGACAGAGCCATCTGGATAGGCAAGGGCGGCAGCGGAGGGCTCGGAATACACGCCTGAGTGAGGACCGGGATAAGCGTTGGGATCGATGGAGTTGCTGGGATAAGCGTTGGGATCTTGGGGGACGAGGTAGCCATTTGGAGGAAACGAATTGTTGGGCAACCCAGTCGAGGTGACTGAATTGCCGACGTAGCCACCCATAGTGACTGAGGCGTCGACGTAGCCACTCATAGTGACCAAGGGGTCGAAATAGCCACCCGAAGTGACCGGATTGTCGTGGTTTGGGATGGTCGAGTTGTCGAAGGCTATATCGACATGGTGCGGTTCGTCATCGTCGTGGGCACGAGGAGAGTTGGTTGAAGAGTGTTGCATATTTCAGATACGGATGTGTCAAACGGTAGCGGAGAGCAGGCGGGGAAAACGCGTCGAGTGTGAGTCGAAAGTCAGCCCAGGTTTTATAGAAATCGAGAACAAAAACCTACAAACCCATATTTGCTCTCTTGTCGAGTATAGCCCTTTTAGAACAAAGTCCTGGCTGGCTCCTTGTTCGTCGCTAGTGCTTATTGTATTTTTATTGTTCTCTAGACGGATATTTCCCCGAAGGTTGGAGCGCCAAGGAGGCGCATCACATAAAGCTTACGCGGTCGCAAAAAGTCTGGCGAGCTGTTGAGTATGAGCCTAGTAAGGGCACCACCAACGCAAAGTTGACGGACAGCGAGCGCAAAGCCCGCTGCACCCCACATGAGAGTGAGGCGGGTGAATGAAGATTGAGATTTCGTCGGCGTGACAGGTCACAGCATCACCATCATCACGCTGCGCTCGAAACGACGAAGTCCCTCAACTTCGAACTTCATTGGCTTTGCGCCAGTGCTAAACAACCAACCATTGGCTTTGCGCCAGTGATCCTCAAGCATCCCAAGCAGCACGTCAGCAAGAATGGACTCAGGACCCCCGCTCACCATGCGGCTCATGGACCCAGGTATGTATTCGACAAAAAACGGAGAACGACCGAGAATTTAATGAGAGTAGATGCATGGATTGCTCAGGACGCGCCCTCTCTCGTCGAAGGCGTGGATCTTCTCAGAAATCGACGAGAATCAATCGGTGCATTGGATGGAAAAGTTGCAGCGTATTTTATTGTCGGGCAAGCCTCGCATTTTGTTACCACCAATACAGACTATGTTCCTGCCCTACCTCCCGTTGATTCCAAGCAAGTCATGCTACGCCGCGACATGCGCTATGGTCCTGACGATATCGTCTTATGGCCACATCTTTTCAGTAAAGTTTTTTGCCATCTTGCCGCCATACCCAAACCTCCTACCTCATCGCTCGGACAACTCGAGATTGGGGTGATGTGGTGGAATCCGACGGAGGCCGATTTTGTTTCCGCAGCATCCGGGATGACTGTCACCAGAGGTTTGGGCAGACTTTCTCTTTCGCGGTATGCGGTATGAACGAAGATCGAAAACGAAAACGCGGCTAGCTGATAATGATCAGGCGGCCTTCCAGGCCATCAAGTCCATCAATTGCCAGCATTCAGAAACGAAAATGACCGGGCAAAGAAGCCGAAGGATTGGATTGATGTCACAGTCACAGTATATCAATGTACGTGGTCTATTGTGTCATCGGCCGCTTGCCGAGCGCGTCCGAGTGGCTGTACCAGGTCACGCACACGGCGTGTCTTACTTGGCACTTAATTAGATCACTTCACTTCAAAATCATAAAATAGAAATTTTTACGATACCCAAGTATGAGATTCGTAGCAAACATGATACTTATAGACAAACACTAAAGGTATGTAAATAGGAAACAAGAATGGACTACATAAAGTAAACAAATATTATTATTTTATATTTATCTGTTAATTTGTGTTGGCTGCCGGCAGTAGCTAAGTTGCACGAGCATCTCAATTTGCGGAGGGAAAAAACGGCAATTTCGGTTATTTTTAAGTAGTAGCCGAGCATCGGAACGGGACCAACATGAGCATGTACGTGACCGTGACCCTTGGCGTCATAGAGCCGACCTTGACTTGTTCCGTGCCGACTGCTTCATTTTCGTTTCTGAACCTGCTGCCGACGGGCACCACCGGCCATCTATCGGCTATTCTATATATAGTCGTTTTCGTTTTCGTTTCTAGTATATACTCCGCGGTATGCCCGACTTTCGGTTCCCGTTCGGGCGCTTTTCAAGGAACAAGAAGAATACGTGCAATCTCTTCCTACTGGCACCAATCCTCCCCCACTCCTCCTTCAGCTGGCTCAGACTCTCCGTCTGAGTCTAGAACGCCTTCGACTTCCATCAACCTACTCTCAAATGCGTCTCACCGTTGTCTCTGTGCAGCGTGAGTACCTCGAGCTTACAGGTCTTTTACGATATATCAAAATATACAAACCTCGCTTGGACGGCATCACCGACCCCACTGCCAACCCCGCCTCCCCGGACAACTGCATCGGCTGCTTTACCGATGATCCCCGTATTGCTCAGATGTATTGGCAGGCATGCCTACCATTCTGGCTGATTCGGCCACTTAGTGCATTTGCTGACGAAAACATCCTTCGCGTGGTACTTCCTCTCCCTGCTGCCGACTTTTTGGAATTTGCTCCAGCTCCCGGATATTCTCCAATGGGGGCAACGGATCGACTCGACGATCGGTTGCGGTTGCTACATCGTTGCACCCAGAGCACGCCGTGGTATCGTGATCCGTTTGAGTCTAACTCACCTAGCGCCATTGCAAGCACCTCGACGTCCGCCCCCATTGCCGGCCCTTCAGTCGGCACATCTTCTCGACAAGCGTCAATGATGTCGGCATCGAAGTCTAGGGGTTCAGCCTCTGTTGGTGCATCTTCTCAAACAGGGCGAACGACAGTGCCCAAGTCCAGGAGTGCCGGGTATTCTCCTTGTATGTGTCTCTTTTCACCAACATTGAGTCCGGCTAATTTACATCATTCTCCAGATGTTACCGCCCGTTTGCAAGAGAAGGCGGCCAAAGCGGCTCGGGGACCTAATCCCAACGCTAAGCCCGTGCGCGACAAGTTCAGCCTTACAATCAGCTGGAGATGCCGCCCATAATCAATGCGTGGAGCCATGCACTATCAGAAATTGATAGAACTAGGCCCCCCGCGTGCGGTGTTGACCTCCCCCAACGCTATGTTATGCCAGAGCCTGCACTTGTTGTTCCAGCTGACGATGAAGTCCGGCGTCGGGTATATCTTCACCATTATCGCATGCTGCGTGATGGTCTACTCTTCCGCCTTACCGATCGAAGCACGCGCGTTGTTCCACTTACAGGTCAATAATGGCGGGATGTACTTCAGGGAAAGCTTGTTGAGCAAGGCAAGTCCGCCAGTCGTGCCCGTGCTCGCAGTGCGAATATTGAGGATCTGTTACGGCCTGCCTTCGAAGCGTGTGGTATCAATGTGTTTGTGGATTTCCCAGTGCCCCCGGAACATGCTCGCGAGATGCGTCTACACACCGCTCAAGAATTCTTGTGGGAAATAGCGGAGATTAATTTCCGGTACGAGTTCTTGTCGTTGGATGTGCGTGCCTCGAAGCTGTATCGGCCTGACGAATGTCGCCGATGCTTTGCGGGTGATGGATTGCTCCCAACAGACTTTTGCGAAGGACAAAGAGGACTTGGCGCAAGGGAGCCTGAAGATCGCTTGCCGTATCTCCTTTCCATGGCGCATCTTATGTCTTCCTGGTCTGTCCCTTGTCAACGCCCCGAAGGTATCAACACCGCAAACGCACGTCCAATGGAAGAGTGGAATGGCCATGATGTTCGGCAGTTGGAGCGGAGGGTTGCTCGCTACTACACCCAAAGCTTCTACGAGCTATTTGGGCGGGCGGCTGTTGTCCCAATGCGTCTCGAGCACGAGTTGGGCACATGAACGAATGGACTCGAAAATATCTTGCTAAAATATTTTGGTTGTATGCTAGACACTGTATATAGATAATTTGTGTATATGTAATTTGCATGTGAATTGATACAATGTGTGTGCACCTGAAATACCTGACTCTGTTTGATTTTCGAGCCTGCTGGAATTTTTATTAGTCTTGGAAGGTGAAAAATGTAGTCGCAGTTTATAGGGCGCCTCAACAGCTTTAGGAAAGTCCGCCTCTATAGAAAGTCTTAGATTTATTCACAGATTAATTATATCTTCTCAAATTGTGTGTAGTGGCCGTCGTTGTCGAGATAGAATACAAATGATGGTAAAGTGCTCAACGGTGAATTTTTCTCCCTCAACAGCTATAGTGGGCCAGATTTTTTGGCAGGAGCTCTTTCTAAAGCTAAATATAAGACATATCATAGAGCCAGTTTTTTTTTGAATGGCTCCATCCAGCAAGTAAACATTTTTCAAAATTGCGATCAAAACTTCCTCTTTAGGCAGTACGACAAATAGCATCAAGCAACTCGTCCTTTCACCGTATCTCCAACTTTGCGTTGGTGCTCATTCGACTTTGCGTCGGATGTCGAGGCAACTTCGCGTTGTTTCTGTTCAATATCAACACCAGCTTGTATCTACGGCCACCTGGTTCTTTTCTACCTGCTACAATTTACCTCACGGCTTGGTCCTCTCAGTCCCGACCCCGATGCAAAGAATCAACAAAAATGGTCACCGCCTGCTCAATCCCAAATGTCCCTTTTGGGCGCCGACGATATGCGACATGTGAGATGATATATGAGGGTTCGATAACGAGCTGGGGCCGGTGGAATCGCGGTGCGGAATAACATACGAAGCACGCAAAGCGCGGGTGGCTGGCGTATGGTGTCTTTGCGGCATCCGTTTCAGTAACGGCGGTGTGAGGTGCGACAACAACAAAGGTTCTGAGTTGCCCTTGTAACCTTTGTGACCATATAGCTTCAATATACCCGAAGTCTTTGGAGCCAGTCGCTGGATGGCGGAAAGATATAGAACTGTTGCCTTGTTTATATGTATGCGGAGGTAGAGAACAGCCGTGTTTTGTGCTCAAAGTGCGTGATTTTAACTGCTCGAGTCGGGAAAACTTGAACACCTGCGTCCAGAAGCTCGTATGTTTGTTGGGAATGATGAATGTATGGTGGTGAGTACGCTCGGTTCCAGTAGTCCGCCAGCAGATTGTATGTTGATGCTTCAAGCAGGACACCCAGACCATTATACTCAGCATCTTTTGATGGTGAGAGTACTGTAGCGCTTTCAGAATGCGCGCTGAACCCATCTCGACCATTCAAGATTTGCATGGCCTCGACGATGGAGGGTTCCGGGTCCCCGGTTTGTATACTATCTGCCATCGATGCACTCAGCCTTCCACGTCGGCATATCTGGCGCAGCATCGTCAGGTCAAGCTCCCCTGCGCTACGTGAGTTTATAACTAAACACTCTGGGCTTCACTTACACATGTGGTTGTTCGTTTTGATTTTCTGCAGATTTCCATTATGGCGCTCATACAGCATCTCAGAGAGCTTCGACAGTGGACCCCACCACTTCATTTGCTCTCCGGCGTGCATGGCGTAGTGATGATTGGGCCGTGTTGTGAGTCCAGGGAACAACGATTTGGAGGACTTCAAATACTTGATGTATAACTCGTCGAATGTATCGGCCTCCGATGGGATGGCGGTGTAGGAACAGATGATATTTGTGCATGCCACAAAATCGTGCAAGTTGTCGAGTAACCTGAGCTCTTTTTTTGAGGACGATACAGTGAACCAGAGCTCGGGAATAATTGAGGGGAAGAAGATGGTGAACAGGACAAGCCAATTGTCGGCCTTGAGCTTCCCATGAGTCTTCTCACCCAGGGTGACCGGGGGCCGATCAATCCAAGCTGGGATCACGACGCTCGCAAGCCCGGCGTGGATGAATGCCATGGCCTCGGTATCAAACACCATTTGCGCAGGCCTCTCCCGTTCGTAAACATCATCATCATCTTCTTCTTCGTCGTCGTCTTCACCTTCGTTGTCCAGCTCAAAATCGTCACGATCATCAGCGTCAATGTCCCTAACCACAATTGAGGGTTGACGGGCCAACGAAGACGCTGGTGCATCTCGGTGCATGAGGCTGTCCTGGTGAAGATCTTCCAGCTCATCTTCGATGCTGCCCATGTCCACATCCATCATATCAATGTCGGTATCCGAGTCGGAGGAAGAGTTGCTCGCTGCGCTGGTCTTCATGCTCTCTAATCCTATGCCCAATTTAAGGCGGCAGTGGTGGGGAGCGTTACCCTGAAGCCAATTGTGCATCATCCCGAGCACTGTCTGCTTGACAGGGTCGCGGTATGTCAATTTGTTGAGGGAGGACCAACGACACCCATGGGTTTTGAATATTTCTTCGCGTGCGGCTGCCGTTTTCGCAAGTAGCCAAGCTTTTGCCCAGCGAAGAACTTCCCATCCAACTCGTGGCTCGAAGTTTCGAAAATCAAGCCGATCAATCTCTGCGTATTGGAGCTTACAGAACGAACAGAAATTCCGGGAGGTATGCCCTGCACAACCCATCAGTTTCTTGAGCGCCAGAATATCACCGATTGCAGCGATTATCGCAGCTCGATAGAAGTCACCGCCGGGGTATTTATGTGTCTGAATCTTCTTCCCATGCCACATCTCTTGAAATTGGTCGACGACTGGGTCAGCGAGGGCCATCATTGTCGTCACAGTTGGTTCTTTGGGTGGGGGTGTGATGCCAATGAAGTACGTGTTACTTTCCAGATGCCACAGCTCGTAAGGAAGATTGAGACAAACAGCAATGAGGGCTCCACAGGATGCAGTTTTTCCAGCGATTTTGTTCATGAATGGATTGAACCAATCAACGTAGATGGTGAATACAAGATTATTTGGCTGGGAAGTGTACGTTCCTAGACTTTGCCACGCTGGGCTATCCCAAATAGAGGTCATTTTGTTTGGATTCGGCTGATGGACATGGGATTTACGAAGGAGGTCCTCCATCCCAGGCCTCGATAGGAAATGTGTCAGCCAACTTTGGAAATTCTGTGTCGAATACAGACGCCGCGGAACGATTTTCGGCCCAGCACGAGTTTGTCGTTCCACCCAAAGTGGAGTGTTACAAGGTCTTGAGCCGCCTGTGGCTCGAGCTAGGCAAATCTGGGGAAGGGACTCCAAGGAGTATGCACGAAAGCATGTTGGACAGCAAAGGGACCGGTCGATAGAGGGCTCGATGGATAGTCGCTTGACTGCGGTGCGTACGTCTTCCGGAATTTTGTACTCCGTCTCCGAGGCGTTGACCATGACAACGATGATGCTCAGGACTTTGAGAACCCGGTTGCTCGCATCTCCACTCAGACCGCATACAAGATGCAGCCATGCGACCAATGTACAAGCAAGAAAAACCAGTCGACGGCGAATGGCCGCAAGTCCTACAATACTATTAATGGAGCTTCCGCAAAATGACAATAAATCTGATTAACCTATCTTAGACTCCTCTGTGCCTTGCTCGTTGGCAACTACTCTTGACGCTGCCGGTAGCCGGTTGTCTGGAGGTGTGGATTTTTTTGGGACAGCATTAGGAGTCTAGTCAATCATTGAGTTATTCTTTTCTCAGCTCCGAAATATACTCCGGAATCTCACTGAGGTCAATTCAGGCAACAAACCGGAATCCACAAAGTCCTTATCCTTATTACGGTGCTTTGTTACTGTACTTTTGTGCACCCATTTCCCTTTCTTGACTGATCCGTCCTTCGCTTCCCAGGTCTGCGCCCCGCAATCATGGGAGCGGCAGTGGCAAACAGCGTAGTCCTTCTTGCCTTCAGGATGTATGTCTTGCATGTAGTTCTGCGGCTGGGGAAGAGCTTCAAGCCTTCACTCCGACCGATGCCTTCTTGTACTTTGCGAGAACAATAAGAAATGATGACAACAAAATCAAAACTGAGATAACGCTCAAATATGAATTATTATTGCTTAACTCATAAGTACGACATATGTAAGTTACACTGTAGTTCTCTTAAGTTCGTAAGTGGTCTGTGGGTGGCGGTATAATTGTGTGACAAATGTCACTGTGACTGCTGACATAAGGGTGCGGGCTTCCCACGCCCTCCATCTTATTAGTTACCGCGCCAGGGTGGGTCGCTGAAGCCTTAATCCACTTTTCCGACGTTGTGCCGGAAATTTTAGGAACGCGTACCTCTTGAGAGGGAGACTCTTGTACATACAGTTCGCGTCACCACTTCCCAACTACCGCTTTTGGTGGTGATTGATGGCAACATTGAGAACCTTTCTCGGGCCGAGGAAATACCCTGATTTTCTCACAAAGTGTGCCAAACGACTTGTAGTATACATCTGGAAACGCGGTTTGGTGTGATAGATCCGAGGTTCGCGTGGTAGAGTGGCAGTGTCTCGGTAGATACCGGTAGATTCTCAGCCTCTCCATAGACTCCCATAGAGAAACGTCTCCACCGTAGATGTTCTGCTCTACGCAGACACCCAGGGTCTACCGCGCGCTACTCAGCATCACGGCTCTACACCATGCGGCTCCTCAAATGACTATGCTTCCCCTCAGTGGACTTCTAAGTCAACCTGGACCACACTACAAGTCACTCTCCTGAGCTCCGCGATATCGTCTAACTGTATGGCATCGTCCTTCCCTCAAATCCCCTGGGATCTATATCCTATTGAAGACGAAGACGAAGTCATCGAATCTTCGCAGCCGGATGAACTTGAAGAGGAAGAATTCGCGCTGGAGACTTTGCGGCTTCATCTGAAGGTGTCGGCTACTTCATCTTATGGTTTGGCGTCGCTCTAAACAATTCTCCAGTCCCGTATTGCCCCCAGCACTCCGTCCCTTCCACGGATCGTAAATACTGGAACTCCACCACTCGATTCGCCCACCCGAGTCTCCCGTCGGCAACTTGTACGACGAGCTTCGCCCGTGGTGCGTCAATTATTCTTTCTTCTCCTTTGTTGGCACTGATTTTAATACCCAGAAACCACGACCTATTTCCAATGCTCCCGTTGGCCCCCGCTCCCGCAATCTTGTCCGCCGAGTTACCAAGGTGTGTGGAAGTGCTGCTTTTATTTTGGCGCTGTACTCACTCAACGCTCCTTCAGGCTGCAGAACTGGAAAGGCGCCGACAGCGCGCACGTATGGACGCTCTCGGAATATTGAAGAAGATTCGCCATTTGGACTCTGTGGCCAACCGATTGCGGCGCAGATACCGTCAATTGAGCAGGTTCTCTACTCAGAGTATCGTAGCCACAGCTCTGTAATGTACCGATTCATCTGAGTAATTGGAAGATTTTTTGACTTCTCCATCGCAACTTGAGAGCGTAATTTATTAAGATATAGATCGTCGGTACAGTATTATATACTATAATACTCTACACGGGGAGGCAGTCCTTGTAATTAGGTTCAAACATGCAGAATAAATGTCCGTCAATGTGGGAATTGACTCTATACTTTTTATCTTGACCCCATGCGTGAGGTACAAGCATTGCGTTGCGCACGATCCGGTCAACGGTGATGACTTCTGCGTAAGGTCCATCTTCGTTCGAAATCTTTCGCATTGAACGATTGACGTGATAATATCCGTCAACTGGGTTTGGGATCCGGAATGGCGTAAACCATTCAATGTAGGCAAGGGGTTGAGATGACTTTACAGGGTAGTGGGCGGGAAGTTGGAAGATAACCCGAACTTGAGCAACACGCAAACCTGCGAGGAAATTAGATCATCACTGACTCGAAAGAAACAAATGCAGTACGAACCTTGGAGGGCGGATCCAACAGTAAACGCGTTGGATTCCGCGCTCTTCACAAGTGCGAAATCGTGGTAGGCTGGTTCGATGGTGCGATAACGAGCTTCTCCCGGTGGAACTACAGGAGCTGTGGCGCGAACGAGATTACTAGCGTGACGGCGGCCAACCTCGGGTATCTTGGGCAGCGTATATTTTAGTTGTTTCCAAGTAGGAAAAACATCGAAGGGATAGGGAGAATAAGATCATTTTAGGTGAGAACGCAGAAATTGAGAGAGAGCCGGTAGGAATCGAATGGCATTATGACCCTCCCTGGCGATGATATGACTGCCAGCAACACATCGCGTTGCTGCAGGGGGACGTTTGGCGATGGAGTATGTTTGATGGATCAAAGTGTCTGCATCGACCTTCGCAATGCTCGAAGCTGCAGGGGTCGGGTTCTTGCTCGAGGACGCCGCCGAAAGCTTTGGAGAAGGGGTGGACATCCACTGCTTGAAGGCCGTGAACCTCGCAACCGATTCCTGCCGCTGAAGCCAGAGGGTCATTTGCACGATATAATCTTTGCGGTTACTTGCACGGTACGCATTTTTGGCGTAATCGATATGAAGGCCCTCCGGAGACTCGGTGTTGAATCCGTCATTGCTGCCAAAGAAGCCGATAGAGGGATCGTAATGGTCCAGTGAATGTATCTTGGGAATATTGAAGTGTTCTTTGCGCCCCCCGAGCTCGATGAAAATATTCTTGTGTTTATGGAAGTCGTCGAGCGCAGCACGGAGGGCGGCGCGGGTAACGGAGGTGTGAGACTGCAACGGGGCCAAACAAGCGAAATCCATCAATGCTCGCACTGCCTTGACCAGCTCAGGATGAGCGCCGGCAGCTACAAGACCGAGGAAGACCTTTTCCATCTCCTTGTGCTCCGTTCCCGTCCATTGTGAAACCGACGAAATTCCATTCTTGAAGTGTCGCAGCCCCGGGTGGTTGGGCATCTGCCTAAAACGCTGGTCAACTTCAACGGCGCCGATTATCTCGATACACCACTTGACGACATGGTCCTTGAATACACCCTTGTGGAGCTGGTGCAGAAGATCGGGAGTGAAGGATGTGAAGATGTCGCAGTGGGGAAGATTCGCCCAGAATGGAGGATAGACTGTACGAATCCCTTCAGCTTCGAATGCAGGATCCTTTTCCCCGTCTTTCTGACGCGCCATGAGGTAAACGGTCTCCATTTGGTCGCGTTTATCGTGAGGTGAGTGGTCTCCCCTAGCGTTGGGATCGACTTTGCATTCAGGGCATCGGTTTTCTTTACAGCACGCAACTAGACACTGTTCTGGATAGTCGGCAACGTATGCAGCAAGAATCGGCCACACATTGCGAACGAAATTGTCGGGGCACACCATTGGGACACCAGTTTTGCCGGCCTCGACGACAGAAGCCATGATAATCGACATGCACTGGTGAAAAAGACGGTACTTTGCGAGCGACCGAGTATTTTTGTCAAAACAAATGAACTTGGGGATCGGCAAGTATCCGATGAGTACAGTCGCATGCGCTGAGACCGAGCGTCGTGTCTCCTTATCGATGTTCCCAATCGTCAGGTATACAGGCCATGCCCAATTGTCGCCTCGGAAATTGGAGAGCTGGGTCTTGTCCGACGAAAGAATCAGCGGAGCGATGGTTACTCCCGGAGGTAAACGCTTCTATCGATTTTGTGAGTCTTTGTCTTCTCACGACACTTTTGTTCTGACCTGTAACTCTGCCCACCAGTCTCCCGTCCACATCTCTTCGAAAACTCGGACCTCGCCTTTCTCATCCATGTACAACTCTTCGGGAGCGAATCGCATCGCGTCGCGAAACATAGGATTCCCAATCAACTCGCGGACGCACTCAACTGGATCCCTCTACCACAGTTCAACCGTCTCCCCTCGCATTGTCTTCCCGGTCGCATCTTTGTCCAAATCCGGAAGATCGCCTTCAACGTCAATCTCTTTACATTGCCATTTGACACCCCCAGGCAGAGAATCGACTTTGTCGAAGAATTCCGCCTTCTTCGTATACGACGGCTGTGCTCGTTTGCGGATCTGCAGTTATAGGTTTGAATTTATTTCATACTCCAGCTACGACGCACACTCACAATCGACAACTTCAGGAATTCCTCGGCCGCAGTGTCGCCTACATGCTTAATCAGCCACTTAGCCAGCTCCCATTCCGCTTCGTCTTTGAATGGGCCAAGAACCTCGGCACCTTTCAAGATCTCTTCATCGCGGATAGTCTCGAACACTGTTTTTCGAACCGTCAGGCCGACCTCTTGTCCCGCAGGGCGGACCATGACCAAGGGAAGGGTGACAATGAAAACGTCACACTTCTCAAACCCGAGTACTTTTGCGTGCAGGAGATTGTGGTGGAAGGCGTGGAGAAGGAGATCCTTGATCGAATCAAGGAAGTAAGGAGAATCGACAAGAGCGTGAAGGAGGCGCTTGAGAAGAAGAGAGAAGAAGCTCCCAGGCTGGGAGAAGGTGGAGGTGTCGGAAAAATCCTGAACTGCTTATACTGGCTCGTAAGCCAGTACAAGCCGTCATAAGCCCATAATCAACAAGGGGATTATAGCGCATAGGTGTAGACCATTCAAGCCCGTATAATCCACCCTTGGGATTATAAGGGATTAAGGCTCATATGAGCCATTACTGTGCATTACAGCGCATTTAGATTACATTTGGATACTTAGGGCTTGCGTATTGTGGCAAAAGATATATATTCGTGGACAATGACAAAGGCTGAGCCCTACTCAACGCCTTATCTGGCGTCACCAGCGCCCCACAAAGGAATTGCCGCCAAATTCGAAGTTTCAAATCAAGCCTGGTCGACATTCATGAGCGAATGTTGAAGTTGTGACTTGGCGCAAAACAAACGTACCATAAAAATCATACTCAATACCACACAGCACTGGAAGAGCAGCCATTAGTACTCAATCCACATGAAACAGACTGGTACGCACAGATAAGAGCCTTGAATGGCGGCAAATAGAAACCAACTCGAAAGAGTTCAGATAATACACGAAATTTCGAGCATGGCAACTCACCTGGGGGTTCAATACCTCGGTCCTCGACTCCTCGTACACCTCAACCTGAAATGAAACCAGTGGCTAGGCGCCCGGCGTACAACTTCATATAGCCGCCGACTTCATGTCAATAAGTAGTCGGCCCTCGGGACAGCGGAGAAGTAGCGAGCCTGTGCTGTTGCTGTGCTGCAGCATTGCGATGCGAAGGCGACGACGACGAAGGTGAGGGCGAACCACAGACTTGCAGTGGCCGTTGGGGTAGTTGGGTGAGAAGAGGCGTGAGAGGCGTTCCGCAGCACCTCATCGTATTTGTGTGAGGGAGTTGTGGAGCCTGTGTGAACGATGTCGTAAATGCTCCGGCAATTTTCGGCACAGAGCCGGGGGAACATGAAGTCGATAACATTTTGAGGTGCGCAGAGAAAGACAAGGGAGAAAATGGTTTTTAGTATGCCCCGGGAGGCGGCGAAGTTACTACAGAGGCTTTCTGAGCTTTTGGCAGATGCACCGATTATAACGGCTGGTCGCGGATCACAATCCCCCGCTGGGCGGCTTGCAATCTCTTGAAAGCCGTGATAAGGTCGCAAGCCGCCTTAATCCGTTGTAAGCGAAACAGGGTTTTTCCGACAGGACCTGATATATTATAACGGTCTCATTTATGTTCCGCGGGATGATGACCTCCGGAATAAGACTATTGGTTTGCACCATGACTCGGCGATGCTCGGACCACCCGGAGAGAACCGGACCAGGGAGATCGTTGAACGAAATTATTGGTGGCCGAGAACGGGCGATTGGATCGCAAAATACATTAAGGAGTGCGAAGCTTGCGCCAGGTCGCGAGTCAACCGATACAAGCAGGGCAAGTTACACCCGCACAAGATTGCGGAAGGACCCTGGCAGATCATATCCAAGTTACACCCGCACAAGATTGCGGAAGGACCCTGGCAGATCATATCAGAGGATCTAATCGGACCACTGCCAGTCAGCAACGGCTACAACGCGATCCAAGTGTGGGTTGACACCTTCACAAAGATGATCCACATCGAGGCCACTAATATGGACTTGACGTCTGAGGGGATGGCACGATTGATACGTGACCGCGTAATCAGGTACCATGGGATACCCAGAAAAATAATATCGGACCGAGACCAACGGTATATATCCGGATTTATGACGGAACTCAACAAAATTCTGGGAATTGAGATGAACCCGAGCACGGCTCACCATCCGATCACCGATGGGCAGACCGAGCGCGTGAACCAAGAAATTGAGAAGTACTTCCGGATTTTTGTAAATTACAGGCAGTCCGACTGGGCGGAATGGCTGTCGCTAGCCGAGTTCTGCTATAATGACAAAGCGAACTCATCAACTAAGGCTTCGCCATTCTATTTGAATACCGGGTACCACCCCTGGGAGGGGATAGAGAATGCGGTGGAGACCAGGAACGAGGCAGCGGAGGAGTTTGCTGGGAAGATGCGGAAGATCCGAGATGAAGCGTCAGCGGCGCTTGAAAAAACCAAAGAGAAAATGAAGAAATACTATGATGCCAAGCGCAGGGATGCTCCGGTGTTCAAAGTGGGTGATAAGGTGTGGGTGGAGTCAAAGGATATCAAGACGGACAGGCCGTCTAAGAAGTTTGATGATAAGCGGCTGGGCCCGTATGAAGTGTTGGAGAAAGTCGGAGAAAAGGCATACAAGTTAAGGTTGCCTGAGACGGACCAGTCACACATGGTCTTCAGCGAGAACATCTTGTCGCCTTACGTGGAACCACCCCCTGATCGAAGGGAAGCCCGCCCTGCGCCGGTGATCATCAGTGGGGAAGAAAGATACGTAGTGGAGGAGATATTGAAACACCGGAAAAAGGGACGCGGATATCAATATCTAATCAAGTGGAAGGATTACCCATTGGGAGAGCGCACGTGGGAACCAGTACGCCATCTTTTACCAGGTGCTAAACGAACTCTGGAGAAATACCAGAAGGAGCACGGCATCCAAATACGGGTGTTACCAGTCTTACCCGCCGGATCCTGGGATTATCTTGTCAAAAGATATAAGGCAAAAGAAGAGTCTCAGAGATATTTAACAAGGAAATTATTTATTCCGGAGACGGGTCTTTTCATGACGATCGGCGAGGACGCCGATCCTAGAAGGGGGGTAATGTCACGATTGAATAGCAATCTTATCGTGACAACGCCGTATGATAGATGATCGGTATTGACAAGCATTGTTTATCATTGAGTGATCACAGTTCGTGTGATGATGAGTCATTGATACAGTTGGGTTGTGAGATATGAAGCGCAACTGGCTCGATCGGCAACGTTCTCGTGCTAATCAAGTGAAGCTGGACACGCTCGTGAGAAGCCCACTCAATATTTCATTCGTAAGACTGATCTGTTGAATACGGTTTATACGCTGAGTGATTCAGAAATCATTCTTCATGTGATGGATGGCGCACCCACGTTGTGGAATACATGAATGCATTTCGCAAGGTATCCCAATTATTTTCAATAGTATTGCGATAGGCCTTCGGCAACGACCAGTACCAAGTTTCGGCTTCACCTTGAAGTCTGCGAGGAGCAATTCTTCTGAGTTGACGCCAGACTGTTGCAGATTCACGCGCGATATCGTTAACATTGAGAATCCACCGAACATTTCCACCATCGGGATCATCATCATCTGGGTCACCTCCAGGAGGAGCTCCAGAGGCTTGTGGTTGCTGAGGTGGAGTTGGTTCAGCCGGCTGAGGACGGATACCACCGTAAGGATTCGACATGCTAGGTTGCCGAGCTTCACGGGGATTACCGGTATTGCCTTGAGGATTCATGCGACGCATCTGATCAGCTTCGTGAGGTTCCATAGTCGGAATATAAGAACGATTTGATTCAAAAATTCCTTCCATAGGTTCGAAGAGTTCAGAGATTCGCTGATTCCCTCTAGGCAAGCCAGTAGGAGGCGGATTTCGGAAGCTTGTGTCCTGGGTAAGCGGATAAGTGGTAGATTCATCATACGCTGACTTCCAGTGGCGTGGAACACGAAGCGGCGGTGTTGAAGCCATTCTCGGAACACCGTAAGGATTGAATTGCTGCGACTCTCGTCTATTGTCAGCAAAGGTCGGAGTAGTCGGAGGTTCCGGCTTAGCAGTAACATTCTCTTGCGAGGAATAGATTCTCGAAGCGGCTTCTGTAATGTCAGGATCACGATCGCGTGGTTGATGGCGTTGAAAGTCATAATACTTATATGCAAGCATCAGGAAATTCTCAACCTCAACTCGGAAGCAAACACCAAGAATCTCGAAGTCGTTTGGACGAAAAACATCTTTGATATCATCCTGATCACCCCATTGAGGTAAGGCAGGCGGAGTTTTTTCTTCCAAAACGAACGAGTTTTCACATTCGCGGCGCATTGTCTCCAGGGCACGAAGTAGAATCTTATAATTCGATGCGCGAAGGCGATATACAAACGTGCCGTCAATCAAGGTAAGCCTTTCTAAGTCCCGCAGAATACGGTTGAGGGCTTCCCACTGCTTTGGGAATTGATCAGCGGCTATATTGCGAGAAGGTTTCACTGCTTGGTGCAGAAACCCTTTATTGATAGCATGCGCACCTTTGGTGAGTGCACCCGCGCGCCGTGCAAGAACTGTAGTGTTACCCCCAATTCGGCCAAGAGGCGTCAGGGTAGGGAACAAAATTGTGACCATCTGAGGTGGATCATCGCTGATGAGTTCGTCATCTACTGCGTGCTGCAGATCGATGAGCGGATCGAGCGTGATCTCCTCAACGTTTGCATCTCCACGCTGCGAGGAAGGTGTTCCAGCTGCCGAGCGATTGGGTGACATGTGCGGCGGAGGATCGCGAGAAGAAGGTTGCGGGGTAGAAGGATCGGTAGGATCGATGGTAGGAGAATGGGTTGTGGTAGCCATTGGATAGGAAAATAATATGAACAGTTAATGACAAACGTACCTGATTAAGCAAGAGATTTCCCAATGTGTCCACCAGTGTTGAAGATCCGGGTTAGTTTCGGAAATGTAACTTGAGTATCAATGAATCTCTATATAAATCAAGGTGTTTTACCTGAACAACTGTCGTAAGAGATCTGATTCTTCTTAAGACGAACTGGGAATATCAACCAGTTATGAGTTGCTTTCTAGTTGGAGGAGTAAGCGCGCGGCTTTACAACTCTGAGACTAGCTCGATAGATCTTGAAGTAAGGCTCCAACCATTTAGTTTTCGTTTGCGAGATCTGGCAAACTAAACGGAAACGGTTTAAAACCGTTTATAAACGTTTTTCGGGGCGCAAAAATCTGGACATGCAAAGACCATTCTCTCCACGTCAGTGTGAGTTGTTTTACTATTCATTTTGTTACCCTGTACTTCAGGTGCTTGTTTCCGGGCCTAAGTACCTTCTCCGAAGTATCCAGAGTCAAATCTGTTTGAGTGCAGAGTTGACTTGTCGGAAAAATCAAAAAAGGGTTGTTGGGCCTGGGCAGGCCTTGTAAGGTCTAATAAGGCCGTTGGGGAAAAGTAGGGTTACAGGGTTTAAATACGTACCAAATACTACATATAGGGCCTTATAACACATAATGGACCTTATAGGACCTAATGAGGCTTGTAAGGCCTTACACCCAGTCAAAACCGGTCATGCTGGCATATGCCGCGATCGGCTGATTTCTGCTGGACTTGCTGAGATCTGCTAGTTTCTGCAGCCTCGACTTTTTCTTCGCGAAAAACAATTTAGAAAAACTGTTGTCTGGAGATAAAATAAACAAAACTGTCTCCCATCGTACGATTTTCGGACTTCACAAAATTACAAAAGTTTTGAGAACAGGCGGCGAGAACATGATGTCATAGCCGCTGTCGGACTTTGAAATACATCTTCCTTCGCTACCACCACCATGTCCCTTCTCCCATCCCCACTCTCACTCGAGCGCGCCGCCGCCGGTTCATCTTACACCTACCGATACCTCTTGGGCATCGTGTAATCAACTCTTCAGCGACACAGGCCCCCTCAAAATCCTCCCATGGTCCGAGAAGCGAGGCTGGATTTCTCTCGTCCCGCCCTTTGGTTTTCGTCCCCGCGGATCCCGCCACCGGGCTATGTGAGTTTTCTATGCAGGTATGCTTCCCCTCTCGCCCCCGCCACCTCTGCCACTCACTTTATACGCACGTTACGCTCGATACAGCTATATCTCTACTCTACCCGCTGCCTTCCAGACCAACGCTTTCTTGGAGTGGGATCCTGTAGGTTTTCTCTTCTACATCTCGTTCTGTGTACTAACTGCTTCCTGTCGTTCGACGGACAGCAGGTGGTGTGATGCGCACACGATCTACCGGTGAGTTCAGATTTTTGTCATGTTTCGCCCATCTAATTGCTTTCCCCCTCACAGATAAACGTTGTCTTTTCCTTACAATATCATCTCGTCGTGGTAAGTTGTAAATCTGAATATAGGTCCTCTTTGGTATGTCTACATTTCCGTTCCTGTACATGTACTGATCTTCTTGCAGATCTTCTAATAACCCTCGCATATATCAACGCCGTCTACAGCCCATTGCAGGAAGCCCGTTCGGTCCCAAGACAACCCGAGATCTATAGCAGCGGGGTGTCGGGCAAGGGGAGTGTCATGCGCACTTCAGGGAAGTCGGCGTGACTTGGGCGCAGCGTGGGAGTCGGCGCGCGCTGTAGTAGGGCTACGGCAGTGGCGTCGAGGGCCGCAGTAGAGCACAATGTGTAGTAGGTAGAGGTGCAATGAATATTGATTCATCGATACAATTGCGTGCCCGCAATAGCAGAGCCAATATCAGCAGACCATAGCACCTCCAGCAGAATGCAGCATCTCCCAGCAGAAACCAGCACATTTTTCACCTGCTCCAGTCCGGAAAAGTTGCTGATTTCTGCTTAAAGCAGGACAGCAGAAATTAGCCAATCGGGGCATATCCCAGCATGACCGGTTTTGACTGGGCCTTACAAGGCATGTTCGGCGGCGTTTAAGCAAAAGTATTACCACTTTACCTTCTTTGTAAGGTGTCTGCTTGCACCTTGTCTTGACTTTCTAACACTAGACTATCTATTTCTATTGTACTAGAATACTGACTCTAACGATTAATTACTGGTGCTTGCGAGAATCGAACACTCGACCTCTGCAGTGCGAATAAAACAATGGCAATGTACAGTGGTGGCAAATAGAAATTGCCGTAGCTTTTTGGTGAAAATCTGGCTGTATACTTCACCGAATGACCTCAAATAAAATGTAGAGATGGGTATGTGATACTTTTGTACCTCTTAGATCAGTCAGGAATATATTATGAGAATGCATCAATCATAGGATATTTTTGCCATATTCGGAAAAACACAATGAACCCTCAGCGAAAAGATGTCATAATAGGATGAAAGTACTTAAAAAACAGTCCTAGTTTCCACTTTGGTTGAATGAAATTGACCCTCATTTGAGCTCACAGCAGCCGCTCAAAGTTGGCTATTAGCCTGTTTGCGATGCAGCCATTGAATGGCTAATGGCTAAACAAGTGTCCAAATTCCGGCGTATTGACAAAAGATACCCCCAGTCCGAGTACCCGAACTTCATTCCAGGCAGCTCTTCTTAACTTCTACATGAAAGTTTGGCCCATCAAAGTTTCCTAATGCGGAAATCGGTAGCCATTCAATGGCTCCAATGGCTCTTCGCAAACCCTCTATTTTCACACAAAATAGCTGAAAATGCAGAGAAAATAGCTAAAAGGACCAACTTCAAGCAGCCGTTGTGAGCTCAAATGAGGTTCAATTCCAGTCAATCAAAGTGATAACTAGCATTGTTTTCCAAGTACTTTCATCCTATTATGACACTTTTTTGCTGAGGGTACATTGAGCTTTTCCAGATATGGCAATAATCAGAAACTGTCCTGTTATTGACATTCGGTGAAGTTTCCAGCAAGATTTTGGCCAAAAAGCCACGGCAATTTCTATTTGCCACCACTGTACAATACTGCTATGCTAAGAGAGCTTTACAGATAGAGAAATTTTGTTCCATATATGGCGTAGCTCTCGGATACCTGTACAATTTCCCCATAACACAACAACTCAAGATATTGCTCGTACATTGACTGGTAATTTACTACACATGAGTATATGCTCCCCTACATACTTTCTGAAATTCAAATCAGCCATCTTGGCATACAATCACAGCACAAATTATCAAAAACAATACAACTCTGAATTTTCCGCCGAAAAAGATGCAATAAAACCACACCTACCATGTCTCTAACAACCCCAACTCAGTTTTGTAACCACCGGGAAGTTAGCCTGGGAAGACCTAACCAGACCTTATCACGCCTTATAAGGTCACCCCTCGAACCTTATTAGGCCTTATAAGGCCGTTAGGTGCTCCAAGGCCTTACCAGGCTTTTTCAATTTTTCCGACACTTGATTTCCTTTCTGGGCAAACACTTTCGTCGTTGAAGTCAATATACCCCAATGGCAAGGAGAACAGATTGAAAACTCACTTATAACATCGGGAAGTATTCCTGGTGTGCCTTTCTGGGTGATATTGAGCCTCTAGCGCAATATATGGGGTCAAGTAGGGGCACATACTAGCAAACTGTTTACAAACTGTTTTCACCCCCCCGCAAATTAAATGGAAACGGAAACGGTTATTACCGTTTATAAACGTTTTCAAATGGAAATGGTTGGAGCCTTATCTTGAAGAGAGCGCGAGGCTTCACTTAAGTTCACGCAAGGTTTACGGTAAATCTACGTAGATTAATAGAGGTAAGAAAGAGCTGTCGTTACATGAGGGAACGACTCCCTTTTATAATCTACAAGGATCAACTATAGAATATTCAAGAACTCAATGGAACCTTGAGGAAAGTAGCAGAGTATTCTACTATACCTTCTCAATGACTCGTTCGGACGTCCCGAGTCATATTGAGGCTTATCGGTGTCGATCTGAGAGGGAGAGTATGACGCTCTGCTGCTAAGTGCAGGCCGGAAAGAGCACGAATTTTTTTTTGAGCGACTGGGGATTTGGCCGTGGGAACGATTAATAAGCGTTACATAACGTGCTTAAGTAAGGTGCGGGGATCCCATGCTCTCTATCTTAGCCGCTTCCATTCTCGTTTGAAAATGGCGCAAAAACAATCCTATACTTTACAGGAAGACTGGAACAGAACATATTGCAGCGGAGCATAGCACTTAGTTTGGCCATGTCAGACCGGGGCGGGGTCTCCGCGCTCCACGCGGAGCTGGGCAAGAAGTGCTCTCAGCTCCTCCGTCTCGCGCTTCGCCTGCGCTGCCTCTTCATTTGCCCGCGCCACCTTCTCCTCAGCTTCAGCCTTTGCTTCCACCGCCTCCGCCTTTGCTTCCACCGCCTCCGCCTTTGCTTCGGCAATTTCTCGTGCGGCTCTTGTCCTGACTGCAACGGCACGTGCAATGTCAGCCTTCATAGAGAGCATGAGCTGGCATCGCCGGGCATTGAACAGTTCGATGACCACAGAGATAGGATCAGGTCCCATGATCCAGGCCTCGGTCTCGGTCTCTGCATGGCTCTTGTCGGCACCCAAAGTGGCTAAGATCGAAGCTATCTGGGCAGGAGGAACCTGCCTGCGTGTCATACTGCGCTCGAATGATTGCTTGGTATCTTCAAAAGAGGCGCCATTTGGCAGCTTGAGACGACCGGTGTGATAGTCAATGAGGGTGAACTTCCCCCATTTACCAGTACTTTTGAGCTTTTTGTCTTGGATGGGGGGGGCAATCTTGCGATCGGAGCAGATACGGTGGGCACAAAGGAAAAACATTGTTGCATACCAGCAGCACATATAACTGAGGCTGCTGTAGTCTCTGGCCCTATCAGAAATCACCGAGGCCAGAATTGCGCAGTCCAGGACTGTCAAGCGGTCCGAAGCGGGCGCTCCACGGGGAATGATGAAATACTGGGCTGTATGATATTTTCCTCCGTTTGGTAAACCTTCCACCGTTGTGCCGGGCTCTAAACCCAGACGGTCGTAGCCGCTATTGATGAAGACCCTGTCAACAGCCAGGCATCGGGCGCCCAGTTTGACGGTCGAGTCAGCACAGAATAGTCTAAAGTAGCGTAGTCAGAAAAACAAGTTGAGGGCCAACATAATGACATCACCCTAATTGGGACCTCGAGTCCAGGTCGCTGGCCGTCCTATCTATACAACCTGCCCGAGTGTCTCTTGCGGATTGCAAACCAAAGCGGTCAGTGGGGCCCAACAGCGAGAATACAAATGCGACTTTTTCGTGGGTCGATTTCGTGCCGCCAATAAGCCGAAAATGGTCTACTCGCTCGACCACCAGCTGAGATAGGTCGAACAGCCTAGATTCGTCACTGCCGACTGCTGAAAGTCTGGCAAGCCAGGAGTCCGTAGTGAACTCCAGCACTGAGTTGACAAGAGCGTCGGTAATGAACTTGGTGGGAGTTAAGCTGTGGATGAGAGGGGCCATTTTGGGGTGTTGTCGAATTCGCGGGCGAAAGAGACTGAGGAAGGGATCGAAAAGCAACATGGCCCTTTCTAGTTTGCCGCACGTTGTGGCAACGTTTTTTGCGTCGTGTGGTCGTCGTGTTGTTGTCGTGGACTCGGGGTCGTGGCTTATAGCACGTGACGTTGTAAATTTTTAATCCTTAGTGCGAGCCGGCCGTGCCGGAGGCAGGGAGCTAAAGCTTGTTGGGGCTGGCCGCCCCAAACCCCGCTGCGCTCGCTCCGCTCGCGACGTCAAATAGGTCCCATCATTGATGGGATCAGTGATGTCTCAAATCGACGAAACAAAAATTTTCATATTTTATATTGCCTTTCTGGCAGCGGAAAAGGGTCAGAGGTGGTTGAGTGAGTTGTTGGCAGTGTTTTACCGCATCTCCTTCCACCTATATGCTACAGTTCTTCCCGCAACGGTGCGGGGCGCGAGGAGAATGAGATGGAAGAATAGACTGCCTAGGCGGCAGCCTGGAGGGCGGATGTAACGGTGCTCCCATTCTCAGCACTCACTACGGTATACCATTTACTTCTATCTACAACTTCTCTGTTGTACTTGGCGCTGTGCCAATGTTCCTGCATTAACCCTTTCCTTCACTCACTTGTCTGCCATACATCGTGATGCCCCTATAGCTACTTAGTATATATACTCCTCCTGTAAATGCTTAGTACTCTGGTCAATCGTATTCTTACGCCACTTACCTCTGCCGCTCGACCATCGGCAATCTCTTGTGTGTCTGATACAATTGAATTCTATCTTCAATTGAATTATAATATAAGTCGGTCATGAATTCACAAATTCACTTCCCATATCTTTATGATGTGAGCTTACATGGACACTGTATACTTCAAGAATGAAAGTCTAAGTACATAGGGTGTGTTGGAGCAGTTTTTCGGCCTCATCCTGATACTACTTGACAGAGCTTGATATGGCTTGACCCTACTTGATCAAGCTTGACATCAGTTGATCAACGACACTGGGAGCCTGATCAAGCTTGATACCCCCGTCAAGCCTCGTCAAGCTTGATCAGGTAAATTCGGATTTTCCGACATCGGGACTAGTAGCCGACTAAGCCGACTGCTCCCCGCTACAATCAGCCCAAACCTAAAGAAGGTGAAAAGCCCAAGCCCCAACCAAAGCCTCGATACTATCACCCATAAAAGGATCTGAAGATGCGGCTTGTCAAATTCCGAACTTCTGTTTATGAACGCTGCGGCAAAGACGTAGTCCGCTTTGTCTGTATGCATGCAAACCGCACTTGGGAAAGGAAACAATATACGGGTTTTGATAGTGGTGCTCGTTCATTTGTGCTTACGTTTGTTGACAATTGTGTCATCGGCAAAGCCGGGAGCACCATTTTGTGGGGTGTTGCCGTACCACATCAAGTGCCGCTGGTCTCTTGTTTTCGCAAGTCATGGCCCTGTCGAACTCTGGGCAAGTAGCAGCTGAGTCTGGATCCTCAGTTCTGTTAACCGCCTGTTTTTTTTCCTGGTGTTCTCTAGGTGCGGAAGCAAACTCAGATTCGGTGGAATTGGAGCTGGTGAAGGGAAGCAAAACAAAGGTAAGCACAAACGAATGAGCACCACTCGATCAAAACGGCTGTAAAACACTTTTCCCATATTAATTGCTTGCGATTTGAGCTCACAATCGCCGCTGCAAGTTGGCCATTTTAGCTGTTTTTCGGCCACTTCCGGCATTTTTGGGTGAAAATGGCCAACTTGCAGCGGCAATTGGTAAACATTCAGGCTGTATTTACTATTCTCCCTGGGTATTGCGATATTGCTGGTCGATGCACTGCTCCCATTCGGTTCCATGGATGAAACTAGAGAGATCCAATGATTTCACTCCCCGCGGAGATATAACGAACTGACACCAAGGCACACAGAAGTTGTCCCGGAGCATCGGAGGAATCCACATGAGTCTGGAAGATGACGAGAAAATCCATCCGTCTCGAGAGCCACCAGGAGGAATGGGTGGGAATGAGCATAAGTCCACGGTTTTTGTTTGTCGGTGTACAAACTTAGGGACGGTGTTTATGTTACCGACAATCTGTTGATGGGAGATGAGGTGCTGGCCGTCCGGCGAGAACGTGACGGACGCGACCCGGTCGTCGTACCCCTGCAGCGGCTCGCCGACCGCAGCGCTCGGTGCCGCCCAGATGCGCACTGTTTTGTCGCCGGATCCAGAGACAATGCGGTGGCCATCCGGCGAAAACGCGACAGATAAGACCTCCTTCTCATGCCCCTGCAGCGGCTCCCCAATCGCAGCGCCATTGGCCGCTTCCCAAATGCGCACTGTGTTGTCGCACGATCCAGAGATGAGGCGCTGCCCATCTGGCGAGAACGCGACGGACTTGACCCAGTCGTCGTGCCCATGCAGCGGCCCCACAACCACAGCGCCGTTGGCCGCTTCCCAGATGCGCACTGTGTGGTCGCAGGATCCAGAGACGATGCGCTGGCCGTCTGGCGAGAACGCGACGGACGAGACCCCCTCCTCATGCCCCTGCAGCGGCTCCCCGCCCGCAGCGTCCGTGGCCGCGTCCCAAATGCGGACTGTTTTGTCGCAGGATCCAGAGACGATGCGCTGGCCATCCGGCGAGAACGCGACGGACATGACCTCCTTCTCATGCCCCTGCAGCGGCTCCCCAACCGCAGCGCCCGTGGCCGCGTCCCAAATGCGCACTGTGTTGTCGCACGATCCAGAGATGAGGCGCTGCCCATCTGGCGAGAACGCGACGGACGCAACCCAGTCGTCGTGCCCATGCAGCGGCCCCACAACCACAGCGCCGTTGGCCGCTTCCCAGATGCGCACTGTGTGGTCGCAGGATCCAGAGACGATGCGCTGGCCGTCTGGCGAGAACGCGACGGACGAGACCCCCTCCTCATGCCCCTGCAGCGGCTCCCCGCCCGCAGCGTCCGTGGCCGCGTCCCAAATGCGGACTGTTTTGTCGCAGGATCCAGAGACGATGCGCTGGCCATCCGGCGAGAACGCGACGGACATGACCTCCTTCTCATGCCCCTGCAGCGGCTCCCCAACCGCAGCGCCCGTGGCCGCGTCCCAAATGCGCACTGTGTTGTCGCACGAGCCAGAGATGAGGCGCTGCCCATCTGGCGAGAACGCGACGGACTTGACCCAGTCGTCGTGCCCATGCAGCGGCCCCACAACCACAGCGCCGTTGGCCGCTTCCCAGATGCGCACTGTGTGGTCGCAGGATCCAGAGACGATGCGCTGGCCGTCTGGCGAGAACGCGACGGACGAGACCCCCTCCTCATGCCCCTGCAGCGGCTCCCCGCCCGCAGCGTCCGTGGCCGCGTCCCAAATGCGGACTGTTTTGTCGCAGGATCCAGAGACGATGCGCTGGCCATCCGGCGAGAACGCGACGGACATGACCTCCTTCTCATGCCCCTGCAGCGGCTCCCCAACCGCAGCGCCCGTGGCCGCGTCCCAAATGCGCACTGTGTGGTCGCAGGATCCAGAGACGATGCGCTGGCTGTCTGGCGAGAACGCGACGGATGAAACCTCCTTCTCATGCCCCTGCAGCGGCTCCCCAATCGCAGCGCCATTGGCCGCTTCCCAAATGTGCACTGTGTTGTCGTAAGATCCAGAGACGATGCGCTGGCCGTCCGGCGAGAATGCGACGGACGTGACCCGGTCGTCGTGCCCATGCAGCGGCCCCACAACCACAGCGCCGTTGGCCGCATCCCAGATGCGCACTGTGTGGTCGCAGGATCCAGAGACGATGCGCTGGCTGTCTGGCGAGAACGCGACGGATGAGACCTCCTCATGCCCCTGCAGCGGCTCCCCGCCCGCAGCGTCCGTGGCCGCGTCCCAAATGCGGACTGTTTTGTCGCAGGATCCAGAGACGATGCGCTGCCCGTCTGGCGAGAACGCGACGGACGCAACCCAGTCGTCGTGCCCATGCAGCGGCCCCACAACCACAGCGCCGTTGGCCGCATCCCAGATGCGCACTGTGTGGTCGCAGGATCCAGAGACGATGCGCTGGCTGTCTGGCGAGAACGCGACGGATGAAACCTCCTTCTCATGCCCCTGCAGCGGCTCCCCAATCGCAGCGCCATTGGCCGCTTCCCAAATGTGCACTGTGTTGTCGTAAGATCCAGAGACGATGCGCTGGCCGTCCGGCGAGAATGCGACGGACGTGACCCGGTCGTCGTGCCCATGCAGCGGCCCCACAACCACAGCGCCGTTGGCCGCATCCCAGATGCGCACTGTGTGGTCGCAGGATCCAGAGACGATGCGCTGGCTGTCTGGCGAGAACGCGACGGATGAGACCTCCTCATGCCCCTGCAGCGGCTCCCCGCCCGCAGCGTCCGTGGCCGCGTCCCAAATGCGGACTGTTTTGTCGCAGGATCCAGAGACGATGCGCTGCCCGTCTGGCGAGAACGCGACGGACGCAACCCAGTCGTCGTGCCCATGCAGCGGCCCCACAACCACAGCGCCGTTGGCCGCATCCCAGATGCGCACTGTGTGGTCGCAGGATCCAGAGACGATGCGCTGGCTGTCTGGCGAGAACGCGACGGATGAAACCTCCTTCTCATGCCCCTGCAGCGGCTCCCCAATCGCAGCGCCATTGGCCGCTTCCCAAATGTGCACTGTGTTGTCGTAAGATCCAGAGACGATGCGCTGGCCGTCCGGCGAGAATGCGACGGACGTGACCCGGTCGTCGTGCCCATGCAGCGGCCCCACAACCACAGCGCCGTTGGCCGCATCCCAGATGCGCACTGTGTGGTCGCAGGATCCAGAGACGATGCGTTGGCCGTCCCGCGAGAACGCGACGGACGCAACCTCATTGTCATGCCCTTGTAATGTTTTTTCAAGGCTCGTCCATGACTCGGGTACACTATACCGCAGGAGACGAGGGAACCGTGACAGGTAATGGGCTCGTAATGCTGACTCCCTCGGTGCCAAGGGGATCGCTGAAATGTAGATGTGCGGCGCACTTTCAGCGATGGCGGGTGCAAACACAGAAACAAATTTCTGTGCATCTTTGAGCAACATCTCAATCGAATCGCCTTTTCCCTGGCAATCTGCAATCAGGATCCAACCTTTCTGAAAATCGACACTCACCAGCGTATACTTCTGCGCAAACTGCAGTATCCCCGCCGCAGATGCCATCTCATGGCGGACACTGAGTACCTCCACCCAGAACAAGAACTGGCCAGTGAGAAAGCTCTGCAGTGATACCAGTATTTCATCATCAAATTCAGAGTCCCCGAGATGAGGCCCCCAAAACCGAGTGGCATACTTCAAGGCAGGTGACAGATGAGACTCCGCTGTTTCAAACAAGCCGGGTACCTCCGAATTGAGCAAATGGGAGTCAGGCAACTGACAGATGTTGAATTTGAGATGCTTCTGCATGACCATGAGACATCCTGATACCAAGGATTTTTTTGCCTTCGCAACATCGAAAAACCAGGAGTCGTTAACTCGATGAGGGTCGACGAGAAAATCGTCAAAAGAAGCGTGCAAGGTTCGAGCAGGTTGACCCGCACTCCATTGAACAACGGAACCGAGAAAATTCAAGACACGAGCTGCGGTACCGTCATCTAGACCCAGAATAGCGTCCATCGCACTGTCTGTCATGGGGACCTTTGCGAGAGCGATGACGGCCAGAATAGCTGTTGCGGATTCCCTGAATTCTTCGTCATCCCAGTCCCCGTCGCTGACAAGCGCAAGGGTATACAACTGATCAAGATTACCTCCTGTCTGGAACGGTGTCTTCAATAGTGTTTCCAAACGTTTATGAGGGTCAAACAATTTCTTTCCTTCAACGAAATCAAGTGCAGTTGCCGCCCAGATGAACAAATTTCCCGACAAATTGATGAGCTGTCGTATCACATCTTCTCCAGGCCAGATACGGCTCAAACGATGTGCTTGTCGAATAGTGGCCAGTCGGTCAAGAATGTACACAGAGATATCATTGTCGTTCTCAGCAGCTATGTCGAGAGAGCGCTCTTCGACAACAGCTTTGTTGCGGAAAAGCCTCGTAATGTCAAAATCTGGCCGAGAGGTAACGAAAAACCGGAATGCTGCAGGTAGTTTGGTGAAAAAATTGGTAATCAGGTTACCGAGCACATTACGCGAGTCGTCGGCGCACTCGTCAAGTGCATCTATGACGACGATGAATGGACCAATGAGGTGCTGCTTCACAGATTCCAGCGGCCCGAGAAGAAGCTCCTGGAATTGCTTGTCAATCGGCGCATCGACCAGGTTAGAATCGCGGGAGAGAGCCATGCAAATGGCTCCTTCAATGTGCGGGTGAAGTGTGGCAAGCCCATATGCAATAGTGTGAAGCACGAGGATCGGGTCGCTTCCAACCACGTCATTGCGCGCGAAGCAGAGGAATATCCCGAGACGCCCAAGTCCGCGAAAGTACTCGGAGACACTTGTTGCGATGGTGCTCTTGCCTGAGCCAGCCACACCAGAGAGCCAGACAATTCGCGCTTCCGATGGCGTACTCAGCCGTTGAGTTATATGCTCAATGATCTCGCTTGTCGTGCCAGGCAGACATTCGCGACGTGTGGACGGTCTATGATTGGACCGACGGGCGCGTTTGAGATCACTCAAAACACTCGAATTTTCTATCAGGGTCATTCAGCGAATACGAACCGAGACAAAGAACAGCAAACCATACCCAATTTCTCGACTTTGTCCAGGATCTGCGCCGATACAACCGTTGTTTGGACTGCAAGCCCTGGATCAAATTCATCTTTCAATCTGAGTAACGCGGCAGTGAGCTCGTCAATCCTTTGTCCCACACCCAAGATGGAAGTTTGAGCAATGCGTCCTAGCCCCAACGTTATTCGCGAAGATTCAAGGATAACATCACCCACCCAAAAAACCATGCCCTGAATATTCGCGGAGGAGCAGAGCACACTCCATGGTTTGCATGGTAATGCGGAGAACAATGTCCTGAACAGGTTTCGAGTTATTTACGACTGAGTCTATCTCTTTTGCAAAGGAGTAGAGCCTAGCCATTGCCTCAACGAGTTGCGCGACCTTTTCGTCCGCCTCCCGCTGATTTTGCACGATCTATGTATGGAGTATTGCTGAGGTTGAATGAACAACGTAATGAGAGTGGGTCCATACCTTGTACACCGACGTCAACACTTTCCACGCGGCATTCGCATACGGGTGAATCTGGATTTCGATCAGAACTCATGGACTCAACCGTCATTCATGAAGATTTATGAGGCGTTACTTTTGCAAGTTCATCCCCGACTTTTACAATGTTCTCGAGCGCAGAAAGAACTGCGCTGAGAGAATCTGATAACTTTGCACCGGAGAGGCCCTCAACAGCCACAAAGGAGTCCAACGCTTCTCCGACCAGCGGCCGGACCTTCAAACTGGAAGGGACCTCAGACATTTGTTCAATGCCCTTATCGCCCGTGAAGGCGTGGAGAGAGACAGATAGCCGACCCAGGACCTCGCCATTCGGTGCTTTCATGTCTAGCCAAACGACTGTTCAGGGAGCATCAAACGTCAGCCATAGCGAACACAAGTCGAGCGCACCTTCGTTTGGAGAGAACTGCTCTATCAACTCCCCAACAGTAGTTTCTGCCTCGGCAATGCGCACATCAGGGCCAGGCGCATCGTGGAGGAGGCGAAAAGTGAGCATCGATAGGGGCGGAGAGGTTCTTTGTTGTTAAGTACGACGTGAGCCGCGCGCCATACGACTCGATCGAAATCTGCGTACAACTCGAAACGATCGGTCCAGGTGGGTTTGGCATTCCGCTTCACTACCCGTGTTTTGAAGATATGATCCTTGCTACCATGCACCTCGACATAGAGATTTGGTGGTTTTCCGAAATCACGCCAACCCGGGTTCCAAACAAGGTTGTTGACGGCGTGCACTGTTTATTATGGTATCAAAAAAGCGTGAGATGACAAACGATGTTGGGACGTGCCGATCAGTGTCAGTATAGCCATGATGATAGGTCGCAAAGTAAGTTACTAAGTGGCAAGTCCACTGGCACGTGACTGACACGTACATATCCTACTCTATACTTGAAAAGAAGTGCCAGTAAGGGAGAAAAGAGAGAATCTCATTGTTTCTTGGGGCTCAAACTCGGTGCATTTGGTGGCTGTTCTCAATGTATGAAGATTTTCAATTTTGCTATTTTTTTGGGGGGGCGCAATGCATTATTTGCCCTGTCCACGTAAAGGGCAGATATTCGTGTGAAACAATAATACCCAGCCCAGTACATACGTTGGCTTCAGCTGACCGCATGTGGTGATATAAATACTATTATACCGCCTGAAGCACGGGGCCTCAGCTGACCACCGTAACAGCAATAATACTCCACCCAGTGTGTTGGCCTGAGCTGACCAAATGTGGTGATATAAATACTATTATACCGCCTGAAGCACGGGGTCTCGGCTGACCACAATGACAACAATAATACTCTGCCCACTGCGTTGGCCTAAGCTGACCGGATGTGGTAATATAACTATTATTATGCCCTCTGATTGACTGGCATCGGCTGACTGCTCATTGATTCACCATGGTAGTGACAATTGACAAGCTAATAGATGTGCAATTGTGATTCAAAATACTCGATTAATGGCTCAAAATATTATTGATCGTTAGGACAGAGGAGCTGTAGCTCCTCGACGGGAAACTGGACGTTTTCTAAACAGGAAGTTAGATATTTTGTCAGAAATCAAAAGAATAAATCCACTGCTTACAAGGATGGTGCACCTCCAATGACTTTGAAACTGGCTGTCATCTCCAAAACAACATCAGACCATGCTTCGAGCAACTGTTCTTGATCTTCAGATGCCAACAAACTCAATCCCCACCACTTCATCCCAAGAACAATACAAACAATCCCTCCACGACCGCGCCTACACCAATCCTCATCGAGAATTCCATCCAGATTTCCTGCCTCTGCTGCAACAGCTTTGGGTTTGGTTGCATTCCACAGCTGGGTCATTTCATCTCCCCAGTTAGTCTTATCATTGCGAGGGCGATTTCCGTCTCCATCCGATGCACGAACCCAATTTTGGATCTGATCAGGGAATATTTCAAGAGCTGAATGCTGAGACGGCTTGCCACTCCGAATCAAAGCAGAATCCAGAGTAGCATATGCTTCTGCAAATGCCTGCCAGTCTTGCCCAAGCTCTACGATGTCGTACTCTGCAAGACCAACTTCAAGACAGATCTTCTTCCACCCTCCTTCAATTGCCCGGTGAATATTTTGACCCACACCAAATTTGCGGAGTGCTTTTGCTTGAATAAGCATGGATTTGATGCCTGCCTCAATAATATCCAAGTCAGATATGTTGAATGGCAGGTCATACAAGGGGGAGCCTGGGTCTGCCTCAGCAGACTGTTTGCCCATTTGGTGTGCCAAGCCAACAGCCAGAAGAATTTCAGATGCTTGAATGTGTGACAGAGCATCTTCATTTCTGGGAATATGAGGATTGGTGCTCATCCACTGCACCACTCCTTTCCATGAGTGTGGACCCTGAGTGGCAAAGAAGCCAGGATTGACTCCGACAACTTTATCCCATGTAACCCATGATGGCATGGGTTCCTTGTGTCCACGAGCGTTTCCTGACTAAGACATTTTTAGAATGGTTTGATAAATTCAATGAATAAAAGTCAAACATACAGTGTAAGAGAACACCTCTTGAATGAGAGAATAAAAAGGGGGGTAGGATGAGAGTGATATCAAGTGTGACTCCCGCTCATGACGACTGGGGATTGAGCGCGGCTTTGGTCTCTTGCCACTTCCCTTGCTGTTTTCCGGCTTGGTTGATGTCTTTGGTTTTGGAGCCACCGTTTTCTGTGGCCCAGTCACAGGAGTCTTGGTTTTCTTGTTCTGTGGTGGCTTTTCCCTTTCCTTTTCCTTTCCCTTCCCCTTTCTTGCATTCCTGCCAGCATGCTCCACTTCCGCGCCGTCATCATCATCATCATCATTCTCAGTGTAACCACTCTTCTTTCGCTTCAGATTTTGAAGCCTCGTACGCTGATCCTCTTCTTGCTTTTTTTTGGCCTCTGCAACTTTGAATGTCAGCGGGTCTTTCCCTGCCTTCTGACGAGCTTCCCAGTGTTTATAGATTTTGGATGCCTCCTCCTTCACCATACGTGATGGGTCCTGAAGACCGAAATTGGAAGGAAGTGATGAACTTGTAACCAGCTCTCGAGCACCGGAAGCTGTGGCCATAGCACCCCAAGGAGCCTTGCGTGACCCAGTTGCCATACCTGAGAATTGTTTTGACCTTTTCCTCCATTGGGTGCAAAATGAATATCACCCTCTGGAGTTGTATGCGAAATTATGACAGTAAAGATCTTTTGAATGCTGACCAAAGTAAAAAAAAGTTAGTGGCGGAGTTTGTGAACTGTCTAATGAAAATATGTACCTTGATAGTGGGCCTTTATCCAAGGCCCGAGCAATGGCCTCATTGGCTTCTTCTAGAGCGCTCATACCAGCTGTTGTGTTCATCTCAAATTCAACACGGAGATGGGCAAAGTTTTCCCCCATAGTTGAAATGAGCAACTGAATGAGTGAACCTACGGGGGTTGCCTCAATTGACATTCCCTTCAGGATGTAAACCAGCAACAGAATTGATTTGGGCGAAGGAGGGGGGATGAGAGACCGTGAAGCCACCGGGCGCTCGATGATAACAAAGCCACCATCTTTGCGGCCCATGAATGCCTATTCGCAAATCAGTAAACAATATGCAATAGATCTAGAGCAATCAGAACTCACCTCATAAGGCCGGTCAACAAAGCTACGCCCCTCCAACTTCTTCCGAGCCTGCTCCAACGCGTGGTGACATCCCACACAAAGGAATGGAAGTGAAATAATTTTCTTCGATGTTTCAGTGATGCACAGGTTACAGATTCCCTTTTTTTTTTTGAATCCTCGTTATTTGCCCTTCGTCCCTGAAGACATGGTAGGCATACTCTGTACTCGAAGTTGCATAGCTATTTGGTAATTGTGCATAATTTGGTAATCTGCGGTAGTCTGCAAATCACGCCTACATTCGGCAGTGATGAACGTATGCACATGATGTGCGTGAGTAATGGTAGCTGGGGGTCTAGGCCTCAAAGGGGGCACTGGTGAGTAAAGTATGATGAGAAGGTGATGATCATTCCCAGCCTCTGATGCGCAATCTGACTTCCTGATGGCCAACACCCCAGCCACCCGTTCCTCCTTCTGATCCATCATCATAGTCCTGTATCCAGACTGATGGAATTCCCTTTCTCGGCACAGTGCAGTGATGTTTCTGTTCTCTTGGTGGCCCCCATCGAAACTCCCAAGCCCTTTTCTTGGGATAAACCAGCCCGGATTCCCAGTCCGGGGGGTTTGAGTATGACCGCAATACTGTGAAATTGAAATGTGCTGGCCGCCGGGTGATTGCCAGCTGTGATCCGAGGATTTCTGAGTGATGGTGGGAAGTGGGAAAGAATGACTGTTTTTGGTATTGGTCACACAGTGACAAAGTTGGAAAGATGATCAGATGGCCGGAAAATCGGTGGTGGTGAAGCCGAGGAGTGTCAAAAGTGTTATCTCCCAGGAGGGTGGGGGGTTCGAACTGCTGCCCAAAAACTCCGTCAACAGTTGACGTGTTGAAACGCCGCACAATGGACCACTCCACCATTGTGCCCCGTACAGATTCCCTTATCGCATTCAGGCTCAGCACACATATATAAGTGGCCGCCGTCTTGACAGATAGAGCACAGCTGTTGGGGTACACATTAAAGCACAATGTAATGAGTTCAGGTCAACCACATACAATGGCACCACCATCATTGAGTCCAGGAAGAAGCCGTGCGAACCCCAGAACAGAAGAATGAAGAGATAAAACCTCCTGCGCAGCAGGGGCATAAAGAGGTGGATACGGAGGGGTCTCTGACTGAGCTGCCGGCAGTGAAGTACGGTTGACAGGGCTTGCCCCTCCCCCGAGAAGTTTCCGAGGGGCTGGGCCTCCAGTCGCCGAACTTGCCTTGAGAACATGGGCTTTCTTGGGCTGCTTTCCCGAAGTGGTTGGCCGAGGATTAACCTGCAACCCATGTTTGCGCAGTAGTTCAATCGATTTACCCCCAGTGTGGGGTATCCCAAGGTTGTTAAGGGTTTTTGCCTTGTTAAAGGCTCCTGAAACAGTCCCTGCCAGAGCCGGGCTCCCTATGGAGAATAAGGATCCCACTGAGTAGGCAGAGTGAAGTAAAAGACTTACCCTGTACCCCTGTTTGTGGATTACGTTGAGGGTTCTTGGTTCTGGCCATTTTTAGAGCAAACGAAGAGGGAGAAGATGAAGTAAAAGAGAGAGAAGTGTTTTGCCGAAAGCGTGGGAACGACTCCAAAAATGACTCATATGCCTCAAGCTGAAAACAAAAATGTGAGTATCTCACTCAATTCTTTGTCGTTTCCCGTGAACTAAACGACGTTCTCCGAGCCCAATGACCTCCCCACTTTGCCCCGTAGTCAGAATTGCCGGCTTTGCCGTCGGCGGCGCGAATCGCCCCCATCTTTCCCACCACTCACAGCACACCCCAAACAAAAAGGTCAATATCTCAGTCAAATCTTCGTCGTTTCCCCTGAACTAACAAACGCCCTCCGACCTGAACATCTCCCCCACCCCACCCTGTGTTCAGAACCGCCGGCATTGACGCCCTTCGGCGGCGCGATTCGCCCCCATCTTTCCCACCACTCACAACACCCCCAAAACAAAAAGGTGAGTTTCTTCCTCAAATCTTCGTCGTTTCCCCTGAACTAACAAACGCCCTCCGACCTGGACATCTCTCTCACCCCACCCTGTGCCCAGAACCGCCGGCATTAACGCCGTTCGGCGGCGCAATTCGCCCCCATCTTTCCACTGACTGATCCCTACTGAGTACTCACTGTACCGATGTTTTCTACTCTACTCTAAATTCATAAACCATTCCAAATTGAAACGTATTCAGTCATAAAAAATTCTTGTAACATTATTAAAACTCTGAGATGATGTCGAGTTGAGCTTTAAAATCTTGCGAAACCTTCAAGGTATTGTTCAGTTTCCGAAACCCAAGAGCTTGTTTACCTGGACATTGCAACCATGAACTCCGAGTTGGAATAACAGCGCAAGGGAGATACTGTACCATCTGGTTTCAACTTACGATGCATCCGGAATTGTACATATTCACAGTAATGCGAAATTGACAATCTCAAATTCCGGGTCAACCTCATGATCGTAACAGTAACTCAGAATCGATCTTTTCAATGTTTTCGAATTCAGATTCAAATTGAAATGTGAGTTCAGTTGAGTTTAACTGGATCTTGTTCCACCCTGCATTGACAATCCGCACTTCAACCGTTGAAGTCAAATTAAATGACTTGAATTGAGGGGTGAGGTTAAACCTCAGTTTAGGGTTAGCACCACTGCCAGACCGCAAAATGCGCCCATTGGGCTGTTAATAGTAGGAAACTAGAGTTCTAGTACTACAAAACCCATCTAGTTACTACAAGTTAAGGTAAGGAGAATATATCTACTTTGCACTCCATTGGTGATTTTCTCGTGCACCTAAGGGGGTGCACAACCCCTCAGGCTCAAAATCACCAATAGAGTGCAGTACAAAAGGACACTGACATACACAGCTACTAAGAGTGAGACCGGAAAAGCATGGTGACTGGCTCTTGAAAAGTCCATCTACCTGAACAGCAATAGTTAGTAAGAACCCCTTGTCTGAATTTGACGTACCCTGGGTTAAGAGACGGGGTGTTTCTGCAATGGTGGTTAGTATGATGTCTCGAGTTGAGTTTCACATACCCTGGTTGTTCATTTGCAAGTCTAAACAAACGAAAAAACATGATGTAAGTTTTATTGTTTAAATGAAAGGGAAAAAAGGTTGAAGTGAGACCAAATATGAGTGACAGGTGCACAGAGGTTGCCCCAAATATGATGATAACAGAGACAATAATGCAAAGACTCGCGGAATGAGGATAGAAGATAGGCAAGAGTAAGGGAGAGGGTGCTGTAGGGGGGAGGAACATTGACAGAGTTCTGGATGGCTTGAGTGTATAATTTTTTTATACAAAAAACAAAGCATACCAGGACTGAAGTGGGGCATGAAGATAGGAGGTGGGCAGACACAAACAAAGCATACCAGAACTGAGGTGGGGCATGAAGATAGGAGGTGGGCAGACACACATAGTGTCAAATCCCATTGAAGAGTTTTGCTAAACTTAGCAGGCCACCCAACGAGCCATGAAGGTGGGCAGACACACATAGTGTCAGATCCCGTTGAAGAGTTTGCTAAACTTAGCAGGCCACCCAACGAGCCATGAAGGTGGGCAGACACACATAGTGTCAAATCCCGTTGAAGAGTTTCGCTAAATTTAGCAGGCCACCCAACGAGCCAGCTCATGCACCTCCAAAACCTTGCACTTGGCAAGGCTGGCAAGGACACTCATGAGTATTCCCCCAGATCCAAAGTATATCCCCCAGAACTCGAAATGTTGGTAGATGGAGGCACAAATAAAGAAAGAAAGAAAATGGGTGAAAGGTACCCAGCCTTGGCGTCTCAGTTCTATAGTTGAAAAGAGAGTTCCTCACTCTACTGCTGAGCCACCGTGCAGATATGTGAACAGTATGATACAAGGGGTGATCAAATCCTTGTCAGGGACTGCCTTGAGAGCGTGGGGCTCTAGCAGTAGAGGGGTAGGCAAAGAAAGGAAGAGGAGGGAGGGGGAGGACAAAAACACAGGTACTGAGACTCACTTAGTGAAAACTTGATGAGTTCAAAGCAGATGCAGAGATGATGGTGGTAGAGAAGAAAGAGTGTCATTTGATATGATGGGAACAAATTGATTTATATCTTTGATCTCATATATTGATCTATCAAATCATTGTTGCATGATCATCAATAGAATCCATCAAAGAGTTGTGATCATCTTTCCTCCTCCTGCTTGTTGATCTAGTGTTCTAGGCATCATGGTTCACCGGGAAAGCAGAAAGCGGGGCCGTGATAAGAAAAGGGACCAGCAAGTCCTGCCAGATATAATGGACGTCATGCAATACCATGTAGACCAGCAGCTGGTTGGCAGGTAGAATTGTACTTATATTGATTTTCTTTGACTTACGTATTTGGTAGATTGAAACTCAACATTGAGAGTCGGCCCGATATGCCGGGGTTCGAATCCTTAACTCCACTTCAGCAAGCCATCATTTCCGCAGTGGCACCAATCCAAGTATAATATCTTGCATTCTTTTTCAATTCTTTGTTGAAAACCCTCTTACTAGTTGAGATTGGATGGGATATTGAGGAATATTTAAATGCTTCTGACACCAAGCGGCTCCGAATGTTCCCGGTACCCAAGATTGGAAATGTGCAGAAGCCTGCTACCTTTGTGGATTCCCAGGGCCGTTACGTTGCATGGTACTTCCCAGGGCTCCTCGGAGATAAACAATTGGTGAGTTGGATATCATATGATGCTTCTCAGGCTCACTAGTATAGAAAAAAATCAATGAAGCAACACAGGGATTGGACTGCATGCTTGCTCAAAGTGTTAAACCGAAAAAAACAGAGCAGGCATCTAGTAGCTGGCGGAACGAAATCCAAAATTTTGTCGCTGGCACAACTGCTGGTGGATCATTGAACTTTTCCTCTGGTTGGTTTGCACCAGGACACTCAGTGAGCAGGCCAGATATTGATTGATGTTTGAGAGGATAATGATTGGCTTTTGTAGTCCTCCCGGTACCTCATCAAGCCATCTCTAAACACAGCAGAACCAGCAGCGAACAAGTGGCTCAAAAAGTGATGTCCTTTGAGAAGGACCTCAACTTGATTCTTGGTCTCACTCATCCTGTCCTTGCAGTCGCTGCAAAACAGGTCCAGGATATACTCAAGTCTCTGGCACACACCTCAGAGACATCGTCATTTTGGAGCTCCACATTTACTGGAATTGCTGTGATTGTTAACAGACTCACTCCACCGCACAAGGATCGGGGCGGAGATGTGAGTTGGTATGACCTTTTGGTTTCTGCAGCCACTGCTAGCAAGGCAGAGTTGGAACTGAAGGAGTTGGGAGCTCATCTTGACTATAGACCCGGGACAGTTGTATTGCTTTGCGGGAAAATTATCACCCATTCCGTTGGGTCCTGGGAGGGTGGTGATAGAATATGTCTGGCACATTTCCTTAAAAAGAATGTGTTTGATAGGCTGAACATTCCTGATGTAGGGTGGTCACTCAGGCGCGATGAGTTGCGTCCAACAAAACGCCGTTGCACTCTAGCTACATATTAGGTACCCTGTGCTCTAAACCCTTCCACTGAATCTTGTTGGGATCAAGCAATTTTTTTTCTGCAAAATGAACAAAATTGATATCAATCTACAATACATGCTGTATGAGAAAGATGAAGAAAATACCTTTTATTTGTGCCATTCGAAATAGATTGAGTTGCCTTCCTTTTGGCAAGAAGCTTATCGGGTTTTTCACAGCTTTTCTTCAGAGCTGCTAGCATCCTCTCGTCATCATTTTTAGGCAGCTTTGTGTTGTGAATGCCCTGATATGGAGAAGGTCGTGTATAGGACCTTGGTGGAGGGGGGACAACAATGATATCCGGGTCTGCATTGAAGCCATGTCTTTCGGACTCAATGTTTTTTTTTGAGACTCATCGGTGTGGCTTGTACCAGCGACGTCTTTTGGGGACCTGCATCGGTGAGCTGCCAATGTGCCACGGTATGTGGGTTGATGTGAACAAGAAGCTCCCAATAAACAACTTCAATCAAATTTGCCATGAATCACGTAACAGCTCACACTTGTCAATCAAACCTCTGGATGCCGCGCGAACCAAAGACTGACGGGGAGAATCTCAGTAGAAACAAAAACTGAAAGTCAGGGCATTCATGTCTTTGAACCTGTGCGGACAAGAGCAGGATATGTGGGCCAAAAGCCCCACATAGTCTCGCCATATGAGCGGCCAAAGTCCCCATCCAAATCACCCTCCAAAATCATCTGCCAAACAGGCTAATTCACACTCTACACATCTTTTGGACACCCCTCCCCCTGCATTCGATGATCCTGTTCCATCTGGCAGAATCAGGAGCCGAGGAAAGGTGAGTAAAACAATTCTTTCCCCTCATTATTTATCAATATCATACATACAAGACTTCAAACGACTACCTTCGTGAATGGAAGGAAAATTCCAGAGCTCAATATCTGAAGCGCATGGTAGACACCGAGGCTTTACCGGCTTCTGGATTGCTCTGCACCCGGTGCCAGGATTCGTTAGGCATCTTTCGGTGTGATCATTGTACTGGGCAAGCCCTCTGGTGTGGCCCTTGTTGTCTTACAGTTAATCGAACCTCTCCATTCCATCACCCCAAAAAATGGAATGGCAAGTTCTTTGAAAAGGTGGATTTAGACAAAATTGGGCTTACCATTTTCTTTGGTCACCGTGGGGAACCCTGTCCCAGTCTACGTGCATCGGAATCAGTCCAAGACAACCTGGACAATGATAATGCTATCGAGGATGATGGTGATGAAGCATGGGAAGATGAAATCCAGACCGGTTTCATAGGTGACAGGCTGCGCTTTGTACATACAACTGGGATATTTGTACGGCGGGTGGGTTGGTGCTGCTGTTCAGATGAAGGGGGAGATACCCTTCCACATGACCTTCAGCTTTTGGATGCCAAAATGTATCCAGCATCTTCGAACAAACCGTCTACCGCATTTACCTTTAATGTCCTGGATGACTTTGCCCTCGATTCGCTGGAGTGCAAAACAGCTGCTCTTACGTTTTTGACCAAGTTGCGGAGAATGACCAATTCAGCATTTCCTTTGTCCACACCAGTCAGTCTTTTGCACAACTGTTAGCGCATGTTAATATTTTTTTTTTCAGAATGTTTATGCTGCTTTCATGCGGTGTTCAAGGCAGTTCAGAAACCTGAAAAACATGTTGAGAGGAGGCCTAGCACATGAGCCAGATCGCACTCGAGCTCCAGGAGATCTTGCAATGTTCTGTGTAATGTGTCCCCAAATTAGGAAGAATGTCTCACTTGAGGAATACGAGAAGGCAGATGATCGGTGTGTTGTCTACTCCAAAGTCATTCTTTATTAATATTTATATTAGAACATTATACGGCCCCCAAGTTGTGACAGATGGAAACTTCAAGTTGGATAATCTGAAGATGCGGAACCCACAGGATGATGTTCGTCTTAGTGATGGACAAATGTTCTGTGTCAAATCTGCACCATATGAAGACCACCTGAGAATTACTCCCCAAAGAAAACAGGTGCGATTGAAAGTGGACTTCGATTGACTCTGCGTGACCTGTCTGTGCTATAGAGGTCCGGCTCCAATGATCATCAGGCTGTGAATGAAACAAATGTTAAACGTAAAGATGTTGATACCACGGGTATTGGTGCTTGTGCCTGTGCCCGCCATGGATGTTTTTATCCACATTCAGCGGTAGGCTTCAAAGCCGGTGAAAGGTGACTTGATTCCCCCAGCAGTAATCACATCAAACTGATGCCTTCCTGTTAGACAGTCAAATATGGACTACTCAGCTTCAGAGGTCATACGCCAGATTCCAGATTCAATCAAAGAACTTCTGTTCATATATGATGTTGTCTGCCAGTGGGTCGTATATTGGGCTGATCGGTTTCAGACGGGAAAATATTTACATGTACATTATCGTGATGATTTGAAACTAACAGCTGCTGTGGGAAAATTTCACCTAGGAGCCCACATTATGGATTGTTTCTGGAAGTATTCCTTGAACTTCATTCAAGGCGCGGGAGAGGTTGATGGAGAAATTCTGGAAACATTGTGGGCACCGTTGGACAAACTTGTGGGAAGTACAAGAAACATGTCCCGTGCTCATCGTCAAGAGATAATAGATGAACATATGAATGATTCCAACTGGAAAAAAATGTGTGGAGCTGGTATGAACCTTTTGACTTGTCCTAAATCATTATTGTTTTATTGATTTACTATTATATTACTCCAATAGTTGCCTCATTGATTACAAAAATGGACCGGGCTAGAGAAGGGTTGCAAACCGTTCAAGAGGCATTTGATCAGCTTTCAAGTCACATAGGTGAACACTATACGGGCCAATGGGAGCAAGAGGAGCAAGAAGCTTTTCAACCTGGAGGCATTGGGACAGAAATTTACAAGGCGGAAGCAGCAAAGGGTATTTTCTCTCTTTCGAGCTAAGAAAGATGAACTTGATTCCTTTACAGAGCCAGGACTGATTGAGACGTGTTTAAAGTTGACAGAGGACGAGAAAAAAAACACAAGGAAATCTCTCTGGATCTGTGCGGCTTATTGCAGATGGACTCCATATTGAACGTGCACAGTATGTCCTGATAAGCGGCAGATCTCTAACTAAGCTCATATCCTTCTAGATTGAAACTTCAACGATTTACCTCGTCACTAGGGCGGCATCCAACAGCAGCGGAACAAAGACATCTTATCACCAAACAAGATACCCTCCACAAGAGGGAAGTCAAATTTGAGAAGTCAATGCTTCACTTCATCCCAAGGGTATTCCGATCCGCGAAATCCGGATATCACCTCGAATTTTTGTTTTCAGCGACTTCGGCAGACCCCTCCCCTCATGGTTGCCGTAATATTCCCATATGCGGCAGCTTCACGTAAGTTTTTCCCACCGGCTAATTTGGTAGCTTTATCAAGTTTATGTATTTTCGGACTTAACATCAGCATTTGAAGCAAAGAACCTGTTGTTTTGCACATTTCCATGTACCTGCACTGTGCAAAATTGATATTTCTGAATGTCAGCAACCTGTCTTCTGGACCAAACAACAGCATATACACTGATAGCCGAGGCTGCCGAGAGGCTTGACAGTGGTCAAACCGATCTGACAGTAGTGGCCAGAGTTGGACCTGAAGCTGAAGCACTGAAATGCCAGAATAAGACTGTAGAACAGCATACATAGCATATATTTGCTGTATACAACACTTAGAACCGAGTTCCAAAATTTTGTATGAAAGTTTTTTTTTCAGGCTGAGGGGACCCCCCCTCCCCTACATCTATATAAGGAAATTTCTTATCTCGGAAGGCCCTTGCTTCATCCAGACTCACGCACTGTCACATGGTGTGACAGATGACAACAGCGATGTTGAGATGGAGGATGAGGATCGGCGCGGATCGGCGCGGTTCTGGTGTGTGTTGCATCAAATTTCCTTAAAAGTCAGCAACCCGTTTAGGTTGCTGCCTTTTTTGGTAGCAACCTAAACGGGTTGCTGCCATTTTGGGAGCAACCAGAAGAGGCATTTCGCATCGGAAGGAATCTGCGGCGCGTATCCTTCTCCGCTGATGATCTTTACATCGTCCAGCTTGGTAGCGAAGATGTCTGCGTACTCAGCTACAAGGGCCATCGCTTCACTAAGCTCAGATGGCGACATATCGGGGCCGTACTGCACAAGTTTCTGAATCTTCGCTATGCGCTCTGGATCGAATGGGTCAAACTGACAAGTGTGTCGATCTGTCGATGCGGCCGGATGTGTATGTCGATTCTCTAAGACGAGGTTCACGCTCATCCATTCCGGTAGCACTTCAAACAGTACTCGCTCTGCGAGTCTGTTTCTACAGGTACGATGCTCAACTCCCGGTTTCACTTCCACTTTCGCCGGAGCCTGACTGCTCGAGATCGCACCCCCGTCCTGTGCTGTATCCATCCGCCGCGCCGGAGCCTAACTGCTCAAGTCTACACCCCCCTCTGGTGCCGTGTACATCCTCTTCGCCGGAGCCTCACTGCTCGACACTGCACCCCCATCCTGTGCCACATTCATCCGCTGCGCCAGAGCCTCACTGCTCGTCACACCCTCCCCTGGTGCCCTGTCCATCCTCTTCACCGGGGCCTCACTGCCCTTTTTGGAACGGTGTCGGTCGGGGCGTTTCAAATCAAGATGTGCATGTCTCGGGAAGGAGACTGAAGGCAACTTAACGATGGGTCTGACTCCCAGCATCGTCGCGATCGTGCCGTTTTTTACTTGACTCCTCCGCACAACTGGATTTTGATTCTCCAGCACAACCGACCGATTCTTGTCGTTGATACAAACAACATCCGCTCGCATATCGTGCACTGCACCGACCGCCGCCTGGAGAGGTTTACCAAACAACAGACTCCATCCGCCCCCACTGTCGAACACCTCAAAAGCTCCCCTGGCACGCACATCACCGACCAGAATTTCACCCTCCCAACATCCCAGTGCCCCGACAACAGTGCCGTCGGCCATCCTCAACTTCCTAGCCGCTGGTTTCAACGGTCCTAAACGACTCTTCTTCTCCTCATAGAATTTTCTATCCATAGCACCAACCTGCGCGCCACTATCAAAGAGCGCTAGCACTCTTACCAGCTCCCCCTGAGGTCCTTCCAGGGCAATCCAGTGCATGAATGCTGCGCTGGCCTTATTTTTCTCACGGGAATCCAACGAGTACAGGTCTAAAACGTCGATTTCATTTTCATTCGAGCTAGACGATGTACAAGAAGGAGCACCGCGACCACCAACTTGGCCGGGGCTCCGGGCAGCGTGTTGGCCGATCAACGCTGCCCGTTCACAAAATCCTGCCCTCCACCACCATCACCTCCATCCTCGTACCACGCAACCCCCTCCACTTCCACAACCTCGACGAAATTTACAGCCGGTGCAGTGTTGTGAAGTCTCCCAAACCACGACCCACAGGTAGCGCGATATTTTCGCTCCAGTACGGGAACCAGCGCACGGCGACAATTTTGGTGGATCGGGCTTGTATACTCCCCGCATTTCCAGCATTCGCCGCTGCACGGAAGAGCCGTCCCCGGTGATATGGGGTATCCCGTCGACCAGATCGCGAGGCTTTCGGCGGGAATGTTCCCATTCGCTGCCTGCCATGCTGCAATTTGGCCTGCATACACGGCGCGTCCGTCGTTTGTATCGGGAGGCTGCTTCAGATTACTCTCCATCATAATCCGATGCAGACGTGCTTTCTGCTCTTCAGTTCCCGGCGGCACTACACGCCCTCCTCTCGCACCTCCACCACCTCCATTCATCCGTCCTCCTCCTCCCACGTTGACGTTCACCTGCGGGGGCCGTGCCACACCCTGAGCCAAAGCCGGAGGTGGAGTCGGAACATTCACCGCCACATTGGAGCCACCCACCGGGGACATCCGCACATTGTTCATACGGCGTGTTAGCTGATCGACACTTGCTTCGACGGCACGCTGTCGTCTATGCTCATCCACAGCTGCCTCAATCGTAGTCTGTGGGACAGCTTCAAGCGCTGACAAAACATCGTCCCATTTTTCTGGTGCCGTTCCAATCGCCGAGCGAAGCGATACCGGAAGCGTCTTGTGAAATGCCCAGACACCCTCGCCCGTCTGTCCGGCTGCCACTTCGTTAACGGCGTCACGCACCCGCGCTGCGAAATCCGAGAGGGGGGTCACTCTTTCCCCTTGTACTAATATGTATTCCTTCGCCAGCTCGTCCATCGTGATTCGCATACCCGTCAACTCAGCAAGAAGCTGGGCGCGGGGTTTCACGATGGACTGAACCGTTTGAAATCGTTTCTCGAATTCTAAAACAAAAATTGTCCAAGTCGCCTTCTTTGTAGCATCGAGCGCTTTCCACCAGGTCTCCGCCGCTGAATTTGCGGGGAAGTGGTCGACGACAGCAGCCAACATCTCCGGTTCCTTGCTTCCTCTAGCACGGTACGAGCGTCCCATCGCTTTGATGAAATCTTCCGCGGTCATTCTGTCCTTCTCGCGATGTCCATGAAACAGCAAATCGGCGGAAGACGTGTCGTCAAAAGGAAATTGATCGGGAAGGGGAGACTGAATAATTGCAGCGGGGGCGAGGAGCGCCGGGAGCACTGATGAAGTGGATTTTGCGGAATCGGGAGCAGCGTAGAAAGAGCGGGGTGTAACGGGCTGAATTAACAGACCAGCGGATGTGTGCAATCCGAGGCCTGCACGCGGGGAACGGGGCGGCGGCGTAACAAGAACGAGTGGAAAGGTAGGCGACTCAGAGTCCGAGGATAACGAATCCACGGCAGCGTCGGTCTCGTCACGCGTTCTGGGCAAGCTACTAGCTCGCTGATTCTTTTTCACGGGGCGAGGTCGCAAAATCGGAGCCAGGACGACTCAGTAGATCTGTCGGTCGGTCGGTCGGTCGGTGGAGTCGAGTCTAGTCGAGTCCCAAGTCACAGGCAAAGAGCGGAAGCAGATGGTGCAGCAATCGCAACAATCTTTGTCCGAACCAGTTTCGGGGCGGATAGGGCAGTTTTTGTCCGAACCAGAGGTAGCCTATGGTGCCGTAAGCTGCCAAAAGTGGCTGATTTTTTGCTTTCCACCATCAAAAATGCTCAATTTTTCTTCCCGACGTGATTTTTGCGCTCTTTCAACCAAATCTAGCCATTTTCTCGACGGGTTTCAAGAATTTCGCTTTTTCCTCGACCTTCGGCTTGTTCTCGGCGGACTCAACCCTCTGCGACAGTCGAATTTCTGTCCGAACCGGATCTAGGTACCTCGGCTCCATCCCCCCAAATTTTGTCCGAACGGCATCTAGCTTTCGCGGCCCAAACCTGCGATTTTTGTACGAACCGGGATCTGGCATTTGGGTGGATAAACCGGGGTCCTTATAATGCCCTTTTGGGCTGGATTTGCCCAATTGACCTGGATTTTCGAGATATTTCCCTTTGTCCGTTTGAGATTATGCCCCCGGAAATGTCCGGAACGTCTTCTGGCATCAATTCACTGTAGCTATGTACAGATACTTTGAGACATGATTCAAGGAATTCAAGGAAGACCATCCCCACGAGGAAATAAGCAACAACTGGGAAAGTATTAATTCTGAGATTCGGAAACGAAATGTTGAGATCACCGTACCTGTGGGAGCGAAAACAATCCGTTCCAATGTAAACATTAGCACTCTTAACATTGCAGGGAGACATACTGCTTTGCACATGCACAATCCGAACCACAAGTTTAGATTTCTAAAGCAACTCATTGACGAGAATCGCCTCGGGATTCTTGCTCTACAAGAAACACACCTAGATGACACTGCGGCAAAGGACTTTCACTCGTTATATCAACGATGGTTCAAACTTATTCACTCCGCCCACTCCGAAAATGCTACATCGACTGCCGGCGTTGGAATTCTCCTGAATAAGAAGTTTGTTGATGTCAATCATGCTCAGACAAATATCCTCATACCTGGCCGTGCATTACTGGTTTCTGTCCCATGGCACAAGGGTAAGATTCTAACCATCCTGAACATCTATGCGCCAAATGAGCGGCGTGAAAGGGAACAGATGTGGAACTTGTTATGGTTCAAATGGAATGATAACAAGCTCCTACCCCTACCACAGATTATGCTTGGTGACTGGAATTTCATCGAAGACGGCAGGGACCGTCTGTCAGGCTCACAACCGGTTGTCCCGGAAAGCTTCCTTCGTCTCAAATCATTATTCCAGATGGAAGACGGTTGGAGAAATACTTTCCCGGATACACGAGAATACTCTTGCCTCCAAAAACGAACAGATCCCTTGTCAAAGTCAGTCCATCTTTCAAGATCAAGACTGGACAGAATATATGTCACCCATAGTCTATTTGATGCTTGCCGTGGATGGACAATTAATCATACACCAATGAAAACAGATCACTCTTTAGTGAGCGTTCAAATGGTCTGCAGGACAGAGAATAAACCCGGTAAAGGTCGTTTTAGCCTCCCCATTTACTTGCTTAGAACTCGGAAATTGTCCGGAAATTCATGATGATTTACCGGAAATTCATAACAAAACATCATGACTCGGAGTCGTGATTTTCATGACGATTATGGGGCTGTTCATGATGGTTTTTCATGATGTTTCATTAACAAATTCAGGGCAAAAACTAAATTGGGCTACCAGCAGCCGGAGTCGAATGCCGGACCGCGGCACTGCAGCGCAGCGCAGCACAGACTATTACTCTTAGATTAATGGATATTTGAGGGACAATGACAAAAACATCATGAAACCTGAATTTCATAACAATCTGCATGAATTTCATGATGAATACTTTGCACAGTGTGAGATTCACCGCTTGCTACTCCAACTGAACAAATCCCGCATTACCATGAGAACCGTAGGAAGGGATCCCCTCAACAATGTCCAGACACTACAGTGCCAAGCATCACATCACGGTTCCTTTTTTTGGCAGGGCACGGCATGAAAAGTTGAACTCGATACTACATTATGCCGTCATCATCTTTCAACTTATAAACAGTGTGAAACCTCTCTATGGATGTGTAGCAACTCATCTTGTGCTTTGCAAGGCAATTGAACAAGTTTTTGTATTTTCACCTCCGAAAAAGTGAAACAAACCCTAATGATAGCTGATGCCATCATCAAATTCCCATCTCGGTTAGGGTTAAGGTCACGCGCGTCCCGGACTCTGCCGCCTCAACGTTCGGTGGATCACCCAGGTATGTCAGAGCAGACTCGGCTACACTCGGCTGCCACTTTTTCTGGGTTTCTGCATCCTATACTTTAAAAGAGGACGGCACAGCCTCAGCCCCCGGAAAGGGAAATTCACCCCGTGGCTTTCTGTCAAAGCCTGAAAATTCCCGCGGCCTAGAGGTGCTGGAAGGTGCCGAGTGCGGTAGCCTGCGTGGCGAAGGCACGGGGCGCATAGCTCGTGACTACTGAACACATCTGGCCTCAATCCATCCAAAATTAGAGCCAAAAGCATGATTTTATTTTTTCCAGACGCGAAAGAAGTGAAACACCGTGGGAAAAAGTGAGTTCTCGACGCCAAACGCATTCTTTTGGTGGGTTTCCTTCCTTAGAAAATCAGAAATAAATCACAAAAATTTATGTTCGGCCGAAAAAGGAGTGTTGGAGAAGTGATGCTTGGCACTGTACATCTGTACAGTGCACTAAACGCTAATGACCCAACGATGGAGCGCACCACGTGACTGACACGTTGTGCATTTCAAGTCCGGAAAATACAATCGACGACGGTAGAGCCTTGGTTAACTTTTCTGAAGGCTTGTACATATTCCCTCAGTACATGCCCAGTAGTATTATGTGTATCATTCAGTAAACTTGGAAGTCACTGTCAGTCGACGTTAGATCAATCATCAAAGCCAGTACTCAAATGTGTGAACAAATCAGTACAGTACCTACTCGTATATACTATATGGCTTATCATTCTCTCCCAATCACTCTGTTGTATCTCAAAAGGTGGAGAGAGATGCAAAGCTTTACATAGAAAATCACGAATTATTTCAATATTTGTGTCCATTTTGGGTACATATCACATTATATCAATGACTCTGTTAATATTCACATTCCCTCACACACAAGAACAACACAAGGACGAGCTTGGAAAATAAGGACTCCAAAAAAAAGAACTTGTTACAGTAGCAACTACTTATAGTACTGAGAGGCACCTCGGGGGAACTTGAAGGCTCACGACGTGTCAGTCACGTGGTGCGCTCCATCGTTGGGTCAATAGCGTTTAGTACAGACTCATGACTGCTTTGCGTCTAAGGCTCTTGCCCCCCATCGCCGATCCACACCTTCCGCTTTCACTGACAACAGGATTTACTGGAATCAGCGCTGGCCAATGGTTGAGCGTCCCCAACATGAACATGGCCACGCATTGGTCTGTCGCGCCAGACCTGTGCAACCAACTCATTGCTGCCCTCGAAGGCGATCTCGATTCCCATCTTGCGCAGCATCCTGAGCTGCAAGCCACTCTAGAAAACCTTATGCAACAGTTGAACACTCGATGGGCCAAACTTTTCGGTTCCCGATCCAAGCGAGTATTCGGCGATCTAGAGTCAGGATCGAACTCCGCAACCGAGACTTTGCTCGAGTTTGCCATGGACGCATTCGAGGCTATTGAAACTGAAGCATTCAACCCTTCTCCCTCCTCCCAACCTGCCAATTTCGAATACAGGGTCAAACGGCCGTCACCAGATTTTGACGACTTTGTTGTGGACAATTCACTCAAAATAGAAGGGGTCCCTGGTTTCTTGGAAGTCTGGGAAGACAAGCGCTGGAGCCGTTTGCCAGCTGCTGTCAGGGAGCTCTCCAGACGAGGGTCAGCTCTCGGCATTGTTAGAGTGGAGGTAGCAGATGCCGAAGGCGATGTACCAGCACATCAGCCAAACTGGTGGGTCATTGTGAACAAGGTGCGTCGGCGTCGACGGCTTTCTAATCTCCCATACTAAAACCCGCAAGGGTGCGTTATATGCTGCAGCGTATGATACCGACTGGGTAGTCTTCGCCGCTATCACGGTGGTGTGCGTTGGGTGGCGCAGAGGTGACCATTTCTTTTGGTCACCCATATCTAACAGACGTGATTTTGGCGATGAGGTTCGACCTCTCACTCCCGAGCTTGTTGAAGCAATTTTTGGTCCGGATCCTCCACTCTCTCAAGACGGAATTCCGCTGCTTGTTCTCGCAGTCGTATTGAAGGCTGCCATGTCCAGGTCTACCCGACCTTGGCTGTCGGCTATATTTCAACGCCTTGCTCAAATCGGTTCCCCTTCGTTTCCAGATCAGATTCCTCCCGGGCCTGAGACCTTCGCTGCAACTGGTCGAGATTGGCATTCTGCACCGCACAGTGACTCAGACGACGCAAAGGATACCAGCTTCTCGCCTAACAGCTCCTGTGGGAGCAGCGACATGCTGTGCGTTAGCTCGGAGGCACACCCCACCGTCCTTGTTGTAGACCGCATCAGAGTTACAGGCCGCTGGCAGGGGGAACTTGCCAATGCGGAGGGATACTCTGTCCACATCCTTCGTCCTTTGGCTAGAGGGGCGGATGGGGCGGTCCGCGCAGGCCTGTTGATGAAACAAGGCATTAGGATATCAGAAATTGCGATTAAGGTTTCAGACAATTACCAAGGCCTGCTACAGGAATATGCGTGCTACGCAGCTCTGGTCAAGGTCATGGGTCCATATATACCGCACTGTTATGGAGTGGCGGTCACCTCCAGAACGGCTTTTCTGATAACCGCTCTTTTACAAGATCATATCCAGGGGACAATGTTGACAAAGGCTCAGCGGTATGGTTTCAGGGTAGCACAGGGGATTCATTCTTACAAGTCTGTCAGGGGCTCCCTTTACAAGGTGGTAATGACGATGCACGATGCAGGCTGGGTACATAATGACATCCTGGACCCTGCTAATACTACCATTCACAATGTGATACATCTCCTCTTGATTCGGACCATGACAACCCACTAGTAACAGAATCTGAAATGTGCAGAAGGCACAATAACAGCTATATCACGGCTTCATCCAAAAGGTGTCAGATCTCTGGAAAAATCGGTCATTTCGAGGGCTTTATTTCCTTTATTTCGCCGGAAATAGCCTAAGATTGCCGAGGGTTTTACTGGCCGTGGCCATCGGCTTTAATCGGTCTGGCGACCGATTTGCCATCACCCTTGGAATGGCGGGGTTGCCCATTCCCGTCACTTCCCCAACCTTTCTTTATCCCGAACCACCACCATCCCCCCTCTTCCTCCCATTTCCACCTCGCCCGCGTCTCCTTCACCCACCCCTCCCGGAAGACAATCTCGGTGTCCGACACTCAACGGCCTTCCCTTCTCTCGCCGTCCACTGTGGTCGTAGAACCCCCTGACTTTCCCTTAGTTCTTCCATCCAATCTTGTAGGGAAAGTCACAGGAAAATGCCATGAATTCCACTGAGAGCTTGTGAATTTCACCTAGAAATTTTCACTGGGTCCGACTATGTGAGTGGAACATTCCATCATGTTTTTTCACATAGTTTTGCGGTGGATACCATCCAGGATTTAAGTGAATTAAGTTTCACTATGCTCAGATTCCCTCCCAAAGCACATGAATTTCACTCCAAGAGTGTATGAAAATCGAGGCAAAATACTTAAAAATCCTCTTGCTTGGCCCGAGTACCAACCTCCTATGGATTTCCTACTTTCCTTTCAGAGAGCGTCGAACTAACCACCTCGGCCCAAAAAGGTTAGATCACGTGGGGCGACCGTATTTGTATGGCCCCTACCTTAAGAACCCTCAGTGACCTGTGTGCCATACCCTGCTTTGCGCTGACCGTGTTGAAGGGGCGTATCTAGTTTTTTCATACATAGAAGAGTACTCTGAATACAGTGCCATGATGCCAATTGAGATGGCTTCACAAGCCCTTGCTGACTACATTCTGTGTCCTGTTAGTCGGATCCACCACTGAGAATGAAAGTCGATTACCCGCCACCATTATCATATGCGTTGTATCTCCCCACAGTAAATGTTGTCCGGACGCAGAGATCGGAGCACCCGATTGCGAGATGACAGGCAGGGAAACCAGTTGGACAAGTCGACACCCGAACGGCAAATTCAATATCAGGATATGATAATAATGGCAAACTTGACAGCGTGGAATCAAGCTTGCGATAGCCTGCGATCTGAGAGCCGAAGACAATCCCGTCAAGTGCAATGCTGATGGACCGTATTGGTTGTGATGTCACGATTGAAGCACATGCATCGATGATGTCAGCTGAAACAGTCTGGGAGGTAATGATGCGAAGGGTAGTAAGGGAGGTGAATGTCGAGATATCCAGGCGCTTTGTAATATCCTGGTCCTGAGCGCGCTAGGTGGCAAAAAAATGAAGTCAAGTTGGAAGCCAAAGAAAACCACATACTCTGCCACCATATAGCTCGAGAACCTTGATGGTCTCACATCTAATCAAATCATTCCAACACACGGGAAGCTGGAGATAAATTGAGAGAGCTTTCAACTTCGAGAGATCGAATGGGTAGAAGTCTGAATAATGCAAAGGGTGGACATGCTCCAGAATCCCCATCGAGAGACCCAATCTGAGGGATTCTAATTGCAGCGTTGCCGAGCCCGTGGTTTTGTATGAGGGAAAATTGGTATCAATCTCCAGATGGCGAACATTCGGCGAGCAGTGCTTCCAACAAACATTGAAAGACGGAAAAGAATATGGTGGCGGTCACAACTTCGTGACAAACTTGAGTCCCAATTTGGCAATGCATACTGTCGATCCAGTTTTGGTTGAGGCATCCTGAGACTGTTTAAATAGCATCTTTAGAGGGTATTCTATAGATCTACTGGAGCAAAAGTTTGAAAACTTGATTTTCAATGTTTCGTCCAGCAATTTCGCGTTTTTTATAGCGGATCAATCGTTCCGGTGGCTGTGAAACGCCATCAATCGCGCCCTCGTCCTCACCATCAACGCCCTCCATGCCCAGGCTGCATAAGAAAGGATCCCAGGCTCAGCGCGACTCGAATGGAATGTTTCTGGTTGTGCACTAAACCCCCGATCCAACATCGGATGAAGATCCCATGGCATGGGAAGACGAAGACTCTGGATCGGAAAGTGAAGAAGATGGCGACGATTGGGAGAAGTTACCGACCCCAATGACATTTGAGGAGCGGTGGACAGCGCGGAGGGAAGCAGCCGAGGAGAAGCGTCGGATTGCTGAGATTCGGAGTGCTGAGAATAGATTGGGAGGGTCTATGGCGGCAGATAATCAGACAGGTGCGTTTCATTATTGACAATCCAATTAGTGATTTAATTTGGTCTAGGGAAGAAGCGGGGACCCTATGGTGTTGGCGTGAAGCTGCGCCTGGCATGTTCTGCCACTTCCTCCCCAAATTCCATCCCGAGATGAACCCGATTGAATATTCTTGGGCTTGGATCAAGCGATACTTCCGTGAACGATCCAACGGTCAGTGGACCTGGAAGAGGGCCCAGCAGCTCGTTGACGTCAGACGAAGCTCTCCACGCTTGTCCGCTTCCGACCATTCGACGATTCTTCCGCCGCGCCGATCGGTATGCCAGTGTTTACCGCCACGGAGCAACAGGGCCAGTTGCCGAGTTTGCGGTCAAGAGGTATCGTTCCCATTGAGGGGTGCAGAAGAAGGAGGTCGAGGTTGCAGAGGCTGAATGGAAGGCAAAGGCTCAAATAGGTACCAGAAAGTCCCGAATTTAGTACACACAATTTTTGTTTTTGCGGTCAAAATTTCGCGTTTTCTAACCCTAAGTTAGGAGTACCTCCGATTCGTCTGAAATGAAAATTTTGCCTATAAACCATACCCTATTTTCTGCTAAATCTCAAATCCTGGCCAATTTTGACCAAAATTCCGGCTTGTCATAAAGTCTTGGCCGCCACCATACCGGTAGCTGGTAAAATATAAAGCGCAAAGCATCGGCTGAGCCAGAATATGGGCTAGGGCAGGTGTTGGTTGTGTTTGTCGTAGCTCTGTAAGTGTGATCGAGAGCGTGCGCAGATGGGTGAGCTGAACCGTCGCGATTTTGTCTAAACCATCGCCAATGTGATGCTCGTTCAACGTGAGCTCACGAACCATGGAACAAAGATCTGCGTTGGTGCTGAGGGTCTGGTAAAGCTGATTCGCTCGAAGCCTGAAATTACCCCCTCTAAAACTGGAGCTCGAAGGGTTAGGGGCACGGTACAGATGGAGCTGCGCGACAGCTACCCAGCAGCGAGCAACAAGTGCAAAGGCGGCAAGATCGCCAGGCGATGAGTGGTAGTATGCTAAACATTCATTCAGAAGCTCGGGAATGTTCAGCGGGGTAAGAGCGGCGCGGAAAGGATCCCTCTCATCATTGTCTAGAATGAACAGCGTAGGATTAACGCTCGATTTGGGAGCGGTGTTTCCCGGCAAGACGAGTTGATGATTGCGTCTTCGGCTACATCTTTTGCAGCAACAGTCATCACAGACTTTGGGAAGAGAGTGACTGGCCATTGCAGGGAGGTTTCCCCTATGTCAGACTTTATTTATACACCGCGGTCCAAAAGGGTCCGAGCCAAGTCCGAGAGGCCCGTACATACAATATAGCCTGTTTGCGATGCAGCCATTGAATGGCTAATGGCTAAATAAGTGTCCAGATTCCGGCGTATTGACAAAAGATACAGCCGTTTTGGAAACAATATACGGGTTTTGATCGAGTGGTGCTCATTCATATGTGCTTACCTTTGTTTTGCTTCCCGTCACTAGCTCCACTTCAGCCGAATCTTAGTTTTGCTTCCGCCACCCAGAGAACACCAGGAAAAAACAGGGGGTTAACAGAACTGAGGATCAAGACTTAGCCCAGAGCTCGATAAGGCCATGACTTGCGAGCAAGGACCAGAACAAGGGACCAGCGGCACATGATGTGGTACGGCAACGCCCCACAAAGTGCTTTGCCGATGACAGAATCGTCAACAAACGTAAGCACAAACGAACGAGCACCACTCAATCAAAACCCGTATATTGTTTCCAAAACGGCTGTAACGTACCTGCCGCACCGTGTCGGCGTCGGCGCGGTGCTTTAGGCGGCCGAGATGACTATCATGTGGCTGTGCTGGCCAAATTTTCCTCCGAGATTTTTGGAAAGTGTCCCGTTCGGTGAGAAAACCACATAGAAACACTCAGAAAAAAAAGTGGTCTGAATTTTTTGTGGGTCATATAGCAAAAGACCGAGGGACATTTTGGCAAATCAGCCCAATAAGAACCCTTCATTGAACCTCTATCTAAGACTTGTGTTGAGCTTCGCGCCTCGCTGGCTACGCATCACGTTTATTGGTAGTTACGACATGTTTGTAGTTGTTTCTATAGATCACTCTTGCCTTCCGCCTTTATCTCTCGCTCCCTGCCTCCGTCGTAGCAGTGGACTCAGGCCCCAGCACACGAGCAGCTTTGTGCCCACTCGCACACCCAGCCCTGCCTCGCCTTCCACGCCCGGACGCCTAGCAGGTCTGTCATTTTGGAGCCCACCGCGAGGGGTTTCAAGGCTTTGTCTTGTGTTTCTGTGGCCCACCGTGGTATCGTGCATTCAGTCGTGTTCGTTTCGGGTGTCTACGTTGACGCCAACGCCACCTCCGCCTTCGCATTCCACGTATCTCGCCGCTGTCGCCTTCGTCGTGCGCAGCTCCTTTCTCTCCCATCTCAAACATCGCCGATTCACCCCGATCTCACTATGACCCACGTTCCCGACTCGCCCCCGACGCTCGCCAAGCTGTTAGAGCTCTTATCGAAGCTTATCGAGCTCATCTCTGCGTCGTCACTGTTCTCTATTTTAGGGTGGAAAATCTTGGAAAAAATGCCAATTTAACCTGAACCCGTATAATTTTGAGATTTCAGGTCATATCTGAGGTCGTTGGAACCCTCAGAAGCAATTCTCAGTCTTATTGGACATCATTTGAACCGCAACAAACATAGCATCAATGATGTCCCACGGACCACGTAAGCCGAGAATCAGCCCCAAACACTGCCAAACTTTGGTTGAAATTGAGTTCTGAGGTCAGCTAAAAAGACCACACTATAAATCTATGGTGAATTCAGGGCCTCCACTACCCACTAGACAAGTTCTGACCAGGGGCGAAAGCGGACATATAACCCGCCAACGGTGCTCGCGGGTTTTTGGGGCGAAATTCGCGTCTATCTTCCGATCCGACTTTGAGACAATTGACCCGCACCGTCGATTCGTCTCCCTCCCACCGGGAACAATCTCAACTCACATTGCGCCCGACATGGACACGGCTCGAGCGGACATGGAACGGGTCATCTCGCGAGGAGGAAGCTGCATCTTCACTGATGGGTCAGGATTTGAGGATGGAGCGGGAGCAGCGGCGGTTGTGGCGACGGGTCGAGGGGTAGGCGCTAAGAGACAGAAACACCTCGGGTCAATGGGTGAGCACACCGTCTTCGAATCGGAAGTCTGCGGAGCCATACTCGCACTCGACATCATCGCCGACATCCCCCGCCTCACGGACGTTGACATATTCCTTGACTGCCAGCCAGCCATCGCCGCTCTCTCCTCCCCTAAGCCCCAACCTGGACAGTACCTTCTCGCCGCCTTCCGCGCAGTCCTCGGCCGCATCCTCAGCACCCGCCGCACCCTCAAAATTCGCCTCAGATGGGTGCCCGCGCATGTAGGGATTGTGGGCAACGAGCTAGTCGACACTCTTGCCAAAGAGGCCGCCCAAGGAGCCACCACCGCCCTGAAGACGCGAATCAAGGTCTTCGAGTCCCCACTCCCGACGAGCCGAGCAGCCGTCATTGCCGCTGGAGCGAAGGCATTCGCGAAACGGTGGGACGAGGAATGGAGGACATCCCCGCGTTACACGCGCGTCGCTTCCTTCGACTAACCAAAGCCGTCTAGCGCCGTCTCGCGGATGTACAAAGGTCTGAGTAGGCCGCAGTGCAGTGTTCTCACTCAGCTAAGGACGGGGCACATTGGACTCAATGCCTACCTCTTTAGATTCCACCTCACGCCCTCTCCCTTATGCCCCCACTGTAACATCCCCGAATCCGTCCCACACTTCCTCCTTGCTTGCCCCGCACACCACGCTCACCACCTTCGCCTCTTCGCCCGTCTCCGCACTGCCCGCGTCTCCCTCCGCCGCCTCCAAACACGACCCGAACGCTGTCCTCGTCTTTGTGCGAGACACCCACCGCCTCCCCACCTACGCACCACCTCCGCGCCCTCGTTTACCTTACTTACTTTTCTCTTTTCTCTAGATAGTCAGATACATAACACCTTGACTCTTATATTACCGCTACGAACATACAATCCCTACATATAAACCACCGCCCTCGGCACCTACTACAGCACTTCCCTCCCCTGTGCCACCTAACACCCTTCTCTCCATGCCGGCTAGTATCTCACCTTGTATATCGCGTAGAGTGCAACATGGGCCCTAAAGGCCTAAAGGGCCCGCAGCCCCAGTCAAAAGTCGGTCGGATAGTTTGAGATGATCTGGGATTGAATGATAAAAGCAGCAACTAAAAGTGATGATTTGAGATTGTTCGTCAACGGAATTCGAAACATTTCGTCTCATCACATTGTCTGGCAACGGCGACCTTCCATGGATTTCTTCAAGTCGACCGCATCACTCGGTTATTGTACAACGGCAGTATAAAGTGGCACCACTTTCCGCCACGTCATCCACTCTCTCTTGCCTTCTTCTACCTCGTCCGAGTCGTTTTGCCTCCTCCGCCACTTCTTCGTCTGTGTCAGGCCTTCGAAACCCAGCCAAATGTCGTTTCCTGCTATTCACATCTGCTCTTGTCTAGTATCCACGGCGCGTCGTGATCATGATCTTCTGTTGAGGGCGAAGGTATGTTTTTGCCCATTTTTTATTTCTATACCGCTCTTACCAGTTCCCACCCAGCTACCAGTGCTCCGCTCTTCCTCTAGCTTAAATACACCCAACGGTAGATCTAGACTCTATTGTCTGCAAGCCTGTGGCGCTGGCTGTTCTATTGTTTATGCCGGCGTCGATCCTCGAGCGTCTCTTTCTTTCCTTTTATCTCTGGTTTACCTTGCCTTTGGTCAGGCAGCTGGCCGGTCTCAATGCTTTCGCGGTCCGAGTATATATATATATATATACGGTACTAGATAATGTATTATTGTATATTTTGATAATTTACACCATCTCAAAGCATCCGAAATGTTCTGTCGACACCACAACGCCTCCCTCGACCAGTTGCGATGGATTGAGATGAATTGTACAAAGATGCAGACTATCACGATGCATCTCAAGCTATACCGAAAAAGTGTGCCACTTTTCCAGATGGTTTGAGCATGGATGAGATAGTTTGAAGATATTCGCATTTCATCTCATTTCATTTCACTCAATCCCGTGTACTTTTGACTGGGCCGCGGCCGCGGCCGCAGCACTATAATGGAATCATGAAATTTTGGTGGGGCAGGGCCGGGAAGCCTAGATGCCGTTCGGACAAAATTTGGTGGGAGAGAGCCAGGGTACCTAGATCCGGTTCGGACAAAAGTCCAGCTGTCGCCAGAGGGTTGAGTTGGCCGAGGACAAGCCGAAGGTCGAGGAAAAAGCAAATTTCTTGAAACCCGTCGAGAAAATCGCTAAATTTGGTTGAAAGAGCGCAAAAAAGAGCTCGGTTGATGGCGGAAGGCCAGAAATTACCCGCTTTTGGGGACTTACGGCATGATAGGCTGTCTCCGGTTCGGACAAAAACCCCCCAATCTGACCCAAAACCGGTTCGGACAAAAAGTCGGGGTTTGGGCCGATCCGGGATCTGGCCTCCAAAGGGATAAACAGAGGTCCTGTATACGTTTGCCACACCTAGCGTGGGAATCCTTATTATAGCCTTTCTTTTCTTCGGGCCCCCGGTCACTACAGTTGCGGCGAAATCAATTTACTTACCAAATATGGAAATTCTCATCAGAACCGCCCTACTGCACAGAAAAACAACGCACTGTTAGGTGAGAATGAAATGGAGGGCCTGTAGTCCTCGTGCTGAATAGGTCTATGCACAAAAACGAACCCAACCTGTCATTTTTCTAACCAGTTTTGGCTGAACTTTTTTAGACAATCTCGGCGGCTAGCCCGGCAAAATCAATACAAAGATACAGATTTTTCCACATCAGACATACAGGCTTGATCCACTCGGCAAAAACCGTGGTTTAGGCTCGTTTTAAATTGAAAGAAAAATTTAAAATTTTGGCAATGATTCAAGTGGGTACTAAGCTGATGCAAAAACGTTAAGTAAAGGCCCAACAAAAACTGTTCCCAAAACATTGAGTTTTGGCAACAGTTTCTGAAGGTCCGAAACAAAAAGATAATTGCATGTTCGAAGCAGATACATAGCTGCATTGTTCGAAATCCAAAAGGGCAAAGAATGATTGCCAAGTATCGGAAGGGACTGTACCACATTGTCTATACTCCTTTGAGTGAAGCTTCATCGATTATCCGGTCATACAAATTTGCAACTTTTACAGAAATCTGTTGCTAAGGTGAAATTACATCCTTGACAGGATGGGTTCTTGGGAAAATAAAGAAATTACCGTTTTCCAAAAGTCAAACCAAAGCTTGCGGTCCTTTAGATCTAAAGGACCAAAGTGCTAGCCAGCTATTCCGACGCCTTACTCCTTACGAAACTCCATGGAAGAGGTATAAATTTCAAGTACTGGACAATACAGTTGCAGTACTACTATAATATTCTCTGACCTTCAAAATCTCGCCACCGTCGCGATCAGCTGTACTGAAACAGCTTGCGTGGCTCGGAAACACACTACGGAGAATGAAAAAGAGGTAGAGAAGGGAAGCAACTCACCGAGTTAGACAGATCATCGAATGCTCTGTCGTCATCAAAGAGCTAAATTACAGGGAAAGAGCGCATTAATGAGCTGCGATGCACTCTCGCAGAATCACTCACAATCATAGCCTGCCCAACCACTTCATCCCGGGTCATCCTTCGCACCCCTTACTCCTTTGAGAGTCTTGCGCACTGCAGAGAGATCGAGCTCGATACGACGGTGTGTGAGCGGCCGCAGCATATGTGTGCTGCGGATGTTGTAAGTGACGTCATTGACTCGGCAGCTCGGCCGCAGGCACAGCCGCGTTTCGTCAATTTATTGAGCCGACAAGTTAATTGTTCAACGAGGTATTTACCTGAGCTATTTGTATAGCGTAGTTGGTCGTAACTATCGTATCATCGTATAATTGTTAAGCTCTAAGTTTCTCATTTAGAATATGCGTCCCAAAAATCAGCCAAAATACAATTGATTTATTGTCGCCAAAAATGTAACCAGATGATATAACTGCCTGTCCCCTATCTAAGTCCAATAAATTTATTGTATCCTCATAGCTTTCAGAAGCAAATGAACCGTACACAATTTATAGAGTACAAGTCCCAGATAAATGAGACAGTAAAGGTTAGATTTAGTGTACCCAAAAATGCTTCAAACTATGTGGAGTTTCCTACGTACAAGAAACTTGAACTTTTTTTGGCTCGTTTATAAGTCGAGGAAATCAGACCGAAAACTTAGACTTTTAGACACCAGTAAATGTATTTTCCAGAGTCTGCAGATACATTTAATGTTGTGTGAAATCTCAAGTTTTTAGTCCAATTTATCTGGCACTCAAATGAGTCCAGAAACTTCAAGTTTTATACACAGAAAACCCCACATACTGTAGCAATTTGTATGGGTGAAACAGACCCCTGAGCGTGACTGGAAACGCTGTGCATGGAAACCAGAAACGGCCTCAGGCCTTCAGGCCTCGATATTTCGAAGAAACTTTGAGTGTAGGATCTCGAGCTACTAGCTATTTCCCTGCCATTTCCGCGTTTCTGTTCTGGATTCCTTGGGGCTAAAATTGGGAAATCGGCGGAAAACATTCCCTATCCTAGGGCTCATTTGCAATTTATTTCATTTTTCTAGCGCCGCTATGGGGGTGCGGGGGTGGGACCGACTGCGAGCAAACAGACATTTATTTGGTGTTATTTGAACTCGTCCTATCCTCGTGAGCTCGAGTACTGTACACTTTCGACCAAAGGTTCACGGGGTGTCACCCGTCACCTTCATTGTTCACTGAACAAATAGTTCACAGCACAGCAAATTACCCGATATGGTAGGCCGGCGACAGCCGGCCCGAAAATTTTGACGTTTTTTTGCCCTTTTTTGGACGAAAAATGGGAGTGTCACCGTCACCATGTTCAAAATTGTTCAGTTCACAGGTGCCTGTCACCCGTCACCTGAACCTTTGGTCGAAAGTCTACAGTAATCCATTCGTGGACTTGGGGATGCGGTATGCGACACAACTCATTGCAGATGATGTGGCACAGGCTACATCACTTTGGCCAAACTTTGAAAGCTCTTAGCATGTGACCTGGTTGCCGTTAACTCATGGATCAACTCAGATGCGGCCGGCCCATCGACTTCCGGCCGAGGGCCCTGGGGCCTCGAGGAGTTTGTCACAGCCCCCGTGGCTATGCCCGGCATCCGAGGCGATCAGTGTCTCGGGTTCTCCTGGGCTTCTCTCTCGCCAACACCACCATGAGCTGTTTCGTCGCTGCTTCTCCCTAACGCGCTCGCGCTCAGCCTCAGCCGGCCTCGGGTTATTGATTCTCCCAGTTACAGTACTTCCACCTGTTCCGCTGCCTTATATTCGGGTGTCCCTCTTCTTTACTAGGCTGTCAAACTCGGCTCTGTTTCTACAATCTCCACTGGCGCCTCAATTCCATTGTCTTCTATTATTACTACGGTTTCAACTTTTCAAAATTCAGTCCCACTCAATCACTGTACAGAATCTACACCGCCTCCAATCTACTAGCGATTACCGCCCGGCGCCCTTCCCATTTGATTCGATTTTCCGTGGCGTTCGCGGCATCCACATCGTGCAAGGGGCTGAGCGGTGAGCAGTTGTATCGGACTCAATGGTGACAATTAATGTTGCGAACCCCCCGGGCACGAGAGCTGGATAAATTCAGCTTGCTGTTATGAATTTGAGCATGGGGACGCATCAAGCATCTCTGCCTCTCTGTTGCAACCTGCGTGGATCGTCTCGACTCAACTTCAAGCAAACTTCGATTCCAAGCACCTCATCTACCCCAGCACAAGAGACTGCTTCTCAAATTTCACTACTTCTGTCTAAATTTCAAGCCTGGCTACATTGCTCATTGCGCATGATCTTGATTGTCTCTGCATTGCCATCTTCGTCTCCCAGCTTCTATGAGGCTACTATGACTTGGCCCCACGTCCGTTCTTCCATCGTCTGTCACCGATCTCACTTGTGATTCGTTGGAGCAGTCAGCGCAGGCTAGCCTTCGTGTTCACCTGTTCGCTTTGTGACGAAGGCTCGCCCCTCGTTTGGACATATAGTCTTGCAGCACATTAGAACAGCTCTCACGGACAATCTTCGGGGCCATATACCTATTGAAGTCCCCAGGAAAACGGTGTTTTTGTCGCATACGAAATTTCCGCGAACGAGCGGAAATGGCTCAAGCTCAAATGGGACAACCGTTTTACGAAGACCAAACAACGAAGCCGAAACCGAAAGCAGCTCCTCCGATGCACATAAGTCATCGTCTGCGGCTATCCAGCACGTATCTCATTTTTGCGATGCTCTATTCACTGATAATTGAATTATAGTGATATTGTCCAACCCGCGGCACCATCGCAGCCAACTGTAGATTCTTCCACTGATGTGGAAGAGATTTTTGCCCCTTCTGTTTCGCATTCCACCGCCGGGCCTATTCCTCTTCCTCCAATTGAGGATGACGAAGAGGAATTTGGGTTTGACATGCCTTTACACCCGGCGCCAGGCAAAATCCCCGACTCCTATCCTTCCAACGACGACTACGGGCTTGAATACGTTGACAACCCTCAGCTAACTGTTCAGGCTCAGCTCGACGACAACGCAGAAATTCCCCCCCGCGTTGATTCCACCTGGCTCAAACGAGTTCGTCGCAGATGTTGCTGCTGCAGTGTCTTCAACAACGGAGACTTCTGGAGGATGGGAGCGTCCCCTCAAAGACGCACCATCGACTCGATCTGGACGCAAACGACGCGTCTACGACACTTCAAACACTTGTAAGTTGTGATTGTGGCGAAATTCTGAACGATGACGAGCGAACCGATCCAGAGGTCTAGTCCGTTGCACCAAATCAGGATGCGAAACTGAATGGGTTATTTTACTTCTCTAAATCATCATAAATTGCTGAATCGATATCTAGTATCACCGAAAATGCTTTCAAGCCTTAAGGTTCACCAAATCGTGGATTTGCCCGACGTGTTCAGCCGCAAAAGCGGCAAAAAAGCTGCGCCGATAGATGGCGGAAGCGCTTACATAGGTAGCAATTAGCTAGAATATTGGTTATTAGAATCTACTGCGATGAATTCTAGAGTCAGCAACAATGACGTCCGGCTCGGGAGGCGGTTGCTGCGCATTCGAGTCACGGTCGGGGAGCTCGTCGGTGTGGAATGGGGGAAATGGACTGGGGCGGGTGAGCACCTGCAGCAGCAGCGAGGAGAAGTGCTGACCATGCTCCAGCATGGCTGCCGACAGTTGGTTGTAGTGCTTCCACAACGACAGCATCTCCACCCAGAGCTCCGAGGTTGGTGACTGCTTGGATGCGGCTTGACGCCGCTTGCGAGCCAGCCGGAATCTGGCACAGGCTGCGGTGTTCTTTGGGTCAGGAAGGGGCAAAATTATTTCGCCGCGTCAGGTTGGCGCGGCAGTCATGCGGCGCTTCCGCGGCGGACTGAGCGGTAGGCCTAAACAAAGCAAGCATGTACCTCTCAATCCTGTATGTATGAGCTACAATACACAGCGACAGTATATACCTACTTATAGACTTGTATCGATGGCGGTGGGAGGGAGTCAACATCGTCTTCTAAGTGCATGTTGTATGAGGTTTATTATAGGTTGGACGCGGCGGTGAGGCGGTGGGAAGCGGCGGTCAAGCGGCGGCCGCGGCGAAATTTGTGACAAGTTCGCCGCGTCACTCCTTTTGACGCGGCGGTGTCGCCGCATTGCGCGGTAGGATGCGGCGCTGTCAGACAGCGGACGCGGCGGGTCTCAGCATTAACGCGGCACACCTCAAACTGACTGCGGCGCTCGTGGTCTCGCCCACGGTGCACATGCGGCGCTGTTGTTCAAGGGTACTGCGATGTCGAATTCAAGTTGAATTACTATCCAACTCATACGACGGTCACCTTCGGCAACAAGTTCGATTTTGGCATACATCTCCTGGACTTGGTGGTTCTGCTCTGTACGGTATTCCTATGCGATCGAGACTGCAAGTGAAACCTCACCCCTTATCTTCCTTCATGAGACCCTCCCTCATTGTCAACGGCGCTCTGATAATTCTGCTGGGCATGACCAACCAAGGTCGCATAGCAGCTCTTTTACAATGCTTTTACTCTGCGCTAAGCTCATCACGGTTCACTATCCCTGCCATTCTCGCGATTTACGGGATCGTCCTCGTTTATTTGCTTGTTTCTGTGTACCGTCTCGAGAACACAGAGCCACCTCCCACTCGGCGCCGCAAAACGAGACTCCTCCCATATTATGACAGGGAAGGTACGCATTCAGAATCTGAACTCCTCAAGCACGCTGATTCATCGTAACTATCTCGCAGGCCAGCTTCAGGGCTGGGTACGAGAGGAGAAGAGTCAGCACACCCCAACAACCTCACGCTCTGAAAGAAACACCACCGCTCGGCCTTCCAGAGATTCACTGGCACCCATTCCTATGCCTACAGCCGCCCCCCCTGCTCCGGCTCCTGCCAAAGAAGCTGCTTCGCTACCCGCATCCGCGCCACCTCGTCTGAGTGAGGAAGTTCCTTTATCTATATCTTCTTTATCCTCTTGGGACGGCTTTCCGGATGGCCGCATCAGGTGCCATTTCACGCCTCAACAAATCGAAGATACCTCGCAGCTCGCTATTTACTGGGTTGGGGACAAAATTCCGGGGAAACAAGGCTCACCAACCGCTGCGACGCCGGGAAAGGGGAAGGCTTCTCATTTCAAATGCGCAGGGGTCATTGAATGCGAATCCAAAGTCTGCATTACCCAAATTGCGCCCGGCGCAGATATTTCTCGCCAGGTCCAATTGGGATGCACCTGCGGCTACAAGCTCCACCATCGGTCGTGCAAATCTGAATGGTCCATTATTCGATACGGAGGTGGTGCCGTCTTTGAGTGCACCCACACTCACAGTCACTCACGATATACTCATTCGCTCTCAACCCCGAAATCTAAACCACCGCAACTCCAGTCTTTTATATCAAGGCAACCCGTGTCTTTGATCTCACCACAACCATCCGAGCCATTGAATGCGGAGCGCGATGAGTCGCCTGCGAATTCCGTTGGGCAGGTTAATGAAGGTAAGTTGGATTTTTGTCTCATATCATCATGCTCTTTACACAACGACCCAGGTGAACAAGCTCAACAACACACACCTGAGCCGGAGTCGAAACCCGAACTTGGTAAGTTATTATATTGATTCGAAATCCGTTGCTGTAAACTTAGATCAAAGTAGTATCGCCGCAGAGTCAAGTCACCGATTTGGATCATGAGCCGCAACGCGAACCTTGTAAGTTGTTCTGTAGCGCCAATTTAGTTTCCTGTTAATTGGTATTCAAGTTGCAGCGCCACAGAATGGAGTATTGAATTCAGATGATGAGAGGATTATGGACCCGGATGCAAATTAGTAGAGATTCCTCGAGCGAAATGGCTGTAGTATTCAAAAACCTATAGAAACTGGCATCTCGTTTCGACCTAAAGACTCGAGTTACCCGCAGGTGAAGAGATCGAAGTGCTCTCAAAAAGTCTGATGATGATTCATTTTGCAAACTTCCAGCCAGTTATTTGTTTTGGTGCGGCATAGAAAGGATGTCCCATCCTCTATACCTGGCATCGATTACTACTCTCCAGGAATCCAGTCTGTGAATGCTTTACTATTTCCGAAGTACAACTCCCTTGGATTCCTACCAGTTGCCCTAAGGTTTGATTTCCCACTGCTCCAGATATGAATCCCTCCTACATAAAGACTCTAGAGTTCCGTTCAGCGGCATAAAAGCAAACCAACTTGAAGAGTCGCCTCACTCGAAGCTGCCAGACTTCAGTTCCCAAGGTTCCCCATAATCAACTTTCTCTGGGTAGCTAAATGACAATAAGAGAGAGCCATAAGTCACCCGAGTACGCTTCTCAGAGTCTAACACTCATTCTGCATCCCAGGTTTGGGCATTATTAAACCTCCGCGCCCTCAATCTTTTGCCACGAGACGATGACACAGATCACGTGACCGTGGTTGCACATGTCTAGCACGATAAATACATCGCTCACAGGCACGCGCAGAGAGGCTCTTCACCCGTAGTAATTTTGAGAGATACTTAAGACTCCCTACTATCTATAAATACCGTTTTTGGGGTCTTATAAGTGGATTAAAGGAACCGCATAACTGTTGCAATGTTTCAACTCAAGGTTCATGGAATCTCTGTTCATACCTAGCAACACCCCAACTCCAAGACATTCAATTTACATCGATTAGGTTATAATCTATGCTGCCTAGATCTCCTGACTGGGTATGTCATGCCCGATCGATTGAAATATCTCGTAGCGTACCGAAGTCAAACTATGAGTCAAACTATTGGATTTGGGCAGGATTCTGATGATAAAATATCTAGATACTTCTTGAGTACCTACCTTAGAGCGTCATATAGTATATTCCAGCTCCACAGCTTCCCTGAATCCGTGGCTGCGAGAATAGCGGGAAAGAAAACAAGGTGTGTACAGTCATGTGACCGTGTTTCGCTCTGGGAATTTCACTGGGCATTACGGCGGCGGATCAATCATCTCTCTCTCCTCTTTCATGTCTCGCTCGCCAGCCTGGTCATTGCGGACTTCGCCCGCTCTGAATTCTTTGGCGTCTGACATCGTCTCTGGTTGCCCTTTGAAGCCGATTTCAGCGCTTTCTTTGTATCACGGGCAGATATCTCAGCTTTTCAATCTGACACTCGCTTGTTCCGCCTAGTTTCACTCCTGAAGTCTTGATCCTCCTATTTATTCGCTCTATATAACGATCCCCTCCTTCGTTACACCTTTCTCGTTGTTTCTCCCACCTGTGACAGCGCAATCTTTTCTCTCCAGATTGTTGTGCCGCCCTTCGGCGTCTTTCCGACTCACTCTCATTCCTTCTGCTGTCGACTCCGCGTCGGTTGCTCTCTTCGACTTCGCGTCGGAGCCCCGGCTAGACTTCGAGTCAGCTGCCTTCATCGAGTGTCCCAAATTGGTGCGCTCGCTTTGAAGTAATTGTCGTTCATTTGCCTTACCACCTGTGTAGTGCCCCTCTCCGTTTGATTTTGTTCGCCAATTGGTGTGTTATTGTCAATTCAATTCTTTTCTTATCTGACGCAGTAAATAAGCTCTTTGCTGTCGTCTCTTCCGAAAATACCGATTCCCGCCTCCCTCACCCTTGCTTGACGTTGTACATCGGCCGGCCTGTGATTCCATACCTCTCGAATCGGTGCGAATTTTTTCACTCAAACCTCTTCGTATTTGACAAACTACATTTGCAGTTCTGTTCCATTGTGTCTCCTGCAGTAGCCTTGCTCAGCGTTGTACGTTGGCAGGCTTTTTCTGCGGACATTGGTGGTCTTGTTTGACGTTTTACGTTGACAACACCATCCGTTGTTGCGGAACATCGCTGCTCCACCCTCAATTTGCCGTTGTTCGACGTTGTACGTCGACACGGAGGCGGCTTTCTCGCTCTCGACTCGACACCTCGAGTCTCTGACTCATTCGATTGCATGCTGGTGAGTTCGTTCATTGGCGGGTCGGGTACTTGCTTAATTAATCTACGATCCAGGGCGCGTTCAAGGACGCGCTGAGCCGACTCATTCCGCGTCGGCGTCGGCGCAGTATTTCGTCGACGGGAAGTTCCGAGGCCGAAGTACCTCCTCAGTATGCGGATTTGCCTATATGTGAGTCGTCTTCTGGACTAGATTTCGATGTTATTAAATCATTCATGCACAGTCGATGCCTCTGAATTGCGCGCAACAGCTGTTCGGTCAGAAGTTAACGGGACAATGGCATACCGGGATACGGAGAGGATCTTGGGGCGTTCGGAACACGGTGTGTTTGCCCATATTTTCACTCCACAAGTCTCCTCAATACCCAGCAGGAAACACATCAAAAAACAACGCCGCTCTTTTATGTTCAATCCATTCGCCAAAAAAATCGATACTCCCCAGAACGGCAATCGTACTCGTACCCAAGTCCAACTCAACTCCACCTCTCAACCTTCCGACGGTGTTACATCACCGCGGAAGCGTATGCGCCGGCGTCGATCGTCGGTCAGTTCGTCTGGATCGCTCGAGCACCCAGTCCCAGCTTCAAGGCCATTAAACCCTAAACCAAAATCATCGAAACCATCCTCCCATCACCCTCGAACGAAATCATCTAAACCCCCGCGAGCCAATGAATCTTACCAACAACCAAGCACGGATGAATCCTCGGATTCGGAGGACGTTGACGAACCTCTGCGTCCAAATCCTCCCTCTACCGATCCGCGCAAGTGGAATCCATGGCCTGATGGCAAATGGGAAGCGTCTTATGCCCGCGAGTTTTACGAGGAGTGTCAATTTGCGGTGCATTGGGCGTGCGAGGTTCGAGGAGGTAAAAAGAATGCTTCTGGAAGTACGCGGGCTACGAACAGAATGGATGGTGCACATACCGTTCGTCTTTGTTTAGGAGTTATGAAGTGCAAAAATCGTATCTGCGCTGTTGTTACTCGCCCACAGACTAAGAAAAATGGACGTGTGAAACAGATCGAGGGCGGTTGCTCGTGCGGCGCAGAACTGCAGTATCACCCCTGCAGTGTGCGCATGGAATATTGGGTTTATCGAGACGGCGCGCACTTCAGTCATTCCGGTTATCACCACCACGAGCCGGTTCCCGTGCGGCATTTGACGCTACGCGAACAGGGTCAGCTGAGAGGTGTTGTAAACGAACATCCCCACATGAAGCCTGCTCAGCTCATCGCTGGCCGGCCTGCGATTGATGGTCCGGGTCCGTCCATCGCAGATATTAGCACGATCTTGCTTAATCCCAGCCGCGTTCAATATGAACGGCGCAAAATTCTCAATCCTGAAAATAAAGTCCGTTGTTATTATTGTTGTTTGCTGAGTTACTTACACTTTACTAGATTCGAGATGAACGATTTCTGCCGAGATTGGAGCGGTTTAAGGACCAACATCCCGACTTGACTGTCGGCCTTCATTGGGAGGATAATATTCATGTCGTAGTGCTGCAAACTCCGTGGCAGCGGCGTATAGGGCTGAAAGATCGGGTTAAGAGCGAGGCTGTCAACGGCATAGTTTCCGACGCATGTCACGATTATTTCAGGGGAAAGAATGGACTACTCTTTCTCAGTTCGACGTTCGAGCCCACTCACCTGAAATCCTGGGTTCCCATTCTCATGACGTATTCGAACGGAGCCACCGCAACGCATTACCGCATCCATTTTCTGTACCTCTTTCGAGGGTTGGCCGAACGGTGTCGAGAAACACAGCAAAGGATCACTGATGACTTGTTTGCAAATGTGCGTTAATTAAACATTCTAACTGCTATCAATCTAATGTATCCTGCCGTAGGTTGTGGATTTCAGCGATGCGCAGCGCAACGGGTTTATCCAAGCCTTCATAGACTTCTGGGTTGAGATTTCCCCAGAAGGTCGAGATGAGCGCACTTTGAAGACCGCAGCGGCGGCATTGCTCAAAGGATGCAGACAGCACTTTGATAATCAGATCACTCGTGTCGCTCGGATTACCCGCATCGTTGCTCCGGAGCGTCAGGCGGAATTTCGCAAATTGGCCAAAGATATGCTTAAGCAGAAAACGGAGACGGATCTGAAAGATTGTGCAGCGCGGCTAATTCGTGAATTTCCTGGGACAAAGCCGTGGGTCGAATGGTGGATGCGGCCGTCGCACGCGAGCATGCTGTTTGCGATGGCAAGTGACATGCTTCAAAAATTGTGGAATTCGCTCCCAGCCACCACAAATGCTGCGGAATCCATGCATCACAAAAGCTACCAAATGATCGGACGAGAAAATGCTCTTTTCTACGGACTCAAAGGGTTGATTCGCATCGCCGAGACTTTCGAGAGGACTTATGACGCCGGCCGAGGTACATTTAAAACATTACTTGTTCTGACGTCACTAACTCTCGATGATACAGTTGGAGAGACCATCTATTATGGCCGTGACCCTCAATTTTGGAAGCGGACGGCATTTAAATACAATTGGACTAAACACAGCCGGCATGAAGCTCGTCCCAAGCCGTCATACGACGGCCGTGCACCCGATACCATAGCGCGTCTGACAAAGAAATCGAAATCGGCGAAGAAACCGCGCCAATCCAAACCCTCTCCTCCCCCCCAAACTCCACCGACTGTGCCTGTTGCTGAATTCCAGCGATCATTCCAGTGGTCTGACAACTCTTGCTGGTTGGACTCGTCTCTCACAGTGCTGTATGCCGCCGCCAACCATGGGTTTCCTCCGATACAGGCAGTATTTGCCGCGTTGCCCTCCAATCATCTTCTGGCGGGTATGATGCAGATAGTAGTGAAACAAGTTGAACAATCGGTGCTGCCTGGATTTGACAAAGGCGGCTGCAAGGTTCTCACCAATTTGCGTGAGAAGTATCGTAAACGATTGTTCAAAGGAGGATTTACGCCAGTACCGGGAGCTGAAGATTCAGTCTTTGTGAGTAGTTTATCATCTTATCCTGTCTACAAGCTGACATGCAAATTTGTAGGGCTGGCTTGATCAGATTCTGGCATGGGAGATAGCACGTAATCCGAATGAACCCACCAAGCGTTGCATCTCCGTTTTCAGAGGATCATCAGTGCAGGTGAAAAAATGCACAGGATGCGCAGCGAGCCCCGGGGAGCACTGGGAAGTTGCTCATCCCTTGTGGCAGAGCGCGTTTCATTTATCGTCCGATTTACACTCCGTATTCAAAGGAGACATTAAGAAATGGTTCCAATTCATTCTTGATCCTTTGGAATGGCCCAACTGCTGGCTGCTGGCGGCAGTGGGAGGGGAATTCTTTGTGCAACGGACGAGCTCGAGCGAAGGAATATATTCTCAGCATCCCGGTGATCTTACGGATTCAGGTTGGCGATTCGCTTGATGCCGGTGATTCATGGAAAATCCCTGCCAATCTCCTACCACTTGGGTCGCAGTTCAGCGGCCCGCCGCGCCGTGTCAAGTACAAGATAGTTGCCCACGTCTACACCGATTACGCTACAAAGCGATCTGGCACGCACTTCATCATACGCTATCTGACACCTGATGGGAGGATTTTCGATTACGATGGCCTAAAACACGACGGTCATGCGATACGAATCCCGAATGCCAAGGTTGCTGGATGGCTTTCAGGTTCCTCGACGAAATTGCGTGATGTCCGTCGAGGGTACCGACTTCAGGCCGTGATTTACCGCCTTGAAGGAGGGGAGAATGCTCAAGAGATATTCCGAGCAGAGCGGCAGAAGAGTGCGCCTTGGGGTTTGAAGTTCGACGGTGATCGCGCCGCACTCGAGGCGCCACATCTCACACAGCTGACATCTGCCGAACGTCTGGCCTGGGCAAGCAAAAGTCGGCAAGCAAAAGCTGTGGAGTACTTGAGGAATCGGCCCGAATCGGAACCCGCCGATGAAAGAGTGACAGATTTGCAGCGTTATCGCACCCATTTTTACACCGTTTCCGACTCAGACGATGAGAAGGAGTTAGACTCCATTGATAACGCCATCCTTGACGCGGTAAAGGCAACCTCTGCGGCGGATGCACAGCCCGCTTCGGTGTATAGCGACAGTGAATCCGTGGATGCACTGTTGAATCCAATCAAGTGCGCTGGGTGTGGTGATTTTTCCGATGGCGATAGCACCCGGAATCAAATCCAGTGTTCAAAGTGCGAGTTCTTTTCGCATGCGCGATGTATCTCGGACCATATAGGGGAAGATGGTGAACCAGTCGCTATTTATACTTGCCAGACATGTCGGCCAAGATCAACAACTGAACCGTACGCAAGATTTTCTGCTCTGTGCGTTGTATTTCTAACAAATTGATTTTAGGTTTGGATTCAGGGAGATTGTCATGCTCCCAGATCCTCGAGTTGAGGAAAACTGGGAATCCGAAAATGTGCTATGGTATCCTGCGCGTTTCAAGAAACATCGCCCCGACGCGCAAAACCCAAGTCACGAATTTGAGTTCCGGTTTTTGCATTGCATCAAGTGGGTGCTGCACGAAGGCGAACTTGCACCACCTTATCCAGTCGTCAAGCGGGATCGGGGATTTGTGGATGCGGTTTTGAGAGTCAAGCTCGCATCAAAACAGGTGCGAATATGGTTGTCTTCGATTGTGATCCTTTTATTCAACCCTTTACAGCTAGGGAAAATTCGTATCCCAGCCTTCTACGCTAGAAACCCCCCTCATGATCATGTTCTCGTCGAGATTTTTGATGCGGCTCTTCCTGCGTTAGTCAAATTGTTGACTGCTTTTCCCCGCGATCATCCTGTCATTGACTCGTATAACGAGTTCTTTGTGGATCGGCCAGAAGATCATCGGGATAGTCAGGACCGGATTGCCCAGTGGCTCCCTGCAGGCCCCAGCGTGCCTTCGGCTGAGCTCATAGCCTTGCTGGTACAGCCGACAGAGAAATTGTGGGAAGCTCGCCCAGCTTCTGTCTCCAACGATGAGTGGAATCGTCGAATTCTAGGTGTTGGCACGACGTTGTTGCAGCTCTTAGCCATTCAACACGAGTTAGAAGAGCCGCTCAACTTGAACGGCGACATGTTTCTTGATCTCGTCGAGGAAGACGTCACAACAGCCCACGATGAGGTTGCGGAGGCCCACCACGCAATGGTTCTGGCGCTGAATTTGAAGGTTTTGCGCCACAGGAAATATTGGGACCAAGCTGAGTTCTCCCAGCATCTCGAACATTTCAAAGAACATCACACGGCGTTCGATCGTACATATTGGCCAGCCACCTATCATCGTATCCACCCTCGAAGAACAAGGCACCCAGCGATTACTGTCCAGATCCCTTCACGAGTCCGTCAGCGGGAGTCAGATGAAGATTCGGACTATGTTGAGGAGAAACCCGCAAGAAAGCGGCAGGCTACGACTCGGACGCTGCGGCCGCGAGGAAAAGACTCACAAAATCAGAAGAAACCTCTTCCTGGGAAGGTTGTGCAGTCGGGTCGTGGCTGGGATATTGTGGAGGTAGATGAGGAATGAGTACAGTTTAAGCTAGTATCAAGTTTGTATTACTACGAAATGGAACATGATTTATTTATTTACTGTTATTCCAATAAGACTCACAGGTGGTTGGCGACGATCGCAGGCCCGGGTAGAGAGCTTGTTAGGTACTAGCAAGGTACTAGAGCAGAATTTATCAATGACACAGGACTTATAATTTTTGAGCTAGAGTTGGGGATAATAGTCGTCAGCGGCAGCGTGCGGTAGTCATGTTTTGGTATGCGGTGTGCTTAAGAAACAATGCGGCAGTCCCGGTCTTGGGTGCGGCAGTCACAGGGTGTGACGCGGCGCTGACGCGGCGCGTTTGCGGCGGACGCGGCGATTTCACCTAGCCCGTCAGGAAGGTGAGGGGCCCTCCAGCTTGGGGGGGCGTGGGGAAGAGGACGAGATGGAATCCATGGTCCGTGCACGACGACGTCGACCAGGTTGTTAGGCAGCATCAGTGGCGCATATAAGATCAGCCTTGAACTCGGCAACGGAGCCAGATAGTTCAAGACAAAGCTACTTACTGCAGTGATAGATATGTCCGACAGCAACATCCGAACGGGACCGATCTTGGCGTTCCAGCCAAGAGGTGATTGATCTCCTTATCGTGGACCCGTTACCACCAAGTTCCCACAGTACCATTCTCGGTTAGCCACGACCCGCGGACTCGCTCCTATTCCATTTTCCCCCTCTTCAACGACATCTTCTGGCGTTGCCTCGTCAATCTCGGCGGCTTGCTGCTCACTGCTCTCAACGACGAGCTCACCGGCGATCGCGGGTTCTCCGCTGGGGCGTTATCGTTTTCCGTCACTGCGGCCTCACTGGAGCAGATTGCGATCCTCATACCTGCTCCCCTCATCTTCCTTTTCCGCCGATGTGATCGTTCAGTTCGTCATTTCCAAGTCCGTGCACACGCGGACGCGCAGGCAGCTGCCTTCAAGCGAGTCTTTTGACAAACTACCGGGGGTACTTGATCAAGCTTGATACCAGCGTCAAGCTTGATCAAGCAAATTTGAATTTTCCGACGGTAACCAATCACAGTTTTTTTTTCTTTCTTTCTTTCTTTCTTTCTTTCTTTCTTTCTTTCTTTCTTTCTTTCTTTCTTTCCCTTTTGTCTAGGATTTTGTGAGTCCCAAGGGCGTGTACGCCGTCGGAGCGCGAAGCCTTGAGGTTGATGTGAAAGTTGCTGTCGACGCCGGTGATGCGACCGCGGACGATGGCGCGAAAGTTGAGGCTCGCGAGGAGGGCATTGGGGTATACTTTTTGTGAGAAGAAATTTCAAAACGGGATAGACAGCGCGAAAAATTGTGCCGAATACACACATCGACCAATGCAAAAGTAAAAGAAGGCGTAAATGAGTGTTCTTGGTGACAAGATAAGCTGTTGGATGAATCGATGTTAGAAAAATCCTTCTGCTGCGGTACAAGAGGAGCTAACGTACTGAGATAAGTGAAGCTGTTGCGCACACGCTGAAAGGAACATGCATCAAAGCATCAACCTCAAACTCTATGCGACCAGGTGGGGACATTCAGACCTGGTTAGCCTTGGATAATTTGAGCCAAATAAATCAGCGTGAAAGTTTGAACAAGGTGAACCGTCTCACAATCCTGTATTGATTGTGAACAGGATCTATAATCGAATCAGCACCGAGTCCCAAAGGCCGGAATGCTGATTTCTTACCAGTTTATGAACCATGCTCTCCGTTCTGGTATCATGAGCTACATTTGCAGCATATCGAAGCGAGGGTCGAGAAACGCACTGGACAAACATAGGTCCACAACATTACGGCGATGAAGATGTCTGCGGCGGTCGATAGTGCGTTGATGGTTATCGTGAGTGCCTAAGCCGATAGGAATATGGTTTCAACTTGCAATGCTTGAACGGAAGAAGAAATCCAAACCGAAATCTTGAGGAGTTCTTGATATGTGTGGCATTGGAGGCTATACGAAGCATCGGTATATATAGTACATCAACAAACGAGACACAAACGCAAGAACGACCCAAACTTTGGGAGAAAGCATAAGAAGTCTATATTTTGCCCGTGAACAGTGATGGACGTACCAGTGCCACATGCGCCTGTGGCGAGGACCAATAGCAATACGAACCCCGTCGCAAAGGCGTTATGGTGGCTCACTTAAAGTGAATGATAAACAAAGGCAGGAGAGATGCGAATACTAAATCCCCACTTTTCCATATCCGATACGCGTGGAACCTGTCAATTGTTGATATTACACGAGAATGGAGGGATGTTGTCAAACGTACAATTGGATGATTCCAGCCGTAATTCCCTGTGGGGAGGCTGAATTAAATGACAGCGGAAGATCTTGTCATTTTTCACCGTTGGTAATGCCTCGAGGGAGACGCTCCTGAGGAAAGTCAGCGCTTCATCTAGAAGCTTCAATATCATACAGCCCACCAGATCATGACTTGAAGAGCGCCGCTATGGCTGCGGATAAAATAAAGAAATAAATGAGATCCAATTCAAGAGAAGGCGCCAGTCAACCTACTAGTAATTGGCGATAAGATAATGATACACTTTGCTGTGGCGTTAGATTTTGGTTTGAAAGACATTCAAGAATAGCGCAACTGGTATGTATGGTGCGCTCGGCCTAAACACCACCAAACAAGAACGAAATTTATTTCACCTGATCAAAACCTTCCCACGACTGATCCTCTGGCCAAAACACTCCGATTAGATAGTAGTACAATCCCTCAAGAGGGATTCTTCATCCGCTCAAAACTCACAATAAATACTTTTTCCGCGGGGCCGATTTGAGACATCAGTGATGCAATCAATCAATCAGTCATGTGAGCTTACGGAACATGCCTAATTTAGGTCACCACTGATCTACTCCCTCATTTTATATGCTCTCAGAGACCTCTGTGACCTCGCTGCTACACCAATTGAGGTTTCCTGGTATGTTTTAACTCTACCTGGCCCCAATTGTGCAGCAAAAAATACAATTTAAATTTAAATTTTTTCCTTCGGTCGATTTGAGACATCAATGATCCCATCAATGATGGGACCTATTTCATTTCACTCATATTTCATGTCCTGCATTTTGTTTGAGCGCAGAGACCACGCCAATGACTCGAAACGCCTTGTTGCATTGTTTTCTGCGGCCACTGTAATAGAAGCATTGTAGCACACTGATACCATACAGTACGGCGCTGCAGACGACACCGAGGAGCATACTTAGCACCCATCCTGCCTTGCTTGAGTCCGGCAACGAGGAAAAAATTATGACCAAAACGAACGTATTGTCTAAGGGCGCGCCGAAGTCCAAGGTGGCGGCGGACATGGTGGAAGAAAGATTGAAGAATGGTGGGGCCTGCTTGTTTAGGTATATACATATATATACAGCCGTTTTCTCGTAACCGGTTTTGATCGCGCGGAGTACACAGGGCTCGAACCCTGACTGTCATCAGGACTCCCAATGGGGCTAACTTAATGCAGTCATTTGGGCTATTCTCGGAAATTCGCTCCACGCATTGACCGTTTGGAATATTAATAAGTAATAAATAATTGGGGGAGCTTGCTCCCTTATCAGAGCGGTACCCAAATGTGATGTGGCTGTGTTGAGTGCTTGTGATGGCTGCTGTCAATCGCACGGCGACGACTGGCACCGTGATAAGATGATCTCCCGAATGATACGGAGCTTTCCCGGGTGATCCAGAGCTGTCCCGGAGTGATAGCTGCTGATCCACCGCATTCCATAGCACAGTTTCAAGTGATGTCGCGTTCCTTTTGACTGATGTGGCTATCGTGCGTTCAATAGATCCTCCCGACCAGCTCCCGACTGCACAGAACTCCAGAAAGCGCCAGATCTCTTCGGCTTCACCTTTGCTTTGTATTTGGAAGTGAACAGTTCGACATTTAACCCTGGGTTGATTCTGATTGAATGCTGGCTTGCTGCACTATTTTTTTGGTATCACAGAATCATCCTGCCCGAATTGAATATTGAATTTAAAACTTGAAAATGCGACCCGTTCGGGCCGCAGCTTGCTATTTTTCTCGACGACAGATCCAGCGCGTCCTTAGCAAATTTCATTGTACATGATCTAGCGCGTGGCATGATCAAAGGCCGCCCGGTACCGTTCGCGAATCTGAAGGCGTCGCCACTTTTTTATCGAAAATCTTACAGGTATCATAAGTTACACACCTTTTCTAACCATTTGAAGAGCAGGCAGGGATGACCGCGCTGTGGGACCGGCTTGCTGGTCCTACGGAGCGCTTGAAGCTCAAGTCCCACACGCGGCACGTACGAGAGGTTCATTGAGTCCGAGGATCCCAGCCCAGAATGCTATGTCAATAACATCGTATCCCATTCAGAAAACCAGCAAGAAGGCAACGTCGAGGTGGACGATGGCAACTCAAGTGTTGATGCAGCTGGAGGAGAGGAGGAGTTGGTATTGGTAGTGGACCCGTCTGGGAACTATAAACCAGCTTCGAGTCCAATTGCCGATTATCAAAGTAGAGGGGAGGCCTTGAAAGACATTTCGATCTGGGATTTCGTGGCTAGAATTGACAAGGTGCGAACATCGAAGATCAGGGACTAGGATGTTGCTCAGGAAGAAGACTGGGATGAAGATGGAGAGGATGATCGCGACGGATCGGATGATTTAGGAAGGGTGGGTCAAATTGTTGTCGATGAATTTCCCTGCGATGCGGCCGATATCATGAACTTCGATGGGAAATTGCGCCCACGCGTTAGCCTGAACGAAGACCACGTCAAGGCGGCGACTCATTGTCTTCGCATCTGCTCACCCAGACTTCGAAAGGTGCCGGTACCCATTGGACCAGCCTTCCCCTATCGAATCAAAAGAGAAACACGCATGGCGACATGCATCTGATATTCGCGAGGACGGACAGACTTGGTCTGCAGCGTATTCCAATTTTTTAGATAGTTGTCAGCGACCAGCTTCTGGGCCACCTTAGCATATTTCAACTGGTGCCGACCCACTGATGGTTCCCGATGCAAGGTCAAGTGTTCTGCTTCATGGCCCTATGTCCTAGACACATTATCAAGATTTTTGTACTGGCCTGGAGGAAGTCGGTATCGCGTGTTGAATATTTTGTTCTGGTGTGTACAAAATCGGCCAAAATTCTGCATTGTTGGTGCAATTCTGTTGATCTGAGCATACGGTATCGTTCAGTGTAATGAGAGGAACGATTCTGAATATCCAGATTGGACATCGATCCGGTCAGTCGGCGGGATACGTTTAATGTTTGGCGAATAAGATGGACAAAAACGGGAATAAAATTGGAAAAGCACTCAGTTTGACATTCAGATGAGAGGCCTGGGTAGGCTTGCATAATACATATAACAATGTTGTAGGATCAAAATGAGCTCATAAGCAAGGTCATACACCGAGAATCGGCTGAGTTATTGCGCCAAACAGTGGTTCTAAAAACAAGTTTTCGGCTCCCCACGCCGACGGCATAAGCTATGCTATGTAGCTAAGAAGCCGGCGCAGTGTGACTGCGCAAAGTAGGTATGGTATCGTATGATAGTCTAAGTATCAATTGCAGCTGTGTCTGCATTTTGTTCACAAGAATCCAATCTGCGGTAAAATCGGCGTCGAAAGCGTGCGGTAAACTCGAATGGACAAGAGGGTAAAAGGCCGGGATGGGAGAGAGGTGAGGGCATGTATCCTAGAGTGAGCGCATGAAAGGAAAATAAAATAAGTTATTGGCCAGTGTGTCTCTTGCGTCGCAATGTGGTTGTGGGAGCCGGGTCGTTTTCCGGGCCGCGAAGCGTGATGTTGGCATGGCGCGAAGGCCGTTAGTCTTCATCGTCACTATCCACGCTCCCCTCGGGCTCCTCTGCCCTTCCTTCTCCTTCTGAGCCCTCCTCCTCTTCCTCTATCGCCCTGTCAAATTCTTCTTCGGCCGTCAAGGGTTCCGTCGTATTTCGTGGTTGGCCCGTCTTGGTGAACGCACCCGACTTCTCCAAGAACTTCGCCAATGCCTGCAAGCCATCTTCGGTTCCCAGCAAATCCGGCAGAGAGAGTTCCTCGGATGCTTCTCGGAGCACTCCGCGATATTCCTCGTAGTCCTCGCACTCTCTTAGTACGTGTTCTCTCGTCTGCAGTCGCTCGCCGCATTGATAAGCGATTGGTTCTGTAGGCACAAATTTAGCGTGGTATTCCCCAATAAATGCATGCCCTGTTCTTCATTGGACAAGGCGCCCATATACTTCTCGTTTTGTGTTAGTGAAGTGGTTTTTGGGTTTCAGCGCTGGTGGGATGCGGTCGGCGGGGGCGAATCTACCCGTTGGGTACGTTTTCTGCCAGTTCTCTGTCCATTTCTTCAATGTCTTTTCCTTTGCTGCGCGTTTTGCGTGCGTTAGCGACGTTGTCGTGTCTGCGCACCAAGTCTCCGCTGCCGCTTTCGCGAGCGTGATATTATCATAGGCGCGCATAAATGCTGAGCGCGAGTTCGCGCATCGTCTTTTGTGAGCGCCTAATGAGCATCGCGTTTTGGGTTCTCTGTGTCATTCAAAACCATAATGAGCAAGGTATCTATATAATATTTTAGTATTTCAAATAAGAACGGCTGTCCGGTTCCTATTCGCCTCGATATCCTTCTCGGTTTCCCTTACCTTCTCACCTGGGTCCAAGGCTGGGTGCAGAACTTCTGTTCCATTTCAATAGATAATCAGGCGGTCAAAAATATCCAGTCCTCAAGAGCAGCACTTCTTAGCCAGAGAGATGGCTGGTTGGGTGTGGGGGCCGCGGAGAATAATAAACCTGGGTGTTAAATTGATGTGCGGAGTTTCTTGTTGCACGGCAGGAGAAGTTTGCACCAAGAGCACGTTCAAAGCAGCTAGTAAGCTGCAGTTGTTGCTGATTTGATTGCCCTTTACTCACTCCAAAGCAAATTTAAAGCTTCATTTTCTCTATTCATATACAGTGGTGGCAAATAGAAATTGCCGTGGCTTTTTGGCCAAAATCTTGCTGTATACTTCACCGAATGACCTGAAATGAGATGTAGAGATAAATATATGATACTACTGTACCACTTAGAACACTCAGCTATATATTATGCTCTGACAATGCATCAATAACAGGACAGTTTCTGATTATTGCCATATCTGGAAAAGCTCAATGTATCCTCAGCAAAAAAGTGTCATAATAGGATGAAAGGACTCGAGAAACAATGCTAGTTCTCACTTTGATTGACTGAAATTTGAGCTCACAACGGCTGCTAGAAGTTGGTCCTTCTAGCTATTTTCTCTGCATTTTCGGCTATTTTGTGTGAAAATAGCCAACTTTGAGCGGCTGCTGTGAGCTCAAATGAGGGTCAATTCCATTGAAATAAAGTAGAAGCTAGGACTGTTTTTCAAGTACTTTCATCCTATTATGACACCTTTTCGCTGAGCGTTCATTGTGTTTTTCCGGATATGGCAAAAATCGGAAATCATCCTATGATTGATGCATTCTCAGGGCATGATATATTGCTGAGTGGTCTAAGAGGTACAGAAGTATCACATACCCATCTCTACATTTTATTTGAGGTCATTCGGTGAAGTATACAGCAAGATTTTGGCCAAAAAGCCACGGCAATTTCTATTTGCCACCACTGTATATATCTCGCGCTGTCTGCGGTGCATAGGACTCATCCTATTATGACACCTTTTCGCTGAGCGTTCATTGTGTTTTTCCGGATATGGCAAAAATCGGAAATCATCCTATGATTGATGCATTCTCAGGGCATGATATATTGCTGAGTGGTCTAAGAGGTACAGAAGTATCACATACCCATCTCTACATTTTATTTGAGGTCATTCGGTGAAGTATACAGCAAGATTTTGGCCAAAAAGCCACGGCAATTTCTATTTGCCACCACTGTAAGGTACACCCCATCCACCCTCGACGAACATCACATGACATTGCCTTTTTCGGCGGACTTCAGTAAAACTCCTCCGTTCCATACCTAGTGTTTTGCTGGCCCTGGCTCAAAGCCAGAAGCCAGCCAAGCCAAGCCATGGCTTGAGCAAGCCAGGCCAAGCCATTTCTCTGGCTTCGTCTGGCTCTGGCTCCTGGCTTGAAATATTCCGGGCCAAGCCAAGCCAGGTGAGCCACATTTCCTTTGGCAGGCGAAATCGGCTCAAATTGAATGAAGGGAGGACAGTTTGAGCGGCAGATTACCTGCACAGAATCATTCCCCAACACTCTTCTGCAAAATTTCCGACGAACACTACAAATTTCGACAACGAAGTCAGCACCACTTCCAAATTAGGAAGAGTATTGTATCTCTGGACTATAATAATGTCAGTTGACCTACATGGCACATCAAAATAAATCAAAGTAAAATTTCGTCATAAGCCATGGCCCAAGCCAGCGGCTTTGGCTTGGCCCTGGCTTTCGCTGGCCCACGGCTCTGGCTTCAAAATTCCTAAGCCAAAGCCGGCAAAAGCCAGGCCAAAGCCATGGCTTTCGGGCCAAGCCAAGCCAGGAAAACACTATCCATACCTTGTAGTGCGAATTTAGCAAAACCCTTCGACCAAATTTATTGTACACATGTTATTTAATACTCAGCGAAATTTCAAGGCTATAGCGAGCCTTTCTGAGGTCGAGTTCCACAAACAAGATTCCGTTACCCTGTGTCACAATCAGAGTCACTCTCAAGTCACCTTTGGCATCAGTGTCATTGAATCGGGAACTCGTCTTTCAATACCTCGTAAATCATCTAGACACAAGTGAAAGAAATGAAGATAGAAACAAAATGGAGGATTTGGTCGAAGGGTTTGGCTAAATTCGCACTACAAGGTATGGAACGGAGGAGTTTTACTGAAGTCCGCCGAAAAAGGCAATGTCATGTGATGTTCGTCGAGGGTGGATGGGGTGTACCTTAATACTCTAGACACAGGCCCCGGAGGATAATTAAATTTAGTTGGCAGCTTGAATTCATTGAAAGAATCTGCTTGAGCTTCCTCTTGAGTTGTCCTGCCCATTGTACGATGGCGAAAGTCAAACTCTGTTCTGCACGCAGCGCAGTTGCAGCGCAGTCTCTTCAAGTTCACTGTCGCAAGATTATTTTGTGTCGAAAAATAGATACATGGGGAATTTCAGGATGTGGATATCTTCACCCTTCATTTTTGTGCATTCTTAGCAATGTAATAACTTGAGCGGAGGGAGCGAGCATTGAAGGTTGGAGTGAATAGTCGGTTGACCCCGCGGCAAATGCCGAGTTTGACAGCAGGGATCAGTCGGATTCCAAGTGCGGGATCAAACAGGATCAATTGGCTATGTCTTCAAAGACATCTCAATAGGGTGTTTCAGATATCTCGATTTTGGTCCAACTTTCATTCCAGGTCTGACTTTGAAAGTTGGAAGTCCAAATTTGATGCCGATTTCGAAGTTGGATGTCAGGTCGTGCACAAAACCAAGACCTGACATCCAGCTTTCGTCCCAACTTTCACTTTCCAACTTTGCTCTCAACTTCGGCTATTCGGATGTTGCCGTGCCCATGCATGCGGTCCGAGTTTATTCGACTGTGTTCTTGCTGTGTTCTTATTATAAGCAGAAAACATATTTTTTACTCTCGTAGACTATTCTAGACTATTCTTCATTCATAGTCGAGATGTAATTGGCTCCAAAATCTGTGAGCATTGACGGACTTCTCTACCGTAACCCCGTCGGAGATCATGAAATATGAAATTCACAAATGATTCTGAAATTCATGACAATTACAGTTGCGGCGAAATCAATTTACCTACCCAATATAGAAATTCCGATCGATTTCCGTCTTTTTTTCTGTTTTTGCATGGATTTTGCCGAGCTGGTCGGCGGGCGTGTCCAGGAAAATTCTATTAGAAACATGACAAATTCGGCTGGGTAGACCCATTCTACCCAAGGAATACGACCCATTCGCGGTATACGAGTCATCAAGTATGATGTTTGGACGTGTTCTCGGCCACCAGCGTATTTATTTTCGTTGAAAATGGGCCAAAGAAAAGAGAGAGAAATTCATCAAATTACGCTAATTTCTCGATCATAATGCATAAATGCACTCTGAACCTCATGCAGGTGTTATGAGGAATAAGGCTGGATATAATTATGATTATATTTGAATATAATTGATTATAATCCTAAAATTATGATTAAATATGGGGGCCCCCCATAATCTCAGTCTGAGGAATATGAGGGATTACAGTACAATTATATTACAGTACGGGGTCCGTATTTACAGCAGTTTGCAGATGTAATGACACCACGTCGCATCACATGAGAAGAAAGCACAAAAAACACGTCTTCTTCTCTCCTTCGTATCTCTCTCGTTTCGACGACAAATAGCATGATTTTGGTATCGGAGGACTCGCCGTAATCCGGGCTTCAAAACAACTATCTTTTATCGCCGAAATCCTGACTTCATTTTGGCCGACATCCACCTTGCTCGTCATCGTCATCGCCGTCTTGGACGCAATTCTGGAGAGAATGCCTCGTGTGTAGGCGCGTTAGGTAGGCAGTTCTAGTCGCTTTCAATCTATATGCATTTGTAGCGCGGATTCAGGTTAGATAACTTATTGTTCTCGTGTCTCTTCTCTACTTCCAGCGTGATCACAGTTTTGTTCTCTGGTTTTGTAACTTTTGTTCCTTCTCAGGTGCGCGTAACAATTCTCTGCCGTGCGGTGTATAGCACCAGTGGGGTGCGTCCTCAAAAGGAAAGGACGCTAATTTTTCGCCAAATTTCGCTGTGGCGTATTCTATTTTTTTCTCGTTTGCCACTGGAGCCTGCGTGGTTTACTTACTATTAGCCACTTTGTACCACACATACAATACTAAGCATGCCAGATGACTATTTTCTGGAGATCTTAAGACTCATTCTGTGTGCATATAGGTGGTCTGGACAGACCGAAGGGATTGGCTAAAGCGATCACCCATCAGTCACGTGTCTCCTCATTCTTTTCGTCTCGCCCGCCTCCGCATCGCGCCTTTGGCTCGGTGACTCCGTTTGAGACCTTCTCTTCTCCAGCCCCTCCCCCTCCATGACCTCGAGTCTCCTTCCCCGCTTCTAGTCTTGTCCCCCCGTCGCCGTCATACCCCTCTTTTTTCGTGCCCACCCACCCATCCCTAGTTAGTTTTGCTATTTCCTGCGCACTCACGTAGCTACGGATTTGTTCTGTATTCTTTAGTTGCGTAGGGGCTGCCTCGGCTCCTTCGTCTTCGGGCGGAGTGCAGCGAGCTCCATTTCGGAGTTCACGCCCAATATATCAATGGCTTGCTTACACATCTCTCCCTCTCGAGAACTCAGGCCAATCCACGCTGCTATGCACATGGAGTAAGATCAAATGGTCCCAAACAAATTATTCTGATAAGTTGTTATATACACCCGGCAGCCACAATTTAAACTTGCACATATGCCAAGAGCGACCAAAAATGCCTTCCAAGTGCGCCTACACATGGGCGATTCCGTCCAGAATCGCGCCGAGCGCGACAATGTTGGAGAAGCTGGATGTCAAGTGGATGTCGGCCAAAAAGAAAGTCGGAATTTTGCCAATAAAATACCAGCGTCTCGAGGTCCGGACTAAGGCGACCTCATACGTACAAGAATAGTCGAGATTGGGCAAGAAACGAGCAAGAACGAGGCGATACAAGAAGACGTGTTTTTTGTGCTTTCTTCTCATGTGATGCGACGTGGTGTCATTACATCTGCAAACTGCTGTAATCGTAATCTTGAGGGAGGGTAGGAGTAGTGAAATGCCTTTCTGTCGGCCACAATACATGGATTATGGGACCCATAGTACATGACCCATAGTATGTGAATAATCTAGGCTTATCTGTACCTAGTAGCCAAACTTGAACCATAATTTGGCTTTGTTTATAGCGTGATCTCAACTTGAACTGGACATGATGCCGGCTCAGAGCTAGTTGTCGGATTGCATGGTGGAAGGGAACACATAGGGTAGTCTGACTTACCTACAGGAGCAACAAATTTAAAATTCTCGCATATTCTTACATGTTGCACAATTTCCAAATATGGACGGAAGAGTGTTTGCTGCCGGATTCTGCGAAGAGGGAGGGCTTCAAAGGAACAACAAACAGTATGGGCAATGTATATTACCTTGACATTACCATAGGGAACTAGTTGGCGACTGTATTTCCGATGTTTCTTGCACCTGCAAACCGGTCAACAAATATTTCAAAATAATCAATTAAATACGATTAAATACAGTTACTCTGAGATTAAAATACATTATAATACGCTCACGATTAAATATGCGACCAAACCGCCAGATTATATTAAGATTATGATACATTATCGGTCGGAAGCGTATTTAATCATAATGTTCCAGCCCTAATGAGGAAAATCCATAAAACACCAGCCTACCAAGTTGGTAGACCCCAAAGGCTGGTCTAACCGACGTCAAACACGTGAGTTGATGGGTCAGATCCAGAGATCTGACGCCTCTTGGTCCACGGTGGACAATTTTCGGCGCGTCTCAAGTCTTCCAAACTCCAACAGATTTTGCTCTTTAGACATCTAGTATAAATGGGTAACATATAGAACATGCTCAAGCCTTGAATACTATACACTTGCACATATCAAGAATATGAGCGAGTCGACGCCAATTAGGCATCAAAGGCTGGCATCGGCCGAAATCGAACCGTATCGATCTCGGCTACCGTAACCTTCGGCATGGTGCGACAAGAGGTGTCAGATCTCTGGATCGCACACACTGATCCGAAGACCCCCCCCCCAGATTGGGAAGTAAGTCCGAAAGCCATCAATAGTACCTCTGTGCCCAGTATTTGTGGGTTGTAGAGCATAAAAGTTGTCAGGAGCAATACTGAGGGTCAGATTACCCTACATAGGCATTTACCTGGGTGTAGAGAGGGATCTGTGGCGAGATGAAAGGCGGACTGGCTTGTCCGAAAGAAACCGATGGTTCGGACATTTCGGAATCGACGTCAGAACGTAACGAAAACGTGACCACCACGCGAGTGTTGATGTGTGTCTAGTGTTGCCGGGAGCTGAGTTGGAGCTGAACTCGAGTTGATTGCCCATCAGCTCGCTGTCAGCTCGAGTTGACCGGAGCTGGCTCAGAGCTGATACCGGATAAGTATGGGAATCTAGTGTCCCAGGGTTCATCTTTCCACCCGAAGGGCAAAATTTTAGGGGAGAATGGACCAAATTTTTATGTGGAAGGTTTTCCTGAGCTCTCTTCAAGCTCAAACTGCTTTTTATACGTCGAAAACGGCCAAGAAACGGCCAATACAGAAACTGGGGAGGGAGTGTGATGTCACTCAGTTACACCACCCGAAATGTCACGTCGTCCGCTTTGGGTGACGAGGGTGGAGTCGAGGCGAGCTGGCATCACCTCGAGGTGCCGCTTTTGGGAAGGGGTCGAGTTAGAGTTGAACTCAGCTCGGAGCTAGCTCCAGCTTCCGGCAACACTATGTGTGTCCGATCCAGAGATCTGACACCCCTTGTGGTGCGACGTGCTGCGACGTGGCAGAGTTTCCCAGAGATGTCACAGCTGTCACGTTTCCGAACATTTCCGGTGACAGGGATCAGGCCGCGGAACTGAAATCGAACCGTGCCCGTCCCGCGTACCCTACCCACCCTCGGAGAAACAATTTAGACACTCCGAGATTCCGCCGCGCCGATTTCGGCCAACCAACCTCATGACCACACTGGCACGTGATCGCCCCACGATCGTGTCCCTCACGCCAAGCGGTAGTGCGCCACCGACAACCCCGTTTGGAGAAACACAGCCCTTCGTTGCGGGAATCATTGCAGAGAGTTTGAAGGATCAAGGGCAGCCGAATGATTACCAATTAGTGATACAGTCAATGTACTGCTAGACTCCGACATGGGCCGATAAACGGCCCGCAGTGAGGATAATGGAATATTGATTGATTGATTGATGGGGGGCCGACTCGATTACACCGCCTAGGTGCACAATGTGACGGGCGGAGGTCTTGATCGGCGACATCCGGAGCAGCAGCGAAGACTACGGAGCCGATAATACGATGACCAGAAGACCGCCACAGCTGCAACGGGCGGACACGTTACGGAGACCCAAGTGGGTCAGCGCCAACAGTCTTCGATCCGCGACCGCGTGTGCTGGAGAGCCACGACACAGCGTCGACGCTCTACCAGAGAGAATGCTGGGTTGTATTGGGTCGGAAGTTTATTTGGCAAGTTTTACGCTCAAGGGGGAGCAACAGTATGTTGTTCCGTATATTTTACATATTCTCCATCATGCCCTCTACTTATTCATCCGCTGTGCAAGCTGAAAAATTGCATTTTCAGAATGTTGCCTAATTTGGCAATATATCAATGGATTTTGATGGAAATTATGGGTCAGAAATACGTGTCTGGTCCTCCCAAGTCCCTCCAGCACTTCAAATCATGCAAAACGCATACTCAATGGCCGACAATCGTTCAAAAACCCGCCGTCCATCACTTCTAATATATAACAACCGCAGGCACGAGGACATTTTTGTTTATATTGTCTGTTTATAAGCGACTACATCACTTCTGTCTATAACGAGTATTGCATGCACACAAGTAAGGGGGATATTCCTCATTGTATCGATCGAAGGCGTGGAATCGCTGTATAACTAGATCTATCGTGATCTTTCACCTTGTGAGGGATTCCGCGCCCGGAAAGAAGGGAGACGCATCAAGGCTCAGCGTCGCGAGGCAATGGCGTAGTTGCTCCAGCAGAGAGTGGAAAACGAGAAACGATGGTATAATTCCCTGCAGAAACGTAGCGAAGTTGGGCTATCGTCCGTTCGCAGTGTCCGATCCATGAGCGCACGCAAAGTTTCGAGAATTACAGGCACAAAGCCACATACCCGAAGTACTTGCGTGTTGAAACGCGAAATCAGGACGGCCATTCAAGAGCCCTACGCTGACGAAGGCGATGACGCCGAAAAGTGAGGTAAATGAGGTGGCCATCTCGTCCGGTGTGTGTGAACGGGAGCGCTTGCCGAGGAAGAGATTCAGGTATGTAAGTGAAGCAAGTGTTGGAATAATCGGCTAACCAAGCCGAACCATGCCGAGGCGCATCACCGCCTTCGGTACGGATCTTTACTAAGCACGCCCAAACGCGAACTTTCCAGTTTATTCTCTAGATAGTCTCCTACTCCTACTTGACTCAGTTTGACTCATTATTCAGAACATTCTAGTATATTTTGTAGAGTATAAAAGCTGTAACAATTTACCTACCAAATTATCAATTATCTTCTTCTCTATTCGCTCTCAAATTCGTTCTATCTGTTAAAGGTTATGGGCCCCGCCCGCGCATAAATAACCTAGAACGAATACTGCTTACCTCTACACACTCCAAGTAACCCAACAACACTATGTCCACCAACACATTCTCCTCGACTGCGAAACTCGGCGAATACTTCGCCAAACTCCCCGCTTGCAAGGCCGACGGAACAAATTGGGTCTTCTTCCGTGATAGATTCATCTTCGCGGTTGAAGCTGCCGGCCTCGACAATCATCTTGATGACAGTGCCCAAGGAACCGCAAAGGCACCGGCTGCGCCTGCCGTGGCTGATCCCGAGAAACCCACAGCAGACGAAACTCGCTTGATGAATGAATATTTTGCGAAGCGGCGGATCTGGAAATCGGAACAAGCAGTACTCAAGCAGGGACTGGCTTCGGTCATACCTGATTCCTTGTTCTTGAAAGTCAAGGGTGCGGCAAATGTGAAGGAGATGTGGGAGAAGGTGACGGCGGAATTTGAAAAGAAGTCAAAGATGGTCACGGTTGATCTGCGCAGAAAGCTGGGGGAGATGTTAAAACTCACCTCGACAAATTACAGAAGATCCGGGAGGACCTAATAGCCATGGGTGCCGACCCCGGAGACGACAACTTTGTTGCGATTGTCCTCGGATCCCTCCCCTCGGCATTTGAGACGTACCCCCTCTCGCTTTGTTTTGATTCGCCTTTGACAAATTTTCAGGAATTCCTGACGATCCTATTGCTCGAAGAGTTCGCGCCATGCCGTCCGATTTTTTTCTGTACACAAATCGCTTTATTTGTGATGCGCGGACCGTGAACTCGGCAGGCTGTGGAAAGAGCTTTCGAGAGACTGATCCACACATAGTTGCACAGCTACCACGCCACGTTCAGGTTGCGTTTTCCGGTACGTGTTAACCTATACATTCATTCAGCTCTTAATCTTATTTTTTTGTAGCGTATATCTCTGCGCGTGGGGCAGTTTCTGTGCTCATGATGCGCCAAATGTCGAATACAGCTGCGACGCGACTGGGCGCTGCACCATTTTCGGAGCTGGTTTCTGAGATGCAGTATCGCGATCATGCAGATCAAGAACTGTATCTTGCGGCTGCGAAATCCTACGGTCATCAAAAAGTTCCACCTTTTTCTGCATTTAATGACCCCTCTGGATATGCCGGGCTCCCTCCATCTGTAAAATATTGTCGAGCCATGTTTACATATTACACCTCGGCGATTGGGATTTTTATTGAACGTGCTACGGCGGCCTTGCCGTTGGGGGTGGCTAAAGCGGACCATACGTTTGATGTTTGTTCATCTTCTGCTAGCTTCTATCTTGACTATTTCTTACATTTAATTCAGGTTCTCAAGCACACTGGACGAGTCAAGGGCGAGCGAATATTCGCGGCCATCTATACAGTTGTAAACGAACACGAACAGATTCGCAGGCACTCGTTTGCACTCACCAAGTCTTTGAACCAGGTGAAAGAGATGTATCTGGGAATTATCCAAGGGTTGAAAGATTCTGGCAATCCACCAACTCAAATTCTCTACACGGATTCACCTCAAGGTATGTTTATATTTGTTCCGTATGTTCACATCTCATCACCGCCGTATATAGCTGAGCGGTCATTTTACGAGTCTATCAACAGTACATTGAGCAAGGACGTGGAGCCAGTCACCAACTGGACTGACTGTCCACCATTCAAGAATGGTGGGAAGACCAAACCCACGCCGCGAACTGTGACTGTCACGCCGTCACATTCGCGAACTCCATTTCCCTCTACTTACCCCGGGCCCGCCTTTTTTGCTGGAATTGCCCTTCCGCTAACGCATGTCTGTTATCTTACATACACGTGCTGTTTTCCCTCAATTTTTCCACTGCTTCCGGTTGGTCAACACAAAAATTGTCATCCCCGCCGATATTTGCGGCGCACCACTGCGTGGAGCTGCCGCGCGGCGTGTATGACAATTTTCGTGTTGACTGACCGGAAGCAGTTCCAAAATTTCGGAGTAGTTGCCGCTGTATTTTCGTGTTGAATAGATTTCTTCTTTGTTTTGTAAGTGGTATTGTGTTGCGGGCGCCGGCCCGTACGGCTGGGGTTTTCCACCCCAGACCCCCGACCGCTGCGCGGCGCTTTCCGCTCGCCGCGGAGGCCCACTGCGTGGAGCTAGCGCTCGCCGCGCGGCTCGAATTAAATATGTGCTACAGTTGTTTGGTGCCGAAATAAAAATACAACGGTGAGGATCGAACTTGCGACCACGCGCAAAACATAATATGGATCCAACGACACACGCTACCCATAGAAGAATGAAGAGACGCCAATGGATAATTCAATAAATATAACACAGGGGTATCACACTGTCACACCGTCACTGTGACAGTTCGCGGCGTGAGTTCAAATTTCCCATTCTTGTGTACCGCAGGTCTTCCGACAGCCGTGACATCTGACTCGATGGTCATCGAGCAGCTCGCAAACGACATGCTCAGTACAGCGAACCACACATCTCCGGCCACACCTTTTCTGGTCGCCCTTGCTGTCAAGACAGAACATGGATCCGATGGATTAGCACATGCGACATTCATCCAGCTCCGCACTCAGGATCGGATATGCATTTTTAACGTGCGATTTGCTGTATCTTCCTTTGAATCTGGGCTGACTATATTATTTAGGTTGCAGATCTCACCTCGCCAAGTCGCCTTCTTCCCTCGTTGCGAGCTGTTTCAACCAGTCCTTCCATAATCAAGATTGGGCATTCCATCCGGCAAGCGCTCGAAGCAATCTCTGAAATTTTCGCCGTCTCCGAGCTTGCGCAAATTCTCAAAGATAAGATGGGTGCACTACTGAGCTTGCGAGAGGAGTGCAATGTCTTGTGACCAGCGGAGTGCCGTGTTACACGTGACGCTCCTCTTCTGACTTCCATGACCGACACACGGCACCACGACCTGGAGATCAGCCGGTTAGATTCTCGGCTGTCTTCCCCTCACCCGCACAGAACTATGGGTGCCCCATCCGGAATATAAATATCTTGAGAATGAAGCGACAGTCACAAGAGAGCTCCCATCCTCGATCTTGGTAAATATGCAAAACTCAAGGGAGTCGTTGATGAACCTTCGGTTTCGCTTCATGCGCTTGCCGGAACTGCTCTTCGCAAGGCGTTCTTGCCGCCTGATGTCACCCGATATCCTCCCAACTCAGACGAGCTGACTCAACTTTTGGCCCGTGAAATCGACTGCCATTGGCAGATTTTTGTTTCTCTTCTTGGTCGTGATTCTATTGGGCTTCCCTTGCAGCCGCAGCAGGAGAAGACCGATGGTCAGCTAGTTACCTTGGTGCAAGGCTGTAAGCCTGTAGCAGAAGGCAGCATCATCGGGCATCATCCTGGTTTTATTGACGCAATAATGGATGACCGAGGGCATCGGAAGCGTATTAATGTCACGTCTAGTCGATTTCTAATTCAGATTTCCAAGGTACGGAGCGTGCATTACAATTTTCACCTCCTAATAAACCTGGTTTACAGGTCCTCGTTCCCGGCGCCATCCACTCATTACACCAAGAAGGCCCGTGGACCATTGTTCTCTGACAACGCCAAAGAAATGGTACAGCACTTGCTCGACACCGCACGTAACGGATATTTATCCGATCCGTTGGGTGTTCCCCTTTACTTCCTCATGGGAAAAGACAACGATGGTCTCAATATCTATCGAACCATTCGAGGCACCAATTCGGTTGAAGGTGGTGTACACATGGCTATTCGTCGCATCTTTGGCTCGTTACAAGCATCACCCGAGTTGGCTGAATGTCTGGTTATCAATTGGATACTCCGTCGCAATACGCGGATGAGATTAGCAAAGAAAGTTGATCCTTTCCCAGCTTTAATTTTTTTTTCCAGGTTGGATTCCATAACCGCACAGGTCACAAATATAAAGGCCACTTCGATCTGTGGATTCGAGACGAAATTGTGGAACTGGCCACTGCAGTCGGAACGACGACATCTTTCCCTCGTCCGCGAGTGCTCTCGACTCGTATCGCAACGTCCGAGACAATTGGGATCCTTCCGATCGACAGTACCCTTGCTCAAGATTTGAACATAACAACTCTTCCTCGACCTCGTATCACTGGTGTCCCTCATCATCGTGACATGCCCGTTCACACATTGACTCGACTGTCGACAAAGCCAACAAACCTGTACCAGTATCTTCAGCTTCGACAACGCGTCTTATACGCAGTTTTTCCCCCTCACACCCGCATGGAGTTTTCAACGTTCAACATTTATATCATCGACCCACAGTTCAGGAAAGCCGGTAAAACTGTGTATCCCCCTCACGAGGATTACAAGAACATCGATTTTGTCAAGTTTTGTCGATTTTGGAATCTTCTTGTCAACGGTCAGTCTCGAACGGAAACGGAATCCAATAAACGGTTGTATTATAAAGTTCCCCTACAACTGGAGGCACATCACAAGAAGACAATACTATGGAAATCCGAGCGTTCTACGCTCGGAAATGGATTGAACCATACCTCCCTTCAACCATTCCGAGCACTTGTTAACTCAGCAGATAAGTTAACTACGCAGATGTCTTGCCTGCTATGCCGCTTCCAGACGGCGAGTTGGATCTCTCGTTAACAGGTTTGAATTTGAGATTGGTGCTTGAATATGAACTCACCAAACTTTACAGGGGGATTAGATCCTACGTCTTTCAATCCGATGGCAGCGCTCCCGCAACCAGGAACCATCCCGGACGCCGATTTCGTTGAAGATGAACCAATCGAATTAACACACCGTGAAATACAGGCTATGGATATTGATCCCCCACCACTCCCCCCACCCTCTCAGTTAATCCAACAACGAATGCAGCAGAGCTTGTTACCTGGCGCAGGTCCGGCGGTTGTTGGCAAGGGAAAGAAGATCGCCACCGCAGACCGCTGCGCCGTGTGTACTCACTACTTGTGTCATGACTGCAAGGGGAAGGGAGGTCGAAAGTTCTGTCGCTGCAATCACGGACCAGCACCGGCGAAGGTTTGAAAGAGCGAGGCGTACATTGCCCGGAAGCGGATGGGTGGGAGTTGAAGCTTTGGATATCATTTGTACGCGCTTGGAATCATAGTCTTCCCGCCTATCGCACGCAGGCACTTCTTCTAAGCTCGAATTGAATCAAAAAGACTCCGACTGAAACTCAGTGGCCGCTCATCGCCGCCTTTCCGATTTGCACAATGTCCGCCAAGTAATGGTTATGAGAGAGTCAGGGTCACAATACAAGGTGTGTGACAACGCATATTTCCCCGCATATTCACTGACAACTTCTCCAGTTTACTGGCGTCTCACCCTACCTACCTCTCTTTAGCATCTGTATGTGATGTTTCCGTCGCCACTGCTGCCGTTGACTCCTTGAATATAGGAGGTGCATTGCTGCTGGGATTTTATCACGGTCGACAGATTCTGAGCAAGTCAGACCACCTTAATGTTTTCGACACTCGGTGCGTTCCACGTCAACCCCCTGTCGATCAGTTCCACAGTACATTTGTTGGTATATAGATGGGTTGAATATATGTGGTTAAACACTCAAGTATGGTGCCGACGACGAGGGCGAGCAATATAATAAAAAGAGCCGAAACAACCTGCTGTAGGTTGATAATCAGCTGTACGGGCTGGCGAGGGATAGGTTGAAATTGTACCCTACTGGTTGATAAATAACCTATGGGAATCAACCTATCGAGGGGTGATTAACAACCTAACCCAGCTGATTCTCAACCTATATTGCGCTGATTATTAACCTATCATAGGTTGATCCTTAGGTTGATTTTGCCGCCGCCCCAGAGCTGACGACATTGCACGATGAAATTTGTGTGATACTTGTCGCGTCCGCCGAGGCAGAAGTTACCCAGGATATGTTGAGAAAGACCCCGCTCTTGATACGACGTGAAAAAGTGAGGACTGCCCTCTCTTGGTTGATTGACCATAACCCCCTTTACGCTGATCTCGATAAGAATGCTGTGATTGAGAGCTCAGACGAATATCCTGTGTACGACTGTCCGTTTGCTGTTACGGATTTTCTACGAACTAATTCTGCCGGCAACCAGGGCTCCTCTTACACTTCTTACTCCGATCAGGCTAATACAGAACTGTTCGAAAACAGTGGAACTTTTGAGTTGACTTCTACGTCCCTTGTTGATGTCGATAACATGGATTCAACCTACAAGCAGAGAAAGTTGGAAGCACTTTGTAGACTCAAAAAGAACGAAGCTGGGTTCGTGAAGTTTCCGTCCGGAAATACCCCATTGTCTACCTCAAAAAATCCCCGTGTATTTGGATGGTTGTGGCCGACTTTATTTCCCTACGGCGTTGGGATGGTTGACAACAATAACGTTCGTATCTCGCAGGATATTCCGTTTCATCAGGTCGACACTCTGCCTCATGTACAGCACTTTTTGGGGCTTGCAGATCGCCGATTCCAGTTGCACAAATCGTTTATTTTCGTGATTAGCAATATTATTCAGCAGAGAAAGTCCTCATTCAAAGCTCGGCTCGCAACAAATCGTTCTTGGTTTCCTGTTGTTCGCGATTTGATCCAAAAAATCGATGCTGGCTCCATGGAATCTTATCAAGCAAAGCTCGAGGCGAATCCATTTGCCAGGCCGGAATCTTCGGGGGAAAAAGCAGCGGCACAAGTCATGAAATATGTTAGCTATGTATCCGACCACATCCCTGGCTCAGTAGGAGATGTCAACGACATGAAGCAGCAGCTACATGGAAAAGTCGTATGTGACGGCTTGCCGCATGTTTTTGCGACGGTAAACCCAGCGGACTCTCATAACCCGATTGCACAAGTTCTGGCTGGTCGTGAGGTGAACCTGGACGCGATTTTTCATGCGATTGGGGACGACAAAAAGGAATCTGGCGTTCGAAGACTTTAGCTGAAAATCCTGTTGCCGGTGCTGAATTCTTCCATTTAATGATCACTAAATTCCTAGAGATAATCCTAGGCACGAAAAGAGACTCAAAGGTTGGCATTTTGGGTGAAATTCAAGGGTGGTACGCTGTGGTTGAAGCACAGGTCCGCGGATCACTCCATCTGCATATTCTCGCCTGGATTCGCGGTGCGCCTGCCTCACCCATGGATATGAAGGAGCGCATGAATGCAGATCCCGAGTTCAAAGAGAAACTCACAAAATGGTATGACGATATAATTTGCCAGAGTTTTCCTGAAAATACAACTCCCTATGTTGCAGCCGAAAATACACCTAAACAGCTCCCAGTCCTGAGCCGTCCCTTGGATCCTGACTCACCCGACTACGCTCAAAAACGCGACCAACACCATAGGAATCTCTGTGAGAACACAGGTTTAGTACATGAGCACAATGCAACATGTTTCAAGCACATACCGCGTCGTATTCAATCTCTAGTTGATCCGGACAATGATTGTCGCTTCCAGCTTCCCCGCCCATGCGTTAAGGAAACTCACTTTGACGAAGATGGAGACCTTGTGATCCGGTGCGAAACAGGCAATTTGAACGGACACAATCCTACTGCTACGCTTTGCCTTGGGTGCAACACTGATCTCAAACAGACGGCATCCGGCTCCGTAGCAATGGCTATGGTTGAGTATATGTGTAATTACACTGTGAAATTACAATTAGATACCTCCGTGGTATTCTCCGCCCTATGTGCATCGATAAAAGCCCTGCAAGATAAGCCTCCCGAGGATATTGATGGTGAGATAGATTCTCTAGAATTGACTCGACGAATGATGGTTAAGACAACAAATACTTTGGTTGGGAAAAGAGAGCTCACAGGTCAACAAACTGCGAGTCTCTTGCTTGGACGAAAAAATCATTACACCTCAGATGACTTTGTGGACTAGAGTATTGGTGGTCTTCGATGCTTCGAGATATTGCGCGCGAAATCTTCGTAGTTGAGTCAGTGTTGAAACCTGCTGATTCCAAAGATTCTCATCAATGCGAAGAAGACTCAAATGACGAGGAAGAAGACTCGAACGACGAGGAGCTGACTGGGTCGAATGAGCAGGAGGTGCGCGAGCTGGACCATGAACCTACTCCTCTTGTCATTCCGGAAGACGAAGACGATGGCTTACTAATCCTTTCTATGGATAATTTAGCGACTGAAGTTGACAGTACAGAAGAAACACCACACGATAAAAAATATTCCCGGCTATTCGAGGATATATTCTTTCGACCGGCTGAACTCGAGTCGTCATGTGTATGGGACATACTGAGGAATTATGTCAAGGAAAAGAAACCCAAATCGAAAACTCAACGCAATACATACTTGAATTTCAAGCCTGGACATCCTCAATACACGACATATTGTTTGAAGAAGTTGGACACACCTGTGGTACCTGTTTTGAAAGGATATCGAATCCCTAGAAGCGACCGCGAGTGTGATGACCTCAAATACGCTGTAGTCATGTTAACTCTATTCAAACCTTGGTCAAATGTGAAAACTTCCCCTTTGAAGAGCCAGGATAGGCATTGGCTGGATGCATTCAGAGATCTTCGAGCAGCAATGTCGTCCGAACACACAAGAATCGTTCTGAACATGCAATTGCTTTATCAAACAAAAGATGCTAAGTTTGACTACAGCCTGAAAAGAAGTAAGCGGCTAGCGGAGCTGAAAAGGGCTGCCAAGGAAGTGGGAATTGATTCAGAAGACACTGAAGAGCCGTACGATCCTGTGTGGGAAAATGCTATGCAAACCGGCCTCGAAGACGATGATTCTGAATGTGCAATTCTGGTGAAAGACACCAGAGCCACCAGAGATGCGAAACAAATCGTTTCCGAGGCCGAGCAAGCAGGATTTTACTCGGTGCTACAACCGCCAGGCAACGAGATACGCACCCGGTTCCAATCCACCTCGATACTTGGTGATGAAGATGATATTATTGCAGCGGGGAATGCGACCACGAAATTACTGCAAGAAAAGAACTCGCTAATCAATCGTCGACTCAAAGCAGCTGAGAATAGTAAAGAAAACACACGGTATGAACGAAAATCGAAAACGAAAACGCGGCTAGCTGATAATGATCAGGCGGCCTTCCAGGCCATCAAGTCCATCATTCAGAAACGAAAATGACCGGTTTCAACACGGCAAACAAGCCGAAAGGACTGGATTGATGTCACAGTCACAGTATATCAATGTACGTGGTCTATTGTGTCATCGGCCGCTTCGAACGCGTCCGAGTGGCTGTACCAGGTCACGCACACGGCGTGTTTTAGCACTCTAAATTAATTGAAGAGTGAAGATCACTCCACTTCAAAATCATAAAATAGAAATTTTTACGATACCCAAGCAAGAGGTGGGCGGCCGAAAAATCCCGGATATCAACCTCCCCTCGGCCGAAGGTGCGGACCTCGGTCCGACCTATTTGGATTACAACTCAACTTTCCTTTCTCGACTCCAGTTCAGACGCTAACGCAAAACTCAAAACCAAGACCCCCCTATTTATATATTATGCGAGTCGACTGGGTCAATTTTTGTGATATTCTGTGGAGCACGCATTGCATAAAGCAATTTTCAAGGGAGAGTGTTTGGCTCCCAAACAATGATTTGATCTGACCTACGTCTGACGTCACTGGAGAATTTGGCTGCGGTGTTCGGTCCGACTTCCTTCGGTCCGACTTCCAGGGGGTGGGGGGGGGTGGTCTTGGATTTGGGAGGTTGATATCCGCGGATTTTGACCCGCCCACCTCTTGTACCCAAGTATGAGATTCGTGGCAAACGTGATATAGACGAACACTAAAGGTAAATAGGAAACAAGAATGGACTACATAAAGTAAACAAATATTATTATTTTATATTTATCTCTTAATTTGTGTTGGCTGCCGGCAGTAGCTAAGTTGCACGAGCACGGGAAAAAACCAAGAAAAAACGGCAATTTCGGTTACTTTTAAGTAGTAGCCGAGCATCGGAACGGGACCAACGTAACTCGATCGATCAAGCATGTACGTGACCGTGACCCTTGGCGTCATAGAGCCGACCACTATATATAGAATAGCCGATAGATGGGTTCGAATGCAAGGAATGAAATGTAAGATAGATGTCACCCCGATCCGGCACGTGTTACATAAGCAAGATCACGACGTCAACAAACCCGTTATAACTCCTTCCACAAAGGCACATTGGCAATTATAAGCACACCAAACTGTAGCTAGGAAGCATACCTTCGATTTGGTGTTAGTCTTGTGTTTACCGCGCCCCTCTGACCGCGTAGGAACCTTATTATGTAATCTTATATAAGCAGAATTCACGGCGCGTATATCTTACTCCAGAGACGCGTTCCCACTTCAAATTTTTGGTAGATATTAATTAAATTAGCTTGAGCTACAGTCCTATGTATTCAGATTCACAGGAAAAAGTGTAGGATGGCTGCAAAAAATTAGCGGTTGGGGCTCGTGACTTTCGGCCGAAGGCCTTCGGGCGAGCAAAAAGACATTGCGGCTTCTCAAAAGAACGCGACAAAAATTGGTAAAAGAGGTCAGGGACATTCTAAGGTGTTACAATAGGACGCCTGTCGCTCAAATTGCCTTAAATACTGAGAGGAAACAAGGAAAATAAGAGCTCGGTGATTTCCGGCTTATATAAGATTACCTAATAAGCTTCTTACACGGTCAGAGGGGCGCGGTAAACAACAGACAGGTCGTAAAAGATAGCGTTCTTTTTTCCATTGGACTGATGCACAGTTTGGATTTTTTTTTTTCATCGTACTTCTGTGTAATCTGACGCACCTCATCTGTAAGCCGGGCACCGGCATTACAAGACATAGCTGTAAAATGTCCAAATACGGTGATGTTTCCCAGGGAACTTGTGTCAAAACGGCTCGTGAAATTATTTCTATTTTATCAGGAACAGAACCAGCTCGATTAACGGAGTCGATTGCGCTATGTTTCGTAATTTTCCCATCAAATTTAGGTGTTCGGCCAAATTTTTGGGGTGATTTTTTTTTGATTGTGAGTTTTGGGGAAATCGGCTCGTGCAAAACCATTCTTTGGGTCCATAACATCGTGTTTACACAAAAAACTAGCCGCCTGGGCATGTGTAATACCTTCCATAAATGGAAGATCAAAGTTGTCGACTTTGCGTGTGGAGCAGGATCTGGAACTGATGGGATGTGGAAGTGATGGGTGACCATCAGTAACAGAAAGTCACGAATTGCCATCAAGCATCGGGAAAAAATGCCAGCTCATCGCCCGCTCGCCGCCGTCCCGTCGCCCGCGCCTTATCCCGCCTTCTCAGCGCGCACACTTGGGTGCAAACGGGGTCGCTCAAAGAGTGCAGAAATTGAAAGACTTTATTTGTTCCTCTGTTTGCTCAAAGTGCGCTAATTCAATTTGCACCCAAGGGCTCGATTGAAGAGGTCGTCGTCGTCGCCGACGAGCTGGCCTGAGCGGGGGGCTGGGGTCGGTTGACATCGGACAGTCCGCGGAATACATTACATACACACATCAGTTCCACCATCACTTCCACATCCCATCAGTTCCAGATCCTGCTCCGCTCCCGGAGTAACTCTAAAATAGGCAGCATTGCACCGCGGATTCGCATAGTGCCCGACGGAGAAACTTGCGGCCTGCTTGGAGCTTGTATAGGCAATGCGGTCTCGTACGTTACCCCTTGGCCATCTGTGGTTGAGAAAATTAAATGCGACCTACGTCGCTGGAGTGCGCTGAAGCCTGAACTCGAACGTTATAAATATGGTAGTTGGGGGACGAACTCAATACCTGACCCGCGTTCAGGGAATGCCGAAATAGATTGAAGAACAGTTGGAAATTCTTGAGCATGACTTCTTGTGGGACGGAAAAAGAGCCCGAGTTGGCCACGAAACAATGATTTTGGATGTTCTGGACGGCGGCAAGCAAATTTTGGACATTCAGTCAAGAAACGAGGCTATTGATTTATTAAATGTCCAATCTTACCTCAAGATGGACGAAGGTCGAGCGCGATGGTGTTACCTGGTTGATTTTCTGATCGGAAACCACGGAGAAAAAAACCATCCATTGGTGGTCGGCAACGCTTCCGCTAATTTCAAACTCCGACACATGCATGATCAATGGTCAGACACATTTCCTCAGCCTACAGGCACTTTGCGGGAAATTTTTGGCTGAGAGAAAGAACTGTATATATATACCCTATGATCCAAATGACTGTAGTAGTTTCATTCGCTTTTGCCCCAGAGCATACAAACCAGAGAGTTTCACCCACTGATCTATGTATTGCACATTGTCTGAGTCGAATTTCGGAAAAGTGCTACAGTCAAATTCATGAATGGCATGTACGGTACCCTATCCGGGTATACCGAGAGCCACAGCCTCATTCAATGTATCGGAATTTTTAGGCGGGCGATTGTAGGGGTACCGCAGTTTATTGGCTATTGGTACAGGAAATAGTGCGGTATGATCTAAAGTATATTCCTAATGAGTATCCAACTACTTCTTGTAATTTTCTGAGCCCTGAGGAGGCCATTCTGAATAAAAATGAGCAGAAAGTAAGACGTACCTTCCAAATGCGGCAATACCGCCCATGCGATCACCGATTTTTGACAGCGTTGCCGACCACCACATCCATGCCAGATGAGCCCAAGTCACTTAGCCATCTGATCGGTTGATCTGCCGTGCCGTCCAGTGCCGTCCGGTCCCACGTCATTACGTAGACCTTCTTCTTCTTGTCTTCCTGTGTTTTTTCGTCGCGTCGAAGTCGCGTCCGCGTCGCGTCTCTTAAATACAGCCAACGAAATTTAGAATAAACACTCGGCCACCTGAATGGGATGATAACTATGGCGGCCTGCGGCCCGGTTATGGGCGCCCAAGCCTGCAATCCCTACCAGCCGCAGCTAGTATACCACCTCCCGGGCCTAGCAGTAATCTCCCTGGCGTCCCCCCCCATATCTTCTTTCTTCAAACCCCGAAATATGAACCAGCCCATCCCTTCCTCCAGCCAATCCACTTGGTCTAGTCAACGAAGATCACAATTTGACTCGGTCACTGGAGTTAATGTCGGAGAAAGGGATCCTACTCCCACACATCGTACGTTCTCGCGTTGTCTTTCCGAATTCGGTGCTGATAGGTGTCCAACAAAACTTATCAGCACAATTCACTCCTGATCAGTTCACCGAGCTCACTACGCAACTCGAGTATGTACATCGATGAAAATGATGAAAATGCCGATATTGCTGCTGGCGACAAAAACATCGACGAAAGTCTTGCCGATAGAATCTCAGATCACTCAGCGTCGGATAATGAAGCGGCGCAAGCCAAAACAACCGCAGCCCAACCGGCCAAAAATACAGAACTTCATAATTACTTGCTAGCTGTACGTGCACGGCTCCAGACAGAAGAATCAAAGCACGGGAAACCTACAGTATGTGCTACAAGCGGGGCGACTTTTTCGATCGCCCACCCCACCCTGTATTCGCTCTCGAGAGTAGCAATGATAGCGCTGGTCTCAATCCTTCTTTGTTGTACCAGCGTGACGTTTTCGTTTGGCTGCCGCACCTACTCCCCGGCCATCCCGATCGATTCCACTGTGAATGCGGCTCACTACTGTCACGGAATGGTCAGCACCCTCTCGCTTTGTTTTGATTCGCCTTTGACAAATTTTCAGGAATTCCTGACGATCCTATTGCTCGAAGAGTTCGCGCCATGCCGTCCGATTTTTTTCTGTACACAAATCGCTTTATTTGTGATGCGCGGACCGTGAACTCGGCAGGCTGTGGAAAGAGCTTTCGAGAGACTGATCCACACATAGTTGCACAGCTACCACGCCACGTTCAGGTTGCGTTTTCCGGTACGTGTTAACCTATACATTCATTCAGCTCTTAATCTTATTTTTTTGTAGCGTATATCTCTGCGCGTGGGGCAGTTTCTGTGCTCATGATGCGCCAAATGTCGAATACAGCTGCGACGCGACTGGGCGCTGCACCATTTTCGGAGCTGGTTTCTGAGATGCAGTATCGCGATCATGCAGATCAAGAACTGTATCTTGCGGCTGCGAAATCCTACGGTCATCAAAAAGTTCCACCTTTTTCTGCATTTAATGACCCCTCTGGATATGCCGGGCTCCCTCCATCTGTAAAATATTGTCGAGCCATGTTTACATATTACACCTCGGCGATTGGGATTTTTATTGAACGTGCTACGGCGGCCTTGCCGTTGGGGGTGGCTAAAGCGGACCATACGTTTGATGTTTGTTCATCTTCTGCTAGCTTCTATCTTGACTATTTCTTACATTTAATTCAGGTTCTCAAGCACACTGGACGAGTCAAGGGCGAGCGAATATTCGCGGCCATCTATACAGTTGTAAACGAACACGAACAGATTCGCAGGCACTCGTTTGCACTCACCAAGTCTTTGAACCAGGTGAAAGAGATGTATCTGGGAATTATCCAAGGGTTGAAAGATTCTGGCAATCCACCAACTCAAATTCTCTACACGGATTCACCTCAAGGTATGTTTATATTTGTTCCGTATGTTCACATCTCATCACCGCCGTATATAGCTGAGCGGTCATTTTACGAGTCTATCAACAGTACATTGAGCAAGGACGTGGAGCCAGTCACCAACTGGACTGACTGTCCACCATTCAAGAATGGTGGGAAGACCAAACCCACGCCGCGAACTGTGACTGTCACGCCGTCACATTCGCGAACTCCATTTCCCTCTACTTACCCCGGGCCCGCCTTTTTTGCTGGAATTGCCCTTCCGCTAACGCATGTCTGTTATCTTACATACACGTGCTGTTTTCCCTCAATTTTTCCACTGCTTCCGGTTGGTCAACACAAAAATTGTCATCCCCGCCGATATTTGCGGCGCACCACTGCGTGGAGCTGCCGCGCGGCGTGTATGACAATTTTCGTGTTGACTGACCGGAAGCAGTTCCAAAATTTCGGAGTAGTTGCCGCTGTATTTTCGTGTTGAATAGATTTCTTCTTTGTTTTGTAAGTGGTATTGTGTTGCGGGCGCCGGCCCGTACGGCTGGGGTTTTCCACCCCAGACCCCCGACCGCTGCGCGGCGCTTTCCGCTCGCCGCGGAGGCCCACTGCGTGGAGCTAGCGCTCGCCGCGCGGCTCGAATTAAATATGTGCTACAGTTGTTTGGTGCCGAAATAAAAATACAACGGTGAGGATCGAACTTGCGACCACGCGCAAAACATAATATGGATCCAACGACACACGCTACCCATAGAAGAATGAAGAGACGCCAATGGATAATTCAATAAATATAACACAGGGGTATCACACTGTCACACCGTCACTGTGACAGTTCGCGGCGTGAGTTCAAATTTCCCATTCTTGTGTACCGCAGGTCTTCCGACAGCCGTGACATCTGACTCGATGGTCATCGAGCAGCTCGCAAACGACATGCTCAGTACAGCGAACCACACATCTCCGGCCACACCTTTTCTGGTCGCCCTTGCTGTCAAGACAGAACATGGATCCGATGGATTAGCACATGCGACATTCATCCAGCTCCGCACTCAGGATCGGATATGCATTTTTAACGTGCGATTTGCTGTATCTTCCTTTGAATCTGGGCTGACTATATTATTTAGGTTGCAGATCTCACCTCGCCAAGTCGCCTTCTTCCCTCGTTGCGAGCTGTTTCAACCAGTCCTTCCATAATCAAGATTGGGCATTCCATCCGGCAAGCGCTCGAAGCAATCTCTGAAATTTTCGCCGTCTCCGAGCTTGCGCAAATTCTCAAAGATAAGATGGGTGCACTACTGAGCTTGCGAGAGGAGTGCAATGTCTTGTGACCAGCGGAGTGCCGTGTTACACGTGACGCTCCTCTTCTGACTTCCATGACCGACACACGGCACCACGACCTGGAGATCAGCCGGTTAGATTCTCGGCTGTCTTCCCCTCACCCGCACAGAACTATGGGTGCCCCATCCGGAATATAAATATCTTGAGAATGAAGCGACAGTCACAAGAGAGCTCCCATCCTCGATCTTGGTAAATATGCAAAACTCAAGGGAGTCGTTGATGAACCTTCGGTTTCGCTTCATGCGCTTGCCGGAACTGCTCTTCGCAAGGCGTTCTTGCCGCCTGATGTCACCCGATATCCTCCCAACTCAGACGAGCTGACTCAACTTTTGGCCCGTGAAATCGACTGCCATTGGCAGATTTTTGTTTCTCTTCTTGGTCGTGATTCTATTGGGCTTCCCTTGCAGCCGCAGCAGGAGAAGACCGATGGTCAGCTAGTTACCTTGGTGCAAGGCTGTAAGCCTGTAGCAGAAGGCAGCATCATCGGGCATCATCCTGGTTTTATTGACGCAATAATGGATGACCGAGGGCATCGGAAGCGTATTAATGTCACGTCTAGTCGATTTCTAATTCAGATTTCCAAGGTACGGAGCGTGCATTACAATTTTCACCTCCTAATAAACCTGGTTTACAGGTCCTCGTTCCCGGCGCCATCCACTCATTACACCAAGAAGGCCCGTGGACCATTGTTCTCTGACAACGCCAAAGAAATGGTACAGCACTTGCTCGACACCGCACGTAACGGATATTTATCCGATCCGTTGGGTGTTCCCCTTTACTTCCTCATGGGAAAAGACAACGATGGTCTCAATATCTATCGAACCATTCGAGGCACCAATTCGGTTGAAGGTGGTGTACACATGGCTATTCGTCGCATCTTTGGCTCGTTACAAGCATCACCCGAGTTGGCTGAATGTCTGGTTATCAATTGGATACTCCGTCGCAATACGCGGATGAGATTAGCAAAGAAAGTTGATCCTTTCCCAGCTTTAATTTTTTTTTCCAGGTTGGATTCCATAACCGCACAGGTCACAAATATAAAGGCCACTTCGATCTGTGGATTCGAGACGAAATTGTGGAACTGGCCACTGCAGTCGGAACGACGACATCTTTCCCTCGTCCGCGAGTGCTCTCGACTCGTATCGCAACGTCCGAGACAATTGGGATCCTTCCGATCGACAGTACCCTTGCTCAAGATTTGAACATAACAACTCTTCCTCGACCTCGTATCACTGGTGTCCCTCATCATCGTGACATGCCCGTTCACACATTGACTCGACTGTCGACAAAGCCAACAAACCTGTACCAGTATCTTCAGCTTCGACAACGCGTCTTATACGCAGTTTTTCCCCCTCACACCCGCATGGAGTTTTCAACGTTCAACATTTATATCATCGACCCACAGTTCAGGAAAGCCGGTAAAACTGTGTATCCCCCTCACGAGGATTACAAGAACATCGATTTTGTCAAGTTTTGTCGATTTTGGAATCTTCTTGTCAACGGTCAGTCTCGAACGGAAACGGAATCCAATAAACGGTTGTATTATAAAGTTCCCCTACAACTGGAGGCACATCACAAGAAGACAATACTATGGAAATCCGAGCGTTCTACGCTCGGAAATGGATTGAACCATACCTCCCTTCAACCATTCCGAGCACTTGTTAACTCAGCAGATAAGTTAACTACGCAGATGTCTTGCCTGCTATGCCGCTTCCAGACGGCGAGTTGGATCTCTCGTTAACAGGTTTGAATTTGAGATTGGTGCTTGAATATGAACTCACCAAACTTTACAGGGGGATTAGATCCTACGTCTTTCAATCCGATGGCAGCGCTCCCGCAACCAGGAACCATCCCGGACGCCGATTTCGTTGAAGATGAACCAATCGAATTAACACACCGTGAAATACAGGCTATGGATATTGATCCCCCACCACTCCCCCCACCCTCTCAGTTAATCCAACAACGAATGCAGCAGAGCTTGTTACCTGGCGCAGGTCCGGCGGTTGTTGGCAAGGGAAAGAAGATCGCCACCGCAGACCGCTGCGCCGTGTGTACTCACTACTTGTGTCATGACTGCAAGGGGAAGGGAGGTCGAAAGTTCTGTCGCTGCAATCACGGACCAGCACCGGCGAAGGTTTGAAAGAGCGAGGCGTACATTGCCCGGAAGCGGATGGGTGGGAGTTGAAGCTTTGGATATCATTTGTACGCGCTTGGAATCATAGTCTTCCCGCCTATCGCACGCAGGCACTTCTTCTAAGCTCGAATTGAATCAAAAAGACTCCGACTGAAACTCAGTGGCCGCTCATCGCCGCCTTTCCGATTTGCACAATGTCCGCCAAGTAATGGTTATGAGAGAGTCAGGGTCACAATACAAGGTGTGTGACAACGCATATTTCCCCGCATATTCACTGACAACTTCTCCAGTTTACTGGCGTCTCACCCTACCTACCTCTCTTTAGCATCTGTATGTGATGTTTCCGTCGCCACTGCTGCCGTTGACTCCTTGAATATAGGAGGTGCATTGCTGCTGGGATTTTATCACGGTCGACAGATTCTGAGCAAGTCAGACCACCTTAATGTTTTCGACACTCGGTGCGTTCCACGTCAACCCCCTGTCGATCAGTTCCACAGTACATTTGTTGGTATATAGATGGGTTGAATATATGTGGTTAAACACTCAAGTATGGTGCCGACGACGAGGGCGAGCAATATAATAAAAAGAGCCGAAACAACCTGCTGTAGGTTGATAATCAGCTGTACGGGCTGGCGAGGGATAGGTTGAAATTGTACCCTACTGGTTGATAAATAACCTATGGGAATCAACCTATCGAGGGGTGATTAACAACCTAACCCAGCTGATTCTCAACCTATATTGCGCTGATTATTAACCTATCATAGGTTGATCCTTAGGTTGATTTTGCCGCCGCCCCAGAGCTGACGACATTGCACGATGAAATTTGTGTGATACTTGTCGCGTCCGCCGAGGCAGAAGTTACCCAGGATATGTTGAGAAAGACCCCGCTCTTGATACGACGTGAAAAAGTGAGGACTGCCCTCTCTTGGTTGATTGACCATAACCCCCTTTACGCTGATCTCGATAAGAATGCTGTGATTGAGAGCTCAGACGAATATCCTGTGTACGACTGTCCGTTTGCTGTTACGGATTTTCTACGAACTAATTCTGCCGGCAACCAGGGCTCCTCTTACACTTCTTACTCCGATCAGGCTAATACAGAACTGTTCGAAAACAGTGGAACTTTTGAGTTGACTTCTACGTCCCTTGTTGATGTCGATAACATGGATTCAACCTACAAGCAGAGAAAGTTGGAAGCACTTTGTAGACTCAAAAAGAACGAAGCTGGGTTCGTGAAGTTTCCGTCCGGAAATACCCCATTGTCTACCTCAAAAAATCCCCGTGTATTTGGATGGTTGTGGCCGACTTTATTTCCCTACGGCGTTGGGATGGTTGACAACAATAACGTTCGTATCTCGCAGGATATTCCGTTTCATCAGGTCGACACTCTGCCTCATGTACAGCACTTTTTGGGGCTTGCAGATCGCCGATTCCAGTTGCACAAATCGTTTATTTTCGTGATTAGCAATATTATTCAGCAGAGAAAGTCCTCATTCAAAGCTCGGCTCGCAACAAATCGTTCTTGGTTTCCTGTTGTTCGCGATTTGATCCAAAAAATCGATGCTGGCTCCATGGAATCTTATCAAGCAAAGCTCGAGGCGAATCCATTTGCCAGGCCGGAATCTTCGGGGGAAAAAGCAGCGGCACAAGTCATGAAATATGTTAGCTATGTATCCGACCACATCCCTGGCTCAGTAGGAGATGTCAACGACATGAAGCAGCAGCTACATGGAAAAGTCGTATGTGACGGCTTGCCGCATGTTTTTGCGACGGTAAACCCAGCGGACTCTCATAACCCGATTGCACAAGTTCTGGCTGGTCGTGAGGTGAACCTGGACGCGATTTTTCATGCGATTGGGGACGACAAAAAGGAATCTGGCGTTCGAAGACTTTAGCTGAAAATCCTGTTGCCGGTGCTGAATTCTTCCATTTAATGATCACTAAATTCCTAGAGATAATCCTAGGCACGAAAAGAGACTCAAAGGTTGGCATTTTGGGTGAAATTCAAGGGTGGTACGCTGTGGTTGAAGCACAGGTCCGCGGATCACTCCATCTGCATATTCTCGCCTGGATTCGCGGTGCGCCTGCCTCACCCATGGATATGAAGGAGCGCATGAATGCAGATCCCGAGTTCAAAGAGAAACTCACAAAATGGTATGACGATATAATTTGCCAGAGTTTTCCTGAAAATACAACTCCCTATGTTGCAGCCGAAAATACACCTAAACAGCTCCCAGTCCTGAGCCGTCCCTTGGATCCTGACTCACCCGACTACGCTCAAAAACGCGACCAACACCATAGGAATCTCTGTGAGAACACAGGTTTAGTACATGAGCACAATGCAACATGTTTCAAGCACATACCGCGTCGTATTCAATCTCTAGTTGATCCGGACAATGATTGTCGCTTCCAGCTTCCCCGCCCATGCGTTAAGGAAACTCACTTTGACGAAGATGGAGACCTTGTGATCCGGTGCGAAACAGGCAATTTGAACGGACACAATCCTACTGCTACGCTTTGCCTTGGGTGCAACACTGATCTCAAACAGACGGCATCCGGCTCCGTAGCAATGGCTATGGTTGAGTATATGTGTAATTACACTGTGAAATTACAATTAGATACCTCCGTGGTATTCTCCGCCCTATGTGCATCGATAAAAGCCCTGCAAGATAAGCCTCCCGAGGATATTGATGGTGAGATAGATTCTCTAGAATTGACTCGACGAATGATGGTTAAGACAACAAATACTTTGGTTGGGAAAAGAGAGCTCACAGGTCAACAAACTGCGAGTCTCTTGCTTGGACGAAAAAATCATTACACCTCAGATGACTTTGTGGACTAGAGTATTGGTGGTCTTCGATGCTTCGAGATATTGCGCGCGAAATCTTCGTAGTTGAGTCAGTGTTGAAACCTGCTGATTCCAAAGATTCTCATCAATGCGAAGAAGACTCAAATGACGAGGAAGAAGACTCGAACGACGAGGAGCTGACTGGGTCGAATGAGCAGGAGGTGCGCGAGCTGGACCATGAACCTACTCCTCTTGTCATTCCGGAAGACGAAGACGATGGCTTACTAATCCTTTCTATGGATAATTTAGCGACTGAAGTTGACAGTACAGAAGAAACACCACACGATAAAAAATATTCCCGGCTATTCGAGGATATATTCTTTCGACCGGCTGAACTCGAGTCGTCATGTGTATGGGACATACTGAGGAATTATGTCAAGGAAAAGAAACCCAAATCGAAAACTCAACGCAATACATACTTGAATTTCAAGCCTGGACATCCTCAATACACGACATATTGTTTGAAGAAGTTGGACACACCTGTGGTACCTGTTTTGAAAGGATATCGAATCCCTAGAAGCGACCGCGAGTGTGATGACCTCAAATACGCTGTAGTCATGTTAACTCTATTCAAACCTTGGTCAAATGTGAAAACTTCCCCTTTGAAGAGCCAGGATAGGCATTGGCTGGATGCATTCAGAGATCTTCGAGCAGCAATGTCGTCCGAACACACAAGAATCGTTCTGAACATGCAATTGCTTTATCAAACAAAAGATGCTAAGTTTGACTACAGCCTGAAAAGAAGTAAGCGGCTAGCGGAGCTGAAAAGGGCTGCCAAGGAAGTGGGAATTGATTCAGAAGACACTGAAGAGCCGTACGATCCTGTGTGGGAAAATGCTATGCAAACCGGCCTCGAAGACGATGATTCTGAATGTGCAATTCTGGTGAAAGACACCAGAGCCACCAGAGATGCGAAACAAATCGTTTCCGAGGCCGAGCAAGCAGGATTTTACTCGGTGCTACAACCGCCAGGCAACGAGATACGCACCCGGTTCCAATCCACCTCGATACTTGGTGATGAAGATGATATTATTGCAGCGGGGAATGCGACCACGAAATTACTGCAAGAAAAGAACTCGCTAATCAATCGTCGACTCAAAGCAGCTGAGAATAGTAAAGAAAACACACGGTATGAACGAAAATCGAAAACGAAAACGCGGCTAGCTGATAATGATCAGGCGGCCTTCCAGGCCATCAAGTCCATCATTCAGAAACGAAAATGACCGGTTTCAACACGGCAAACAAGCCGAAAGGACTGGATTGATGTCACAGTCACAGTATATCAATGTACGTGGTCTATTGTGTCATCGGCCGCTTCGAACGCGTCCGAGTGGCTGTACCAGGTCACGCACACGGCGTGTTTTAGCACTCTAAATTAATTGAAGAGTGAAGATCACTCCACTTCAAAATCATAAAATAGAAATTTTTACGATACCCAAGTATGAGATTCGTGGCAAACGTGATATAGACGAACACTAAAGGTAAATAGGAAACAAGAATGGACTACATAAAGTAAACAAATATTATTATTTTATATTTATCTCTTAATTTGTGTTGGCTGCCGGCAGTAGCTAAGTTGCACGAGCACGGGAAAAAACCAAGAAAAAACGGCAATTTCGGTTACTTTTAAGTAGTAGCCGAGCATCGGAACGGGACCAACGTAACTCGATCGATCAAGCATGTACGTGACCGTGACCCTTGGCGTCATAGAGCCGACCTTGACTTGTTCCGTGCCGACTGCTTCATTTTCGTTTCTGACTGCTGCCGACGGGCACCACCGGCCATCTATCGGCTATTCTATATATAGTCGTTTTCGTTTTCGTTTCTAGTATATACTCGAAAACACACGACGAGGACTATCACGGCTGTCAAACCACGTAAGTTACCGGCTGCACTTTGCGCCACGCTGCAGGATGAGGCTGAACAGGCACGCCAGCGATATGAGATGTTTGATAAGTCAGATGAGGACTCAACATGGTCGTCACTTCTTCCGTACCAGCAGCTGTGTTTAGCGCTAATCATCAAACACACACTCAACGATGAACAAACCCGCGCATTCCTCATTCTCGCAGACAAAGTGGGTCGTGAATGGCACACAGGCCGAAATGATCCCCCGATCTCTCTACTCTGCACTGATCCCGGTGGAACTGGCAAATCAGTGATCTTTCAAGCCTGGAAGGAATTTTATGAGATTATGGGGCGATCAGAATGCCTGCGGCTGACAGCACCAACTGGGGTTGTAGCGAGTGATATTGGCGGATGTACGATACATTCGGAGGCGTGCTTGCGAGTGTCGCCTAACAAGATGAAATCTCAGCCAGGGACTCGAAAGAAAATGGAGGAACGTATCTCACCTTTGAGTACTTTCATACTGGACGAGATTTACTTCTTGAGTGCACAGGATATCGCCAGGCTGTCGGAATATCTCTGCATGGCAAAGGGGATAACGGATAGAATTTGCGGAGGACTGAACTGGGCAGCTTGCGGAGATCCGTGCCAACTTCCACCACCAGGCGGTACTTCACTATTTAAACATGAATTCGTTGAATGTCACAAAAATACCAACTTGAATGACTTACACGAAGCGGTTCGACAAGACGTGAAGGGAATCCAAGTTTGGCAACAAATTGAGCATGTCGTTGTACTCGACGAGATAATGCGACAAAAGGGTGACCCAGCACTGATCAGTATTCTCAAGCGGTTAAGGAAAGGTACTTGTTCCCTTGAAGACAAAGCCATTCTAGACAAGTATGTGTTATCGAGCATAGATTGTAGTGATGAAACCAAAGCTCTTACTGATATTCGGAGGTGGATTGACGATCCCGGATATGCTTGTCCACTGATAGTGTATACCAATGCAGCACGGGATGTTCATAACAATAATATGGCTGCAGCCTTTGCAGATGCGACGGGTCAGGAGTGTTGGATCTACCATTCGAAGCACACACGTAAACGGGGACGGGCTAGGTATCAACTCACCGGCCTTGCCGCCGAAGTGGCTTGGTCGGTTCCTGTAAAGGAGGCCAACGACCTTGGCGGCAAGGTAGTTCCTTCCTTCTTTGAAATTTCTTGCCTGCTCACATCCACTCAGGTCCCGTACATCCCTGGGATGACAGTATTCTGCAAGAGGTGGGCGGCCGAACAAATCCGGATATCATGCCCTCCCTCGGCCGATGGTCGGTGGTCGGTCCGAGCTCCTTGAGATTTCTTAAAGAGGCGACACTTAGATTTCATGTAGCTCCTTCAATTCTTGACAGATTTCTTAGTACAAAGTGAGAGCCCCCCACAAGTTATATGTCAGGTCCCCGTCTGTGTAGTTTTTCGGTCTGTGCGAGGACCATACTGTATGCAGTTCGTAGATTGATCTTGGTCTTTTGCCTTCGGTGGGTTCGGCAGAAAGGATGACACGGTTATCATTGCGTCAGCATGCAAACACTGTCCAAACATCTCGCCCCAGCATTTGCGGTGTGCGGAGGTCGGACCGAACCACGTGACCCCCCTCCTCGCCAGATTTCTGAGCATGATATCGTAATATTTCTTTCCGCCCACCTCTTGGTATTCTGCACTGAAAATCTTGCGACTGAGTTGGGGATCTCGAACGGAAGTCCGGGAACACTTGTATCTATCAAGTATGAAGAAACCGACGGTCGTCGCTATGCCATTTCGGCTGAAGTGGATTTCAAAGCCTACAAAAGCAGCGATCCGGACTCACCTTATCCGCACCGGGTCCTCCTGAAACCGGTCGCCCACACAATCCACTTTCGCCTACCCAACTCCGAACATCTTTATAGCGCTCGTCGTTCCCAGCTCCCACTCATCCCAGCGTTTGCGTTCACTTCTCACAACGCCCAAGGCCGCTCCTTGGACGTTTGTTGCATTGACCTTGCGAGCTGTCCTTCCATCCAAAGCGCCTATGTCATGCTCTCGCGCGTACGGTCGCTGAAAGGGCTCGCTATTCTGCGACCCTTCCAATTGGATCGCATTCAAAATCACATCTCGCAGGACCGAGGCGAAGGCAGAACAAACTAAAATATACTCACGCGAGCGCCTCGCCTGGTTCTACGGTGTCGTTCCCGAAGGACAAGTTCATTTGCTTACTCGGAGCAACATTCGTCTTGAGGAAATAGACGTGACGATGTCCATGTCGTAGGGCGGGTCAAGGTAAGTCTCATGTTCGGGTCATTGTGTTCAGAATAATATATTAAAATTAGTCTAGGAGATATCGTTAAGCTTCATACAAGCAAGCACCGAGGAGTGCGCGCGGTATTATCACTCACATACTGGAATATGCTGCTGCCTGCCGCCACACCTTCCACACAGCCTTCCGTACCATCTACAGCCCGCGCTTGTCCACAATGAAGCCACTACGAAGTCCGACTTGCAGAAATTCCGCTTGATTCAAGATTGTGAGTCGACGGCGAAAGCGCTGAGAATCTTCGTATTGATGGACAGCAGCGCTTGATCTAGCAGATACTGCAACCACATAGCTTGTACGTCGGGAGATAGCCTTCGATCAGCAGAAAGGCTTGCCAGAGAGAGCCAGAGTGTCACTGAAGCGAGGTGCGCGCGAAAGTCAAGAGCAGAAGCGAATGTCACTGATGTCACACCACTCACAGCTCAAATCCATGTTCATCCCGGCATTATTTTTCAACAACGTATTCCTTGCTCTAGAAAACCGACCATAGCTGTCTCTCGCGTGTATAATTCGATACCTGTCTGTGATATATAGAAAAATTTTGACTCCCCCATAAGTTCTGGTAACTTTAAGGCGTGGGACACACGGCGCAGTATTGATTGCGGATCATTTGGTTCCCGCCCCGGTTCAGCCACCCGCCTCGAAGAGGCCTAATCCCCAGTCATTACGTAGGCATCTAGGCTTTGATGGAGGAGATACTTTCCTTTACAACTGATTTATTCAGGCAGACTTTTTTTGCGACTGAACCAATTGAGCAACACAGGAAACAAACAGCTTGTTCCGGCGTCCTTCCGCTTTATGTTAACGATCAACAGTACCCTCGAGAATCCAAGCAGATAAATAGCGCCAACCAATATAATACTTAAAGCATATCGGGAGCAAAGTTCCATTGAAACACCGAAGTAAATTCCTCAGTGAAAATGTGTTCGACGAAAAGGTTCGTGCTTGTCCCCTCTCAAAGCTTTGATAACAGCCGGACAACCAAACAATGACATAGATTGCGCCTCGCCACGATGCTGACTCTGACGCAGCGTATGAGGGCAGACACCAAAAATTTGAGCGGTTTGAAAAGCAGCATCGCGCCGAAATGGCGAAGCTGACTTACGCACACTATAAACTAAACGAGCGAGTCGAACAGCTGAAATACATGGAGAGCTCTGCCTTTATGAGCCAACCTAACCGCTTTGCTACTCAGGCACGGGTTATCACTGGAAACCAGCATGGAGATTTCGGTAAATCGTCTGCATAATCTGAGCTGATTACAATCTGGATGTCAGCGATTCTCTCTCGTTGGATCGTTCTGAGGATCAGCCTCCGATTCTGAACGAAACAACTCTCCCTTCGACCCCACCGTCCGCTCTGGCTGCCTCACCTTATCGCGCGTGCCAGGGGTAACAATGGGAAGAATTATTGTAAAGAGGAGGAGTTGAGATTGGAATTCCAATCTATTGATAATGTACATAGGTTTAGTTACTGTGCATTCACTTTTAGTCTGCAAATCACGACATTTTTTAATTGAAAACTTCGAATCTACACCAAATATTAATATCATTGAGGGAAGTCATGTACTTAGGCTGAGCCTTTGGTTTTTTGAGAAGTTCTTTGCCTTTTTTGACAGGTGAAATCGAGGGAACCACTATGTTACGCGAGATTTGGCTCATCTTCGCGTCGCGCGCCGGCAACCGCCGAGTCACGAGGGCGCGAGTCGAACTCAGATGCCGAGGTGCCGCCGGCAATCGCCCAGGAGGCGTGCAATACACCGCCAATTCTAACCGATGTCCTTGGGAGCTGTGTGACGAGATCACTGGTTGACATCATGCTGGCAACCTTGGTGTGATGTCGGCCGGGAGGATGTCCTCAGGATGTCTTTCAGAGCACCCACAAACCTCGACTTTTGACGTCGTCAGACCCTTGTTGTTTCCATGGCCAACACCGCGAAAAACGATGAAGTCCTCCATCAAAAGCGGCTATGAAACCCCGAAAATATAAAGTCGAACCACTTTTACAGCCACGTCACTTCATTCCTTCCCTCTTCCCTCTTCCACCCTCACCACACTCGGAGTCCAGCTTGTCTCTTTGGCGCGGGTATCCTTGGTAAGCCATTTTCGCGCCCCTCCTCCTCTGAGCCCTCATCCCAGCCTTGCTAAGTATTGTTTACAGGCTGTTCTCCGGAGTTTTTTGACTTGGGAATTTTGGAGTAGATGCGAGTCGTGGCTCCACCAGGTGTGCACCTTCTTCTTTTCTCTCCCTAAGTAAGACATTCACTCATTTTGGAATACAGCTCACCTCCCCACTCTTGCTGTTCCCTGTCGTGCGTCGCTCAGTTCCTGTTTCCATAGTACTTCGCCAGCTAACACTATCTGTCTACAGGTTTATAGTCTTCTTATGCTCGTTGTCGTATGTGCACTGTCCATTATTCTTGTTTTTTTATGTACCGAAATTTGTCGTCGATAGTAAAATATAAAATTTTCATACTTTTTTTCGGAATGATTATTATTAAAGGGGGAAAAAAGCAATCAAATAATTAGGCCGCATGTATATCCGAAGACATCTGCCCGACCCTCGAGCTCGGACCTCTTTGAGACATCCAAGTTTTTGGACAGGACCCGAATCTGTGTTACGACGTCCAAAAGACATCCACCAGTGATCACCGGGCTGTTACCCGGTTAGCGGATGTCAACGCTCGGACCTCTTTCTGACATCGCTCTGTAGGCGTTCGGAGGCCGAAGTAGGCGCTCGACTGGTAGAATAGGCGCTCGGCGCCATCAATGGGCGTTCGCGAGTATGGCTCAAACTTATGCCTACACTGATTTTTTTGGGGAGGGTGAGCACACCCAAGGACCTTCCATAAGGGGAAGGAAGGTGATGGGTTCTTTATTCGGGTCGGCGCGGGCAACAGCCATAATCCGACGATCTCCGAGGCTCTAGACCCCCTGATTACGTGATGTTCACACAGACGCGACGCGTCTCGCGAGCGGCGCGGCGAGCAAGTCGCGAGAATAAGCTTAAGACGCGTTCAGACGCGTTGACGTTGCTACATAGCCTCGAAATTGCCAGAGACCAGACGCCTCGAAGGGCCGTCACTGTGGCTCTGGGAACATTGTATTTCAAAGAGACAATTTTCACCATGGAGAAGTAAGTATGTAGGAGAGTGAAAAAAAATAATGTGGCGCCTATGTTGTGGAATATATGGCTCCTCAAGTAGTGAAATGAGCTCAACTCTAATATTTGAGCTCAGCATCACTTGGGGCACCATTGTATATATCTAGGCTGTATGTAAAAGATACGAGAGAATATTAACGGAAAAAAATAACACCCCACCAGGTTAATCCACCGCAGAGACGGGGAAGCGAACCTGAGACGTCTGAAACGCACACCTTATGTTGAGGTGAGCGTTCAACCGATACACTAACGAGCCGATGTGAGATTGGCTAAATTTGTAGTCATAACGCGAAGACCGTGCTGTCCGGACACCGACACCAGGACACTGAAATCCGCCAGATTTTGTGTACTTGGGGCTCATGTCATGTCCCAGACGCATCGGGGGGCAGATAGGGAGGCACCAGCAAGGCATAACAGGCAGGGGGAAGGCAGATCAAAGCGCTGAGCGGGACCATCCCAAAATGGAAGGTCCTTGGGTGGGCTTTCTTTGTATTTGACGCGACGCATCGCGTCGAGAGTCACGCGCATATCACGTGTTATGCGTATCAGGATATATACCGAGGCGGCTGAAAGCCGGGAGAGCTCACAGAGGACGACGAGCTGGAGGACGGGTGCGGGGACGCAGACGACGAGGGACGTGGGGGTAAAAGACAAGATAATTCGATATCGATCTACGCGCGACAGGATGTGAGAAGTATCATACTACTACCGGGACTCTCGGACCGACGCGAATATATACAGGTTCTGACAATGCGTACAGTGGTGGCGCCATCTGATGCCACCCCCCAAGAAATGATGGGGCCCCAATCAACTCCACTTGCATCAAAAGTTCCAGAAATGGGCCGTTCTATTTTTAGGGGTGGCATCAGATGGCGCCGCCACTGTACGTAAGCTTACGTACCACGCCAAAATTTGCCTGCTGTTTTGTGCAACATTGTCTCAAACGCGTCGAAAATGAGTTTAGAAGCTTTGTAACATATATTACCTTTTTTGGAAAGATGACCTTATAACATTGTAACAGAGAAGAATTACCCAAATCCCCGACACCGAATGAAAGGTATGCTTCCTGGCTACAGTTTGGTGTGCTTACAATTGTCAATATGCTTTTGTGGAAGGAGTTATAACGGGTTTGTTGACGCCCTGATTTGGCTTATGTAAGACGCGATCCGGGTGAACGTCTATCTTATGCTACGTGCCTCACGTGGTTGTGAAAAAGGTCGAGATTGATCTGAATTTCCAGACCATTTTGAGCCCATCATCCCAGCCAAATCCAGACAGCTCGCGCAGCTTGCGAACGGTATTGTAAGACCTCTTGTCACAGTCTGGCTGGTTGATTCCATCAAACCCTGTGATCCTATTGATCCTTGGAGGATTATGTCATCTCCTGATTGATCCTGAACCTGGCAATATGGATTAAAGGTCCATTCACTCCAACTCTATTGTTCTTATTGTTCTCCTCATGGCTTTATTGTTCTTTCTGTGGCTATGCCCTCTATTGCTTTATTGTTCTCCTTCATACTATGACCGTGAAGTTGCGCAACTATGACTGTGGAGGTGCGCAGCAGTCTTTTGTTCTACCACTGTTGGGGTACATGGCTATGACTGTGGGGGTACGCAGCTGTATCTAGGATAGGTATATAAGGAGCTCTGCTTCCATCCATGCCATGTACTCTAGTGTTTTTATTTTATCAACCTTACGGGTCAACTATGCTCCTCTGACACCTTACTTGGTTTGCTCCCCAAGCCTTCATCATACGAAGGTATGCCCAGCTCTTGGTTGAGTTTGTGGCGCTGGCGAGTATGGAGTTCTGGCTTCTATCTCTCTCGTCTGGTCTGGTCTTGGCTCTTAATCTGATGGACGACAATGCCGCTGCTTGTTGATAGGTGTTTGGCATGGAGAGGGCATGGGAAGCCTGGCCTGTCTGTGACACCTCTTGAGCTGGAGAACCGGTATTTGGAATTGACATAGTATGGCAGAGTGCGTGAATACATACACCGGAAAAGTGATCTGCACATTTCTCCGCAGTTTTTGCCGGTCCGGGGATTCCTTCAGAGCCTCAGCGCAGACGTGCCAGACTTGTGGTTGAAGCCACTCTCCGACTGCATTCCCTGCTCTTTGCATTTCGCAGCAGCGTCGTTACGAGGGTGGAGTCGTCCGCATCGCGCCAAGTACAACGAGCACCGCGGGCGGCACGCTGACTTGAAGCCGGAGCAGCCATCGAGGCCGTGAAAAGAGTGCAGTAGTTGGTGTAGAGGGCAGAGAATTAACACAATACAGTGCCGGACAGTCAAAATCGACAAATTTGGTCTTCCATTTATGGCAGGTGTGACACATCTCCAGATGGCTTGTTCTATGCATAAATGAGTCGCCAAGGACCCAAAGAACAGTTTTGCACGAGCCGATTGTCCAAAAAAGTGGGATTTACAAAACATACCCGAAATTTTTGGCCGTAACCCCATAAATCATGCTTAATACCTCGGACATAGCGCAATCGACTGCTTTCGTCGAGCACATTCTGTTTCTGAAGAAATAAAAATATTTTCACGAGCCGTTTTCCTGTAAGGTCCTTGGGAAACCTTGCCATTTTGGGAAGGTTTTGATCACATCACCGTCGAGAAGATTTTGCAGTGCTGTTTCCGCATTGCTGCAGCATTGCAGGAGCCGGCATTACAAAATGGAAAATCCTCTCGTACAATGTTTACTGCGGGTTTGAAATGAACCATGACACTTTATCTCAGCCAACCACCGCAATCAACGACTTCCATCATCTACTGTACTATTTCGACCGTAGATTCAAGTCACAGGTCACAGAGGGGCCTGAATTGAATCTATTTTATTTTCGTAACGTGTCACAGCGCGTTTTTGGGCCATTTCCCATCAAAATTAATCGGCAAAACACGAAAAATCTCCCTAACAGGCAATTCGATCACTGATGAATGATGGCAAAAGTGAAGATGAAGCGTCACACCTCAAGCCCATTGAATCTACGGTCGAAATAGTACAGTAATTCCAATGTACATTATGGAAACATGGGCAATGCAAGCCACTCACAACACTTGTACGTATCTCATGCTAGTCACTCGAAGTTTTTACACTTGTAAAGGTACTTTCAAAGTAGTCGCGGCAATGAGAAGCGATAGATGCTTGATACGACGATGTACTAACGGCGTGGGGTCACCGCAGGTTACTGATGGTGACCTGTCACGTGCCTCTTTGCCCGCCAATTCTACCAGATCATAGATGTACTAATAATCATGGTGACTTTGGCAAAATATATCCTCAATCTGATGAAGTAATCGAACGATTGAATGGATTGTGCTCACGATCGGAAGGATTGAAAGATTTGGTAGTTACTGTACAATCTGATAGCTGAAGTTTTGTTTGGCTTTAATTGTAAAACTATTCAATTAGTTTGACAAATGGGTAGTTAAGTATTCTAATTTTTTATACACAAAACAATTTCCTGTCTATCATCTCTCGATGGTTATTTGGAATTCAAGAGACAGAACATGGCTTTATTTGACAGTGCTTGCACAGAATTCTCCTAGCAAGAATTTCCCACACATCGGCAATTGCCGCCTTCGTGCTGGCAGTGTGCTGGCGGATACTCGGAGTCCTCGGACTCGGTTCTCCGATCACCAGAGAGTACAATCGTGTATTCCGGTGGTTACCTCGGCTAAGCTAAGCGGGGGTCACAGCAAGGTAACCAGAGCGGGCTGGTTACCCTAAGTATACTCTATATATACCACTGACTACGCTTACAAAGCTCAGGTATTACTACAAAAGTAACTACCTCGTCAGATCGAATAAAAGTGGTGCAACTATGTATGATCTGTCACCAAGACGGGCCAGACCACACAAATTTTGCGATTCAATGTGCTGTATAAGTACATGACGACAGGGGCTGAGTACATGGTGACGATGACATAATCACCTCCTTCCAACACTCCCCCTCATCGCACCGAGTACGAAGCCAAAATGTAGAACCAAAACCAAATTAAACTCCCCCTGGAGTCGTCGCATATCTTCATCGGCAAAATACACCATCGAAATCGGCGTGACGGGACGGATCGCGGCAGATGTCGAAGATAAAATAAACACTGATAACTTTTCGATATTCGCAGTCGGACAGAAGGTGGTCAGCAAGGGCATCGTTTCCCGCCGCCGGTTCTTCTCGGGCGTGAAGGTGGTCGTCCAGTGAGGGGGTCGTCTCCCACCGGTCCTTCGGTTTGGAAGGTGGTCGTCCTCGAGGGGCTGTCTCCCCAAGGTCTCTCGGTCGTCGTCATGTGTCGAATTCGGGTTTATGGAAAAGAACGATAAATGAGTTGGGGTTCAGCAGCAGAAGCAAATAAAAGAAAGGAATGAATCAGATGCGACTACGACAGGGGGTAAGTACATGACGACAGGGGCTGAGTACATGGTGACGATGACATAATCACCTCCTTCCAACAGAATCCTCTGCAGGCCACGGCGCAGTTGGGGAATGCGCTATAGCCTGTATGAGTTGAGATACTGCCTGCTACCATCGTCGGTTTAGACAGCGAGGCTACGCACCTGTCACAAATCGCAGGGTACACGGAGGTCAAGTCGGCACGGAGGGCTTGAGGCTTGAGACCCTTGACAATGACACAAGAAGACGAGCTTGAGTGGAGGACGTGTAGTAAGGCTGAGACTCTGAGAGCGGGCAAACTTCCGGTATATTGCGTGACGGCGGCAGCTGCAGGAGTAGAGCGAGCGTGGATGATGAGGGTAGTGGGACGTGGGTTACCTGGACAGTGTTGTACTTAAGGGTCTTAATAAGGGTACCTCCCAAAGTTAAAGCCTTAGGGTCTTTTTAAGGGTTATTAAGGGTGCCTATATTAAGGGTCAAATTAAGCCTTATTTCCTAAAATGGTCAGACCCGCAAAAAAATTCAAGAAGAGCTCATACCAGCACAGATTGCACAACAAGCCCTGATAGCGACCGTATTTGGTTGACCAACGAGCTAGACGTAGATTGCAATGTTCAGCGCATAGAACATTCAAAATAAAGAGGGAGACGCGACCCGAGCTGGTTCTCACAGACGCGCCGACAGCGTGTGAAGCATCTTTCTACCCGACATCTTTCTCTCAATTTTCTCTCGACTTTCTCTCGCATCAATTCTACCCGAGATTCTACCCGAGCTCTCAGAGAGAATTGTTCCCAACAGACTCAATCTTCTCGTTCGTTCCAAGCCACCGTTCTGGATAGTGAACGTGGCAGAACTGTTTTGGCTGAGTTCTGCCGTTCTGCCTGGCAGAACGGCAATTGCCGTATTCCGGCAGAACTGGCAGAACCTAAAAAGGAAATTTCACCCGACGCCCAAGTGCGGGGGGAAAATCTCAGTAAGCCATGAGATTTGAATGATACGACCCATTTGTACATACCAGCACCTGTGAAATCCATATCGCAGCCAAGAAAGAAAATCTCAAGCCTTCACGCGGTTCTAGGCTACCCGCCGTTTCGTCTGATGACCCTCGGCAAGTGTTTGCCGGCTGCCGCGAGCCACTAAGTCGAGTCGTTGTAACATTTTGGACGGTCGGAGAGGCACAGAACTGCTCTAGGGGGCTGATCGGAAGTGCCCGGCACGTCCGGAGCTTATTAGCCGAGAGGTTCTGCCAGGCTCTGCCCAAGACCCCTGGAGTTCTGCCGGCAATTGCCAGGTTGGCAGAATTGATGGGCAGAACTCTGCCATTCTGCCAGCCACACTAGTTCTGGAGCCGCGCGATGCCGAGCAAACCAAACACACCAACCATCAAAACAAACAGACCACGTACGCTTTCTCGCATAGGGGTGATATGGCCTTAAATACGCGCTCGGGAGCAAAGCCAGCCGTTTGTGTGTTGCCCATGAAGATACCGACTCGCTGCTTGACCTCTGGGATGGACGATTCGAACAGGAAGAAGAGGAATTCCCGAACAGATAGTCCGGAGAAGACGAGCTGGCATCGGATTTGAACATTTTTGAGGCTGGTAAGTGGTTTGAGGAGTGAGTCCCAGTCCGGATGGACCTCCAGCAAGTGGTTGGGAGTCGACGTCGCCAGGATTCACGAAGTGTCACATTTTGTCACGCAACAGAACTCCTTCACAAATCTCAATCGTATTCGACTATCAGGCCCTGGATTAATATGATTTGACCTCGAAGGCCTAGTTAAACATATTCTGAGCAATATATATGCATGATTCTGGGCGTTATACTTGATACCTAAACTTCCAGCACACTTTTTAGAATTTGACGTGGATCAGTTCGACAGGAGAGAGGCTCAATGGAACTGTGGTTGTTTGGGATGAAAAAATGGAATTGAGAGGATTTAAATGAGTGCTAGCACATATTAAAAAATTAGGGATAAATGTGCAGTAGAGAGTTCAGAGTAAATGAAATGGCGAGCCCATCATACGGCGCAGTCTGAAGCAAGCCCCTTTAAGAAGGTCCCCGGCGCGCCGGACCGGACCTGCGCGGGCTTGTTCCGAACCTAGGTTTTAGGAGCATAAAGACTGGTGGTCGGCAACGCGCTATTAAAATTTCGCGTTTTGTAATCCTAAGTTAGGAGTACCTTCTCTGAAATAAAATTTCCACCTATAAACCATACCCAAGTTCCTGATAAATCTCGAATCCTGAAGGATTCTGAGCAACTCAGCAAGATTCCGACTGGTCATGAAGTTTTGGCCGCAACCATACCCTCATTCCCCACTCTGACCACCTCAAATACCTAGGTATTCTCATTGATGACAAACTGAATTTCAGACTACAGGCAGACGCAGCAGCGGCAAAAATTCTGCTAGCATGCAAGCGGCTTACACGCTCAGCGTTCGGACTTCCGCACAAATACGTCAAACGCCTTTATGAGAGCGTAGTCATACCCAAGTCGAGGATCGACAAGACGGCGGGCCCAGATGATAATGATCAGGATTGATGCGAGGCAGGTTGAGTTGTTGTGAGGCAGTTAAACGCATTGTGAGGCACATTGGCGTCGAAAGGCGACACATCCTATTTGGGTATCTGCCTCATTTTGTGCGAGGGCTTGGAAAGATTTATCAGCATATTTTTTTTGCCTTATGTAAAGATTCAATATTATTTCGAAGTTCGGTGCGATTATAGAAACGTAGCAAAGACCGAAGTGAAGTCAAAGGCCTCAAAATACGCGTTCATTTCCATGCAAGTATCTCCTTACATTAGTATTGTACTTGGTAGCTATGTACTATTGCAATGAGCTTTCTAGCTACTGGCCACAACCCATCTCGATGCAAGATATCACAAAAACAAAGTAGAAAAACGCACCGAAGTCGAGACACGATGGAGGGCGCATCGCCAGCAAATACAACAGCGGCAAAGGCACCTAGGAGGCGCATGTGTTGCTGTTTTTGTATGACAGAAATGAGACAGGTAAAAAAAAGAATTTGCTTGATAACACACCAGGCCAAGCTCCTTCTCAACCACCTCCGACCCCATGCCTCCTAAACTACCTAGGATACACTGACTATCATTGTCGACTGTCGTCTTGCATTTGCCGGGTGTCGCCGCAGGCCGACAAAATTCGATAGCCAAAAAAGGTGATGCGTTAGTAAGCATAGTTACCGGCGGATTGCGTACATACCGATATCAAGTGTCTCAGTCGTCATCGCCCCTTTTGTTCGTCGAAGTGGGGGGGCAGAAAGGTGGGATGGCGGGCTGGACGCTGCGACATGGTGGGGAGAAAAGAGAAAGGTTTGACAGCGAGAGCGCCAGCAGTCGGAAAGCATGATCCGTGACATAACATAACTCAAAACGGCATGTGCCGCACTTTGCGGCAATGTGCCGCACAATGCGTTTACTTACCTGCCTCACATCGACGGAATCTGCCTCGCATCAATCCTGATCTTTATCATCTGGGCCCGCCATCTTGTATATCCTCCCCTTGGTCATACCCAAGATGACTTACGGCCTCGACACTTGGTTTTGTCCAATATCCACCTCCACGGGATCAAATACTCGTCGTGGTAGCGTCGGGTTTGCAACGCGTCTAGGTAAAGTTCAACGCCTCGCAGGTATCCTAATCACTGGCGTCATCCGCACCACCGCCAATGACTACCTAGACCTACTACATGCTCACAACACTCCCATCGAGCTACGGCTCAATCAGTTATGCTTCAAAGCTGCTGTACAAATCTGCAGCTCCCCGCTTCCCGCCCTCTGCACACAGTCGTAAAACGCGCCGCACGTTTCCACTCCATTCGTCGTCATCGTTCCTCCTTACACAATCTCACACATTCCAACTGAACCCCGACGACTTCGAAACTATCCGCCCATTCCCTGTCGCTCCCTCGTGGAAGGCACAATTCACCATCGACATAGCAACCAGCAAGGATGCAGCGCTCGAGCATGCCCTCGAACGACACCGCAACTTTGACCTATGTTTGTACACAGGGCTTGACAGCCGTATTGGACAATGGAGCCACCTGCATCACAGATATGCGGGACGACTCTTTCACCCGCCACCTTCACCTCGGCTCCAGCACCGACCACACCGTCTTCGAATCCGAAGTGACCGGCGCGATCCTCGCCCTTTCCTCCTTACCATCCCTTCCCCACGTCAAACGCGTCTTCCTCGGTATCGACAATCAAAGCGCAATGCGCGCTCTTCATCGTCATAGACAGCAACCCGGCCAATATCTGCTCCTCGCCTTCCACGAGGAGCTAGAGAAGCTGCAATCTCGAGTCCCCCGCCTTCAACTACACATTGGATGGACTCCGGGACACGTGGACTTCCCGCCGAACGAACGTGTCGACAATGAAGCCAAACTGGCTGCACAGAATGACAACAAACCCCATCCGAACACCCCTCCCCTCCTCCTTTCCCCTCTTCCCCGCAGCATCGCGGCCACCAAGGCCGAATTCCTATCCAAAACAACGACACTCTGGACGACTATGTGGAAAGCGTCACCGCGCTACCAAAAATACCGCCGGATCGACAAAGGCGCCACTGTGAACTCCATACACAAACCCCTCATGAACCTCTCCCGCCGTAATTCTAGCCTCATTGTCCAATTACGCACCGCGGCTGTTGCTCTCAATTCATGGCTATTCAAAATCAATCGAGCAAACTCTGCCAGAAATGCCAACGTCGAGAAGACGTGTCACATTACATCCTCTCATGCTCACAGTACAACAAACAACGGTCCAACCTGCGCTCCGCACTCGGTCGCAAGGCCACTTCCCTAGGATACCTCCTCACCAATGACAAAGGAATCCGCCACCTCCTACGATACATCCACGATACTAACCGCTTCCCCATCTATCACGACTCCCCTCCCCTCGAACCAACCTGAAATTTTCAGATATACATTACTACTATCCAGCCCAACTCCAACCCCTACTACTTGTCTTACTTTGAATCCTTCCCCGACATTACCCCCCTTCCTCCCATCTCACCCAATGCCCCCATCACGATTACTATACTTCCCCATAACACCTACGCTACCAAAAAAACTGCTAACCACCACCTCACCCTGCAGATTCCCCGGCGTTCGAGCCTCGCTCCGCACACAGGCGTACGAGTCAAGGTCGCTCCGCACTCGCACGAGCGTACGAGTCAAGGTCGCTCCGCTCTCGACCGCGAGTATGAGTCAAGCTCGCTCCGCACCCGAACCCGCCCCAGATCCTCCCGCAGTCGCCCCGCCCGCCCCGTTTGCCCCGCACTCTGTCCGGACCAAGGTCCCCATACGTTGGACTCTCTGCAGACCGTCGTTGTTACGTGTACTATAGCCGCTGCACGGCTCGCGCACGATAATTGATTCCATCATCTTCAATTCGGTGTGGCCATAAGTAGGGCCTTGACGTTCTTGAATCCCCTGCGACAGACCTGAATCAAGGCCTTAAGCCCCCGGGGTAGGGTTTCTGAGTCTTCTCAAAGGTCAACATGCAAAATACCAATCCGCTGGGAGCACCTAAAATCATCGTCAGTGCCGGTCGGGAGGATGATGCGGGACTGATGCCTGCACTGCCGAAGGCCGTGGGAAACTTGGCTTAAGATTAAGACTTTAGACCTTAATAAGGCTTTGAGACTTCCGGGACCCTGGACCTGGAATCAAGGCCTTAAGGCGAACACTGTCAAAATCTGTTTCGTTGCCTGGAGTTGAAGTATTACTAACGCCATTCCGCGACTCACATGCAGGTAGGTGAGGGCAGGTGTAAAGGAAACTCCCCACTCAATCAAAAAAACCGGACAATATCCAGAAAACAGCTGTACAGTATGCCAACTAGTCTCGGAAACCCAGACCTTCCTGCGTAGTCCTAGAGGGCGTGGTGCAGATCCGGATATGTTTCCTAATCGGTAAGGTAGACCCCATCCACCCTCGACGAACATCACCTGACGTGACAGGTATTGAAACGACTATCTACTATTAGGCGAATCCCCTCGACCAAATCCAAGATATACATGTATAAAGAGTGTACCGAAAAAATTAGAGTCCTAGCGCATCTCTGTATAAAGTAGTTCCAAAATCTTTGCCGAAACTTGCTGTTTTCGGTAATTAGTGAATGCCCGCTTCATCGAGCTCTTGTAAAATAGTTGCTGGGTAAGTCCTATGGCCAGGGTACTTCTTTGCGGCCCATGCAGCCTGGCTCCCCGTGAGCCGATGGTTGAGATATCCATCTCCGAAGCGATGACAACGGTTAACGAAGCTGCGAATGCATTGAGAATACATTTGGATTGAGGAAAGAGCCGTACCGTCTCATGCACAACAGAGGAACTGCTTCCAAAGAGTCCATTGTGTTCTTCTCCAGCTGGTCTTCGCGGGACGACTCCGGTTTTAGGCGATAAACCCGTTTGGCGTAGCCCCAGACCATCTCAATCGGGTTCAGCTCACAATGAAATTTGGGGAGGAATAAAATCTCCACTCCATCCTTTGCACACTCCTCTTCAAGCAGTGATTTCGCACCCGCAAAGTCTGGGAGATTATACACCACGCGACGGCAGCAACATTTTGAGGTATCACTTTGATCCCCGCATTTGAAACCGGCGCATTCTGTCTTCAAGTCTGCGTAAGCATGCATCCCGCGTTCCTCTAGGATCTGTTTCATCCCCTTGAATTTACCGGGATGAAGGGGGTGGTTGTCTGGGAAGTATAAGTCCTGTTCCTTGCCGTCAAAGTGCGCTCCTGTCATTTTAATCTTCTCTTTAACCAGTTTACCCTTGGGATTATACACAAGTTTCCCCTCGGCATCCCGCTTGTTGACCTCGACAAGAAAGTTTGCAGATTCCTGGCCCCTTCGTGTGCCAGAGGGCGCTTTTGGCATTCCACGAGCTGAGAGAGAGCCTTCAGCCCGTTTCTTGTGGGTAGTAGCGTTGTCGTAAATGAATACATGGTCAAACTCGGGCCAGAGCTCTTTGACAAGAGCGCGAGCTGCCGTGGCCTGCTCAAGGACCTCATCGGAGGTAAAATATCCGTCGCGTCCTTTCCCAGGACGCATACAACGGCGGGCATTCCGTTTCGGATTATCTGGGTCACGGAGCCAGCCGAAGTCTGAGGAAAAATAGTCGGCAACCATGAGCGAATAACCTTCCCCCTTGCGGTACGGTTTAGCCGGTGAATCCTTGTGATACCAAGTTTCCCGGCGCCTGTCATGCGCATAAAAAATACTCTCGTCGTGATACCACAGCACCACACGACGCCCGAGCAGGGTGTAATCATTCGGGAGGGGGTTACCGTCATTATCATAGATAACTGTTCTTTTTTGAAGCTCAAAAAGGCGGGGAAGGTAAATATTGTCGCGATAATAGATGACATCTGACCGCTCGTGTCCATCAACGTACTGCCCTTTCTTGGCAGCTCTGAACCTGATGGGGGGATGAATTGAATACGCATTGTGTACGCAGTCTGGCAGAACCCTTACCTGTATCCCAGTTCATCGAGGTATCGGCGCGCTGTGGTCAAAGAAACAGCTTTGTCAATGCTATGTTCTTCTTTGACGGTGGGACTATTCAAATAATCCACAAGTTTTTCCGCTGTAATCTCTTTCCCAAGCGACTGTAGGTGAAGCCGTATGTCATTCGCAAGATCTTCGTCGGCTAACATACTCTCGTTCCATTCTCCATACGGGTTTACTTCCTGAACCTCTCGATTGAGGATGAATTGTCGAGATAGAGATGCTAACACCCGAGCACAGTGTACCCCCCGGCCAAGGCCATATGCAGCCAGCTTAGCTGATTCACCCCAATGAGCGTAAGTCTGCAGCCCAGGAGTCACGTAGAAATTGAGCATAGTACGGATACCCATTAGCCGGTTTCGCGTGAAAGCACTGATGGCAGGATCTTTATAGCCAACACCGCGTAGCCCGAAAAGATCTGTCCCGCGCAATTCCCCCCGTAGAAATTTTTGAAGACATTCAAGTGCAGCTCTAGCTTCTCCAAGATCTGGAGCTCTACGGCATGCCCCAGGACGCGTAGCTTCTTCATGTATGTGATTCAAGTAAGTCCGGGGAGCACAAGGACGCGGATAATCGTCGTCGAAACCCGGAGACGATGCCAAGAGCTCGTCCTCATCCTCGGGCAGATCAAGAAAGTCAAGGGGATCATCTGCAGAGGTATCCGGGGATGGTCGGCATTCCGGAGGAGGAGGAAATGTATTGGTAGAAAGGTGATCATCGTCTTCATCATCAACTTCCTCTACAGTCACTTTGGGCAGTTTCCATACAAATGCACGCGCTGCCGGTGCACCCGATGTAGATCCTTCACATCCTGGGACGGTAAATGAATTCATTGATGCCAGAAATGGATCGGACGCGTCCGACGCGAGAAATGGATCACTTGACGCGTCAGACGCGTCAGTTGCACTAATTGACGCGTTTTCAAGCTCTACTTGCGCGTTGTTTCCTACCTGGAGACAGGTATAATACACAGAAATGAGATTAGAAGGGTTTCCGACTCACCTTCACATCGGGGTTCTCTTTCTGTCTTTTCTTCGGTGAGAGCCATTTTGTCAGCTTCTTTGGGCTGACTTCTTCCCATACGCGCTTGGTACCATTGCTTATGTTTCGAAGTAGATTTGTAACCCGCGCCTTCTGGAGCTTCGACGGTGGCGGCATGGCCGATTTTGACGACGAAACAGGCCAGAATGTGTGCCTCGGAGCACTAAATGGATAACTAGTCAATCAAAACCGTATATTTTATTGATGTTTCGCCATCCAATACTTAAGACACTTATTCTACACATTTTGGTCGGAGGGTTTGAGCTAATATGACTTAGATATTATTTTACAGATTTTTCTTTACGGACGTTCCGAAAACGGCAGTTGTCACACCGAGCCACGTGATGTTCGTCGAGGGTGGATGGGGTCTACCTTAATTATAATGACAGCTTTTGACGTTTGATTGATTTTGAGGGGGTGATGGGAAAAAGGACTTGGGCCAATTCCCTGAGGCGACCTACCATAACCCCTTCTCCCTTAACCACATCGACTCTCCTTGCTCGCGTCCGCCGCCAACTACAATACCATGCATCCGGAGGGTGGTGACCGTCACCCCGCCCCCCGTAGCGCTCTCAACAGCTCCTGGCGCGGCGGCGCGCAGCTAACGCAGCCAACGAATACGGCTACAATTCAAAACTGTGACGGATGCGAAAAGAATCGAGATCCGCCACACGGAGAAGCTTAGTGAGCGAGAAATGACTGTTGTAAGCTTTTAAATTCACCGAAGATTTCTATCTACTACAGCTCGACTTATATATTCTACAGCGAGGTAAGACAAATGCGGAATGAAGTCATCCATGAGCAAATAAAAATGGAGGGGTAGGAGGAGAGTGGAGTATGTTTGAGTGAGATACGGTCACGGGATAATCCAGGGGAAATAATATCGTTACATATGCCCTCCAGGTTGTCGCGTAGACAAGCTGAAAACAGTCCTCCTCCAACAAAAAGTCCTCCTCGGGATGAAACCACCCGGGAGCGATATATCACCACTCATGCGACCCTCCGCAATAACTGGGTCACTGAGATCCTGCGCAACAACTGCTTCGCATTCAGACTCCGCGATACAGCGTGGAATCCGGAGACGATGGTTCGCGGAAGCAGGAATTGCATGCTCTGGATCATCGCGTCGGCAGCCAGCGTCACGATGCGGAAAAGCGGTTTCGACATGTGGATGTTCGTGAGGCGTAGACGGCTGGGAAATGAACGGGTCAAACCCGTCGGCGCGGATGATGCAAGAAGTGAGCGGGGTGAGGCGAGTTTGGGAGGAAAATGGTGTCGGAGAGGGAAAGATGGTTGGCGAAGAGTTGGATGAAGTAGAAGATGGTGTGGGTGAGCTGGGATCGACGGCCAAGGCCAGGCGGCTTGGTTCTTCATCGCCGTCCACTGCAAAGTCACGTAATGACGTGCGGGGTTCAATCTCGCAGCTCTGTTCCGCAATCAGTGGCTGTCCGCTTGACAGCTCTTCGACTTCGCTCTTGCCTTTCACCTTCATCTCAACGTCTGACTCGACGTCGACACAATGGCTCGACTATGGCTCGACGCCTGCTATTCCAACGCTACAAGCGCTCACTACAAATGGTTCAAACGGCGTGTCATTGACAACGTCGTCTTCGCTCGAATCAACATAGATGTCTTCTGAGTCCGTGTTATATTTCAACGGGAGGTCGACAAACCGCTCGAAATTTTCATTTCTGGTACTCTCGCCCTCCTCGACTTCCATTGAGAAGGCGATTGACCCTACATATAGGGTTTCCAAGACGTCCGAAGGAGCGTACAAGGAATCATAGTCCAAATTCACCCCGTGAGTTCGGAGCTCAGTTTCTGGATGATTGTTCTCAGAACCATCAACGGCTTGTTCATCCGACTCGGCAGAGGCGTTATTAACACGCCCTCCGTTCTCAAGTTCATGTTTTACTTGAACTTCAGAGTTATCTTCGACATAATCGTCGACAACATTCTCGGCATTCTCACTGAGAACCTCAGCGGTGTCGCCCTCTGAATCAGAGTTCAACACTAGAAGCCTTTCCGCGTCTTCAGCGCCAGCAACAACCTTTCTCCAACTGGAGGTTTCTGGGTCCAATTTTTGACGCCATAATTCGATCTGAACATCGTCTCGAAGACTCATCCAGAGAGTGATAACCTTTTCCTGATTTTCAGGTAAGCCTATCATCGTCCAAAATTGTTCTATCTCAGCAATATGCTCTATTACTGACTTGTTGCCTTGATGGCAGCGCGCGAGTTCGTCTCGCTGTCGCAAGCGGAAATCTCTCGGGAAGCAATAATTAAGCAGTTCAAAGAAGAATTTGGTTAAAGTCCACTTCCGTTCATATTTAACAGCCTTGCGCTGATAAAATTCGGCAGCCTTTCCTTTAAGGAAATAACTGATGAAGAAGATTTGATCTTCTTCAGATACTTTGCCCATTTGCACGTACGTTGTGCTCTCGCGAACAAATTTCAAATATAGATACGGATCTACAGATCCGTCGTATTTGTTCGGTTCAATGGGTTTCAACCGCATCTTAGGTTCATTGGATCGCCTAGATTTCCGATCCAGAAGTGGAATCGGTTGAAGAGGAACTGTCCGAAGAACTGGACGAAGATGGCGACGAGTCGTGCCCAGTCGCACGGCGAATGGTCTGCTCGAGGAGTCCTCCGGTAGGAAATCTCCCGGGAAACGGTCCCTTCTTGACCTTGTGCGGATGAGGGTTGGGTTCCTTCGATTTCTTCGAAGTTTTCCCAGTGCGCATGTGCTCTTCAATACCGTTTAACACAGCACGCTTAGCCTGATTTACATTTACAGGCTTCGGCTCGGAATTTAATTCCTTGAGTCGCTTTTTCAAACTCTTGATCTCTCGGGATCGTTCTTTGGTCTGCGCAGACGCTTTACGCTCTCGGTTACGAGGCGTTGAGTTTGATTCGCGGTCTGAATCGGAGTCTCCATCCGATTCAACCTGGACATGTTTGCGAGAGTGTTTAGACTTCTCGGCACGGCGAACGCGCAAGCGTTCAATGTCCTTCTTGGAAAGTCCAATCTCATGTGAGCTTTCCTTCTTGTCTCTATTCTTAGCGACAAGATTCTCATCCTTCTTCCCAGAGGAATGTCCACTGCTATGCCTTTTAGCAGAGGTTTTCGGTAACTTAACCGAATTAACTGATGATTTCTCACTGAACTCATCGTCAGATACCTTTGTTGTCAAAGGTTCTGCGTTTGAAATGCCCGAAAGCTCGGATTGAGCTTGGCTCAAATGTTCCACCAAATGTAACACCAGACGAAAATGGAACATGCGGGAGTCGCACCCACACAACCGTTGGACTAACTGTCCCTTCGTCTCACGCCCGTTTCTGGGTCCAAGTTACCCCAGCTCGGCCACGTGACCGCTGTAACGTGCCCGATCGATACATCCATGCGCCAATACTCAAGCGCAATACGACGATATTCATCAGGATTCATTTCCTGATCCTTACGCGGTACGGACACAGTCGCTTCAGCGGAACGAACAGAATTAATTGCATTATTATTCAAGCGCGAGTTCAAATTTTCACGGTGCGTTCTCGCCGTTTTATTATCTACCTGCGTCCAGGTATTTAACTCCTCATCGCTAGCATCGATGAGGCTGAAGTTTACGTTGCGCTCAGGCAACGAAACAGGCGACATGTTAACACCCGAAGGCATTCCACCAGCAACACCTGTCCCCATTGAAGGAGAAGGCGAAGAAGCAACTACCCGGCTATACAATAGCTCGGGCGAAACGGGGCGAGACCGATGGTCAACGCTACGAGCGGAATGCTCGGGAGACACCACCTCGAATGAGGCAGGATAACCCACTTCGAATGAAGTAGGGTGCGACTTGGGTAAACCCGAAGTCGAACGCAGAGCGGAATGCTCGCGGGGGGCGAAGTGCCCAGGAGCGCGATGCTCCAAAGAAAAGGGAAAGTGCTCACTACGTTCATGTCGACTCCCAGTAGAAACAGAATTGGCCTGGGACGTAATAGGAGCAGCAGAGGCGCGTCCAGAGTGAGACATCGTGAGACAAGTTGGTGAAACACTCGAAGATAGAAGACTTGATGAGAGGGTTTGTCGTCGAAGTCGGTAGCGGCGGTTGATCAGACCACAGTAAACCAGAGCAGACGGCGACAGAAGCAAGAGAGTCAAAAAGATGTGACGGATGCGAAAAGAATCGAGATCCGCCACACGGAGAAGCTTAGTGAGCGAACCGAAATGACTGTTGTAAGCTTTTAAATTCACCGAAGATTTCTATCTACTACAGCTCGACTTATATATTCTACAGCGAGGTAAGACAAATGCGGAATGAAGTCATCCATGAGCAAATAAAAATGGAGAGGTAGGAGGAGAGTGGAGTATGTTTGAGTGAGATACGGTCACGGAATAATACAGGGGAAATGATATCGTTACAAAAACATACGCGCGACGCAGTGAGCTCGCCGTTCCGGCAGCACACGAATAACACCACACGGGCACGCTAGACTTCGCCAAGGCGCTTTTTTTGCAGCTCGACGTCGTCCGCATTCTCACGACATTTCGTCTCGCTCTGGCTGATAACTGTGTTTAGCGGCCTCTATACCAATTGCTTTCCCGCCGCCGCTCGCTGCTGCACACTCGCTTCTCTGTCATTCCCACATCCACCACCATTATGTCCGACTGCCGAGCTTTACCACCATCTCATGCGCGCTATAGGGCCAAGACATCCCGACATCCCGATTGGGGGGTTGGACTCGCTTGAGCAGCTAGGAGTTGGGAGGAGATGGGGGGCGCGGGACGCCCACGAGTGCTATTGATAGAGTCGCAAATTTCCACTGGATTTGGGTGTATGTATGTACCAAAGACTGTAATTACACTTTAAAGGGAGTTGTGGGTTCTACATGCAAAAAAATGTGTATTTTATGCAGTTCGGGAATAATGGTAGGTCGCCTCAGGGAATTGGCCCAGACCTTCCTAAGTCCTTTTTCTCATCACCCCTCAAAATCAATCAAACGTCAAAAGCTGTCATTATAATCACCGATTAGGAAACATATCCGGCTCTGCACTACGCCCTCTAGGACTACGCAGGAAGGTCTGGGTTTCCGAGACTATATGCCAACACGAGTTGCTGGGAATCTCAGAGGGATGCAAAGCTGTTGATGCGATAAACCTTTCACAGCAGCTTAGAGCTGTGCAGATACAGCTATTAGCAAATCGGGTAATGTGCCTGCTCCACCCTTGATTTGCGGACCAGTTACACACAGCCCCCGCACAGTTTATATGAATTCATCGACGAATGCATCTACCACAACTGTAATGTCCGCGCTTGAACCCCTTCCAGAGAGGATTCGTGACTCCGCACACAATCAGCTAGTTGCCGCATTACTGAATATTCAGAACTCTCAAGCAATCACCGAAGACGCACTACAGGTAAGGTATGATCTCTTATCCGCCAATGCGGTTGGGGATTTATGTATCTGCAAATATCAGTCTCGTTCAAGAGACATTCAGAGCATAAAGTCTTTGATGCAGCAGGTACCTTACCGGTCCATATATCGGTTAGAAATACTTAAAACACCCTAGATGATGACAGGACTGGGAAGCGCAAACACAAACTTTCCGTCCTGGAGGGATCTTCAAAATCTACAATTTGAGAATCTGGATTCCAGCAACTTCACATTGATTGGACAGTATCCAAGTAGCATGTCAAACGCTGTGGAAACATACGAAGGCATATATATCTTGGGAGAGACAATGTTGCGATAAAGGTTGTGCGGAGTGTCGCCGCCAATGAGGCCAGTTTTTGTGTACGTCTGAAAATTCATCTAATCCATTGTAACCAATGTATTCATTCTGATATAGCGTCTGAAACGCGAGTGCAACGTGTGGAAGCGTCTGTGGGATATTGACCGGGGCAAGCATCTATTGCCGTACTTTGGATTTTGGCAGACAGATGAAGCATTCCCGTAAGTTTTGAGCCTACTTACGAAGCTTGTCCTTTCTCATTCCGCTACAGACACCTGGTTAGTCCATGGCCAGTGAGTGCTCTCATTCTACCCCTGCCCTCGCTGATCTCCTCAAGGCCAACGGAAATGCTTTGGCATATGTGAAACAAATGGGTAACAAAGCTGACTATGCCGGTCTGGTAAGTTGTGCAATTGTTGCATTGCACAGAAGTTCTGATAGATGCCATGTACAGGTCAAGGGAGTGGCTGTTCACGGTATCGGTGTGGCTCACGGAGATATCAAGGCTGTACACTTTTTGCTGCTCACTCTGCCACGCTGTTCACGCTCAGTCATCTAGAGCAACGTGGCCATCGATATGTGGGGAAACCCTCTGATATCTGACTTCGGTCTTTTTCGCGTCAGTTCATCGGTGGCATCCTTTTGTGATTGTTTATCATAAGTATCCAGATAGTGGAAGATATTACTGGAGTGCCGTTTACCGAGAGTCGCGGTGCAAGTGACTCATATAGGTGGTTTGCGCCAGAAGTTTGTGCCGATCAGGGGGTCTTGTCCCTAAGCTCCGATGTTTACGCATACGGAATGACGGTCCTTGAGGTAGGCCTAGTGAAGTCCTTTTACGCCCGGCACATGTGACTCTTTCTTGCAGCTCTTCACGCACGCAAGGCCGTACAGCGACATCAAGCACACATCGGAAGTCGTCATTAGGGCTGCACGTGGAGAGCAACCACTCAGACCGATGGACAATAACGTTCTCACGCGCGGCCTAGATGATGAACTGTGGGGTTTGCTAACCCGTTGCTGGGCTATCATTCCTGCAGAAAGGCCCACGATTCAAAGTGTTCTAGATATCTTTGGCGCTCTGTACAGCCCTACTCAGAACCGTGGCTGATGTTGAATATATTTACTCCGCGCTGGCAAAAGTAACCGGTTATCTCACGACTGCTTGGGGTCCCAACCTCTGTTTAGCCCGCAATTTTTGTCCGAACCGTTTCGAGGGCAGATTGGGCGGTTTTTGTCCGAACCGGATGTAGCCGACGCTGCCGCAAGCTTCCGAAATGGGTAATTTTTGACGTGTAGCCATCAAAAACCTTCAAATTTTTCTCCCCGACGGAGTCCGACCTCGTTTTTGCGCTCTTTGGGGGAAATCGAGATGATCTCCCGCCAAATTCCAAAACTTTTGGCTTTTTGACTGAGCGCTTGCACCACCAACTGGCAGATTTTGTCCGAACCGGATCTAGGTAGACTGCCCCAGCCTCGCCAAATTTTGTCCGAACGGCATCTAGGCTTCGCGGGTTCTCCCCTGTCCGAACAGGGATCTGGCATTTCGGCGGATAAACAGTAGTCTCGGAAACCCAGACGTTTACGTGAGGGCGCGGAGCTCCTTCCTAATCTGTAATTTTAATGACAGCTAGTGACGTTTGATTGATGGGGAAGCTTCATCGGTATATGGCCACAAAATGCGTTGGATGAAGTCCGGCATATACACGAGCATTAGCTCTTTTTCTTCAAGCGAGAATTTGGAAGGGGGAGCCATGGCGCGCGTAGAATGAGACCGATGGAGGATAGAATAGGTGAGCAAAGCAAAGAGACCAGCAGGACGCGTCAATACGGGGGGGTGAAGCAACTTTAGACGCGATTTTCTCGTGTTTCTGTATAAGTATATGAGCGTGTTTAACTCCAAACTTATGGCAAACTTGCTAATTCCGTCTGTTTCTATGTACGATTCTAGACTCAAATCCGCTGATCTCCTTCTGTATCGCGTCAGGTTTGTTTCTTTGACTCTAAATCTTGTTCAGATACCACATGCGGCCGGTTTGGAAGTTGCGGAACTTGCGGTGTCCTAAAAAAGTAAGTAACGCGGAAGTCAGATCGTTACGAGACCTCTTGATCGTTCACATCGGACTGCACGCATGATATCACTCACGTTCCTTTTCTGTTTCTTGGCTTATCTTCTGTAGCCTTGACGTTTTGAGCTGTTTTCAAACTCAAATAATTTACCGCCGTCTCCGACTCCCGTCTCCGTCTCCGTCTCCAGCTGCCGAGGCTGTTGTCGCGGGACCTACCGTCAATGTCGGCGGCTGGAACTTCCCCGCTACTACAAACGAATCCCCTACCTCAGCACCCACATCTTCCCCTGCCTCTGCGGCACCCTCTATCCCGGTCAACAACCCCTTCCGCCGCTCGGAGCTTTTTTCCGCATTTACGCGTCGTCCATCACTCCCTGCGGGCTCGGCGCCGGTGGGTGAGATGTTCTCGTACCCACCGCCTAAACGTTCTCCTTCCGTCAATCAACGCAATACCTGGGCTGCCCGGGCAGCGCTTTCGGGCATCGTCGACACCGAAAAACAAAAAAAAAACACACCAATGCTCCCTCCCAGCCCGGCTCCATCATACCCGCAACTCCAACGTCATCTGTCCCAGCCCCGTCGCCATCCCCCAACCCATCGCCTTCCCCTCCTCCATCGCCTTCCCCCAACTTACCGCCGGTCGTTCCGGCGTCTCGACCGGCAGCGCGGGCGCCCAAGACGTCAAATGTGTCGGCATCGGCAAAGGAGGCAGCGGGAGCGCTCGGTTGTTTTTCTTTTCTTTTGACTGTCTTTCCCGCATACAGCCCACTGAAGCCTGCGCACCTTGCAATACGGTGTAATAATCCCGAGAAAAATTAAAATCCAATTGTTTTGGCCTCTGGACAAGCAAATACCGCCTTTCGTCCACATTTTCAGGCGTAGTGCTTGATTAGCTTGACTGCTGGCTCTTCAATCAAGGCCTTGAAGCTCGTATATCAGGTTGCAGTAAATAAAAGGGCTCCTCACCAAAAAAATTCCTTTTTTGGAAGTGCCTTGACAATTTCAACACGGGAAACACCGTGTATGGGGGTCGGCACCACCAGTATCTTTGATGGCCCGTTATGTAACTTCACAGCCACACAATTTCACGTCGGAACCTGTTTTCGCATTATGTGAGTTTCCTGGAGGTTATTATAGAATTAATTAGTGCTCTGGTGTTCTAGCAGTAGTACCTACACTCCCAGCAACTTTCTCAAGAAAAAACAGTCGATTTGGGGCAGCTAAGACCTTGAACGCGACAGGTCACAGTGTGTCACACGGTGACTTACTGCTAATGATCGCGGCGCGCACTTCACGCCTGCAGGTCCGGCCACGTCGTTTCAGGCTCTCGGCCGGCAACCCGGCAGCGCCTGTCGAAAATGTCTTTGGATTGTTCGGAACACATTTTTTAATTAGGTCTCTGTTGCATAGACCGGTCACCCGAAAATCTTTACAGGCAAAAAATAAAAAATGTGTCCCGAAGAATCTCTAGATACCTCGTTTAAAAAATTTTGGCTGGACTGGTGGCAGACAAAGCCACAGACGCGAAGGCGATTGATCAAGTGCCGTTTGGCGGAGACAGAGTGATAGTCACAAATTGTGACGCTCCGTCACATAAGTGTCAATTGCCGACCCCCACCGTGTAGGTATATTCGCCGGTCCGCCGCCCGGGGCCAGATCACGTGCACGTGAACTGTCACTGGGTGAATAGCGCCAAGTCAAGCTACTCGGTCTCACAGAAAGTGATGGCGTCGCTCTTTTTTGGGATTTCGGGAGGCTGGATGGATGCTTTTACACGAAACAAAGTGCTAGGCAGTGTAGAATGACTACGCGCATATTCCTAGTACGATGATTTGATTGATAAATTGTGATGCGCGATCAAATGTCCGAAAAAGGCAAAACACCCCAGCTGAAAATGGGTTGAAGGGTGAACGACGCTGGATTGCCGCACTGCTCAGGTTAATTGGTTGATTTCTTCATCCAGAAAATCACACATGCCTGGATTGAATATTGAACTTGATGCTGATCCTGTTCTTGGAGCGGCCCGTATGTGGCAGAGCCTCCTCTCTTCCACGATGCGCATTTGACAGAATTTAGTATCAGTACAGTCGCAAACCCCGAAGCGAAACGGCACTAGGAAGCGAAACACTCGCCGAACACAAGGTTAACGCTTTCCCCCTGGGTCGAATCTTTGCATGTAGGTACCCCACTATCTGAGCACCCAAACCACAAAAGGAATTGTGTTGAAAGTCCTCTCGCCGCCAGCAATGGCCTTGTTTGTTTCAGCTTTGTTTATGCCGGCTGATGCACCAATGCGAAATATTATTTCTTCCTCTGGAATTGTGGCCGGTGACATACAGTAGTAATATAGACAGTCATTTTGAGGCGCATTGCATCGAAAGTACTGAACAAACTGGTCGATTTGCGCGAGAATGGCTCAATTTGTTGTGTTTTGTAGTGTTTCGCTATCACGTTATTTGGCGATATTTGACTCGCCCCACAAATTGTCCTCGTTCTCAACGAAAACATAGTCGATTCACTTGATTCTTGATTGTAAGCGGTAGCCAGGAGAATAAACTATAAGTCTATAACAAACGCCACCCGTTTCCGCTTCCTAGTCCACCCAAAATCAAGCGAAAATGCTAAACGTTTCGCTTCGGGGTTTGCGACTGTACTCAATACCATATCCTTCAACTCAGTATGCAATATATGATCAAGGGATGATATTTTGTATCCAGAACCTATCCACATTGTTTGGCTCGAACTATCCACACAAGCTCCCCCACCATGTACGCCGGGAACCGGCATACACAACCTACGTCTGAGCAGACACCGAATGGTGATGGGGCTGTGCTGAGCAGATGATGGCTGCTGTCAATCGCACGGCGCACATCTTCCGAATGATACGGCGGCGTTTCCGTGTGATCCATCGCAGTTCCGACTGATCCAGGACGATGGCAGCGTAGTTCCGCTTGATGTAGCGTTCCGTTTGACTGATGTGGCCTCAATGGTACAGATTTTGAGTCGGCACCAGATCTTGAGTGGCTCATGTGCGATGGCTGTGGACGCCGACTGCACCCGTATGTGATGGGGCTCGGCCCGCTCAGTTCTGTGTGATCTACGAGTTTTAAGTCAACTCAACGTTCGTTTGAGGCGCACAACTAAACGCGTCGCTGGCAAGAAGTATGTATTTAGCAACCTGGCAGATAGCGGATACATAGGCAATGAATTGTTTGCTGCAGGGCAGCAAGCGCAAGTCTCACAGACGTACGGCTGCGGCTACCAGAGTCTGTGATCGAGCATCGTGTACAGTACATCGTGCTCAAGCATTTTTTCATATGCTTTTGCGAGGTCGAGTCTCATTCTGGAGCTTGAGGAGTATTGGGATTCCAAAATTGCATGCTACAAGTACCTTTGATTTGCTTGAATAGTGAACAAAGAAGATTCGACCCAACCCAACGTTAACCCATACCCGTTTTGATGCTCACATTTAATGTGCTCTTCCCTGACTTCTGTGGTATGTCTAGGAATTTTAGCATTTGTCTGTCCTCGCATAATGTAAATATTCGAAGCCCCATAGGTTTTGATTTCGAGGAAGGAGATGGCAAGGTATGGTCGGTGTATGGAGATGGAAAAATATCAGGGTAGCCGGCAAGGGTGGAAAGTCGAGGCCATAGGATGTACGACCTGCCATTCGCCCGGGGGAGGAAGGCTGTGTGTAGTAATTTAAACAGAAGGCCAGAAAGTAAAAGGAGGTAGCCGGAAGGACGTCGTCCTTACGGTGGACCGGCGACGCAGGACTTGTCATTTGAGCTAAGATACGTTGACGCGGATATTCGAGCGCACATCAGAGTAGGGGACCGGCGCCCGCGCCGCTATAGATGCGTTCATCTTGTGTCGCTGGATGCCTTCCCCGGCGACCTTATACACTCCGCTAACCCCTCGGCTGACCTGCCGTATGCGGGCGTGCATTAAGATCCAAATCCGAGCCGAACACGATTTTTAATTGTGTTGTTTGTCGTCGAATGCAACACAATAATCAAAGTACATACAGATTCTGTTGCTCGTGAGTATCTTCAGCTGCTCTGAAGTGTCTACTCAAGCTATGCGGCTCGTTTATGCAATGGCCTACCCGCCGACTCTCAAAGTGCGGGCCTAAACGCTAATCGAAGACTGACCGAATTACGTGGTAGAAGTCGACGCGATCACGGGATTAATTCCTCGCGTTCCCGGCTTTCCTTCAACGCATATACTGACGGCTTCTTTGCGCGCCATATTCAACTATTGCGGCGGAGAATTGCCTATCAAACTGTACATATTTTTTGCCCATGAAATTTGTGGACGTGAGTTTATTTGCTTTTACAGTAAAATGCCATCGAATTATTCACTAATAGCTTAAATCGCGGTAGACGCGGCCTATTTTACATCATGGGCTGCTCCTTCGGCATCGTACGAGTTTATTGCGCGTGCAAAACGCATGGGTATGGCCAATTTTCCTTTCCTGAGACATTTCTGAAAGTTTCACCTCCCTTGACCACGGTCTATAATGTCGACGACAACGACTCCCCCAGCATCTCCAGAGAAGCCAGAGCTACAGACCAACAGGTACTTGCTTTTCCACCTTCAGTCTTGCCGCTACTGCCACTGATTTATTTAATTGCAGGTTGAAGATGAAATGTGCCTTCTTGACCTCGAGGATGCCGACTCATTGCTCCTCCATGTTCAAGACCTCGTTTCCCAGCATTTGGACGAATTCCCGGAGGATCGGCTTGATGACGAAGCGGCTGGATGTGCTGCTAAGATGGCCAAGGCCAGCATCACAGACGGAACTCGAGATGGACACCTACGGTACGTCTCTTCGAGAGTCCAGCGGCCAACTTACAGCTCGGTAAACAGGATCATTAAGCACTGTATTACCTTTCATCTGCGACGTAATAAAAATTGGGATGCTAAACAAGTCGACGACAAAACTCCGCATGATATTACCGCCTTTATCACGCAAAAGTGTGGCCCAGTGTAACAAGGCTTTGAGGGCCGGAAGGTCAGTCCATTTTTCGGTAAAATGATGTCCTCACAATTCTAATTCTCAGTATTCCACCGCCGTCTCGACGCGTGCCGCGCTTACAATGTGGTATAAAAATCTTCGTCCAAACGAAAGTCTGACAGAATGGCGACTTGATGGTGTTACATGGTATTTTTATGGTGGGTCTTGAGAAGACAAAAGCAAAATCTGGGGAAGTGTCCTCCTCTGCGCGGGCTCTTGCGTTGGAAGATATTCACCGACTGCACGACCACTGCATGAACCCGAAGCTTACGCTGGCGCAAAAACGAGCAGGAATTGTAAGATATGTCCGTAATTATTATCTTGTGTTCTTGGTTGAAGAACTGACCCATATTGCAGGTGGCCTACCTCCTTGCGTGGCTCATGTTGCTGCGCATTGACGAGGTGATGAAGCTACGGTTCGAAAATATCGACAAGGTGCCCGGAGAAAGTAAGTGTAACGACCATATACCAGTAATGATATTCAACTCGTAAATTCACAGGGAAATTTCTCGATGTTAGTCTCAATACACGCAAGCAGAATCAAACCGGTGTCTTGCACTCTTGGAGGCTACATGCAAACGATGCTGACCCGGTAATTTGTCCCATGCGCGCGTTCATTCTCTTGGCCTCGCTTTACGGCCCCGAGATCAAGAAATCTGGCCCCCTCTTTCTGCATGTATCCGCTCAAGGTGCAGTAGAGTAATGCAGAGCCAGCCTTTGGTGAGAAAATAACTCCCAGTGCTGTTGAATTAGAATCTCAACCACATTTCCTTCCGATTCAAAGACTGCCAGCGCGTTGAGCCGAAGCCTTTCCCGAGACCTACAGAGCCTCGGCTATTCTTCTTGGGCACTTTACGGTACTCATTCATTCCGTCGTGGCGGTTGCCAGTACCGCATCAAGGTCAGAAAATGGTCAGCGGATCAGGTGGCCGCATGGGGAGGTTGGTCGCAGGTGGAGGCCGTTACGATGTTCCGGTATTTTTATTCACCAAACGACAACCACGAGTACATGCATGACTACGATAGAAATTATTAGCAGTTATGTATTGACCTATACTTGATAAAATATCTTGTTATTTACGAGCTCTTCTTTTGGTTAACATACCGCTCTTTTCCCATGTCGCGCCAAATTTCCCAAGAATTCCTCTCGCCCCATCTCTCCAGCCAGTTTCCCTCACAAAACTCCCCGTTGTTATCCAAATATTCAACCTTTCGGCGCTCAGCAGCTAGCTCAGAGTCGCACCAAGGAACTGCCTCCACAATCTTTCGGAACGACCGGAAGTGTTCCTCCGGTGTTGCTGCTTCGTCGGTCGGCCGCTTCCTTTTCTTGTTTTGTGGTGCGGGAACAGAAAAAAAATTGAAAAATCTCTCCTTGTTTCCGCTGAAATCCCCGGTAAGAATACGGTGGAGTCGCTCTCGTTTCGACACGAGATTTGAGTATTTCGGCCAAGAGGGATCGGCTGTGCCCCGGCGACCGTACTCGCTGGGGCCATAGCGGTCACGGATGGCTTGAACTTCGCCGGATTCAATCTGATCTATCACCTCGCGTAGACCTTGCCGCCGCTCGAGTCCGGTGATTGCGGTAGAGATGTCATCGAGAATCGCAACCTCACGCTGCGCAACACCATCAGGTGGGCCGACACAACGAGAAGGCGTCGGTGTTGGAGTTGGCTGAATGACGGGGGCTGAGCTGAGGCTAAAAAGCCTGGAATGCGTCTCGGGGCGGCTTGTTGAGGGAAGGGGGGATGAAATACATTGATTTTCAGGAGAATTCGTACTCGGTATGACCAAAAGTAACCGGAATCACAAATTGCCTATATATGGCAAAGCTAGCACACAGAACCGCTCTGTGCCCTTGTTGTGCGTCTATTTGAATTGCAATTATTTATGTTATGATGGTTGAACATTATGCCCAGTTTTTAACGTCTCACAAGAGGTGGAGACTGGGATGCTAAATTCTGACATTTCATGTACATTATCATAAGACCTAAATCCCATTTTTCAAGTACTCATTGACCCCATATCTGTCCAATTGCTATTTTAAAAACGCAGATATTGCCAAATTGGGAAATTTCTGAATTTCGAATATTTCTCTGGCTGTCCGATGTTCCAATCGGTGTTTATGTCATGCAAGTCAGAGAAAACATGCTATAGGTAAGAGCTGGACCCATCAAAGCTGGTTGACCATTGAAATTCCTATATAAATTCTACAATTCCGGTTACTTTTGGTCATGCCGAGTAGAGACATCGAGGGATAACATTTGAGATAAAGGGAGACTTGGCTAGAAATCATGTTAACGGAAGTGTTGATATACAGTGACGGCGACTTTAAGTGCCTTTCCAAAAAAGGAAATTTTCGCACAACAGCCAAAGGGAGGGTCGGCTCGAGTGTATGAGACAGGGTATAGCCTGTACTCACATCTAATGGACATCGGGTGGGTAGTATACAAAATCCAGCCACTGAAAAGCTCCAAACATGGACAGACAGTACGACAAAAGTCCGGCCAGATCTCAATCAACTCGGCACTGATTGCCGGAATTTCTGTTGCAACGGGCAAATACATGACTCAAGCACCTCAACTGCGCAGTTTGGCCCAGGTTGAAAGATCCCTGTGTGCGCAGAGGGCAGAGTTTCCTTATAAGGAAAGGCACTTAAAGTCGCCGTCACTGTATGATAGCAGACACAACTTCATATCAAGCCGGAATTTTGGCCAAAATTCTTTTGAAACTTGAGATTTAGCAGGAACTTGGGGTGGGTTTATAGGCAAAATTCGCATTTCAGAGAAAACGGAGAAACCCTAGTCTAGGGTTAGAAAAGCGCGAAATTTCTGCGCAAAATTTCAAAAGTGTGTGTACCTAACTTCAGGTTTCCGGAAAAAAACCATCGGATTATAGCCTGAAGTTGGTCAGTAGCTCAATTCTGACCCCAGCAAACATCCATAGCAGAAGTCCCTTGGATTTGGTTGAGATTTGGTGAAGGTTCAGTGGTGCGGCAGACATTTGATGCGCTGATGGCATCGTACAGCCACCGGCTATGTCTCGGCCCGGACCGAAAGCGCGAAATCCGTTGAAGAAGAAATGATTTTGTGGATTTTGAGACTTTTGACCCGAGGGATCTCTAGTCTTCCTTCTTATGGTCATTTCTGCACAGTTTCAATGCCACTGGGTAAAAACTGAGGGCACAGTAACAATTTCCAACTTAGGTATCTGGCTTGTCACGAAGTTCGGTCCGCTATCATACATATACGTGAGATTTTCGTACCAGCATTTCCTGGGTAGCAATTACTGTGGCAGAACCTGCGGTCTGTTGATTGGACTCCGGTGATGTCGCTAAAATAGAGTCCGAAGATTTGGGTATAGCTGGTAGTCATGATAAGTACATATAAATGCCCGCAACAATAAAATTACTTACCTGAATCCGAGGTCAGTAGCTTGAACGCGCGTCCAGCTTTGACTTTCTCTTTCCATTCTACTCCAAGTGCGACAAAATCCTCCCACTGGCGGTCGCGTATCGCTTCATCAACCGTCGGAACAGTTACAGTTTCCATTCGCGGATTCGTAGTAAGATCAAGATAATAATATGTTGCCAGGTTGGTTCGCAAAGTGTCGAGAGTGCCGCTGATATTCAGCACCTTCTTTTCTGATGCTTCCTTTGTTTTCACAGTCCAGAACTTCAGCTCCGCCCCTTTGGCAGTTATGAGAGATGTAGCAGTCATTCCATCGGGCAATGTCGGAGCCATAGTCGCCAGATTCTCAAGGATGGTGAGCGTCGAAGCTGAAAAAGTCCCTGATTAACATCCTGAAACACGTAAATAACATACAACAAGTTACCTCGCGGCTCAAAAACGCGTCGCGACGCGTCGCGTGGGAGGACCCCTGACAATCACCTATGAGGCCTGCCCGGGAAAATTTGGATCTTATCCGGACCCCAAATGGGGAAGATCTCATCCGAATTCGAACTAGGCCTCCCTCAGGTCGATGTTTTATCCGAATTGTTGACCAGGCATCCGAAAATCGTCTAAAATCAATGAAAAATCGCCATTTTGCTCGTACAGCTTGAATCACCTTGCAGACGCTGTTCGTGATGAAGACGAGCCCTCTCATACCTCGGGCATCATTCTGGAGTGTGCCGTGGCCATACACACCCTCCAAAATTTTCCGCAACGGACCGAGATGCTCGCCAGATGTCGAAAGTGGCCCATTTTTTAGACTAGAATGGTTGATTCTCACCGATTTGACCAGAAACTTGGCCGATTCCATCAAGCCTCAGCGGCAGATTCTTGTTCAAGCCGTCGGCAGTCCAGCTTATCCGAACCTGGACCAGCCCTTGCGGCTGACACCCATGCTTTATCCGAATTTTCGGCCAGCCCTAGCCGCCAAAATGTCGATTTCTTATCCGAATTGGGCCAGGGTGTGCGCGATTTTTGGTGATGTTTTATCCGAATTGAAAATTTCGCGGGCAGGCATCATAGGTGGTTGTCGGGGGTCCTAACCGTTTTAGGTCGTTTCCTTAGAACGTCGTAGCTTCTGTCGTGCGCTTCAGTTAAAGATCCAAGAGATCCTGCCACTATAGTCAATACATACCCGTACTAAATTGCGAGGAAATATGGACACAAAAAGAGATGTTTAAGTTGGAAGTTGAAAAGTTAAACCTAACTCCGAGCCTCCAACTTGAAAATAGCATGTTAATTGAATGCACTGCACGATTGACTGCAAACCGTTTCGATCTCAAAAATTATTTGAATGGAATCAAATACTCACATTGAATATCTCTGCCTTGTTTGTCAAGTAGTGAAATCAATTTGGTGCGCCTAAAGTTGAAGAATCTGCAACTGTTGCAAGTAATCAGTTGAATTGCCGTGATTTCCAACTCAAGTTGACCGGATACTAGTAAAATAAGAACCTTTTAAATGGTTGCCCGCACATTTTTGAATAGATAGATGTCGGGACGCAAATTTTAGGCATTGAATTGGCCGCGCAGCGCCGAAAAAAACAGTATATCAAGGAGCAGCATTCAGATTGGATATCACAGGAATGCCACAGTTCTCTTTCTTGTAAGAGCTGGGAAGAGGACCGAGGAAAGACTCTGAGTTGGTCCGAAACGGCTGAGAAAAGGTCAGAGCCACATATTAAGCGCTCGTTTAGCGCCCAAAGCCGAGGCGCCGTGTTACGGAAGATTACGAAATTCCATTGGCTGTGTCCTATGTCGCTTTGGGACGCAAACCCGAATAGACATAGTCTTGGATTCCCTGATGTTTACTCGATATGGCAAAAGAATCAAGATGAAATCAAGACACTGAATTGTAGATTGTGCTCGCTGCAGCAAAGTTGAAGCTCTGAGATTTGAGGACATTCATGCAGAGGTATCTAATAATCCTCTTTCTCCCTCTTTTTTTCTTTTTTCTGCAGCTTGAAAACTTGATTAATTCTCCGTAACCACAGACATAGTACATAAGCCGAAAATAAATGTTAAGTATGTATTTAGGACGTCACGTACACGTGACTCGATGGATGCGTATGATTTTTCCCACCCCTCAACGGCCTCACTCGGTGACTCACTCAGTGCTTCACTTTTAGCCCTACGAGTTTGCACGACAACTCACACAATCGCTTGTTAATCCTTGCGATCTAGAGTAACAATTCGGCAAAAATGAAGCATGTGTGGCTCGACGTTGATCCGGTTCGTGCATGTTCCCCTAGCTCTATACACCGTGGCACAAGAGGCCGTAGATCTCTGGATCTCGCCCACCATTGCCGTGGCACGTCCTGAAACAATTTTACAAGGGTCATGATGATGCCATCGCAATCTTGTTAGCTCTTCATTCTCCGAACGTTGTTCTTCTCGGTATCTCCACCGTACATGGAAATGCACCCAGCGAGTGCACGATGCACAATGCGGCACGTTGTCTGCACGTCTTCAGCGCATCAGCACCATCTGCTGATAAACCTGATATTCGCGTCTATCCAGGAGCACCTAAACCGCTTCTTCGCCCAACAAAGCACCTGAAGTCATTGGGTGCTGATGGGCTTGGTGGTGTCGAGGGTCTTCCTGACTTCGATAGCTCCGACGTCATACGCTGGTTTGCAAAAGATGCAGATGGTGAGTATATAAGGGCCCTGGACGGTCTGGCGCATGCTGTAAGGCAAACTTGGAATAGAGGGAGCGGTCACCAAACCACCATTGTCTCGTGTGGACCCATGACCAATGTGGCACTATTCACTGCAGCATACCCGGACCTGTTGGAGGCCGTTGAAGAGATTGTGTGTGAGTTTTAGAGCTTCAGACGGGGTGATTTTTTTTATTTCTTTGCTTGTATCAGTCATGGGTGGCGGAGTTGGCCTTGGAAATAGGTCCCCGGTTGCAGGCTCGTAGTCTTACACTCATACTTGCTGTTTCTTGCTGACAGCGGTGGTTCAGAATACAACATCTGGTGCGATCGTAGGTTTTCGCATGTTGTGGACGCATCTCATGGTGACTTTTCGTCAGCTCATGCCGCTCAGATGGTACTAGATGCTCCTGTAAAGAAAGTTATGATTCCAATCAACGTAACCCATTCTGCAATTGTCACACGGCAGATGCACGCTTACTTGCTATCCCCCACCACTACTTTGGAGGATGCGAATGCTCCATTCCCGGCGCCAACCACCAATCTGCGACACACGCTGTCTACACTAATAGATTTCTTTGCCGATTCATACAAGGCCCCCTTCGGCTTCCACGATGGACCACCATTGCACGATGCAATGACAGTCGCGTACATCGCGGTACGCGAGTTGTTCAAAGGAACGCGTTACCGGGTGGACATTGAGCTCATCGGCACTCACGCCCTCGGTGAGATTGTTGTGGATGTCTGGAATCACCAAGTTTGCGGTGAGACTGGTTGGGGTCCCGGAAAAAAGAACTGCATCGTCATTCAGTCCGTTGATGTGAGTAGCTAGAGCTTCTTGGAAGCCATATTGGCTAATTGCATGTATCATACAGGTTTCCGGATTTTTCAAGTTCTTCCATGACTGTGTCTTACGTTGCGATCAAGTGTCGCCATTGAATCTCATTGAATGCAGTGAGGTTGTTGATCCCAATCTAAATTAGCATACAGTTAGTGCTGCCGTCAGTCAGCTGAGTTGAATTCGAGCTGATTGCTCATCAGGCTCTGGGCAGCTCGGAGTTCCAGCTGTTCGCCGTTGAGCTGAACGGTCGATCAAGGGCCAGTGGTGAAGGGTAGTCTCGGAAACCCAGACGTTCCTACGCAGTCCTTGTAGGCATAGTTTACAGAGCCGGATATGTTTCCTAATCTGGTATTCAAATGACAGTTTTGACGTTTGATTGATTTTGAAGGCGATGGGAAAAAGCGTAGGAACATCTGGGCCACTTCAATTGTAGTCTCTCTAGACAGACGCTATAACTTGCAGCTCGTTTCTACTTCAATTGAGGTACCTACTGTTGAACAGGCAAGCACAGAGGTCTGAAGTCAACAGTGAGAACTCTAGTAGATTGCAATGTGAAGTAAATACTTGCCTGAAGTCAACAGTGAGAACTGAGGACTCAAGGCACTAGCTAGGCTGTATATATAGGTACAGGAACAAAGGGAATGCTACATATGGTAGACAAAGGGAAGACCTAATTGGGCACAAAGGAACTATCTAATTGGGAACAAGGGGATTACCATAAAGAGAACAAAGGACATAGGATCAGTAGGATCAGGTATCAGTGATAGGATCATAAAGGATCAGAGGGATGCATAGGATCAGTAGGATCAGATATTGATGATAGGATCATAAAGGATCAAAGTGGTGACACTCTTGAGAGTGAGAGATGTCAGAGGCAAAACCCACAATCCAACACCTACTAACCTTTGCTTCCGCGTTCTTTTGCCTCTGGGAGGCTGCAAAGTCATTCAACATACAATGAAAGTCTTAGTTAGCTCTCTAGTACATCCATATGCTTGTAATTGGGTGACTATGTCGTGTGTAAGTTATGACCTGTATTTAGCTGTATTCGGTGCCTGCGCGCCGCCCCGCATCGCCCAAGTGCTGTTGAGAGGGCTTGTGGAGGCCAGGGTGACAGCCATTACCCTCCAGAGGCATAGTCCTGTGAATGGCGGCGGACGCGAGCGAAAGGCGGCCAAGCGCGAAGGGCCGGCCCGAGAGTTATGGTAGGTGCTCCAATTGAACGTTTATACGTGTTTTTTCCCATCACCTTCAAAATCAATCAAACCTCATGAGCTGTCATTATAATTACAGATTAGGAAGGAGCTCCGTGCCCTCACGGATTGCACAGCGTATAAACGTCTGGGTTTCCGAGACTAGTGAAGGGGCTGGAAGATAGGTCGACCGGACTTGAAAAAAATTTGAGGTGTTGAAAATTCAAACTGTTATTATTGATACTTTGGGGAGACAGAAATGTTGGAAATGGTTTCAGATGCGATTTCAAGGTCACTCGATGAAAGGGCGGGCACTTCTCTACACGCGAATTTTGGTTTGTGCCCTACCCTCAACGCATGACTTTGGAGTCCTTCGGTGTTGTTCTTTTGTTTTGCTTTTATTGCCTTGAGCCAAGGGGGAACAAAGATAAGTGGCAGCAATGCAGTACCTAACCCTTCCACGAGCATCTTCCGCTGGAACGCCGCCTGTGACTCCCACCAGCCGCAGACGTAGTGGTACGTCGTCGTCTCCACTCGTCGAAGCGACAAGTTGCGGCGCTTTTTGCCCGTCGACTAAAGCTGGGGGATCAAAGATAAGAGAAATATACTCATCATTCCCAAAAATAAGCGGAAACTCGATTATTCTGCGAGAAATATGTGGTATTTTGTGATTGAAACTATGTAGGCATTGCATTTTACATCTTTGAAACTAGGACTCACAATTTGTTTTGGTCAAAATTGTGCGGAATTCACTTGGAATCCAGAGGCAAACACAAATGCATTCATTGTGTTTGAAACACTCACGCGTGCACACATTCGCGCATCTCCGCGTCCACGCGTCCACAACACAACACCCCCTCAATCCATCAGCTCCAACCCCAGGTTCGTCCGATGGCGCAGGAAGTCGGCGGTGGGCAAAGACTTTGTGAGACAGTCGGCGACGTTGTCGACAGAGCGGACGCGGAGCAGGACGATCTTGTTCTTCTCGACACCGTCGCGAACGTGGTGGTACCGAGTATCGATGTGTTTATTACGGTTATGAAAAACTTGATCGTGTGCCATTACTCTTGCCGCGTCGTTGTCGCAAAATTTCGGAGTAGGTGCCGCCAGTGAAAGTTCCAAGCCCCGCGCCAGCGAACGCAACCAATACGCCTCCCGCGCTGCCTCAGATGCGGCGATGTACTCGGCCTCCGTCGATGAAGCGGCGACGACTTTCTGCTTCCTCGACGCCCAAGTCACAGCACCAGACCCGAAGGAGAACGTGTAGCCCATCACAGATTTCCGCTTCTCCGTATCGTTAGCCCAATCCGAGTCGCTGAAGCCCTTCGGTGAAGTTTCCTTGCCGCCAAGAACCAGAGAAAGATTGCGGGCCCCTTTCAGGTATCGTACAACGCGGATGGCGCATTGCCAAAGGAAGGTGTCGTAGCAATCCAGGAAGCCAGCCAGGGTGGATACCGCGAACGATATGTCGGGGCGAGTACTGATTGCGATGTACATGAGGCTTCCGACGAGTGCTCTGTAAGGGATTTGGGCGAGGCGTTCGGCATCTTCAGGCGAAGGGCGTTGAATGGTGTCGAGGCGGACGAGGCGGAGTTTCGGCTGTTGGGAAAATGGCTGAAGCAGGATTCGAACCTGCGACCTTCTCATGTCATGTGAGATGCTCTGACCCGAAGGTATCCAACTGAGCTATTCTGCCGATAGTGCGAACGGGACTAAACCCCAGACTTCAACATCATCCTCTTGAGCAGGAGCCGGCTCTGCTGGCGCAACAGGCGGATCAGCAGGAGCGGGCTCAACTGGCACAGGAGGTTGGTTAAGTTTCCACCACTCAGCAGCAGGTTTGTGTTCAGTGGTTTGACCATGGTAACGCCGACGTGCAGCGATTCCAATAGGAGAAGGAGGTGGTGATTGCTGCTGAGGAGGGTCATTGGCAGGAGGAGGTGGAGCGGGTGAAGGCGAACGAGAAGTGTGATTGGAAGGAGGATTTGGATTTGGGGGATTGGGAGGTGGAGCAGGAGGTGCATGATAAACACCAAAGTCATCATCCTCATCATCGTCTCCCCCGTCATTGTGCAACTCCTGCACAACTGGAGGAAGATCAACAAATTCAGAGGATGGACTATGAGGACAGAGTTTAAGAAGAGTTGGTTTGTTCCCAGGGTAATAGCGCTCATCAAAGACTGCGCGCTCAGAGACAACAATTTTGCGTGTCTCTGGATTGTAGAAGAGCCATCCCTTGTGTTGTGTGGGATATCCCACAAAGACGCACTTTTGAAAGTGGATGCCGGAGTTGTCCCGTTTATCTCTCTGCACATGAACATAGGCAAGACAACCCCACACCCTAAGGTGTGACACATCAGGCTTACGCTTGTACCACAGCTCAAACGGAGTAGTATCTCCAGGGATATGAGCTGAGGGATGCATATTGCTAACATGAACATAAGCTGCAACTGCAAGTGCTTTAAAAGAAGGCGGCAGATTAGCTTCATGTAGCATAGCCGTAGTGTGCTCATCAATCGTGCGATTAGCACGCTCTGCTGTCCCGTTCTGCTGCGGTCTATTCCTTGTCGAATGACGGCGCACAATGCCACAAGAGGTAAGGAAATCCTCAAACTCTAGAGACATGTACTCCCCACCTTCATCCTCTTGAAACTCTATGATTTTGCAACCAAAGTGATTCTCAGCATAAGCTTTGAACACCTTGAATGCATTGAGCGCACCACTCTTGCGCTTCATGTGCATACACACTTTGAAGCTTGTGTGATCATCAACAGAGACAATACGATGTCTCCCCTCACGGGTGAACACTTTGTACTGCTTCAGATCAGAGTGTATTAATTAATTCAAGAGGTGCAGATGCACGATGACCAGTGGAAGGAAATGGAGCCGCATTCAGCTTGCCAGCAAGGCAGGGCTCACAGATGGGATCTGGCTTCTGATTTGAAGTAAGCTTCGCACCAGTAACCAGATTCTTGCTCAAGATCTTCTGGGTGTCATTGTGATGCCCAAGTGACGATGCAACAGTTCCAGATCAAGAGGCAAAGTCCCCACTGCAGCCAAAGCTGAAACAGAATCAGAAGGCACTTCTCTCACAAATGCTTGGTTCCCCTCGTCAATATCCGCTTCAAAGAATGTTTCACCATCCTTAACAAAACAGATTGTGTTCTGCTCCATGAGAATAGAGTAGCCATGAACACGAGATAGATAGGTGGTAGAGACGAGGTTATGAGATAGATTGGGAACATACAAGACATTTGTGAGAATTACATGCTTGCTACTACGTCCGTGTATAAGTGGCTTGAGCAAGATCTCTCCTTTTAATTCAGAATACACTACAACTCCATTTGCGACTTGGATGGGAACCCTGTGCGGAACGGCGTTCAGCAGAAGCCCACGTTGATGGGTCATGTGCGATGTGGCGCCTGAGTCTGAGTTCCATCGTTTGTCAGCAAAAGATGAAGTGGAGGTAGTTAGAAGACTTGCATTAGAGGCCACTTGGGACGTTGCATTTGGACCACCACCAGGTTGCTTCTTGCCAATAAGTTCAAGGAACTTGAAGCAGCGATTGAGATAGTGGCCTGGTTTCCCACACCCTGGGCAGACCGAAGTCGCAGCAGGTGCAGGAGGTGGTGCAGCAGCAAGAGCAACAGCAGGAGATGAGGGGGCAGCAGGAGCAGAGGTGGATGCAGCCATGGCCAGACCAGAGAGAGGATTCTGGTTGGCATCTCCCTGATTAGCAGATCTGAATGCCTGGTCATTGGTATAGGCAAGTTCGACTTTAGTGGCATCCAGATCATCAGGAGATTGCTCAAGGGGCGCTTTAAGAATAGCAAAGCGCCCTTCATCAGGGAGAGCCTAGGCTCGACACCAGCCGTTACTGTAGGCGCAATGACGAGCAAGCAAAGTATTGTGTACAATAACTGCTGGAAGCACTTAGCCGTAAATTGATAGATGGCAATTTCAAACTCCGACTATACCTTATCAGGAAGTATCTCCGAGGCTGAAAGCACCTTGTATTCGTGTTTTCCTACAGATATTGCTTCAGAATACCTGTCCCTCGCATGCTACATCAAAGTAAGGCCTCTTAATATTTTACAAAGGTGTTCCTTGCGCTCGAATTCCTCATTGACCTCAAATAAAAATATATGCTAGAAAACTTCATTGTAGTTCTTATTTCTGGTCAGTTTCAGCTCAGAATCACTTGAATGCATGATTAGAATGGATCACAAAAGTTTCCAGCAACCTCCGAGCGAATATGGGCACAAACTGAGCAGCTTGAGCCCGGAGATGTTTCCTAATAAGGTATAGTCGGAGTTTGAAATTTCCGTCTGTCAATCTACGGCTAAGTGCTTCCAGCCGTTATAGTAAGTAATACCTGCTTGCTCGTCATTACCACTATAACGGCTGGTATCGAGCCTAGGGAGAGCCATAAGGAGGACCATAGCATGCAACTCTGCATCTGCATTGTCTAGAGTGAAGTCCTTGGTGCGAGACTCTTTGAGCGCTCTCATGGCAGTAGCAGTGCGACCAACCAGAGAGACTAAGCTCTCACCCTCACCAAGACGAATGGAGGTGAGAGTGCGGTAGGCAGTGAAACGAGCGCCTGCCTTTCTAGGGGAAAAGCGCTGCTCCAAAGCTGTCCCAAGAGCGCAAGGATCATCCTCATGTTCCTTAACAAGAGGCTTGACATCATCACCCAACATCTGCCACAAGAGACCAGAGCATCTGTCTCTAGCCTCTGCATTAATCTCTGCATCAGAAGTTGCAGGCAGACAATAGGACCAGACACCCTTGGCTTTGAGTTTAGCCTTGGAGTCACTGGACCAGTTGGAGAATATAGACTCCTTGGTAAGGATGGGAAGCCTCCCATCATGAGTCATGGCAGGGAGAGAATATGGGGGGATATAGGGAATGGAAAATGCGCAGGGAAAGATGGATGATAAGCTAGAACCACCTGCACAAACAGATGGCGCCCTCAGGAGTGTGTGTGTGAGAAGAGGCAACTAAAGTAGGTATGTGTATGTAACTGATGCTAAAGAACACCCAGTTGTAAGGCACTCAGGCCCTAACCCCAGAATCAACAGGATTGACTACCGTTTGTTTTCTGGTGGATCAAAGACTACCTCTCAAAGAGGATTTGTCCCAACAGTTGGTGTTCCTAACTACAAGACTTAAACACACACACTATAAGGGCAAAGAGAGTGAAGAGCGCAGAGAGATGAGATCTCAGGATGATAAACTCAGGAGATGTTCAAAGGCCGGGGCCCATAACCTGTTGAACAGGGAAGCACAGAGAGGTCTGAAGTCAACAGTGAGAACTCTAGTAGATTGCAATGTGAAGTAAATACTTGCCTGAAGTCAACAGTGAGAACTGAGGACTCAAGGCATTAGCTAGGCTGTATATATAGGTACAGGAACAAAGGGAATGCTACATATGGTAGACAAAGGGAAGACCTAATTGGGCACAAAGGAACTACCTAATTGGGAACAAGGGGATTACCATAAAGAGAACAAAGGACATAGGATCAGTAGGATCAGGTATCAGTGATAGGATCATAAAGGATCAGAGGGATGCATAGGATCAATAGGATCAGATATTGATGATAGGATCATAAAGGATCAAAGTGGTGACACTCTTGAGAGTGAGAGATGTCAGAGGCAAAACCCACATTCCAACATACACTAGCAGTGAGCCCATGCTTCGCCATGGGATTCCACTCTACTGCCCTACAAAAACCAGGTGCCAGTGCCAATGGCTTGGTTTCTTACATATAGTAAGTAATTTTCCCGATATCGGTCATTGCGGCGAGGCTGATTGACATCGTATTCGTTGATCTAAGGACTGAGTCGGATCTGTGACGAACAAAACAGTAAGCTAGACAATACAGCTCCAATTGGGTGGACGCGTACCGCCGTGCTTTAGGTGTCATTCAGAAGCTTCTTTCAGCAGAACTGCGCACAGAGTACGAATCTAATGCTGGAATTCTCTGGGCCAAACTGCGCCAGCGCTTTGAAGCAGAAAATCGTGCCCATTCCGCAATGGGTGTTCTAGCAGAACTTTTTAGCACCAAGCTCGTTGTCATTTCGAGGGCTTTAAGGGCGGCGTGTGTGTAGTTCGAAGCAGAAAAGCTGAAAGTTACAAGGGAATCAGTGGACAATACGAGGCAAAGATATAAAGACACGCACCTAATTTGCTACGCGTGTATTGGCGGTGTATCTCCGGATTCCTCCACAAACACGCGCCTAAACGAGGCCTCGGGATTTGCAAACGAGTTGCTCGATGTTGCGGATAGGTTGCAGAACTTTCGAGGCCACACGAGCAGGCGGGAGGCGGAGGAAGAAGCGCAACAGGGCCAAGTGACGCTGACCCGAACGATGCCGAACCGAGGATCAGTGCTTCTTGAAATCGATTGGCTGGGGCTTATGTCTTTTTGGGCAGTCTGCCCCTTCGAGATAGTCTTGATTTTCGGGATCGGCCTGCCAACGGAATAACTTGAATGTGTTTTCGCTCCGATTTTCTAGAGCTTCTCTGAGGCAAAATTCGGCACAGAAAAGCGACGGAACAGGCTTCAGATATATACAATAGTCTCCCTCTTTTTTCCCCTTTCCCCTCTCTCTTTCAACTTGATAAACTTGATATTTTTGCTGCCGACAACAATGAGAGGCCATGAGCCAATAGTTACAAAACGGCCGTATTTTGAATCAAGTCGCCGACGCCGGAGACCGAGAACACCGAGCGAATCGGAATGACAGGTGGCGCCTCTTCCGAGTCTTCCCTCTGCTCTCCCAACACGATTTCGTAAAATTCATTACATCTGCAAAAGTACTGCTGTAATCAAAATTGCATATAACAGTTGTATAACAGAGCCTCAAGTCAGGTATCTGATTTGGATACCGGTAAATTCGACCGCTTTCTGGCCCGATACTGATAAAAGTGCGAGAAAATAAAAAAATAAAGATAATAAAGATAATAAAATATGCGCGTGTTTGGAGAGTCTTCGGTTGATTTCGGGAAGCATTTCCGGTGACAGTCAATCACTCGGATGAGTCGGATGCCAAGCATGTCAAAGACTTTCGAAAAACTGCCGCTCGGAAACCGATACTGGCTAATATAGAGAAAAAAGCCTGAAATACTGACCGCGGCTCTCAAACCCACGAAAAAAAGGCTACGAGGTCTTCAAGACTAGAAAAATTGATCCCGAGTGAAATCGGGACTGAGCAGTTTCATACCGAGACCGTCAGAACTCACATCAAAAACCCCGATACTGAGCGGAGTTTGAAATTGCAGCATCAGCCGCCGCAAACAGCTGCTAGCAAACAGCCTTATCTCGCATTCCTCGCCGCCACCCTCGATCTCCAGAACGCTTTAGCATTACGACTCATCTCGCTGCTCTCAAGCTCATCGCTGCCCGGAACTTCGGCGGTCGCTGCTACATCCAAGCTCTACATAATACCTGGTCTTTGGACGGCATGCCTGCCTATCTACGCTGCTCAAGGTCAGGTCGTTTAAGGCGCGTCCACCGGGGGACTTTCTACTCTTCTTCCCCACCTTTTCCTCTCTACTTAGCAAATCAATCAAGTTCATTCAAGACTCGGGACAAGGCCGCAGCACTACTGCAAGTCCCGGTCACCGGTGCGCTGACTGAGGAGAGTGCGTGGGCTCAGAATCAACTATCTGATTGGGAAGGGGATCGAAGGCTTCTCACCAAGGTGTGTTAATTGCTCACCTTCCATACCATCCCATACTCAGGGAGTGTAGCATGTATATCCAGAGGTGAATCCATGGATCTGCTGCGCGATCCATTTCCGCTCCAATCACGCGATCTCCCTCCACCGCCATCGCGTCGCCATCTTCTCCGCCACCCTGTCTATCTCGTCACTACTTCTTTGCCGCGTAACTGGCCAGTCGTTTTGATTTACCATCCTCTCTCCGTCCAAATGGCTGCCATTATTTGCTTCCACCAAGTATGCGTGTGTGCAGCTGCACGCGTCGCAGACGATGTTAGTTCACGTCGTCTGCTCCGTGAGCAGCTAACCACCGTCGCCACACTCTTTCCTTTCCGTTTTCTCTCTCGATATTGTGCCTTTGTTAGCGCCCCATATCATCCCCACCATCGCAGTCGACATCCTCCAACACTTTTATTAGCTATATTCAAACGAGAAATGTCATCGTATGCCTTGTTTGCTTCGTGGAAGCTTGACTGATGAGTTGCGAGGCTCTGGATCGACTACACGCGAGCCTGGTCCACTGTTTCGAGGACACGTAGGGAGCTTCGGCTCTGTAGGCTGCTGTTGCTCCCGATATACCTCTCTCAAGCCCTTCAAGTTTGTAACAATTTTAAGGAGCTGAATCTATTATACAAAGGGTGGTTGCTCTGTCTCCTGTGGACAAGACAAGACAAACAACGGGATAACTTGATTGGCTGCTCAAGTGGTCATCTGCTGATCTGTCCGCGGAATCTCCCACGACTTCAATCAACTTTTTCCCCGTGATCGCGTTTGGCGTTTGATCGCGCTTGCGTCTCTCTTCCTCTTTCCTCTCCGTCTTTCTTCGCTTTCTCAACTCTCGAAGTCTCATTTGCGCACAGACTCCATGTCGCATTCGGCAACAGTTCCACTATCTCAGTCAGCTCCTCCCGCTCAACTTGCTTCGATGTTCCCGCCGAATTTTCCGGGTCTTCATTTGGCCGATGGCACGGCAGTACCGGCGACAGTGAAGCAGCTGCGACCTCTATTGCCTCAGCCTTCATATCAAATTCAAAATGCGCCGTATTTAACTAAGGCAGCTGCTCACTTTCGGGTCAGTTCAATCGAAAGACTAACAACTTTGTAGTCGTCTCTATGCGATGAAACTCCCTCCAGCTCACCGTTGCTATCCACGGCCTCGAAGAAGTAAGGTTTAATTTTTTCTATATCTATATCATGCTCCAATAACAATTAATCAGGGAATCATCTTTCACTAAACGGTCGTTGGCGCAGAATCGGCGTCGTGAACGCGAGGCGGCTGAAAATTTCAAGCCCTTGGTATGCCGGATAGGTCAAATCAGTTTTCGACAGAATTAAACTCACCGCATCTAAGGTTTCCGAAGTGTCGAGGTCGCGGCGTTCAGTCGGTCAACGTGCCCGGCGACAACGGGAACTAGCAGACAAGATCGAGGCTGGCCTTCTTTCGAAAACGGTGGCCACTGATTCACATGAGTCTCGATCAAGAGTGCAGAAATTTCGCCGGCAGATAGAAGCAGCTCAACGACGGTTGGAGGCTAATCCAGACTGTGGTATGTCTATTTCTTAATGTAATTTATACACTTCTTCTGACAATAAGATTAGATTCTACTGAGTCTCTTGATATTCTTTTAGAATATGATCAAGACAATTTTTCTCGGTATCGGAACGAGAGTCATTGGGCAAGGATGCGGAGGACATATTCTACTGATAATGGTGTTAACTATAACTGATAGTAAAATTGAATTACTTGGCTATACAGGCAACTTTCCTGGGGCACGGCCACACGGGCATTTTTTTCGTTGGTGTCAACTCGATTGCTGGGTCTCGGATTATGGATCAGATTGAACAAGAAAACTTTGATCATCTTAAAAGTGGGTTTAAATGAGGTGCTCCTCTCATTCTCCTGGGTCGATGCATGGGTTTTTGGCCCAGTGAGTGTCATTTTCATCTGGTAATTCCTACGGGCGCTGCTCACGGCTCTTACTGATTGTCATTGGAACCGGATTCTTGGATACGAGGACGCGAGGAACCAACCGCAGGTTGGTGACAAGCGTCTGTTAAAAATTTCGGAGTCACGGAATCCGGATTCTCACTACCTGCACATGTACAAAGATTCTTGGATACGAGCACGCGAGGAACCAACCAAAGGTTGGTGACGAGCGTCTCAATGATGCTCTCGGGTCATTTTTTCTATCCGGAATCAATATTTTGCTCAACCTGTTGTTCCATTTTTATTGTTTTCGGTCGTAGCGGAGCACGAGTTCCTGCTAGTATTGAAGATACAACACACTCCTAAGTATGCACATAATGTACACTAAGAGCTTTTCCCCTCAAAGTATATTTAATCTTTATCTTGCTTGCAACAAAAACCACAGCGCGGCACAAGCGCGACGCTAAATGTATCCTACAGCGGCGATTTGAGAAATCCACTGTGCGGGAGCGCCGGCCCGAGTATCACGTGTATTCAAACTCCGCTCGGTATCCGTTATCAGTATCGGGCACCTATATCAGTATCGAGCCCGCTTTCTAGATCGAGCCGAAAATCTTTCGATCCCGTATTTTGGCTCATGCTCTGCTCCTACTCATCAGCCTGTTCCGACGACAATTCATCTGCCTGGTCCGGCTCGCGAGATGAATTGCGGCGTCCGGGTAATTGTTTTCGTCTAGTTTTTCCTGGAACATATTCGTGTTTTCCTGCTCTGTGTCGATGAAGTCCCGACTTATCTGAAAACTGTTGTCCGCAAACTTGGTATTCCGGACAAATATAAGGTTTCTGTCCAGTACTGGCACAATGTGTGAGGCCCTGTGCAGTTGAAGGCAGCAGAAAAAAAAAACATACTGTCTATTCAAATGTCCTTCCGCAGCACCTCTCTGAGTGGGCAAAGTTGAATCACTCGACGCAACGGAACTCAAGACTCTACCTGTGAAAATCTAGTTCTGCACAAACCGCAAATGAACCGCCTAATTTTTGCATTTGAGCTGGCATAAAATGACCAAGAACTTTGGGTATACCGGTAGTCAAAGTGAACACCGCCTAGAATGTGACGCTTAACTGTGGCTAATTTGCCGACAAAGCCGCAAAAGTAGAATCCGCGTTTGTCTCGACATACAAGCTTGCACTTGTACATGTTACCTCCAGCTCCGATTTGAACAAGGTAAGGATTGAACTTCTGGCTCCAAGCGCCGGCGTCATGAATTACTGCCGCTTTAGAACACTTTTCTTCTGTATCCTGTTTCAAGAGAGCCTGGGGTCCGAACTCGGGCGGCTCCACTAGGTTCTCGATGGAAATTCGGCTTGCGCTTCTGGAGAAAAGGGTCAAAGGGGTGGTGGAAAATGCGGTGGAGATAGTATACACTCACGCACTGCGAACGGAGCAGAATCTAGCAGTGGTCGACTTTGGGAGGGAAACATTGTAAATGAGTCTGTGGAGATTCTGAATGGTAGCGCTAGGGAGCGCCCTCGGAACTCAAACCTTCCCTGTCAACACCAACCGATCGAATCTTCTCCAGACAAATCCAGCCACCATGGAACCCAACCACCCGTCCCCTCGTTACGCATTCGAGACACATGGCCACGCTCCACCATTGCTTCGGGTCCTCACCGACTACAAGTTCACCCTTCGCCTCAAAATCCCGAAAGGCGCTGAGGGTCTGTTGTGGACGACCATCAACAGCGCGCTCGAGGGACATGCCGCTCAGAACAATCTCATACCCCCACCCCAGCTGTGAAACTAGCTCGTGGGTCATCCTGAGGACTCGCTCCACTGTACAAGAACATGAGCGAGCATTCAAGCCCGCCGAAATGTACGAATACGGCTTCACCGAGGAAAAACCTGGCTGGAATGGCTAAAAACGTTCGTCACCCTACGGAGAAGGACCTTAGAGTGCTCCTTCTTGGTTAGTGTCCCTGTCCGAGTTGATTCCGTGCACTCAACGATCTACTATAGCCCCTATTCATGGCAAAATTCGTGGTCATGCACGGTTCTCGCTCAGTACTACTACTCCCCACCGCTGCTTCACCTTCAGGGTCTGGAATGCGCTGCCGTTCCTTGAGACACGCCCGCCAAACGAATGCCTCAATGCGCTTGTACAGATCTGTCCTCATTATCAATAAATCAATGTTGTCGAGCTGATTGCGCATACCAATTGCGCGGAGTAAAGCATTCATTCCACTGACGGCCGTGGACGAAGTCACTCCAGTCAAGATTACAAACCCGTGAACCAATGACGCAGATATTCCACGGCAGACAAGTTTGATCACGGAGCCAAGGAGGCACCCAAATAATCAGGTCTGAGGCAGAATTCATGATCCAGCCATCCACAAACCGAGGGTGAAGGCCCCAGGTGATGTCCGAAGCCTGATAAAATAAATTAGGAGAACTTTCTAAAAAGGCATAATACCAAACCTGATGCAAGGGTCTGGTGTCACTTGATGAAGAGGAGCGAGCAACGAGCTACACAAAAGAATTCACATACCGAAGCGAATTAAGTACTAGTCAAATAAATACTGACCTTATCAGTTTGCGAGATGTGTTCCTTACCAACGTCAGGGTGACAGTCCCAGATGCGCACCGTGCAATCACCTGACCCGGAGACAACGCGGGTGCTGTCGTGGGAGAAGGCGACAGAGGAAACCCAGTTGTGATGCCCTTCAAAAGGTCCAGCAATGATGGCGCCAGTGGTGGAGTCCCAGACGCACACAGTGCAATCGCCTGACCCGGAGACGATGCGGGTGCTGTCGTGGGAGAAGGCGACGGAGGAGATCCAAGTGCGGTGCCCTTCGAAAGGCGGGGCAACAAGAGCACCAGTCTGGGAGTCCCAGATGCGCACTGTGTAATCGCTTGAGCCAGAGACAACGCGGGTGCTGTCATGGGAGAAGGCCACCGAAGAAATTGCATCAGTATGCCCTTCAAATGGCCCAGTAACGGCCCCTGTCCGCGAATCCCAAATTCGGAGTGTCCAATCACCTGACCCGGAGACTACGCGGGTACTGTCGTGGGAGAAGGCCACGGAGGTGATCCAGTAGCGATGGCCTGAAAAGGGCCCAGCAACAAGGGCCCCAGTCTGGGAGTCCCAGATGCGCACGGTGCAATCATCTGAGCCAGAGACAATACGACTGCTTTCGTGCGAGAAGGCGACGGATGAAATCCAATTGCGGTGCCCTTCAAAAGGACCAGCAACATGAGCGCCAGTCTGGGAGTCCCAGATGCGCAGAGTGCGATCGCGTGAGCCAGACACGACATGCCTGCTGTCATGGGAAAAGGCTACGGAGCTGATGCGGTCGCTATGCCCCTCAAAAGGTCGCGCAACACTAGCACCTGTCTGAGCGTTCCAGATGCGCACCGTGCGGTCACTGGAGCCAGACGCGACCCAAGTGCTGTCATGCGAGAAAGCGACGGAGGATACCCAATCGGTGTGCGCCTCAAGCAGTCCGACAGGGACAACGTCGGTCTGGGAGTCCCAGATGCGCACTGTGCAGTCGCTTGATCCGGACACGATGCGCGAGCTGTCATGCGAAAAGGCGACAGAGGAGATCCTGTCGCTGTGCCCTTCAAACGGCCCGGCAACAATGGCCCCAGTCTTGGAGTCCCAGATGTATGCCGTGCAATCGTATGAGCCAGAGACGACGTTGGTCCCATCATGGGAGAAGGCTACTGAAATTATACGGTCCCTGTGTCCTTTACAAGGCCCAGCAACAACGGCTCCTGTCTGAGAGTCCCAGATCCGCACCGTGAAGTCGCCTGACCCGGAGACAACACGAGTGCTGTCGGGGGAGAATGCCACTGAGGATATTGCATCGGTGTGCCCTTCAAACGGCCCAGCAGCAATGACACCACTCTTGGCGTCCCAGATCCGGACCGTGCCATCGCCTGAACCGGAGACAACGTGGGTACTGTCGTGGGAGAAGGCCACCGAATTGATCCGGTCACTATGCCCTTGAAATGGCCCAGCGATAACGGCACCAGTCTGGGAGTCCCAGATACGCACGGTGCCATCTCCTGAGCCGGAAACAACGCAAGTGCTGTCATGAGAAAAGGCCACTGAATTGATCGGGTTGCTGTGCCCTTCAAATGGCCCAGCTACAATGGTGCCGGTCTGGGAGTCCCAGATGCGCACCGTGCAATCTCCTGACCCGGAGACTACGCGGGTACTGTCGTGGGAGAAAGCGACGGATGAGACCCAGCTGCTGTGGCCTTTGAATGGTCCAGCAACTATAGCACCGGTCCGGGAATCCCAGATGCGCACCATGCAATCTTCTGAGCCAGAGACAACGCGGCTGCTGTCATGTGAAAAGGCCACTGTGGTGATGACATCCTCGCCGGGTAAAACCATGAGAAGGCTTGACCAGCCCGTGACAGATGGGGCCTCATACTTGATCGTGTGGTTTCGTCGATAATGCTCTCGGATTGCTGATGTCTGTGGAGCCATTGCTAAGGCCGAAACATAAAGATGTGGCATGCTCAGGGCTATCGCAGGTGCAAATCCTGCAACGAACTTCATCCCGTCTTGCAGGAAACTTGCAAGACCTTGGTCCTTTGCCTGTCACGCTCTCAGTTGCGGACCTCAATTCGGGTTCTTACTGACCTGAGCATAGTTCTTTGCAATTTCGAGGGCCTCGTGGGCCCCACTGACAAGCCCAAGTAGACTGAGAACTTCCAGCCAAAACAAGAAGTGCTTCGAAGTAAATTGCTTCAAAGCGTCGAGCATCGCAGGGGAGGTAGCAGCGAGATGTAAATGGTGTGCCCAGTAACGAGAAGCATACCTGACGTCTACAAGGATATACCTCTCAATACGTTCTGCAAGATCTGGGATGTCCGAGTTCCGGAGGTGTGAAGTTTCAATATGACAGATGTTAAATTTCAGCTTGGTAGCCAGCACTTGGAAGCATCTCATAGTGAGGACCTGACTCTGCAGTATTATGTCAATGAACCATGCTTTGCTTCCCGAACGCTTTGGATCCGTGAGGTAATCACTGAATGAGCCATGCAAGGTGCTGATAGCAATACCAGGGCCCCATTGAAGCACACAGCCAAGAAATTCAAGGACCTTGGTGACTTGAAGATCCTCCTGCCCCAGACCCATGATCCAGTTCAAGGCTTCAGCTGTCAGTGGCTCTCTGCTGAGCACAACCCACGCCAGCACGGCTTGGGCTGCCGAGGAGAAGTTTGCATTTGCCCAGTCACCAGCATGATGAAGCGCCACATTGTAGAGCTGGTCAAGATCATCGTGGATGATGCCTCCTGCCTTGAGCAACTGTTCTAGTCGTTTTGGAGGATCAAATGTCTTTAAGAATTTGTATGCTGCAGCCGCCCAGATGAAAAGACCCCCGGAATAAGTTGCTAAGAGCTGTATATTATCGTCGCCGGGCCATTGAGGTTCTGTAATTCGCCATTATTTGCGAAGGTCGTGCATGCATTGACGCAGGTAACACAGGATATCGTTTTTTGTACCTTCTGTTGTGATATCAAGCTGTCGTGAAGATATATGTGGCTTCAGATGGAACGAACGAACGATATCCGAGTCAGGACGGCTGGTAATGAGGAAACGGAAGGCAGCAGGGAGCTTGGCCATATCGCCTGCAATGAGAGACACAAGAGCTTGGCGTGAAGTACAATCTAAGCATTCATCCAACGCATCCACGATGATCACAGTGGGTCCACAACTGTAAGGGGCGGCTACAGTAAGTGGATCAAGCAGCAATTTTTGAAACTGTGTCCTGTAATCGGCATCCACTAGTGTGGCATCAGCGGAAAGGGCATCACAAAGAGCCTTTCTGACATGCATGTTGGACTCCGCAAGCCTGTGTGCAATGTGGTGTAAAACACCACGAACATCACTATTGCAGGAATAGTCGCGATCAAAAAAAATGAATGCTCCGAGCCGGTGGAGACTTCGAAAATAGTGTGAGACTGTGTTGGCTATGGTGCTCTTGCCGGAGCCGGCCACCCCATGTAGCCAAAAGATATTGCTGGTATTGGTGCATGACGACAGTGACACCGTGATTTCCGTTAGAAGTTCCTTGCGTGTGCCTTCTAAGCAACCGGTGCGCACCGCTGCATTGTATTGGGCCGGTCGCAATTTATTGTTGAGAAGATCGGACTCAACTGCATCAACGTCAGTCGGAGGCGGAACTTTGGGACAAGGTTATAAAGCTCACTCAGGCCCTGAACTCGATCTTGAATTTCTGCCGAGAGAAAAACTGATTGGACGACTATTCCTTGATCAAAGGAATCCTTGAGCTTCATGAGAACTTCAGAGAGTTCCTGAATTTTTTTCGCTGTCCCAGAGAAAGTGTTTCGAAGGAGCCGCCCTGATATATCGTTCAAAACAAACCAGTCTGAAAAGACCAACTTACCAGAGAACCCATGTCCAGTGTATTCGCGGATAAAGTGACTGCATTCCACTGTCTGTGCCGCAATTTCGAGGACGACGTTTTCAAGAGTGTTGATTCTGCTCCGGAGGAAGCCGATATCACCGACAGACGAGTACAACTTGACCATCGCTTGCACAAGCTTCGCAATTTTCTCGTCGGCATCACGCTGCTTCTCCATGACCTGGCTTCTGTTAGCACAGGTTGAACATGACAAAAGCGAGGTTTCAGAACCTTGTATACGGACGTTAACACCATCCAGGCGATATTGATGTAAGGGTGAATCTAGCTAGATATCGGCTTTACGATTCTGTTTATTTCTCCACACCGTACCGTAGCAATTTCGTCCCCGATGTCGACGATGGGTTTGAGCTGCGAGAGCAGCTGGCTGAGCAGGGGCTGAAAGTCATCAGCCATCGATTTCGCCTTGACCGCGGCATCCGCGACGCCCATTATGTGGGAGGAATCGACACTGCTGGGCACCACCTTCTGGACATCTGCGCTCATTTGTTGGACTCCACGACTGGCCGACTCATGCAAATCTTGGCTGGAGACAGGACTCAGGCGTAGGAAAATGCGGCCAGAAGCCGAGCCCTTGCGCTTAATATCAAGGGCGACAACTGACCACAGTCACTTTAAAAAAACAGCTCACGAAGTCATCAGACTTGCCTGTACTCGCAGCACTCTCCCGAAGGAGTTCTCCGATAGTCGTATCACACTTGCCAATCAGAGGATTGAGGCCAAAAAAACTGTTGTGATAGACTTCCAAAGTCAACTTATCCGTTGGCAAATCCGCAGATCTTGACCAGGAATTAGCATATATCATGATACGGTTAACCTCCCACAGATTTCCGCTATAATTCCACCGGGGAGAGAGTGTGCTCTCCCCGTCACCGGTTACGAGGACGAGTGAACCATCTAGATGGACTTTGACGAAGAGTTTCGGCGTTCCATGTAGCCCCGGGATTTTTGTAATCCCTTCGATGTTTTGAACTGCGGAAAGTCAGTAAGGGGATCAATCAGTGCAGGTCCAGAACTGACTGAGGAGCGAGTAAGCATTCGCCATGAGAGTTGGAAACAAGAGGTGTTCAGACACGTATAGAAGACACGTGCTCACGCTTTTCTTTTCTTTTCTTTCTTTTATGAGCTGTTTCTTGCCGCTTGTCCTTTGGCTTGGAGGGTGAAACGTTGGGAGGGGTCGGTTCCAACCATGTAGCCCAGTCAGTGCCCTGTGGCGGGGCAGATGGCGATTCGCTTTCTCGAGAACATTTCCTTCTAGTTAGCCAAAATCCACGATAGACAAGGGCATACTGTGTCGGTGTGTAGATGGTGGCACCCAGTGAAAAGCCCTCGTTACTCAGGAGAGGGGAGCTCACGTCGAATATCTTGGATCCTCGTGTAAATCTTGAACCCTGGATTTCTCCGAACACCATTTTATGAACAAACCTTGGTAAAACACCATATTTGTCTCGAAGTTTCTACGCCCACGCCTCAAGCGCGCTTGCGCTTTCCGATGTCACTTGCGCCTGTAGTTGAAAGGAGGGAAGCCGGCGTTGTCGCGCTCTCCGAGCACACTATAAAGCTCTAGATGCTTCGAAGCTTATTGGGAAACCCGGTTTCTTCAAAAACCGGGGAACGCAAAGCGGTATTTCGACGAAGTGTTCCAGCTATCTGCATAATTCAAGAGCAGTCCCAAAAATTTCCGCGAGGCAAGTCGAGCAGGTAAGAGTTGGGGATCAAAGTGTGTAGCGTCGAAAGGTACAGGTTTATAAGGTAAAGTCAAATACCTAGGCCAAGGGAGCAAGAAATCAAATGGCGGGACATTATGAACACCTCGCCAATACTGCTGCATAGACACTGGGCGCGGCGGGAGGGGGCACAACGATTTGACAACGATCACGCAAGGAGAGCCAAAGGAAATCCTAGATAAGATACAAAAGATGACTAACAAATCAGTGCTGTGCTCAGAACGGCGCCGAAAACCAAAGATCGACAAGGATTCCGGCAAAGTCCGACATTCCCCACGGACTGAAGCAATCGCTTCTCCACCTATGGGGACGAAGTCCCCATCCCCAACATGTTATAATATTCATATACCTAGGCTACAGGATCAGGCCTCCCAGTGAAAACACGGGAACGGCTGGTATCAGCGAATATCAGCAGGTATTGGCCTGGCTTTGAAAATATCGCGTCGTATCGAAAATGCTTTTTTTTTGTCCCCTTTTGTGGCGCAAAAATAGATGTGCACTGCCCACTTGACCCACGTTTCCCTGGTTGCATGGAAAATATCGCAAACGGAGTGCAAACGGCCATAAAACAGAGAGAAAATTGGGTGATGTCATCGATTCGTCGGAGTTTGAAACACTTGTTGCTTTCTCCCACCACTTGCCCACCACTCTCTACGTCTTGCCTCGCCATGTCCCGCCAACTGCATCTGCGCTATGTGGGCGACCCCGCCCTCACGCCCTCCCGCTATCATCCCATCTCTTTCGTCTCCCTGCTCGCTGCTTCTGTTGATGTCCAAGATTCCATACACGGTGCGCCGCACATCAGTCTGTGCTTCATCGTCGCGACGACGGGGTATATCTACCACGGTTTGAGCAGGATTGGACGGCGATAACTATGCCTTGACATGTTGCTATGAGAATACACATGGGATCTCTTCGCGGGTATGTTTACGATAATGTTATGACCATATCGATACATTCCCGAGTACAGATATGCTCGCGACCCGCTTCATATGCGATACTCGTATCCGTAGCCTCTTCACCCTTGAGCACCTTCACTGCGAGTTGTCTGGGTAGTAAGCTTCGGCAGTTTTGAAATCATCGGTCGACACTGGTGCGCCTTTGTATCTTCGACATTTCTTCATTGAATTTGCCTTTCACTTTACCTTTTTAGCTCACAGTCCGTCCTCGTCGTGTAAACTCGAACCTCTTCCACATTCCTTCCCCGTGGCGACACCATGCTCAAATTGGTATGTCGCACGTTCTCCATAAATTCGTCAATTCCTTGACTCGGCGTTGCCCAAACATAGATAGCTGACTTTCAGCGACGTTCGATTGACATTAGTTCGTGTCTTTCCTAAGCTCGCCATTCTCTGCTCATCCTGTCTTCTCCAGTTTTCGTGTTAACGCGCTCATATTTTGGGTATGAACCGTCTTAATTACATTATTTACATCTTTCGATCTGATTTTTGAGCCAGCATGTTTCGCCCTTCTCCCTTCTCTGCGTAGATTTTCGGTGAGTTCATTTCCCTTCGATTCGATCCCAGCATGATTCTCATTTAGCAGGCCCCAATGCCGTCGACTCCAGAGCCTGTCACCATTCGATATCTCAAGATGTCCATCTCAACCTGGAACGTTCCTTCAGATTCTACGACTCCTCAAGACCACGGTTCGAGATGGAGGGAGGTTAGGTTATGCAAGGCAACAAATACCGACGCCCGAGACGTGGTGGTCGAGCACAACGGTGTGTATTCAAACAAACCTCCTTCCCGCTCAGAAGTCTCTGATACCGGACCAGCTCAACCAACACCATCCACTTCGCACTGGAGCAAAAACATAGGTACCTGCATAGACTATCTCCCGTATGGTCCAAAGACCTCCTTTCCTGTCGAAAGCCGACGCCTCACTCGCAGCAAGTATATCGACGCTCGCTTCCTGCCTGTCGAACTCGGACTGAAGCGCGCTTGAGGGGGAGTGTTGAAGTTGCAACCGCCGCTTCAATGTCCGAGAAGCTGTGATATCAATGTGATACGGTTGTGCGCTTGGCTTTACAGCTTACAGTAATTATGATTCAATTTTTCCTTTTATCGCTGCTGTATATTACTCACTGCTGTATTTATTTGACTTCCGGCGCTGTTCGTTTACTTACAGCTTTACTTACTTTATACGGACTCGTACATTGTACATCCCTCAGACGTTGCTTCTACTCTCGTGAACAACTCTGATAGTCTCGTGACCAGACTCTTATGCCATCCCAAAGGGAACCCTGTCATAAGAGTCTGGAACAATCAGCGGCCACATAACCATACCATGGCCTTATCAAAATTGATGGTGTTTTCCCACAGTGTGTGGACTTTACCTCCTCTCATTCTGCTTGCTTCTACACCGGAACTTGACAATATATGGGCAGAGTCTACTTTTACAATGTAGTAAAAGTCTATTTGTGCAGTTCAAGTCACATTTTTGGGTCGAATATCAGTGCTTCAAGAGGTTTGAGTATACTGCGTAATAAGAATGACTGTTACGTCCCAAAACGGGACTCTTATGACAGGGTTCCCTTTGGGATGGCATAAGAGTCTGGTCATCTTATGACAGGGTTCCTTTTGGGATGGCATAAGAGTCTGGTCACGAGACTACAACTCTGAGGTACTTTCTTCTTGTCACTCTGGGCTTGCCAGCCTTTATCCCAGTCGAATCGAGCGGCAAAGACAGCGTGACGAGCAGACGACTACCTCCTTTACTTACTTATTTATATGCTCGTTACTAAATGTACTCGCAGTATTATTGTTTAGGTGAATATAGACGTTGCTTCTACAGCTCCGGACAATCAAACTCGACAAATTTATCGACCTTTTCCCACGACCCCGATATGTATCGGAATCGAAAGGAAACGAGTTCAGGAGCCTGCTGAATTTTTTTGGTGAGAATTCATCGAGCTGTTCCGGAGATATCCGCCATTCTTAGTAGAGGGTAGCCAAAATTTTGGCCGGACCCCCCAAATTACAAGGAAAAATCACGAAAATATTGATTTGAGCTCTTTACGACTGTCTGAGTCTGTTTCTGGACTCAGAATGAAAATTCAACGAGCCGTTATGTCACAAAATAGGAGGGAACCTGTGGGAACATTGTGACATTTGTAACAACATGTCACAAATATGTCACCTTGGCATTGCCAATTTCGGGTTCCTCAAAGCAAAAAGGGCTGAGGGACCAGAGTAGTTGCATATAGTATCCTCTGGATGGTCAGCAACCATGAGAAGGCTGGGTCAACATTCGTCTGGAGGGGCCAGAAAGGTACACACAATTTCGTTCAGACCGCCCAAAAATTTGGCCATACCCATTTTGTCGTGGGAAAATTCAGGAAAAATCGTTTTTAGACTTATTCTGGGGTGCTGAACCCGTTTCTGGACTCAGCTAAGTCCAGAAAATAGCGGTTCGACCGAAAATAAAATTGTTGACTTTGATTGTCCGGAGCTGTACTCTCGTGAACAACTCTGAGTATTATTGTTTAGTTTCTAAACACAACAGGTTATTGGGCCCCGCGTCTCAGCCTGCGTACTTGCTTTGCTCCACTTGTACTAGCCTGCTTGTTGCTCTCATCCCTCCGACACTCTTCCCGTATCCCTCGCGTACTCCATCATGACAACAATTACTGCCGACTTCACCTCCTTGTCCAAAGTTCCTGTGCTTGTATCGAACGGATCCAACTGGCTCATTTTCACGAAACGCTTCAAAAACTTCATCAATTCGAAAGTCATCTGGGGGCATTTTGATGGTACCACCTCCAGACCGACCCACTCCATGGGGTATAAAGCTAAGATAGAGTTATAAGTGGTTATAATGGAATTTCGATTTTTGCGACATCATCGTATCCATTAGGGCCGGGTATGATAAGATTTTCGCCTCGTATCATACAAGGCCGCGCAGCGGCCCTCATGTATCTAGATACACGCTCGTATAATACATACTCTATAATACGGGCGCCGCAGGCGAAAAATGTTTGGGGTATTATAAGTACGTATAATACATGTATTTTTCGATTTATTTAATGTATAATATGTATTTAATACTTCTACCACTTTTTAGCGTTCCATTTGGAGCTTTCAGCAGTCCAGGAGGTGGTAGCAGCTTTGGGTTTCTGCGGAGAGAGCGCCGTACGAATATCCATCTGCTTCGGCCCAACCGTTGCACCAGTTTGGGTGCGTTGAGGTCAATGTAAGTCTCAATCTTCAATCCCGGCAAGTCGTTTGACGAGGGGAGGTGTGCCGATATCCGTCTCATCCTCCCCCTCAGCCATATATATCCTCTACTTCGGCCGTGTTGAAGGGGGTCGTTGCTGCGAAGGTTGAACACCGAATCGAGGTCGATTGGGACATCTGAGTCCGCCGGCGGTGTCGGGTTGAGGAGGTCGTCAAGCGTGGGGATCCGGGCGCGTTTGGGGTCAGTCGGCTGTCGAGTGAATGTCGGTAGTTCCAGTCGAACCTGGTGAGAGACATGGTTCTTCACTTCTTGCCGCCCGTAACCATAGCGCCAGTACTGATTGAGCTGAGCGCAGCGAACTAGATTCTCTGCGCTCAGATTGTTGCGTTTGGCCGTGCTCATTGCTGAAAGTTTTGAAGCGGTGCGTTCGTCGCACATTTCACTGTCGAAAAGTTGATAGCGATTCGCTGACAATCATATCATTGTCAACGAAGAGCACGTATCCATGTGTCCATGCCGATCACAGCCACATTCCTCCACATCAGATGCCTAGTGAGCTTCCTCCTGGCTTCCTCATCATGTCTCTCACTTCTTGTCTGCCGACGCATGAGGCGGAACCTTTGACGGTGTCTAGCGCCAATGACATTGCTGGCGTGGACAATGAATCACCGAGAAAGTGCTTGAATTGCGGCGAAGCTCATACCAGCAACTGGAGATTGAATGAATTGCGAAAGACAGTGAGCATTGTAGTGTTCACTATGCTGTCACCTGTGGAATGACTGATAACGCAGCTTTGCGAACGATGTGGTCAGTTCGAGCAACTACACAAGCAGACACGATCCGAAACATTCCAGTGCATTTCTCGTAGGGTTGGTGCTACTCAATCCACGAAGCTGTGACACCGACGCCATTATAGTTCGAGACGGAACAAAGCAATAGCGATGCGCAGAAGAGAACCCAAAAAACGTAGTCTCTGACAAGAGGCCGAGAACATGGTAGATATCAGCAGCCGCGCACCTTAGAATTGTGTGGTAAGTGGTTACAGGTGCCCTATCTACAATGTTGTAGGGACCATATATTTAGGACCCTGCATAATTGATAGTCGGTTTCTAAAATGACGCCATTCCAGTTGTAATATAATAACCGGTGTTTCCCCCAACAGCTCTTCTCACTCTCCTTCACCCCAAAAGACACCGTCACTCGAAAAAAGCCCCTCACTTCAAGAAAACAATAACAATGGGGAGGAGAAAAGGTTCACATTTTCAGTTCTCAAATGCTATGGTCACCAAGATATCTCCACCACAACAACCCCACACTAAAATTCTCGCCTCGCTTTCACTTCGCTCATGTCTTCCTGCCGGCCTTACATTATTTCTCAAGATTCGTGTTGACCGTCATCGCGGGCTCGGCTCTGACCTTCGAGTTCAGCATGCTATCAGAGCTGTAGCTCTTGACTCTGAGGGCTCAGTGGGCACGGTTGTAGCCGCTTTTGTTATTCAGCTTTCCGGAGTGTTGTTCCTCCTCGCCATTCGTCGTGAGTTTGCCATATATTCCTGAAGCCCTGTCTAAGTTAGTCTCGCTGTTGCGTCCGGATTGGTTGCCCTTTCTTCGTTTTACCCGCGACCCCCCATTTGCCGCCCCATTTGCTACGATGGCACCCATATAAGATAGACGTCACCCAATCCGGCACGTATCACATAAGCCAAATCAGCCCTTCAACAAATTCGTTATAAGTAACTTGTTCCACAAAAACATGTAAGCACAGGAGGGGGAGCTTGCATGTATTCCCGATTTTCTTGGACAATGTGAAAATTAAGGCCGGCGATGGAGATAGGAATATACAGGGTGGATTTGAGTGGCGGTTGTATACAAAAGTTCCATTCCTACATATGTAAGTACAGTATTTTGACGTTCCTTTACACACTGATGGTCCTTTACACACTTTGATATTTCTCCCTCAATTTTTATACAAGGTCTTAGATATTGTAGGGCAAGTTGTAGGGCCAAACTGTTACATACTCTGTCTACCAGAAACCAAACTTTTCTCGCCTACATCTGCTCCCAATCAGGCAAGGTTTCGGGCCAATTCAAATTCCCACCAATAGATATACTTCTTAAGCCTAGTTTTGCCAGGTTTCATGGGAATCGCGGTTGAACTGAGTGAGAAATAAACACCTTCGCGTGATGCCCACATGACCGTGACAGGCTCTTCTTGATCCATCGTGCCCTCGCTATCTCACTTTTTTCCCCCCACTATGCGTGCTCACATTGAGTTTACTGGCTGTGTTTAGATTCTTCGAGAGTTGTGAGCTAGTCTCCCTAGTCAGACCATATATCCCGAGGTTATTTTTTTAAGAGACCGGATCCGAACTTCTGAGTGTGTTGCCGGCTGAGCCTCATATGCATATTGCTAACCTATGATGTGGATTATGTCGGGATCCGTACATACTCCCCTCGGCCTCCTGAATTTTTTACCCAACGCCCAGTGCCCACGTCCACTGAATACCGTCAATCAAATCGAAAGGGGGGGTGACGCGTGACACGAAAAATCTGGTTCGACAATTCGAAAGACCGAAAATTTTGCGTGACCGGACGGAAAATTTCGAAGAAATTTTTTTTCAAACACGAAAATCTGTTCTTTTTGGCGCATTTTGGGGGCCCCGAGACTCAGCGTGACGTACTGGAGGTTCGAAAAAGGTCGTCGTGATGCGTGACCAGAGGGCGAAATTCGGCTCGAAAGCGGCCTGCGTGACGCGCGACTTTCGATCTGATTGAAATTGTACGGTATTCTCGTGCGCATCACTATGGTCTCCCACGGGGGGAACCATCATTTTTGATGGTGTACCCGTGGGAGATTCTTCGAACTCTGCACAGCCATCCGGATTTCGAGGCGCCGCGCGCCGCGAGTTCCGCGAGCGGCAGTGCGGCGCTGAGGGCCCCCAAGCAACGAGTCGGCCTTGCCGAAGGCAGGGTACTAAAGCTACAAGTTGCCGACACGTGAAAAGTCCCGTGATAAGTGAACAAGGCATCTGGGGATGTGTCACACCTTCCATAAATGGAAGATCAAATTTGTCGACTTTGCGTGTCCGGCACTGTATAGACCGGTGACCGTCTGTCTATGAAGCAAGCTGTCGATAGACAGACCGGTCGATCTGCCAATACAAAAACAATTACTATAAAAGGTTATTCGGGCCGAGCCTTGACGGTGGGTGACGTCACCGACAAACAACGACAACGGAGACTGTTCTGGCCTCTACGCCTTCAAAACTCCACGTTGGACCCTCGGAAAAAGGCCGGTCACACTCAAGCCTTCGGCCCACATGCATTCCGCGAAGAAATGGGGCAAAACGAGGCCGTAATGGGTGAGTTCTTGAATAACCGTTTTTGGTAATATTTTTGTATTGAGAATTCTGCCGGAATTCCGGCCTACTGAAGGGGGAGCTTGCGCAAATCCGTATCAGCACTGCATTATGTATTTGAGAATAAGAATTCAACAAGAAAGCTAGATAGACTATACCGAACAAATTAGACTACTTACCATCGTTTAAGTTTACGAACTTACAAACGCCCCCCCCCAAAAAAAAAGAAAGAAGAAAAAAAAAAAAAAAAATCACTAAGGTCAATCCCCTGACTGTTTAAGGTAAATGTAAGTTGAGCCCTTCGCTCAGTTTCGATCCCGAGCATACGCATCGAATACGTTACATTGGCTGTTTTCAGTCGACTCCAATGGAAACTTGTTCGATAGTAAATGGGAGGAGGAACTTCAAGGAAATGAGAATCAATTGTCCTTGAGAGATCGATGCATACCATATGCTGGATACAGTCGAAGCTGTCATAACCCATAGACGTCGCTTCAGCCCAAAACCTATGGAATGGCAGATTTATGGGTTATCCCAAGGTTATCCCACTCAAAAGTTGGTCAAAATCCTCCAAAAAAGTATGTGTTATGGGCGATTATCGGTTATGAGAGCTATGGGTTATGACAGCTTTGACTGTAGTAGTAGCCGGCTGGCGCATAATTCGGGCCTACTACAGGTGCCAAAGGGGAACACGAGATGGCCCTGCAGCAGGATTCTGAGCACTAAATTCATTTTGAGCTGCGACAGTAGCATTATTTTCTCTGCGACGCTGCTGCCGTAGCGTAGCGGCATAGTAGCTGTTATTCATATGGTAGATGTTGCCTTGATGTTGCCTATGGTGCGCGCCATTCAGTCACCACCTCTCTATGACAAGGCCATCTGTGGCTGCAGTGTTTCATCCCATTTTTAATTGCTCTTGCCAATCGACTCCTTTTCAACAGAGGAACAGCTTCGCAAGACGGATTTACCAAATTTAAATATTTGAAGGAGGTATAACTTTTCACCCCACCCAATTTGGCAGTACAGGCCAATTCCGGCATTTGTTGCCTCAACATTGTGCGGTCAGAAGTCCAGTAATATCTATGGTAGTATTCCATACACCCGATAATAGGCTCTAGGTATGTCAAAGGTCCCCTTGAAAAGCACCCAAACTGTGTCGAAATCCACGCTCAGATAGGGTATTTGAAAAACTTCGGCCTCCGGCCCATTTGGGGGTACAAGAGAAGCGGTGACTAGGTGACGTGCACCATACAGTGATAGAACCCAGAGTGTTAAAGTTGTCGGCGGCTAATATGAATATGTTTCAATATGACGATACGGTCTGGGCATATTCAAATATATTTGACTACGTTTGAGTACGGTTACGGCCTCACTTCGGCAGCATGCCGGGGCCTGCCAGGCGGAAGGAAGTACAGCGGACCAGCATCAATCATCACCAAATGATATCCCGCGCTCTCCCGCAACCTACGGCACCTAAGCCGACAGTGATTCGGGCATCTCGGGCTATTGATCACCATCAGCAACTGCATATGGGAGTAGTTTTCTACTTATTCATGTTGATACCTCATCTTGAATGGTATTCTGAGGTGGATGATGTTGGCAGAAGATGATTTGAGCGGTATTTATGCAATATGAACATGTTTCGGACTCTATTTACCCTGTGTATTGACTGAACTTTTGACCCAAAATATATTCAAATATATTCATATTATATCTTATTCTGCTCCAATAATATGAATACGATATGATACAGATACGATACGCCGCTGGCGTATTCAAAATAGCAAAATATGTTTGAATATGAATACGATACGGAGAATTCGTATCGTATCGTATTTATGGCCAGCACTAGCTCCTCGTCTCCCTTTGTAGCCTTTCACCACCAAATTCGGCCCGGACGGTGGCAGCTGGAGGGGTATCTATATAGTTATATTGGTAACTTGGGTCGCGGCCAGAAATTTCGAGGGAGAAATTCGGTAAAGTAGATAATCAAAACTCGTTGCCTAATTGAGCGGCAAGCATATATACTGGCCCACTCGTTCAAATAGATTTACCGATAGTACCCTCCTGAGTTGTACAATACAGTGGTAGATTATCAGAGTTGTGAGCGGTCAGATATTTTTCATTTGCTTGAAACGGTAATCCCTCCGAAGAGTGTAGTAGAAAGTGACCGACTTGGGCTTTTATTAGTGCTAAAACAGTTGGAATATTATTTGGGATGGTCCCACAGTCCCAAGGTTTATTCAGTGCACTGATCCAGAAACTCTGTAAACATCAGCTGATTGCCGACTGGTGGTGGTGGTGGGTCTGGCTTCCGGGGTTTTGACAGGGAGGTTTTGGGTGGTCTTGGTCAGGAAGGTCTGTTTCCGCTACGGCGCTACCCCTTGAGCCCGTATTGAGCCCGTATCGAAAAATCCTCCTGACTGTCAATCGTTGGCGTGATTGCCCATGTAGTGGTGAGAGGTAGTCGTGTTCTTCAGCCAGCACCATTGAAAACCCAAGTGGATTCTTGGCCAGTTGGGTACATACAGACGGACTGGCAAATGTAGATAAGCTCTCAAACGCGGCAAAGAAAACCAAGAAATTGTACCTTTTACCCCAACACCCCCGAAACCAAAGCGAAAACCAGAACGAGATTTAATTTGATTTGATTTGAAGTTCTGATATATGCTGTACCTGGCTACGGAAGAGCTATGCAGCAGTACGGTAAGGGTTGGTGGGGATCTTGTATAGTAGGTAGTTCGGAAACGGTAATATAGACCATAACAAAAGAGAAAAAGAAGTTTAAGTATCACACATGGGAATGAAAGCTTGAGATTGGAAACACGAATTTCAAAAATCCCAGAGACGGCTTCGAGATCTCTTCAAGAAGCAAAAACTTCTTTAAGGAAAATAAAGACCTGCAAACAGCTAATCAAATTCTACGCGAAGCTTACGGGTCAGGTTCCACGTGCAAAACGCAATTGGAATTGCAACAGAGATTTCGTCTCGACGGGAGAAGGCAAGACAGGCGGCGCTGAAGAGAAAAAGGAACTCAAGAATCAAAATCGAGCACTTCAAAAACGCGTCGCTCGAGCAGCCAAAGTAATGGCGCGGGCAGTCGCACGAGTCAAGGCAAAGCCGAACATGTTCAGCCTGACTCGGAAAGGGGTCTACACAGTCCAGGTCGACTGGCTCGAATTATTGTCTCGAGCGGCTGTCCTCGCAAGAACGTCGGAAAAGTCATATCCGACGTCCACTCACCTTTGGTATAAAATTTGACCGCGCAATGAGTGCACGGACGGTTAGCAGATCCATTCTTGAAGGTGGAATCGCGGCCTCGACGCTCCAGCTTCCATACGAAATTGTTCTGAATCAAAGTAAGGTAGACCCCATCCATCCTCGACGAACGTCACATGACATCTCCTTTCTCGGACGAACAATTAATATTAAAATAGAAAAGAGGAATGAGCTAAATGCCCTCGACCAGATCGTTTGGATGTATGCTAAGTACCCTTGAATTTAATATTGAGGGCACACAGGCTTTGTGGGAGCCCTAGTTCCGCCGACAAGGTTTGGTGATGGGACATCAGGAAGAGAGCCCATTTTACATAGGAGGGCTCGCCTTGCATCGATAACTCCGCCCCAAATTCTGGTTATATCACTATATTGTTATAGTAGAGGATAAAGATAACAGTCGAATGAAGCTTCTGGTCGAGGGGTTTAGCTACATTCTGTTGAGATAGTGGTAGAAGGCAAGAAAGGGATGAATCAGATGTGACTACGACAGGGGCTGGCTGAGTACACGGTGACGATGACATAATCACCTCCTTCCAACACATTCGACCTCAAAGGTACTTTACAGAGGAGTTTGGCCGAGGTCCGCCGAAAAAGGAAATATCATGTGACGTTCGTTTTTTTTTTTGTATCAGCATTTCTATACCGCAACAAGTAAACCAACTACTAAGACGCGGTGCCCGGAGGGCGATAAATAAGTAAGAAGTAATTCTAGTGAGGATTCGACCGTGGTTGGTAGAGTATAGTCTTGGAGTAGGTGGGTGAGCGCTTCCATCGACGGTGAGAACGATAACTCGACATAGGAACCATAGGTGAAGAAAAAATGGGGCATAAGTGGCAGTCAGCCATTACCTCGGGGGGCGCCGTCCGCTTGGAGCCCGAGCTTTGTACGGGGTGGCCCGACAATGTGATCCATAGAGAAAGATGCCGTCACGTAAGAAGCGACGCGCATCCTCCTCCTCGATGAAGTCCACGCGGACAGACACTTCCGACTGGGGGATGCTATCCCGCTTGTGAAGGAAACGGACATTACCGACGTTCGTCGAGGATGGATGGGGTCTAGGGTGGAAAGTTTAGCTTGTGACTGTATCTTGAGCTCCCCAAATTCCCTGGAGACGTTCAGATATCTGGGAAAATCACAAAATTCCTTCCAAAATTGGGCATTTTCAACAAATTGCGCTTGCACTGCCCAGGGAAGTAATTTTTAGGCTCCAAAAACCATTCCATTGAATTCAGCGACCTCAAAAATGGTAGTAGGGTGGAAAGTCTTTTCCACGAAAGTGTCTGCGGCGACGGAATATGCGCGTTGCTCTTCTACGTTACGTTGCGCTTCCTAGTTTATGACTGTAGATGATGGATGTTGAGGGCGTTGACAATTCGGACGAGGCGACGCGCGATGCATGTGCCAGGTTAACAAAACAAATTGGTTTTACTTGCACTTGCATTTGTGTGGATTTATCTAAGTCGTTCATTGAGATTGAAGGTCGATACGCCTGACCTACCTCCCTGAACACACACACACGTCATTATTGGAGTCGTTAGTTAGTTGGATTTGGATTGGTTTTGAGTAGGGTTACTTTGTCTTACTCTTTCTAGTTCGATTTCACTACTGCACTTTGGTGCATCGTTTCACCTATGACCCCAGAGCCCGGATCCGCATCGTACGTCTTCCGCCTCTCGTTCTCTTTCACACTACCTACTCACTTTCTTCTGCCCCTCGGACGTCTCGGCTCCACTCAAACCGCTTGACCCCCGCCCGTCGCCCGCGCTTCACCTGGTCCGGGGAGGCATGATTTCGAGGAGAGGTAAGGTGTGTTGCTGAATCGTAGGACTCGTTGACGAACCAACCGAGCGCTGGCAGTGTTCGCCCTTAAGCCTTAAATTTGGGTCTGGCCAACCCTTAAGGCTTATTAAGCCTTATCCCTTAATAACCCTTAAGACCTTGAAGCCTTAATTTACTTTTTAGGTAGGTAGTTCCCACACTCCAACAGGCGCAAATTTTCAGTGGAGGGTATATATTGGACCATATTTGTGCACCAAGCACTTCCAAGAAGGTCAGTTCCTTTGGATGTTACCAAATTTCTGAGCAGCCGGAGAGGATCGATGAATTTAATGACACCCCCATCAATTATTTTATTCAGTATATCTCAGGCGGCGCCGGCATGGCATCGATCTTGTTCCGAAGGAGGATGCAAAAAGCCCAAGGCCGAGAATCCCGACAGCCACATATGATCGGATGGTTGCTTGGCACTGGAGCCGGAGATATCCGGGCTGTCGGCACGACACTCGGCTTCACCCTTAAGGGCTCATAAGCCCTGGATACCTCGGGGGCCTGTGCTTAAGGCTTATGTTAAGGCCTTAATAAGCCTTAACCTTAATAAGGCCTTATCCCTTAGGGCGAACACTGAGCGCTGGGGCACGGAAAGGATCTGGAAGTGCAAATGGGCTTAAGCAAAGCTTCAGATCATGTGCTGGGTCTGAGGCAATGACGAGGGCCTACAGAACGACGAGGCGGAGGCGAAACGGAGGGCAAAAGAAAGTCATACAATCAGGTGTAAGGTACAGGCTATAACGAGAATAAATCGCATGTGAAACATATGAGTCAAGAGAACCATATGGCATTGAAACTATCAACAATCAGATATACACTATACAATCAGATATACCAGATACACAATCAGCGCGGCAGCATGCGCGTCATCGTGTTCGTCGAGTGGTTGCGATAATGGCGGCGCATGTTGGAGTTGACGTTGAAAGTGCGGCCGCAAGAAGGATGTGGGCAGCGGAAAGCTATATGTATATAAATGTGAATAGAAAATGAATGGAATTAAACGACGGTGTGGGGCGGAAAGACGGAATTGGAGATGAGAAAAGAAAGCGATAAAATAAAAAGAAAAACAGAAGTTAGGCCAAAGTTAAGAATCGCCACTCACGCATCGCGCCGGTATGAGTATTGAGATGAACCCTGAGGCTGCTGGGCCGATTGAACTGTTTCCCGCAAGTGGTTAGCAGCCTCCACCACATCATTGAAACTCGAATTATTCGGTGTGCTTCCGCTACCAATAACGGGGGAATGACTAAGTCGAGAGACGGGGCTGGGCAGGAACTCGGCGGCGGCGGCGCCATCGGCGTGCGTGGGAGACGTGTGGCGGGGCCGCTTTGTTCTGGGGCGGCTGGGCTCGTTGTGGGAGGGAGAGGGATGACTTTTTCCGAGAGCGGCAGGGTTCTGGGATGGCGGTACTCCGCGAGGCTTCACATATTCTGGGAATAGGTCCGGAATGCTAGGTAGCACGATGACAGGAGCGGTAGCGGCCATGTTAACGCGTGTCGAAGAATGGGGCCACCCAGAACTTCTCAACTCGGGATCCGGCATCGACTGAAGAAGCTCGGCGAGATACTGGTGCTGTGGGGCTATAGCGTCGTAATAGCGAATATTCCATATAAGGCAAATCAGTGATGACCATCAACACTGCCTTCGGTCACTGGAGCGACTTGGGCGCCAGTGTCTCTCTCATTCTCACTTGTCTATTCTCGCCGGATTCTCACCTATATTCACCTATCACCACTCGCTCCGGACTGTTTGACATGTTCGGAACGATCTTTCACCATTATCAACCCCCGGAAGAAACGTCACCGTCCGTTGTATCTTCGGAAGTCGCACCCAAACGCGGCCGCGGGCGCCCCAAAGGATCGAACGCGCCGCTCCCAACTCGGATGTTACAGGCGCAAATCCCACGAATTCAGGTCCTTCAGTCCCGGATGAATCTTCTCAGCAATCCAAGAAGAAGAAAGCGCGTACTGTCAGTGCAGCAGAAGAAAATCATGATGCCCATAGCTCACCGGATGCTTCTATGACCGCGTCTGCAGAGGAGAGACGGGTATCAGTCCAACCGCATTCGAACCTGGTGCGTTCTTTCATTTTGAGACATCAATACCAGCCACTCACCATCATTGAAGCTTGCTCGAGGCTCCGCGAGCCAATCTCGAGTATCTCGCGCTGTTTCGGATAACTCGACCAGTTTATCTACCGCCTCGATGTACCCACCTCCCACACCTAATGTGACTTCTCATCCCTCTACACATTCCAAAGACCCCCAGCCAACTTCCCGTCCCTCGTCGAATCACACAACCGCGCGCGATGTAATTTCTCGCGTGAATGCGCAACCCACGTCAAACATCGCGTTCTCAACTTCCCTTCCTACATCTTCGACTCATGATCCCATCGGTTTTATCACCGACGCCGACGATTCAACTGGTTCCGAGGCATTTTGCGGCGAGGGCATTGGCGAGGAAGAGGAAGCCGACAACGACGAACTTTTGAAAGAAGACGAAGGCGAGCCCACACGCACCCACAAGCGGAGACCATTTCCAGAATGGTTCAATAAGCATCTCGCGCGCGCGCTAGACGAGCTCAACCATGATATGAACCACTTCAAGCGTAAATCCCGGCATTATCTTGCTGGGACATTCTGGCTCACCCGATGTTCGCCATGGTTTCGTTTTTCCGGAGTCAACGTCAAACCCACCGACCTTTTTCTTCCGGATTTATTCCTGTGGGATCCCCTTGAGCTTCTCGGCACTACATTCCGTGTTTCTTGTCCTGCTTGCAGCAAATATCACCTCACCCGCAATGGTGCTCTCAAACGGCCGCGGCGCGTCGTTGATCTGGATGCTTGCTTCTGGTTAATTGGCTGGATATACGGATGCTCGAAGAAATCAGGAGGATGTGGTGCGCGTTTCCGCTCCTGGGATCAGCGAGTCATGGACCTCCTTCCGCTCGAACCTGTTGCTGAATTTCTTGCTCATCTCACGTGGAGAAGTGGCCTGTCCACTCGAGCATTGGGCATTCGTTCGTGTTTCCAACACGGAATGGGAGCGGGGCAGGTGGCGGATCTCATTCGGATGCAACACCTTCGACGCTATGACGAGATCCGACTTCAATATTTGCGCGCGAAGGTTCATCAGATGAACATGAAAATTCCAGGAGCCACGTACGAACCTTTTCTACCGTTTAATGACCGTTCTGCCGCTGGATTTCACGGTTTCACACCAAGCGGCCAATGGCTGCGTGATGTCTACGATGACTTCATTGAGTCTTACCGTGACGTTCTGAACCAACACACCGCAATGTTGTCTGCTCGAATCTGCGCAATTGACCATAGTCACAAGGTATCGTACCTCTATCTATGATCGTAAAATAATTCGCTCACCACATCCTAGCTTGCGAAACACGTTTTCAAAGTCGACGGTGTGCCAATCTTCACAGCCCTTCTCACAGTCACCAACGAGAAAGGTGAAATCAAAGTCTGCGTATTTGTTGCAACAAAATCACATTCGCAATACGAGGACGCTTTACGCCGCGTAGCTGACGATCTTGTGATCTATGGACATGACTTGCCTGAAGTCTTTTACACCGACAACATGTCCGACAAACCCATGCTCGAAAAGCTATTCCCCTCGCTTCTCGACAAAGTTACGCCCGTCGATAAACATGCCGAACTCCCACTCTTCGTTGACCCAGACTCGGTGATCCATCCATCCATCCACAATGACGCAACAACCATTAATAATGTTATGCGGAGCATTCTGGACGATCTGCTCAGCACCCCCGGTGGTTTTATTGTGATAGGATTTGGATCGGAATGGAATCTCGAAATAACTCCACATGGCCGTTTAGTGCAACAAGGTCCACCGGCTGTTCTTCAGATTGCATACAAAGATCAAATTCATATTCTTCAGGTGAGTAGGCTCTTAATTTAAATGACACTCAAATTACTTTACTTATAAACAATAGGTCGGCGAAATGTTGAAGCGGAAATCACTGCCGTTCGAGCTCTTGAACCTCCTTCGTGAACCGCGAGTTGTGAAGGCCGGCCGTAGCGTTAATGCTGACCTATGCCGGCTCGCTACAGCTGCCGGCCAGCCTCCAGGTTTATTTGCGGGCGTGCTCGAGCTTGGAACCTTCGCAAAAGATCGCTTCTTGATCTCAAATGCGAATTTATCCCTGGTTGATCTAGTTGCTTCATTGCTTGGCCAACGATTTCCCCAGCGATACAGTGAACGCATCAGCAGCAATTGGTCAGACTCCGACTTGACCGTTGTTCAGCAGCAGCATGCAGCCCGGGACGCCTAATCAATGAGACGCCACTGCCTGTTGCAATGGAGCCAAACACACCACCCGGAACTTCGGTTCTACTCCTCACAGATGATAATAAGAAAGTCGCCCCGCGGGGGGTTGTATCAGCAGCTGCTATCTTGAGTACCTTCAATGGTACCAAGCTCACCGCAACGCGAACTGTGATTACAGTGCAGAAATTACTCATCCCTGGTGCTGTCATTGGACAAGACGACAAAACCCGTTCGCTGAAGAGCCACGGAAACCCACCCTTTGACATTCTCGCTCATCGAAGTCATATCCGTGTCCTATCCGGAGTCAGCCATGACCTTTCTTCTGCCTCTGATCCATCCCAACCCTCCATGACTCCAGCTCTCCATCCACCAAACGCCCAATCCGAAAATTTGCTGCCACTGGGGGATATCGCAGACGATCTCATTGGTCGAGGCGACGCATTGGATGCGCTAGAGCGTGAGGATGGTGCGGATGCCAATTTCCAGCCTTCGGCAGACCAGTCAAAGTCCTCCTCGCACCGTGACGAGAACAGCGCAGCTGAAGGAGCATCCATTTTGGGTGATATTCCGTATGCTGTGCTTGCAACTTATGCCCTTCTCGTTCGAAGCCGAGTTCTCAAGGACGTGTTTCATGTCTTCAACATGATCTACATCTCTCGGAGTCATGGCTTGCGAGTGCCATTTTCACGGGCTCTGCGTGACGCTCTGCTGATTCCTCATCCTGCGGATAAGGCCCAGATTGAATTATACCTCAAAACCAAGAATGTCACTTGGCAAGATATGCTTCGATTTCATCCCCAATGGTTATGGCGACACTGTCGGCGAACCATCCCGCCTCCCGAAGACCTGTATCCTCTCGTCCATGGCGTCTTCATGACTTGGGGTTCACTTCTCGACAGCAAGACGAAGCTACCTTTGTTCAACTCGGCGGCGTGGAAGATCGCTAAAAATATTCTTGAACTGATCAAAAATGGCTTCGTCTCCGACCCGCCTGGTGTTCAGCTTCACTATTGTGTCGGCTTTGACAAGAAAGCAGACGGATTGCCAATCTATCGTTGTGTTCGAGGCACAAACATGGTTGAAGGCGGTGTACACACTCATCTCCTCGCCAAACTTCCTAATCGCGGGGCTTCTGTTCGTCACATGGTATCTTGTCTGCTCGATTTTGTCCTGCGCCATAATCTCCGGGTGAGTCAATTTATTTTCGTCGACATTTCTATCTTATGTGAATCTAGGTTGGATATTTCAATTCCACCGGCAAGAAATATACTGGCCACGACTCAATCTGGCTGTCCAACAGTATTCAAGAATTGGAAATCACACTTGCAGAGGGGTATGGCCATCCACCTACGCCTCTAACGTGGGTGAACGGCAATCTGTATCAACCAACTGAACAACGCGTCGGAATAATCAAACTTCCAAGAACCGTCTGCGAACCTCTCGGGATCCAACCATACAACGAAGAGGTCGATTCAAAACAGAAGCAGAGCTACCTTGCTCGGATGCAAGGAACACGCAAGGCCCTTTTACCAGTTCACGGAGTTGAAGTGTCTTTGTTTGGCCATCTTATGCAGACATCGGTCGCTTTCCAAAAGTGCAAGAATTCGATGTCTACTGAAGCCGCCGTTGTTTATAATCGAGAAGCAGAAGTGCGGGATGGTTGTTTTTACAAGGTGCGTGGTTTTCATATTAATGTGCAATCTGTTATTGATTTAACTTTGAAGACGGAGGAGCAACTCACCGCCCATCTGAATGGAGCTTACAAAGATTCCGCTAATGTTAGACAGAGCTGCTCGGACGCACGAGGCAAGATCCAGCCACTAGAGAAAAGCTGCAGGACCCCAAACGAGCCGATAAGATACTCAACGCTCAGTCCGGTCCACCTACTAGGCACCAGGCCACCAGCGGCTTTAACAGTATCTCTCAGTGGGTTCAAATTGACTTCATCCCTGCGTCATCAAACGGATACTAATTTCGTTTGCATTAGGATTCCATCGAACTCTCAACTTCTCGAGTTCAGCAGATCGCTGTGCAGAACAATATTCCGGAGGCTGCCGCAATCGCGACAACGAGTTTGAGCATTCAACGCGTCACCGAGAGCATGCCTATGCCTGCGGAACAAAAACAGCGCACGCGTTCTTGTCCACGCTGCGCTGATCCGGACTGCAAGGGTAAAACGCGCTGGTATCGGTGCCAAAACCCATGTCAGGATTGCCAGGAAAAATCCGTGGTACTTTGTGTTGGACGCAAGTCGGCGGCGAAGGATCGTCGTCGTTGTATTCCAGCAAAAGATGCCGACCTTGAAAGAGCAGTCCGAATTGAGCTCGGGCTCGAGAAAGCTCAAGGTCAGACATTGTTAACATTTGCTTAATGAGAATATATTCATTTCATATACTACATACTTAACTTATTTCAGCAGAACCAGCCGCTGCCGCAACGCTGCCGAGCCTTCCGCAGCCCGTGGCTTCGCCTTTCACTGGTTCTGGTGCGACGACTGAATTTGAAAGTAAGTCGCTGCCTGCGCTCTTTCCATCGACCGAGTCCAAGACCATCATGGACATTGTTTCGCACTCGTTCTCGCCGTTGGAATTGCCTCGCCTGCTGTCGCCGCTTGCCGCTCGCCAGGAATATATTGCCCCGTCGTCGTCTGCCCCGTCTACGGAGCATGCCCTCGCGCTCAAACATTTTCCCTCCTTTCATTCTCTGCTTCGTCCCCTCCTTACAGTGGTGGCAAATAGAAATTGCCGTGGCTGTTTGGTAAAAATCTTGCTGTATGGTTCACCGAATGACCTCAAATAAGATGTAAAGATGGGTATGTGATACTTCTGTACCTCCTAAAACACTCAGCAATATATCATGCACTGAGAATGCATCAATAATGGATGGTTCCCGATTTTTGCCATATCCGGAAAAACACAATGTACCCTCAGCAAAAAAGTGTCATAATAGGATAAAAATACTTGAAAAACAATGCTGGTTCTCACTTTGATTGACTGGAATCGACCCTCATCTGAGCTCACAACGGCCGCGCGAAGTTGGTCATTTTAGCTATTTTCTCTGCATTTTCAGCTATTTTGTGTGAAAATAGCCAACTCTGAGCGGCTGTTGTGAGCTCAAATGAGGGTCAATTCCATTCAACCAAAGTGGAAACTAGGACTGTTTTTCAAGTACTTTCATCCTATTATGACACTTTTTTGCTGAGGATACATTGAGTCTTTCCAGATATGGCGATAATCAGAAACTGTCCTGTTATTGATGCATTGTCAGGGCATAATATATAGCTGAGTGCTCTAAGCAGTACAGAGGTATCATATATTTATCTCTACATCTTATTTCAGGTCATTCCGTGAAGTATACAGCAAAATTTTGGCCAAAACGCCACGGCAATTTCTATTTGCCACCACTGTAAATACTTCGAGGTTCTCAGCGCTTTCGCTGCTTGATCGGGCAAGCCCTGGGAAGTGTTCGCTGTCACTCGATCGCTCTCGGACTACATTTCCCACCTCACCGAGCTCCATCAACAGTACAAGTGGTCCGCCGTGGTGATATACCATGTCCAATTTCATACCGCTCTGTCGCAAAAATCGAAAGTCTGATATAACCGATTATAACCGATTATAGCAGTTATAGGGCGATTATAGGCTGGTTATACCTAGTTATAACCGGCCATAGGTCGGGAGGACCCTTATAGCCTATTAGAACTACCTTACAAGCTGCAACACCCAACAATAGTACGACGGGGATTGGGCAAGCTTGGAGCGTATGGCTTCTCGCTCAGGCTCGGAGTCGGGAACATATGAGGTGGATGAGTCAGTTGCATGGTTAGGTGGGCCTTGGGCCATTTTAGGGACGCTCCACACAGTGACGTCACCACGGGAATATGAGGCCGCAGGCCGTGACAGCGTGACTCCGCAGCTCTTTCCTCTCAACCACCACCAAGGGGATACCGATCCGCGAAATCCGTACCGGGGGTCGAAGTTTTTTTTTCAGCGACTTCGGGCGACCCCCCCTCCCGTCCTGCTGCCGTAATATGCCTTATATGGTAAATTCACGTGATCTTCCCACCGCCCAATTTGTTAGCTGTATCAAATTTATGTGTTTTCGGACTCAACATCAGCATTTGAAGCGAACAATCTGTTATTTTGCACAGTTCCACGCACCTGCACTGTGCAAAATTGATATTTCTCAATGTCAGCAACCAGTCTTCTGGACCAAACAACAGCATACACACTGACAGCCGAGCTGCCGAGAGGCCTGAACCCATCTGACGGTGACAATGGTGGCCAGAGTTGGATCTGAAGTACTGAATTGCTAAAATAAGGCTGCAGAACAACGTACCTAGCATATATCTGCTGCATACAACCCTCAGAACCGAGTTACAAAAAATGATATGAAAGTTTTTTCTCGAGGCCCTTGGGACCCCCCTCCCCCCCTTCTATATAAGGAAATTTCTTATCTCCGAAGGCCCTTGACCACCACCATCGACAGCTCGAGGACATACGACGGCGTCGATCCCGCCCTCCCTTCATGCTAGTGCGGGTATTTTCGACGGGTGTGCTCAGTAACGGTCGCTTGCCCACGCATCGACCACAAATCACCGACATGGGGAATTGCATCGGTCCATCGGTGTGTCGCTTTTGTTGCTCATTCTCCGATGAAGTTCTAATCCTGTGCCCTTTGAAGCTTCAACGCAACTGAGAACAGTTGGTGTGTCTTTAGTTTCTTTATCTCCCGTGCGCTGTCTCATCTCGGTTGTAGTTGCCTTCATCGGATACTCCTCTCCCCTTCCCCAACATAGCTCGCTACTTCTACGATGTTGTACACGTACCTTAGTTGGAAATAGATCAATTTTATTCAGTACTTTGCTTGATTTGAGATGAATTCCATGGGCCAAATGTGCGGTGAAAACTTCCCCGGGCCAACACGGTAATAAGGAGCTATAACCTCTATAATGACTTATAACGATCTTTAAAAATTATAGGACTTATAAGTCTAATCAGGCTTTATAGGCCCCCCTCCCAGATTATAGACTTATAACAGGTTACAACTGAGTATAACCGGGTTTCGATTTTTGCGACATCGTATTTGGGACATGAAGTCCGGGATTTATTCTGCCTGGGCTCGCGCTGACCACAACCTCCTCTCCCGTGTTGTGTTCCCACATCCCCTTCCCATTCCATCGTCATTCGCCGCTTCTTTCGGCTCCAGGGCTTCCGGCTTGAAGCCGAAGAAGACGGTTGAGCAGCAGATCTGTTATGATTGGAACTCCGGGATTTCCAAGTCAACGCCGTGCCCATCCAAACGTCGGCACGTCTGCTGCACATGAGGGGACCATCCGGGTCCCTCTTGCGCCTAGGTCTTTGGCAGGGCGAGCCGTCGAGCTCGCGCTCGAGCCAGCAGCCCATGGTTTCTTCTACCGGCCCGGTCACCTCGTTCCCGTCTCCTTCTCTTTTCCAATCCTCCCTCCCACATCTGCTTCTCTTTCCCTCTGCCTCCGCTGCGCCTTAATACCTCACCTCGCTGTAATTCCTCTTTACCTCCTAATCACGACCAGCCGCGTGTTTCTTCTTCCCTTAACCGGGATGCTTGGGACCTCTACTTACAGGACTATCCTGACCGAGCCTTTGTATCCTCGCTACTTCAGATAATTGATTTCGGTTGCAATATTGGTTTCTCTGGTCCTGAAGCCATTTGTCCGGTCAAGAATCTAAAGTCAGCTGCGGAACACAAGAAATCTTTGGACTTTCGGCACTATTTACTCGTAAAAACCCCGGATCATCGTTTAGCTTTGACACGTCTGGTTCTATCAAGCCACTGTCTCGCAGCTGAACGCCGCAGGTAGCGCTGTGTAAGAATCAAAATCCGGGCTGTGAGAAATGTGAGATTCAAACTACCCCCCTGGTTATTTAACATGGATATGTTAATAACAGGGTTCATAACATGACGTAAGCCTGCCCGGATTTTTTTTTTCCGCCTGATTTTCAACCGAATTTCTTGAAATTTGCCTCCTATTTGGCTTCGAAATCTTCTGAACTCAGCAGGGCAATTTTTTGACTCCATCTTATGGGCTTCAAAGGCAAAATCAAGCTGAAAAAGTGCTCTCCAAGGCGCCGCAGGGGACCCTTCGGCACACATAAATAACAGGTGTTTCTGGACCTCCATTGTGAGAAATGTAATTAACGTGTTAATAACAGTGTTATAAAGTACCTGTTATATAACACTTTGATTCCTACACAGCGCTAGCCGCAGGTGGAAGGAACGAGGCAAGGACATCGTCCCCAGGGAATGGCGCAAATGCAGGTTCTGTCTTGAGGCGGTGGAAGACGAGACCCATGCGATGTTCCTCTGCGATCATCCAGAGCTCATGCGAGTCCGAGAGGAATTCCTTAAAGGCTTATACACCACCTTGCCGGAGTTCAAGGGTGCTTTCACGGACGTAATGGACTTCTTCCGCTCCGTCCTGGCAAGGAGAGAAGTTACACCGATCCTCGCTAAACTGGCCTTCAACATCCTTCGCATATATGATGCTGAGCCGATGTTACTGGTCTACCCGCCAACCTCTGAGGACACTTGATTCAGCACATATACCACCCAAAAGTCCATGGGCTCGCGTTCAGCGGGTGGTGTGCATGCTTCGGCAAAGGGAAAGACGTACAATTGCGTCAGTTACTGGTGGACACTGGGGATTTATACCTAGTGGGGAGAGAACTCCCCCTAGGTCCTACGGGTTTTAACCAGAGGTCCTGCCATACAAGCGGCCGGCCAGTTCCCTGATTGCGTCGTGGGATCGACCCCCTGGAAAGATGACGTGCTCGGATAACAACTTGTAGGATTCTGTAAGGATAAACACCCGTACAGTACTACATTGTTTGTTTTCCGTAAACTCGCTGTTCAGACTGTGGACCGCGCGAGTATAATAAACCCCCCCCCCTTCCCCCCCCCCCCCCCCCCCAGTGATTGCCTCACTGATGCTATGTCTGCTCTCCTTGCGAAGGGAGCTGCTGCTGGCCCTTTCGATTCCCCCCCCTCCGACCTCCGCCTTTCCGGTCGAGGTTCCTCGATGGTCAAGTTAGACATCAAGGATGCTTTTCGCCATATCCCTATCCGTGTTGCAGACCATCATCATATGGGCATGTTTTGGAACGGCGCGTTTTACTACGCTATTGTTCTCATGTTCGGCCTGCGTTCGGCCCCGTACATTCAATGGATACTCGCTCTTGGGAAAGAGCTCGGTCTCCATTTCCAGGAAGAGAAGACTTTTTGGCCTTGCACCCGCCTTGATTTTCTGGGTCTCGACTTGGACTCAGACACGATGGAGGCTAGCTTGCCCAATGACAAGCTGATTTATCTCGCAGAGCTGTTGTCTGCTTGAGCTGCGAAGCGTACCTGTTCCTTGAAGGACGTTCAGGAGCTTGTTGGTTTCCTGCAGTTCAGCTCCCAAGTCATTCCTCACTCTCGTGCCTTTATTCGGCGGCTGAACGACTTCTCTTCCAAATTTTCCTCGCCTTTCCAGCGTCGACACATCCCGTCTGGTGCACGTTCGGGCCTCGGATGGTGGTCAGCGCTGAGCGCGCACTGGAACGGGGTCCAGCTGATCCAGCCAGTTCGTTCCCAAATTTTTGTCGAGACCGATGCTACTTAGTGGGCGCAAAGGTCTTGGCGGAGTTTGGGGCAACTCTGGTTCTCTTCTCGATGACTCCTCGTCGCTTCCGGGATCGAGACATCCAGTTCAACGAAATTTTTGCCATCCTCCAGGCGATTCTTTTGACCCATGACCCATGTCGGTGGAGACGAGCGAGAAAAAGAGAAAGAAAAGGAAGGAAAAAAGGAAAAAAGAGGGGGAAAAAGGGAGAGACTTTAGTAGCTTACTCGGAATGTGAACCGTCGATTTCCCGCACAAAATAGCCTCTTGAATACTGTAACGGCTGCTATTACCTTGCGGATGCTGCGTTCCCAAACTGCGACATGCTACTAGCGCCCTACCGCGGTGTTAGATAGTGTCCTTTCCCATTGTCGACCCCGTCCCAGCAGACTTCCCGCTCCGCGCATGACGCGCACTTCACATACAACCTTGACGACGTTGACAAACTATCAGCTACGCTTGGCATCACATCGAACGTTGAGAAAGACGTACCCTTTTCTCAGGAATTCGTCTTCACGGGTTACCTATGGAAACTCGTCCCTCAGACGGTCGCTCTCCCAGACCAGAAGAAGTCCCAATACCTGGGCCTCTTGGGAGTCAACACGGACACACATTCTCGACGACGTTCAGAGCCTTTTTGCAAAAGCTTCTTCACACCTGCAGAATCATTCCCGAGGGACGCGCTTACCTCACCAACCTGGAGCAAATGCTGGGCATCCACCATAACAGTCCTCACATGCCTCTTACCCCTCCCAAATCTGTTGCCAGTGGCCTCGAATGGTGGAAGTCAATCCTCGCATAAGTAGTCTCTCACAGCCAGACTTCAACACTGAGGAATCTCGTACCTCGATTGTGTTGAAGTCTGTTTTTAAGTTCATAGGCGTGTCAACGATAGAATCTTATTATATAATTTTTGTGGCTGTGCTTTATTACGCCAATTTAGTTCACTTTCCTCATTGCACCTTCCCTCAGGCATATATACGCCTAGATTTTGAATAGGAAGCTTATATAGATGCATATCTACCTTTTCGGGCAAAAAGATTTGGGTAAAATGCTTCTACTGTGTCTTCGCACTAGCCTCTTGCTCCGTTCTGTGACCCCTGTGACACAGTAGTCACGCACTTGTTCAACCACTTTCCACAGTACCCTGGCGAGATCCAAGCAAATTCAAACGCCGAACATCATTCCATGAGCGTATTGAAGCATTTCCAATACCAACTTCGGCCGCAGACACACGAGAAAGAGCACCAGAGTGATTACATAATAAGCTTTTACCGTTGACACGCCGTTGACCTAAAAAATGGACTAATCCTCGCACGTCCCGCGACCGATTCCAGACCCTTGTGATGTCGTCGACCTCCTCGCCTTCTCCCATGCGAGCTCAGGGTTGGTATCGCCATTGTTATCCGGGACGGGTGGCGCGCTTGGAGACTTCTCCCAGGCTGGTCTTCAGGCGAACGCGACATCGGATGGGCAGAAGCTGTTGAATTCGAGCTTCTTGTCAGAGCAATGCTTCACCGCGCACCTGTTCCCGAGCATATCAAAGTCTTCGGGGACAATCGCGGAGTCGTCGAAGGCTGGTGAAATGCCGGAAGCAAGAACGCTGAAGTCAATTTCGTCTTCAGACGTAGTCACAAATTACTGGCACAATCAACATGCACAGTCCATACCAGGTAGGCCTAAAACACGCACCACTGTCATTCTGCACCCACAGATAAGGTGGAGAGCGTGGGAAACCCGCACCCTTATGTCAGCAGTCACAGTGACATTTGTCACACATTTATACCGTCAGCCACAGGCCACTTGGGGCCAAAATTTTACATGGAAATGGAAGCTACAGGGCAGTAGATAACATTCTATGAAGAGTTTTGACCAAAAACTCCCCAGGAGGAAAGTTATAAAGGGGTGTGACATGGGTGTGACATTTTTGGGAAAGTGTCGCAATCGCGTTTTCCCGTCAAGCGGCCAAGGCATGCGGTGATAAATTTGTTGGATGGGATGTTTACGAGGCAACTGGTGCGGTCATCCTTATTCGATGAATTCCTTGCGTTTAAGGTGCGGATGCATAGCGCTACTGGAGTATCGAACGAATCTAGAAGACGGGAGACATGTTGCAATCCAGACCTTCGAAGCCGGCATGGAAACTTTTGGAGGTGATGCATCCTACGTCTTGTCCTATCTCAGCTTCCTGCTTAGGATTAATCTCCAACAAAGTGAATTTTCTCTGTCATGGTACTTACTTTGTATCCGAATTTCAAACTCCGTCTGCAGATGCTCGTGACTTGTTCGAGCGTGTTATAGCCACGTTCAGTCCAGAGGAGGCCAAACCTATCTGGGACTGTTGGTCGGAGTCCTTGTACGAATATGATAATCTTGAAGCAGTTTTACAGACTGAGAGTCGTATCGCCGAAATATACCCCAACGGTGCGCGGTTTATCCACTCTTCAAGTCCACGAGCACTGAATAAATCTCTGAGCTTTTCAGACTCTCCTCTCAAACGATTTGGCAGACGACACGTGTATCGCGGAACCGACCCCATTGCAGACCATGACCTGGGATTTGCGCACGTTAAAGCACAGGCAGCCAATTGTAAGGCTTTTTTCGGATGATAATAGCGACGACTAATGCAACACCAGCGATTCATTGCCCTAGCGAGCATAAGCGGATTCGGCTGGCAGGCTCAGACCAGGGGAGATGTCAGTAAAAGGCAATACTTTTGCAGTCAAAGGCAAACCTTAACCAAAAGGATTGGGGTGCCGCTCAATAGGCCACCACGAAAAAGGAGGTATACGCGAGGAACAGGAAATACTCAAAATAGCAACGATGGCGGGGCGGTTGGAAGGAGGGAGATTCGCAAAGATCGAAAGCCAGGAACACACCAGAAACTTGACATGTGCAAGTCAGCCCATCTTTTTAAGCCGATGCTTGGTGAAGCCAGAATCCAAAGGGACAGGATTGAGGAAGGGGTCCTTGAGTGAATTGGCAATATTCGGAGATTGGGGTCTTGCGGGTGAGGGCCATAGACTTGAATATAGAGCGTCAAGGCGACATACGAGGGGACGGGGCTTTGAGGTAGGCGGACTGTGAATAAATAGGTTTAAGGTAACTAAGGCTCAAGCGGGATGTACATAGGTACATACGCACCACACGCAAACTCTCCGGTGTAAGGTTGAATTTTGAGGCGGATCCTGCGCAGTTTGACAAGTCCCGGGATCGAACGAACACGGATTTTGAGATAATGACTTGGACTTGTGAATGTGGTGGCCTCGGAACGTCTTCGAATACTCTTCAAATCCAGAACTTTGTCGAAAGAAAGAGCCATAGAGTACAAGTCCCGGCAGTAGAAAGACCAGTAGCAGCCATAGATAACTTGATTGAATGCCGACCTGGAGCTTGCAGGGAGAAAGAGAGAAGCAAGACGATGCAGCGACGTTGTTTGCTGGCAGCTGTTCACGGTCGATCGGGTCGTTTCAAACTCCGCTCAGTATCGGTGCTTTTGATGGGCTTGAGGCAGGGGTGAGCAGCGCAAGAAAATGCTCCGAATTTATTCGGGATATTCTTTAGTTGCTTTTGCGGTCTTGCTGCCTTTTTTTTCGGGGTTTTCTGTAGCGACACCAATATTCCGCACATTTTTTGCAGTATCGGACCTCCCGTGACATTGACACCTCACTGATTTCCCATCTAGTCCTATCTGATCTCGTTCCTGAATCTTCCGGGGTATACAACAAATACCCGAAATCATCCGGGTGTTCGTCCAAACATGTGCATATTTTATTAGAGACTTTGCGGAAGCCACCGGTGGCTATTTGTGGCTCTTCGTGTGCAATAGTTTTTTGAGCCTCCCGCTCGAGTTAGCCACCCTAGCATCCCGTGAATAGGTAGTACAAATAGTGGCTAATCCACCCAGAGGCTGTCATCCGGTCCCGAGAAAAATTAGCCACCAATAGCCACCAGTGGCTACCGCAAAGTCTCTATTATCTTTATCATCTTTATTTTTTTTATTTTCTCGCACTTTTATCAGTATCGGGCCCTAATTCGCCTTTTATCTCTACCACCACCACCACCGTCCGCGGTGAGGTTTCTCTGTGGTGAGACACACGCATCGACCGCAACCTGGTCGACGTCGTCGTGCACGGACCATGGATTCCATCTCTGCATCTTCCCCACACTCCCGCCCAGCAGTAGAGCCAAGTTGGAGGACCCCTCACCTCCCTGACCCCAAGAACTTCGCAGTCTGTGCCAGGTTCCGGTTGGCTCGCAAGCGGCGCCGCGCCACATCCAAACAGTCATCAATCCCGCAACTTTGCTTTGGATGGAGATGCTGTCGTTATGGAAGCACTACAACCAACTGTCGGCAACCATCCTGGAGCATGGTCAACACTTCTCCTCGCTGCTGCAGGTGCTCGCCCGCCCGCCATTTCTCCCATTCCACACCGACGAGGCTCCCCACTCGACTGCGCAGCAACCGCCTCCCGAGCCGGATGTCATCTTTAGTAGTATTACCTGAGCTTTATAAGCGTAGTCAGTCGTATCTATCGTATCTTCGTATCCTCTATGTGACTCGCTCAGGCTCGAGCCGGCTTGAAGCCGGCTCAGCCGCAGCTTTGTTCAAGGGGGGTGCGGAAAACTCAAAAAAATACCTCACGCTGCTTTTTTTATTAGAGACCCTTCTCCGTGAACCACCCTACCACGTGACGTCCAAATATGGAATTTACCATCAAAATCAGCTGTTTAGGGTCCAATTGTTACCTCCAACCCGGCGACGACGACAAGGGAGAGATGGCAGAACAGAAAGAATTGAGTGGAGGAGGGCGAACCTTGGTATATTGTGTCAATGTATAGAAATCATCTCCAAAGTCGCAGGATGAATAGGCACTCAGCCTCGTAGGCTCAAAAAGGGGGCTCATCGGCCTCAATCCGCTCATCGGCGGTGCTTCTCGTGGACAGCGCGGGTGTGGAGGTCACCCTTGGGTGCAACCCCTGGCTCTCGCCCACCCTGACCCATCGCCAACGCCGCCTCGGTGCCCCCCGACGCTGGTTAGGCGTGGGAAACGGGGAGATGGTGGTGGTAACGGATCAAGATACCTCCGCTGACCTTCGCCCGGTCTGTCTCGGTAACTCAGACGTTATAGCGTGACCTTGTAAATTGTAGGCTCGAGACCAGCCGCTATAGTAGCAATGACGAGCAAGCAGGTATTATTGACAATAACGGCTGGAAGCACTTAGCCGTAAAGTGATAGATGGCAATTTCAAACTCCGATTATACCTTTTTAGGAAGTATCTCCGGGGCTTGAAGCGTTTTGTTTTCATGTTTGCCTCAAGATAATTGCTCAGGATACCTCCTAGATACATCTTCTACCAGTATCAACTCCTTTGTCACTTTGAAACAGGTATGCCTCCAATAAAAACCGTTCAGGGACACACATCCAAACCTGACATTGGAAGCCTTTACAATTGGTGGTGGGCGCCGAGCGTGATTTTGATGGACATCCTGATCTTGGTGATGGGATCATCCAGCGCGAAAGCCACCAAAGCAGAATGGTCGGGCTTAGTTGAGCATATGTAGCAAAGTGAATAATACAATGTGTGCACCTAAATTCATGAATGGAAATTTCGAAAGGTCCTCCTACAGAGCGATTTTGAATCTCACTATCTTTTTCGGCATCCCGAAGACCGGTTTCGATGAATTGCCGGTGAAAACCAAAGATTTGGCTCTGCAGGAGCCGAGATTAGGACCAAACTCACGTCGGCATGAGTTGCCGTCACGTCCCAAATGCCGGATGAAGTCTGGGGATGCCCGCGATCAAAATGCCGCCCAAAGACCTAATTAGGGATGTGACATGACGCGCCGTCACGCGTTTTGCCATCACTCCCCGCTCGTCGCGTCTCGCAAGGCCGCAATTTGCTTGCAGCTTGCAACGGGAAGGTAAGAGTACAATCATATTATAATGAGCTACAATTCTGACAAGTTCTACTCCCAAGTTCACTATGACAAAACCTCGGGAAGGTCGCTCTCGCAAGCAGACGACACAGCTGAAAGCAGCTCGCGCCGCCGCTGTCGCAGCGCGTTCCGCCCCTCAAAAGGAGAACCTGGCTCCTTTGAGCCCTTCCACAAAGGCTGCACACCATCATCAGCGCCGTGCAGATGCAGCAGAGGCCGAAATTGCCCGGCTGAAGCAAAAGCAAAAGAATGCTGCGCGACGCGAAAGACGGCAAAAGAAAAAGAATGCTGACCTCAATGCACGACTCAAGGCTGCTGAGAAGGATTTGCAAGATGCTGTTGCTCACGGAGAGGCAGAAGTGACGAAGGTTCTAAAGAAAAGGTCAGATCACGAGAGGGGATGGCAGAGACGACTTAACGAGGCCCAACGACGACTGGAGGAAGCGGAGAGCTGTCGGGTATGGTCAACGGCGGAGCTCAAGAAGAAACTCGATGCACTTAGCCAGGTTCGCGCTGTATTGCGACTTGCGCAGCGTCAGATTCGCCGGCATGCAGAGTCCCGGAAACGAGTCCGTAACGGATCGCACAGCGCAAAGCATGTGCTGCAAATGCGCGCCAAGCACGGCCGCGCATACAAGGTTGAGCTGCGCGCAATCGCGCGCGTTCTCGTCTCAAGTGGCTGTAAAGAGGGGAAAGTCGGTCAATTGCTGCAAGACATCGCAAAGATTTTCGGCGTTGATTTGGATCGTGCAATGAGCCGAAGAACGGTTCGCCGGGCTGTTCTTGAGGGTCTTGTGGCGTCCCAGGTGCAGTTGGGGGTCGAGTTAAAATATGCGGAAGGTTGTACTGCCGCAGGAGTGAGGAGCATATTTGCTGACAAGTTTTTTAGATGTTACCATGAGCGGAGACGGGACTTCGCGCCGCCACATCGAATACCAGTCCGGGCACATCCATATGCGCGTTCCAGTGAAGCACGGGGACGGGTCTGTGACCTTGAGCAAAGAGCCACGCACCCGCTTCGTTGGAATCAAGTCGACTGTCGACCACAGCACCGCGAAATCCAAGGAAGCGTGGCTCACCGTCTACGAGGACATTATGTCCGCATACAACGCTAGTCCGATTGGCAAGCAGGTCGGCAAATTGGACTTGCGTATGATCTGCCGACGACTTCGGGGGATGTGTGGCGACCATGCGAACAATGAGAAGGCGCTTTCGGAGGCATGGAAGGAGATCAAACACGACTTACTTCTGCAGGAACTCGGGGAAGAACGTCTCAAACAGCTGGAGGCGCAGCTAGATGAGCTACAAGCACTCCAGCGCCAATGGGCTCAGCGGAAAATCGACGACGCAGGTGGATTTGAGGCGTACATGAAGCTTCCATCCGCAGAGCGAGCTGCGCGGGATCTAGCCTGCGTCAATGCGATGACACGCGAGCTTGGGGAAGAGGCGCTGGCAAAACTTGACGAGCCGGATCGGCGCCTCCTCACTGTCTGGGTCTGGACCGGCTGCTGCATGCACAAAGATCAGAACAGTTTCAAAGGGGGGAACACTGCGATGACTGCTTACTGGAAGGAACTCGGTGTGCAGGGCCCCATTCCGCTGGCCAACAAGGAGTCCGCAGCTGCGGTTCGACGCGTCTTGCATCCAGAAGTTGGTGGGAAGCCGGCCACGGAGGACGATCTTGAGCGCGTTGAGAATGCGTCATTTGGCGGCGCGAAAGCCGTAGCGCTTGCCGGTGCGATTTTCGAGAACGCGATTGAGAAGCGGGGGCAGGGAGATCAGGTCTACCTTTACCTTCGATCCAAGCTGGGCAACGGCGAGCCCATCAAGCGATTCCCGAGAACAAACCAGACGAGGTTTGGCAGCCATGGCGAGGCTGCCTGCGAGCTTATCGCGCGGCGCGGCATCTATCGAAGCTTTCTCGAGTCGATCAAAAACCTGAAGACGCGTCCAGGATGGACAAACATTGAGCAGAACGTCTATAACGCGTTGGAGGACGGGCCAACACTCACCGAGCTGGCTGTTCTAGCCATGTACCACCTTTTTATCGCTGTTCCGTACACGCGTCGCGTCCGCGCACCCGAAGAGGTTGCTCTGAATGCAATCTCGTTGGGTCCTCTTCACACCGAAGTCCGGGACCATTGCGCGATGCTGATCGAGACACCCGAGCTTGTGCTGGACTTTGACGAGGAGGAATATCGTATTGCGACGTTGGATGGGCAGCCACTGGTGCGGAGCGACGTGATGGAAGAGGTTAAGAAGATTCACAGCGCTGGGAAACTCCCGCGCCTCCGTGAGATGTTTGTGCGTTTTCTGGAAGGCGCAAAGGCAACGTGGATTCGATTCTCCTCGGAATTCGCGCCTGGAGGGGTGATTGACGGGATGAATGATAGCGAGAAAGGAAGGATCTCGCTACCTCCGACCAACGACCGCAACGAAGGCGCGCTTGGTTCATTCATACGGTTCATGGGCGATAATCCAACAGCCGCAATGGCAACTCACAACGGGCTGGCGATGTTCCAGCGCAATGAAACACAGGCTTTCATGGATCGATGGTTTACATCGGAAGATCACCACTATGCGATGAAGGCGGCGCGGGACCTTGACGCGGCGGGGTTGGAGGCAGAGCGGCGCCGTTTGCAACAGGAATACAACGAGCGCACTTTGGAAGAGAAGGCCCAGAAAGCCGCCGATGCCGCAGCCAAGGCAGCCGAGATTCAGCAAAAGTTGGACGCGACAGTTCTGATCCCATCGGTTGAAGACATCCATAGGCCCGGGATGACAAGAGAAAAGCTTCAGAACCAGCTGGACAAGTTGCGGGATAGATGGAACACAAAAACAGCAGAGCGGATTGTAATCCCGAAAAAATCTCACCAGAGAAGCAGGCAGCTCTTGTTCGCGCGTTCCAAGACCATCTGAAGCTGCTTGAGGCGCAAGATGTTGGAATGGACTACTACGATGAAGACGACGCGGATTTCGGCACATTTGAGGATGATTTGGCAGTATTTTAGATAGATTTCATTCACTTCAGGTACATACTAGATATTGGATGCATTGTGGACATGATTGAGGTAGTACAGAGCAAAAGAAGAGGGACGAGAGCTGAGGACCACGAATTTACCGGTTGAGTTAAGTTACCGGCTTAGTCATTGATCCATCACGGATCCGGTCGCTGCCCACCACCATTACAATGATGTTGTTTTTGGTCAATCTTAGTTAAGGAACTCTTCAATGGATGGTATGAGTGGTTTCCAAAGGTTTCAGGCGGCATCTGAATGAAACAAAAGAGAAACTGAGGAACTTGGTCCCGGAGATACTTCCCAATAAGGTATAGTCGGAGTTTGAATTTCCCATCTATCAATCTACGCCTAAGTGCTTTATGGTAAGTAATACCTGCTTGCTCGTCATTACTCCCATAACGGCTGGTCTCGAGCCTATGTAAATTGCTTGAGGGCGGTTTTCCTATCTTATCTCTCTCGGAATTGATCCGGCGGAGTTTCAATAAATGATAAGAGAATATGAGGCAACGATCACACTATAACGTCTGGGGCATTTGGTGTAGTAACACCCCCCCATACGGTCACATCAGTTGGTGCAAGGCTGGCTGCATTACATAAATCCTTACAGGATTTGTTCAACAAAATACCTACTATGCACACTGAGATTTTTATAGTGAACCTAAATTGAACCTTGTTTCAAGCCATGAAATGTCTTAGTCTCAATCTGCATGTCTGCTCGCACTTTGTCAAGTCCAAGTAAAGCATTTTGTCATTCAGTGGGGGTCCATCTCAAATACTGGGTCTGGCTCTATCATTTCAACGGCTCACAACATCATATTGCACCCCAATTTGCATCAACAAATCATGCTTCAAAAATTTCAGGTTCGTTTGGGTTCGAACCTCTAGCGAACCTGAACCGAACCCATTCTGCACGGCTAGTGTTTCTCCGGCTTTGGCCTCAGGCCAAAAAGCCACGGCTTTTGGGCTTTGGTACCAAGGCCAAAGCCAGGCCAAACTTTTGGCTTTTCGTGGCTTTTGGCCCGGCTTACGATTTTCCAAAGCCAGGGCCAAGCCCGAAAGCCATGGTTTACTCCCTTTTTGGGAAGAAATTTTTGGCGCTTCCGACCTGCAAATACGGCGATTTCCCAATATTTTCATATCACAAAAGTCATCCGGAACTCACCAGTAATGCAATGTTCCTGAAACTAGCTCGTATCTGACCTATTTTTGCTCAGTATCTGCGTCATATGCGACTCGACTTCAACTTGTATCGAGGATGGGAAATCGGTCAGTGAAGTTCACATTGGGCACTCTTACGCTTCTGGAGCTCAAGTACATTTGAATTAGCTCTTGTGCGGATGGCGAGCACTTTCTGCCGCTACAATCACCACTTAACGTAAGTGAATCGAAATTTACATCAACTTGAATATCATTGACTTACGACAAATTCTGTCACAATCAAAGCCTCGCGTCCACCGATCGGTAAGATGACCAGGGATTGGGGAGTGCGGTATTAGCTTCGAGAAATGCACTGAATAAAGGGACTAAAGTACAAAGAGAATATACTACGCTATTTATACTGCCACAGACCGTGTGAACAATCAATCACAGTCATCGCACCCATACAGCCTTTTCAATGTATAAGAAGGAAACCATATGGAGAATGACTCATCATCACACGAACTGTGATGATTCAATGATCATCAATGCTTGTCAATACCGATCATCTACGGCGTTGTCACGATAAGATTGCTATTCAATCGTGACATTACCCCCCTTCTAGGATCGGCGTCCTCGCCGATCGTCATGAAAAGACCCGTCTCCGGAATGAATAATTTCCTTGTTAAATATCTCTGAGACTCTTCTTTTGCCTTATATCTTTTGACAAGATAATCCCAGGATCCGGCGGGTAAGACTGGTAACGCCCGTATTTGGATGCCGTGCTCCTTCTGGTATTTCTCCAGAGTTCGCTTAGCTCCCGGTAAGAGATGGCGTACTGGTTCCCATGTGCGTTCTCCCAATGGATAATCCTTCCACTTGATTAAATATTGATATCCGCGTCCCTTTTTCCGGGGTTTCAATATCTCCTCCACTACGTATCTTTCTTCCCCACTGATGATCACCGGCGCAGGGCGGGCTTCCCTTCGATCAGGGGGTGGTTCCACGTAAGGCGACAAGATGTTCTCGCTGAAGACCGGATGTGACTGGTCCGTCTCAGGCAACCTTAACTTGTACGCCTTTTCTCCGACTTTCTCCAACACTTCATACGGGCCTAGACGGCCTGTCCGTCTTTATATCCTTTGACTCCACCCACACCCTATCACCCACTTTGAACACCGGAGCATCCCTGCGCTTGGCATCATAGTATTTCTTCATTTTCTCTTTAGTTTTCTCAAGCGCCGCTGACGCTTCATCTCGGATCTTCCGCATCTTCCCAGCAAACTCCTCCGCTGCCTCGTTCCTGGTCTCCACCGCATTCTCTATCCCCTTCCAAGGGTAGTACCCGGTATTCAAATAGAATGGCGAAGCCTTAGTCGATGAGTTCGCTTTGTCATTATAGCAGAACTCGGCTAGCGACAGCCATTCCGCCCAGTCGGACTGCCGGTAATTTACGAAAATCCGGAGGTACTTCTCAATTTCCTGGTTCATGCGCTCGGTCTGCCCATTGGTGACCTTAATGTATTTTGTGATCCAATCGCCCGTCCTCGGCCACCAATAATTTCGTTCAACGATCTCCCTGGTCCGGTTCTCTCCGGGATGTCCGAGCATCGCCGAGTCGTGGTGCAAACCAATAATCTTATTCCGGAGGTCATCATCCCGCGGAACATAAATGAGACCGTTATAATATATCACGTCCTCCACCTTCTCCCAGCCTGGGAGCTTCTTCTCAAGCGCCTCCTTCACGCTCTTGTCGATTCTCCTTACCTCCTTGATTCGATCAAGGATCTCCTTTCCCACGCCTTCCACCACAATCTCCTGAACGCGAAAGTACTCGGGTTTGAGAAGTGTGACGTTTTCATTGTCACCCTTCCCTTGGTCATGGTCCGCCCTGCGGGACAAGAGGTCGGCCTGACGGTTCAGGGCTCCGGGGCGGTGCCGGAGCGTGAAGTCATACTGTGATAGCTCCACTATCCATCGTGCCTGCCGTCTGTTCAGCTTCTGTGGCTTACGGAAGTATTGGAGGTTCTGGTGATCCGTCAGAATCTCAAATGTTTCCCGAGCGCCCATCAAGAGCTGCCGGTACTCTTCCAACGCGAGCATTATTGCGAGCATCTCTTTGTCATAGATCTCGTAATTCCGCTCGGTCTCGTTTAGTCCATGCGACTGAAACGCCACAGGTCTCCACACGCCCTCCTGCTCCTGACTGAGGACGGCACCCGTCGCTCCGTCTGACGCGTCTGCCTCTAGACGGAATTTCCCATCGTCTGTTGGCAACGCCAACACCACGTCATCCGCAATACGGTCCTTCAGCGCCTGGAAGGCCGCCTTCTGCTCCGGTCCCCAGGACCATCCTCCCTTTCCGGTTAACTTAGTTGACGGTTTGGCGGCTTCGCTGAAGGCGCGCACAAAAGGGCGGTAGAAGTTCACAAATCCCAAGAACGCTTGAACCTTTTTCACGTTCTTTGGTTCCGGCCACTCCATGATTCCGCGGATTTTGACTGGATCCATCCGCATGGAATTGTGGGAAATAATCACACCAAGGTACTCTATCTCTGTTTTTTTTCAAAATCGCATTTTTCTGGTTTTAAATATAATTTATGTTTTTGGAGAGTTTCCAAAGAAAAAGCTGGGAGCTCCCTTTCGGCGGTGGTCGGCGGTTCGATTCCGTCGGCCGACGCGTCTTTTTCCATTTTCAACAATCGTAAACAAAGGTTGATTTCAGTTGTTTTAGACCATTGACGCGGTTCATGGGTCTTATGTGCTTATGCAAATGGTGTTTTATCACTCTTCGCGACTTATAGCATACTTAAGAGCACCTCATGCCCCGAAAGACCTTCAAGGATGTATTTGAAAGTATTTCCTTCAATAGCCAAACTACATTGGTTAAACAGTGGACTGTGTGATTTTTGAAGGCGGGAAATATGCCTGGCCCATACTGAGGCAGTACTAGAGATGCCTTTACTACCTCCCTGTATCTTGGAACCCAGTACGCGGTCACAATGGTGGATTGAACAAATTCAACAGGACTATAGAGGACTATTCATGCTGTATTTCAGCCCAGAAAGCTGCTATAATGTTGCTGGATATGGTGAAAAGACTCAGGACAGGCTCAATTGCCCGCTGGTAGCGACAACAACCATGCAATAACCCAAATCAACCTTTGTTTACCATTGTTGAAAATGGAAAAAGACGCGTCGGCCGACGGAATCGAACCGCCGACCACCGCCGAAAGGGAGCTCCCTCGAGTTCAAAAACTTTTTCTTTTTTTCGCGAAGTGCCATTAATTTTGCAAATTGCAATAATATTACGTTTACGATTAATATTCTCCAAAATGCGTATTTTGTGTGGGTTTTCAACGCTAACTACCGTTTCGTTTATAAACGGTAAAATAGCTTTTTCTGTATAATTTGCATCGGAGTCTGTAGCTAAAATCGTATACTGTCCATACCTCGTATCGAGTTTGAAGCGAACCTCCTTCATAACTGCAGGCGCCGGCTTGGCCTCGGCCGAGCGACTCTTCAAAAATCCTCCTTCAATTTACGGAGGTGAACCCACTCCTCCTCGGAGATGTCCTCGGCCTTCAGCTGCCGAAGACTGAAGCTCTTGGGAGCTGCTGGCGGATGGCGGCACTCCCTCTTCATGTGGCCTTCCTTGCCACAATTGTAACACTTAAAGGGCCGAGGCCCCTGCCTCGCCCTGTCAATATCCATCGGCGCCGTTTCCCCAGGTGCCAACTTCTTTGCCAAATTTGGCGCTGACCCCTGCCATGCCGTCTTTGATGCAGGATCGGCGAGGACGGTCTTTCCGGGAGACGGGCCCTGGGCCGAGGGTCGAAATTGCGGCAATGCGGCGAGGGTTTGCATCATTGCAGGCATCATTGCCTGCAGCAAAGCTGCCAGATACTGCGGGTCGATTGGTGGGGGCGGCGGTTGTTGTGGGAAGGGAGATGCAGGAGGGAGAGCTTCCTCCATAGGTGAATGCGGGTGAGAGGGGGGTGTGGACATAACGGGTGAGGCGGTGTGGTAGGAGGGATTGGTGGTGATTGTTTGGAGTAAAGAGGTACCCGATAAGGTGTATTGCACTTCGCCTTCTGACGACTGCGACGGGGACGGGGGTGGGGCTCGGAACGACGTGGTTACGTGCTTTTTATAGTGGCAGCAACGACCACTGTGCGAATTATCGGTGGTACATGACATTTGTAGAGCTTGAGTGGACAATAATTTCGTCAAAAATTCAACACTAGAGACCCTATGTGAGTGTAGAATAAATTTTTTCAGTGTTCAAAAGCCATGGCTCAAGCCAAAGCCAGGCCGGGCCAAGCCAAAGCCGTACGATTTGGCCCGGCCTGCGATTTGAAGAAGGGAAAGCCAGTCAAAGCCGGGCCAAAGCCACGGCTTTCAGGCCAAGCCAAGGCCGGAAAAACACTATCTGCACCGAACCGGGGTTCGGTTTGGGGTTCGAGGGTCTAGGCCGAACCGAACCCCAGGTGCGGTTCGGGGTTCGGATTTTTTGGTCAAAAACCGAACCTAACCGAACCCCGGCAACACTACAGTCTGCAAGGCAGATTTTTTTTTGGCTATTCGAACAGTGCCCTGATACAGTTGTGGACACACAAAACTGACAAGTCACGTTACGACTGATCTAGAGTTATTTGGGACCCAGTTTTAATTTTCCTGGACTCAGAATAACCCAAAGAGCTCAAAAAACATGCTCCGAAGTTTTTCCTACGAGAAAGTTGCGGTTCCGGTGAGCCTCGCGCCCATCATTTTTACCCGACCTCGCGTGGCGCGGATCACCGGTACGTCTGGGTTACCAAGACAGGGGAAATTCAACTTTAACAGACGCGCGGCAACAAATCATCCATCACACTTTGTCTGATCAGGCGTACGCTGCCGCCTTGATCCTTTGACGCCCATCCTACGGGGATCGCAACCTCGGCAAGCACTGGCCAAAGGCCGTCGGACCGGGACTTCATGCCCGAGGCACTGGGAGTTGATTGGTTGTATAAAAAGGGTGACGTGGGAGGAAAGGACAGACTGGAAACGATTAATCATGTAGTCAGTTGATGTCGGCATGTCGTGTACTATAGCCGCTTGCAGCGGTTCGAGCACGTTAATTGATCTCAACAACAACAACAACAACAAGAGAAAAAGATATCACCTACAAAAGTTTTTTTCTGGCCGTCCGCTGGACCCCTCCCTCTCCTTCCATATCGGGAAGGTGATTCGCACGATCAATGCGGGCCGAAATTTCCACCGTCGGCAATGCTGTTCGGCCTTGGATCTCGCTGCCCTGCTTGTCTTGTAGACCTTTAGCACAGCCGTCGGAATTGACTTGCGTCGCGGGGCTGATATTCTGCTCAACACAATTTGGTTATCAAAGCTTAAAGTGCGTCACACATGAACAGGAAAAATGACGACCCCAGTATGGTGCGCTTAACTTAGTCACCGCCAATTGCTGACAACGGTTATTACTCACTCAAGAAAACCCAGGTTTCCCATTCCTCTTGTAAAAATGCTCAACGCAGTGTGAGGAAACTTTTCCCAAGACCGATTAATATTTGGTGCAAAACTGAGGGAGTAATTTAATATTCAGTCAGCCAAATTGGGACTCCCTGCCACATAACCACCACATGGGTGCACACAGGCTTGTTCACGTCTTCACGCACTCTCGTGAGTGTCCAATAACAATGCTTTGCTCACTGCAGCACCAGAACATGGAATATTTTGAGAATCCCGGAACACAAAAGTCGCCGTTTTGGTTGCATTTTGGGGGCATTTTGTGCCCGCCGAGGTACATTCCAGAAACATTTTCGCCTCCGGCGGATTTGGGACTAGTGCAACTTTGGTGGTGACTAAGTTAACCGCACCATACACAGATTTACAGTTTGGAAGACATCCAAGGTCTCGATGTTGTTTAGCAGTCTGCCGAATGCTCGGCTTGAGCGAATTGATTTGATCTGGATCTGTGGGGTCAACATGGCCAAAGTTGACTCTCAAACGGGCAACACCACCCAAATCAGACTAGAAAATGGCCTATGAACTAGCTGGAACAGCCAAGGGGGGATCGGCATTCGAAAATCGGATATAGGGTCGACTTACTTTTTGAGGCCTCCGCCAGACCCCCCCTCCCCTCCTATATAGAGTAAAATTTTCCCACCCTTGTCAGCCTGCCGCGCTACAGCCACATCTGGTCATTTCCGAAGTATACCGTTTCTATCCATTTGTGCATGTTAGAGGTGGATTGGTGTATGTAGGTTCCAGTATATCGGCATAGAATGCCTGTTGTATGTCCCTTGAGATATCTGGGAGACTAAAGTCAAGACATCAAGACCAACAACATGAGTTGATTGATTTCCGGGCCAAGTCTCCGTAAATAATTTGAGGGTAGGCAGAATACATAAGACTTGAGTTTGTATTGCTCTTGGTCTTTGAGAACTGAGGCAAAACAAGGCATGGGAGGGTCTAATGCTGTTATGCAGTCAGTTGAAGGTGAGAAAGCTGTCCAAATCTGGAAGATTAGAGTCGCTTTGTCCATTTGAGGGTCTCCTGGGCCCAAATGTAACCCTCATGCAAGCTGAAAGTGAATTATAAGCACTCTCTGAGTTCCTGGAAGCTTTTGAGTACTAGACACAAGAATTTTTTTTCAGACCTCCGGGTGACCCCCCCGCTGGGGTTGGCATATTTAACACGCAGGAACCTTCCCCTACTCTTTCCAGCAAGCCTGAAGCTGAAAAACTTTTGACCTACAAAAGTTTTTTTTCGAACCCCGGGGGACCCCGCCCACTCCCCTACGTGATGTCATCAATTCTTATCGTTGGACCCCCTTGACTTATTCGCACTACATATGTGATGGTAAGATGATGTGTGCGGCCTTTGTCAACAATAAATGAACCACTTACCCATTCCTTCAACGCTGGAGGCTTCAGCAGATAGTCTCACCAAGTCAGACTCTATACGAGATTTATGATAGTCGATAAATCTTTTATATAGAGTCTGAACTTGATGGTCTGAACTTGATGGCGGCTGTCATCCAAGACCTCAGATTTTGTGACACACTTGATCATTTCCCACGTCCGAATCCGGGCGATTTTGCCATTGCGAAGGTTTTCTGGAAGATTTTCCCACTCAGAGGGGTTCCAAAAATGTATAGGATAATGCTAGAGCTGTACATATGATGCCTGTAGCGCACTAATCGGCTCGTTTGCATGTTCAACCAAATTCAACCACCACTCGAGAAGTCCGTCAAATTTTGCTGGATAAAGCTTCAGAAGCCATTTAAATGAGTAGCTAAACGCATTTAGGACCCCATTGGGGCTTAAAAACCACGTTAAACTGTCGAACGACGTTTTTGCTTCCCAATTGAAACGTGGGAAGTGTGACGTGTCATGGTTGGTCGGTATCCCCGAGATAAACACAAGACTAGGACAGTTGCGACAGGTGGCTTGACAGATGACATCACGCGGGTGCAGTCCCATGTCCATATAAGGACATGGGCGTCCACAGCCATCGCACATGAGCCCAGATTCAGGCTTTTGGAGTGCTTTTGGCTGTATTAATATTATCATCGGACCCAAAAGATAGGCAGCGTCCGGGGCACTTTCAAATGGACTCCACCAAGTGCTTCCCCATATAGCATTCTCACCCCACGTTCATGACCGGCTAAATCCGATGTTTCTCATGGAATCCACCTCTGTGCTTCCCCTCGTATTCATTACGGCTAAAACCGACGCTTCTCGGACGCCCGTATCTCAGAGACAATTATATATGGGGAAGTGGAAGCACAGAGGTGGAGTCCACGAGCCAAAATTTCCCAAAACATCCATCTTCGGAAGTTCTTCTGAAAATGCGTTTGATTTTGTTCAAAACCTCGTCAAAGCGCACTCGTGGGCAGTTCCGCTGCAAGCATAGGCGCTTTGCCCGGGTCTCGATTCTTGGCTGTGTATCGGCCGTCCTTAATTTCAACGGCGCGCAACTGAAGGAGTAGATCCTCCCTTTCACACAGTCCTGGGAGAATTCAGAGCATCCTGTCGCCCGGTGTCAGCTGCCGTGATGTGCCGTCAGGCCGGGGTTTGGCCAAGGCTGGCCAAGGTCATGAGGGACTTCGCTTCGACTTCGCTTCCCACTTGCAACTTGTTGCTTGGGCCCAATGACTCCCTTTGAAGTCGTATCGGCAAAGTTGGGTAGTTTCGGCGCTCTTGTCGTCATAGCGCGAATCAAGTCGGTGAGTGTTAACTTGAGTGCTCGGAATACGATCAGGAGTTTATTACGAGGGAAACCTTGTGCTACCCGGCGCAAGAACATACAATATATTAGCAGAGGAGGATACCCCACCTACGTATGAAGCTTTGGAGCCCTTACCCCCCTACATTGGTATGAGAAATGTGGAGTCCCCTTAACTTGCAAATATCTCAATCAATGGAACGCCAGAGGTGGCAGGAACCGTAGATCAAGATATTTGCTCAGCATCTGGCACATGCACTCAGCCCACACAGCAACGCGGGAGGGAAGTTGGGAGACAGTAAGTTATGAGCTTCAACTGAGAACCTTCCCAGCCTTATATACATATACCCACAGGACATCCTCTCCCATGCCCATGCATCGAGCACATGTTGCTGCTCCGGCTGCTTGTGCGCTGCCGGAAAGGATCATGAGTTCGAGTTTACGCACAAACGGACCGGTTCCCAGAACCAACATTGCCAGCTTAAAGCCTATCGCTGGTGTGTTCTCTCTCCATCGGTCTCATTCTAATGATCAGAATGAATTTCACAGGGGCAGTATTTTCTTGCAGTCTCGTCTGCAGGCTTCGGATCTGTGGAAAACGTTCGGAATGTGACTGCGTGCTTGCACGGATCAGCTCTCGCAGCTTTGAGCGACTGAAGGGCGACGACCAGAACATCGTTCGCGCTCTTTGGGCTCTCACCGGGGTTCCAGGTGCGTATGACGCAGGAAGGATCGTGCCGCCAATTAAAATTGAGGTTACAAATAACTGAAACGGGAAGTTGCCCTTTGTAAAAGTAGCCCATTGTAAACGTCCCAGATGCGGCGGAGGTGTGCAACGGACGCGTATTCAAGCTGGTGATTTCCACATTTTGTTAATTTTCGTGATCGGCGACTCGCCTCTGGAACCTGCTTCAAGATACAAGGAGGTGAACACTGACTGCAGTTGACGGAATCTCAAGAAATGGAGCCGAAGTTTACCGACAACGGCCGTCCCGTCACCCGTCCCGTACCGTAGAGCGTTCTGAGACGGGACGGTGACGAAGCGGATATGCCCATCGTACCCCGCCGAACTGACGGCCGTCACCGTCACAGTGACGGCAAAAAACCCCCTAAGCTGCTGCTACAAATATCTTGAGATCTATCGAAAGTGAGCAAAAGCTACGTGTCGCGTATCGCGCCGTGCAGCCCATATCCATTAGCAGGCTGCCCAAGAAGACGACGACCAATGTCAGTGGACGCTGGATGGTCTACTCGTCATGACCAAAAGTGACCGGAATTTGGCTTTTTAGAGTGAATTTCTGGTAGTCAGACAGCTTTGAGCAACATAGGCTTCCTCTATATGATGCTTTCTACGACTTTCATACTATAGGGATGGCATATGATATTTGGTTTTGAGTCAATAGATTAATCTTCCAAATTGTACCAATTTGGCAATATTTGGTCATTCTGCAGCACAGATACCAGAATTTCAGGTCAGTGAGTAATTGAAAACAGTCTTTAGCATCCTAAAGGTTTGTAGCTGAGATATCCAAGGTTACCGGAATTTTCTCGTGGTTCAATGAGAGCGGCAACTCAGCATACCAAATTCTCATCTTCAAGCATAAATAAAAGAACATAGAGAGATAGCACGAAAGGACCACATTCCCTTTTACCTGGTTTATATGCAGTGATGTATGGTAATAGACTTCCTATAGGACCAATTTACTCAGCGGTCACCCATACAAACTCGTTGCAAATACACATTTTTCTAATTCCGGTCACTTTTGGTCATGACGAGTACGCAGACCGTGGGGATAATAATTGGCGGAAGAGCGCAGATCTCTGTCTCGGATCATCAGCATTTTTCTTCCGCTCCCTCTACCTCCGTCGTGTCCGCTACTTGTTAGTTTAGTTGTCCGACCCCTCTCCTCCCTAGTTGAAGGAGCTGATGCAGAGCGTTGGCGAGCTTCACTCCGGTTTTCCAAAAGCCCGCCGATTGACCCCCTCCACGTTCTCTTGGGTCAGCCGTCCAACCCGTTGGGCATGCCCCCGGCTTCAAACGGTATGTACCCTTCCATCACGACTTCCGTTCTGCACCCGCACCTTGCCGCCGAAGTCGTTGCCCAAATCGCCAAATTCGAATTTCTGCCCGCCAATCTCGGCCGTCTTCGTAAAGGCGCCTCGCTCCCGGACCCCGCACCACTCACCCTTGTAGCTCGTCCTGACGGCACCGTGACCTTCGTCCCGCACGCTCCCATACCCGGCGCTACCGCTCTCCTCCGCGACGTCCCTGACATATTGACCTTCATTGATGCACGGATGGTCTTCATGTCTGTCTCCAAAATGAGAAGCTTGCCTTCCCATTTCTCAGGCGCTGTCCGGCTACCTCGCCTTCATCATCACCCTCTCGAAGGGGTTTATTCATGGCCGTCCATCTTGAATTACCATGTAGGCTTCCTACAGGCCCGGGCGGCTGATCCGTTCTTCAACCTTCACAACTGGATCAAGCCAGACCCCTTTCTCCAGGCCACCCACCTCCTCACTCCTCTCGTCGCTTCCGCCGCCGCCCTTGTTGCAGCGAAACCAGCTGATGACCGCCACGAGTCGTCCGATGCTGACCGTGCCCGCCAGGCAACTCAGGTGTGCTGGTGTAATTCTGTCGGCCAGACAGGCAACACTACAAGAAAAACACACAGCCGATCCAACAAGACCACACTGTATTCCGAAGACGAGCCACAGGCGGGCGGTACGACGACGGGGTGTAAACGGCTGCGAGATACGGGCGAGATACAGAGAATTGATGGGCAATGATTCCCTAATTGGGAAGCTAATCCGCCTCAATAAGGAAATCAGTGCCCATCAATATCCCGTATCTGGTCCGTATCCTGCAGCCGTACACGCTCTAAGACCGTGACGAAGGTGACAAGTGACAACGTAATGCGCACGTGAACGGTACGTAAACCAGGCAACGAGCTCGCTGATGATGCCGCCAAAGCTGCAACCCTTCTCTGTCCGCCTCGCGAGACTCCGGTATCATTGACGTCCTGCAAACGCGCCATTAACTTGCACATACTCTCCCTCTGGCACGCACAATGGAAGGTCGCTACCACAGGCCGCGGGCTCCGCGAGATTGACGACACGGCACCATCGCTTATCCTTCGGATCCCATACACGTCTGCGGTCTCCAGAGCAGAAGCCTCCATTCTCGCCCAGCTACGAACAGATTTCTCTTGCCTCAATGCTCATCGTTTCCGGTGCCGCCTCACGACCTCCCCAGCGTGTGAAGCTTGTGGTGCAGCCAGGGAAACCGGCGCGCACTTTCTCCTTCACTGCCCGGCATGGGAGCCTTTCCGCCCTCCCCTCCAGAGAGCATCATACGAGGCGGGCCTCCTTGGCGCAGTTGATCTCCGTCGTCTTCTGAATAACGCAAAACTGCTCAAGCCCCTCCTTATTTTTATTGCAAAAACTGGCCGCTTCAGTTGAGTCCTCACCCATCATCCTCCATCCCTGTCTCTCTCTCTCGTCCTCTTCCCTCCGTTTCTCCCTTACCTTACCTTACTTATAATACTACATACAACATACCACCATTTTTTTGATACCTCTTATACCATCCGCGTCTCATACCCATACCATTATTTCATTACGCTCCCCCAATAATTTCCCTTACGTCCTCACCTTTTCTCTTATCTCTTTCCATAGTACCTACACAAAACCCGCCGTAAATACGTTCACTCTCAAGCCTAGTTTACTTAGTATATCTAGAGTACTGCCGCATAGCTGTAATGGCCAGGTACGGCAAAATAGAAATTCAGTTCAGTTCAGTTCAGTTCAGGCAGGTTTTGCGTTCAGACACGAGAACAAGTTGATGACCTCTTCAGTGGGGCTGGGCATCCGCGGTTCGGCAAGTGGATTGTATGTACATGTTTGTCCTCAGCCAAAGTCCAAAAACGGGTGGTTTTTGAATCGTTTTATCCACCCTTCCTCAAACAACCAATTTCTCACCAAGTTCAATGACTTATATCAAAGTATACATGTTTAGGTACAGCTCTGCAAATGGACAAAATTTTTGGACAGTTATTCAGCACCCTGGACTGCACCGTTTGTTCGAGATTTTTGATAATGTTCACTGGCAGGCCACACCTCATCAACGCAAGGGAAAAATGCAGAAACCTCGGAGAATGGGGCTAGATATGTAAAGTTTGCTTCGGCGAGGTTTCAGGAAAACCCACTCAGTGGTTGCAGAATACTCTAGTGCTTGACTCGAAATGGCCAGTTTCAATTGCAATTAGGCTATATTGGCGCATTTCCTGTGAGGAATTTGAGTACTATCAGGGTAAACGGCGTGCCGTTACTATAAAAATGGAAAATTATTATACATACTCGGAAGATGGCCTTATCACTGCGCCGTGCGATTGACAGCAGCCATCACCTGCTCCATCACTCGCTCAGCATAGCCCCATTCCCATTTGCTGTCAGCCTGGATAAAAGGGGGAGCAAGCTCCCCCAATGATGCACTTTCAAGATGTTTCGTTATGAAATTCAAGAGCCCATCGTGAAATTCATGATAGTTTGTGCCTGATGAATCATCATGAAAGACATCCGGAATTTCAAGATCTTTTGGCTGCGCAGTGACAGCCCAATGCAGTTGCGGCAAGATCACATTGCTTGCCTTTTATGGAAAATCCCATCAATTGCGACCTTTTCCCCAGCCGATGGCCTTGTGAATGGAATTTATCGAATCGGTAGTCTGAAATATCATGGATAGGCCTTTCAAACTCGGAGGTCGACCTATTTTTAAGGCATCAATGGCCTCAACCTTTGGGGACAGGTATGGCCTGTATCTAAGAGAGAAGTCTGAGATAATCTTTGCTCAAGGTGCATATCTAGCCTATACAATGCCCAAGTCCAACCCTGTTGCCTCGCTGCGGGTTAAACCTGTGAAAAGAACAGAGAAAGGTCGCGATTGATGGGAATTTCCATAAAAGGCGAGCAATGTGATCTTGCCGCAACTGTACGTTTACCGCACCACAATAGTTCTGGTCTCGGAAACCCAGACGTTTATACGCAATCCGTGAGGGCGGGGGATTAGATATCGGGGCTCCTTCCTAATCTGTAATTCTAATGACAGCCTTTGACGTTTGATTGATTTTGAGAGGTGATGGGAAAAAGCCGCAAGGTCAAGGACGCGTCGAATAGTGATGAGTGAGTCGAGGTTTGCAGCGCGTTGCTCTTTGAGCTCTTGGTTTGCGCTTGCGGGGAGGGGAGTAGCACCGGGTTTGAGGTAGACTATTGCTGCTGTCCCATTTGTAAGTTTCTGCAGGTTCTCAGGCCGCTGCGAGAAGATCTTGAACAAAATAACAACATTGTCATAGGTAAGCACCCAGGGGTACTTCTGCACCAGCTCGCGCAACTCGTTGAGTGTCATTTGGAACATGCGACGAATTGCCTTGCTGATCCACGAATGGCTCATCACGAGCCCAAGCGCATGAAGGACGTCAAATCCCTTCGCACGTAAACCCTCAAATTTGAAGTAAATTGCAAACGTCTTTTGGAGACGGTTGTTGGTCCAACTACGTTGGTACATGAGTTGAGAGATTGTGGTGACGGTGATCTAGAAGCGGTTTGAGCTTGAATGTACAGTATTTTGACGTTCCTTTACACACTGATGTTCCTTTACATAATTTGATATTTCTCCCTCAGTTTTAATCCAAGGTATTAGATATTGTAGAGCTAAACTGCTACATACTTTGTCTACCAGAGCCCCGAAATTCAGATTTTTGGACATCATAACGGTTGAGAAATGCGAAGGTCGACATCAAAAATGTCCCAATTTGGAATGATGGAACTTTTCTCTGCTCAATCTACTCCCGACCGGGCAAGGTTTGGGGCTAATTTAAATTCTGACCAATAGATGCCCTTCGGAAGCACAGGGCAGGAGAATGATTACATAATAATGTTTTATCGTTGACACGCCAGTGACCTTGCAGTGACCTTAAAAATGGACTATGCGGGACACGGATTTCGTGTCTCGAATATTATTCAGCAGTATGCCTCTCGATTTCTCTCAAGCATAGCTTGAATGCGGCACCTGCCTATGATGAGCAAACGCACTGGTTACTTAGTGTTGACCATCACCGACCAACATTAGTACCAGTCTTTGCGCTGGTTTCTACCGAATCGCAGACAGCCGGCATCGTGGCCAGCGGGCGTAAGCCAAAGCGTGCCGGTTCTGTGTACTTCCCTTGAGGGCGGTTTTCCTATCTTATCTCTCTCGGAATTGATCCGGCGGAGTTTCAATAAATGATAAGAGAATATGAGGCAACGATCACACTATAACTGTGATCGCGGGCCAACTTTTCTTATCATTTATTGAAACTCCGCCGGATCAGTCCCGAGAGAGATAAGATAGGATTCCGCAGGAATCCGTGGCCCGCGTCACTCCGAACGTCTGGTTTACCGAGACAGCTTTCCTGAGTGTGGAAGCCGTTTGACAATTTTTTCGCACGCAGACGGCAAACAAAGCGTCATGTGACCACTGACGTCACAGTGACGTGGCTTTTGTTCAAGTTGTGTTGTCGATCGGACTCGATCCACTCCTGCTTGCAATGACTTTCTTTTTGCCCATTCAGATTTGAACGAGGTGTTTTGACGGTCAAAAAGATGGCTACCCCGCCCCCATCCTCCGCCCCCAATGGTGCTGCTCTCGCGCCCCCACGCTCCCGATTCAAGTTGGACGCGGGTCAATGGCGGTATTGTAGCTCCACTATTCACGGGCTCAAAAAGCAGAAGGACGCGCCACCATTTCTATATCCTGTGGATCCTGACGCCCTCGGCATCCCTCATTACTCGACAATTGTACGTTCTCCAATGGACCTGTCCACCATCGAGCGGAAGCTTAATTCTTCAAATCCCTCCAATGACCCTGAACATCCCCCCTACTCAACCGCCGACGAATTCATTGCGGACGTCCGACTGGTAGTGAAGAACTGTCTCTCCTTCAACGGGATCGATCACCCAATCAGTGCTATGGCAAAGCGCTTGGAAGAGGTATTTGACAAGCAAATTAAGAATCTGCCAGGTCCCTCCCAGGTCTGAAGCCCTCCTCTCTGCCTTTGTTGTTTGACCTTTCACCCCAGTCGCTCCGTGGATCTACTTCGATGCCTATCATTCCGTCATTGACAACCGAGGACCCACCGCACGATCTCCCATCTACCGATGTCCTCAAGCAACGCAAGAGTAAGCGCCTCCAGGATGGTGGACAGCTACAATTTTGCGCAAAACTACTCGACATTCTGCACCGCAAGCAGTATCAAGCGATTGCAAGTCCTTTCTATTACCCCGTTGGTAAGCTTTCTTGACTTTCGCGTGCGCCCTGAATCACTTGCTGCCTCAGACCATGTCGCACTTGACATTCCCACTTATCCAGAAGTTGTTACAAACCCCATGGATTTGTCGACAATGCGCCAGAAGTTGGGTGATCAAGAATACTTGAATGCAAGCATGTTTCACGACGACTTCAAGTTGATCATGCGAAACTGCTTTGCGTTCAACCCAGTCGGCAACCCCGTCAACCAAGCAGGCCTCGAGCTCCAACGGCTCTTCGACGAAATATGGCAGGGACTTCCGCCACTTCATGAAGTCTGCGTGGAGGAAGAAAACGAAGACGACGACGAAAGCGGAGATGACGTTTCGCGTAAGTAAATAAGCTGGATGCTTTCCCATATTCTGACTATTTCCCAGGTATCGCGATGCAGATCCGAGGGGGCAGATTGAAGACAGATAAGAAGAAAGAGCGACGCGACAGAGGTCATATTGCGTCTTCATCAAAGAGTAGGGGCAAGCAGTCGAAGGGAGGCGTCTCGAAGAAGACGAAAAGACCCATTGCGGACACCCACATTCTCACTTTCGAGCAGAAGGTGGAGCTCAGTGAGGCCGTCAACCAACTCGATGGACCAAAACTTGAGCGAATCTACAATATTATACGTGAAGGTGTGCCTGAGATCCGAGAGGTAGGTTTATTATCATTGCTTTTGTGCTCTCGCTTAGATATGGTTTTGATAGAGCACGGAAGAAATGGAGTTGGAAATTGACCTACTACCGAACTCAGTTCTCACAAAGCTGTACAACTTTGCACTTCGTCCACCAGCCACAAAGCAGCACGGGTGGCGCTGAGGCAGAGAGACATGGGCGAGGAAGTTGAGGCGAAGAGCATGTAAGGATAGCTCATCCATATCTGGAATTTATCAAATCAGAAATTGGGATGTTATGAAGGAAGAATGTACGCGGCTATCCCCCGTTCATCGGAATTCTAAGCCAATCCACTGGATGACGAAGATTCGTACATCGACTGCTCTCCGCATGATAATTCATTGGAATCCTCACGTTCCCATCAATTGCCTCGGAAAGCCAGTGGAAAGTTGGACGGCGATCAGCATCAAACCCGGCCGTTACCAAGAGTTACGGTCAAACCGTTCAAAATCCATTGAATATACGCCCCGTCAAATTCCGGTGTCTGGCGGGATAGACGTGTACTCCTGTGTATGTACTCGTGCTTGAAATAAGTGATGGATGGTCACGCAGTTTTTGACTGGTTGCCTTCTGGAAGACATTCTGGGGAGACTGTGGGAAATTTCAACAACTGAGATTTTTTCAACAAACTAAATGGATCCACATGGAGGCTCAGGGATACCAACATGATGCCCAACTTAGTTTGAATAGAAAGCTATACTCGTTCAGGTGCTTAGATCACTCCGAGGTTGGCTAAAATCAGCTAAAAATGCAAAAATGGCTCAAAATGGCTAAAATCGGCACATTGTGACCTTGGCGACACAATTGGGAGCTCTTGAACTATAATCTGGCGTATTCGAGATTTCTCGAAAAAAATGTTCCGGGCAGTTTTTTATAGTGATGGAAGTGATGCGGTCATATAATGGTCATTGACCAAATACACACACCCAGCCAGCCCTTGAGCAATGAGATCTGCCCAGAATCAACCCAGAATGTCTTCTGGAGGGCACGACCCGGTCTAAAACTACGTGACCATCACTTATTTCGAGCACGAGTAGGAGAGATATCAAGCCCGATCAAGCGGTTAAGCTATGGGCTGGTTGATATACTCCAAAAAATAATACTTGGTCAAGCGTTATCATGCTGATCATGCTTGAGAGCTTGACCAGGCTTGATATTGCTTGACCTTGACCGCGAAGGCCCAGGTTCGCGCACGTTGCGCAATGCCGAACGTGTAGATGGTTCACCTACCCCGTCCGATCCATCTGTATTGCCTTCCACCGATTTGTCAAGGAAGGGTCGAATTACGTTCAAGTTGGTAAAGCTCCTGCCAACCAGACTCCAACTCTGAGTCCTCAGTTGATACAGGTTCCGGGAAGTCACACCCTGCACGAAATCGTCGCAAGCGCCGCCGTTCCTCGAAGAAGAAACGGGATTCCGACAGGAAGGATCAGATGATTTTGAAGCCCATACCTCCAAAGGAATATGACGGCTCGCCCGACGCTATTGCCTTCCACCGATTTAATAAGGAAGGGTCGAATTACGTACAAGTTGGTAAAGTTCCTGCCAGCCAACGTGTGTTCTACTTGTCTTCGAACTTTACAACAGCAAGGTTGAAAACGACGAATATTCCTGTTGTTATGTTTTGGCGTAGCCTCACCGCCGACATCCGCAAAGAAATGTATCGAGATAAGCTTGATCCGGAAACCTCTTCTTGGGCTGAAGTCACTACTGGTGCGGAAAGCGCCGAAATTATCGTCAAGGTCGACGACGATAACGATGAACTTGATATGACTGACAATCAAAGTTCAGGGTAAGGTTCAGATGTACCTGCTCTATACACCTGCTGATTCTGAGGTGTTGGACTGACTAGAGTGCGGCTGTCTGTGATTGCGAGGGATGAGTATCACAAAGGATATGCTTAGTCTGTATTTTGCCACGCCCCCCGATAATGCTACCAGAGGTTAGATGCAAAAGTTCCTCGAAAAATTTTCCCGAAAAAAAACTGAAAAGTGACCGCCTTGCGAAATAACTCGTTTTGGCCGGTTCAAAATGCGTGGGAAAATAAAATTAGTTCGGACAAAACGTCTTCGAAGGCCGATTTTTTGCGTCTAACCTCTGGCGCGGTCCTACTGAACTCAGGCCTAGTTTTTTCTGGACAAAAAACTCTTGAAAAATCGTCAAAAAAAAAACTTACCTTCACTTCTCGTGAATTGCTGTTCAGCACCTTAACCTGTCAGGACAGGAATTTGTTCGTTCGCATCATTCCACGGTTGCCATCAAGTCCACGCTTTGAATTATTTGCGCCGATGTCAAGCTATGGGCATCAGGGTTCCGGAAATCGTTTTCTGTCTAAGGGAGTGTAGTTATACTCTAGCAAAATCTAGCAAAAATATTTCCGATACTCAGACAACAGACGGACTAGAACCAAGGTTATATATCAAAAAAATTGTTGTCTAGCTCAGGTCGGCTGGCCTTGCCCCGGGCAACAGCTTCCGCCCACGAATGATAGCCTTGTTCTCTCACATCCATCCAGTTTGTATGCTTCAAAGACTCTGATGACGCTCTTCCGAAAACTGCGGCCTCGACGGCGGCAAGTATTCCTGTCAGTAATCCGATAGCCTCCAGCAGGCCATCTGAGCTCAAGTCATTGCGCTGTAGTTCAACCTTTTTTCCGAAACCTACCGGCTTGCTGCCGAGGCCTTGTTCTGCAGGCCTGTCTCGTCGTTTGACTTGGCCGTTCACAGTGCTGATTGTGTTTTCTTCAAGGCTAGCCTCAGTTGACGCAATTGAGATGATGAAGCTGTGCGGCCCACCTGCACGCTTCACAGCTTTGTCCGAGATCGCATCGTGTTTTGCGTGCTTTGCATCGTAGCCAAGCCTTGTATCTCGTCAACCACATTGCATGACGATGGCGATAACTGACCTCGTTTGGCAATAAAGACCCTGATACTTTTGGCATGGTGGGCACAGTGTGGCGGGTGGGCCATTTGAAGGAGCCCTATTTATTGAAATTATCGTTGCATCGTGCGCAGCGTCATCTACATATTTATGTATTCAAACACTGTTCAAACCATTGCATTGATTGATCTATTGATTCGTTTCTACGGTTCACCATCTCATAATGCGTACAGTTGCGGCGGAATCACTTTGCATGTCGGCAGGCATTGTGGCTGTTACCTGCTTCTCAATTTGCCCTTCACTGGCTCCCGATGGCACACGCCAGGTGCAGGGACCACGGTGGGCCCTTGGAAAGCAGCGCAACAATCAAAGTCCTCAAAGGACACTCCCAAAACTTCAGCAAAGGTTCCACAAGCGACCCGGAAGGAGCATCTCTCATTGAATTCTTCGAGTTGGCCATTTCCTGAGATATTTTGTGAGTCAAGTGATGGTCAAAATGCATTTCAAAGGTAGATACAACACTAGGATCCTTCAAACTGCGTGGCATGATGAAGCTGATGGCATCTTTTTTTTTTTTTTCTTCCGCTTGCTTTTCAAGAATTTACCTCCTAGAATATTCGTACTTGCATTGGCGACAGTCTGCGGACCAAGTCAGCGGACAAGTTTCTCCGCCTGTGATTTCCGACTGCAGGGATGTGGACTGGGGGGGGGGGGGGGGGGGGGGCGGGGTCGGCCGACCCCTGGAAAAAAACTTTTGTAGGTGATGTGTCTTTTTCTTATCTTCGTTCCCCCTTGGAAGGTATGGAGGCGCATTCCAAGTTCGTTCTTGATTTGATCGGGATGGCCGACAATGAGTTCCCTCACCCAAGCTTCACCGGTTAGAGCCGAGGTATGGTATGGTTGTTTCCAGTAAAGAGGGGCTGCACATAGAGAAATCCGCCAAAATCAGTGCTGTCACGCTCTCAGCTCATGAGCTTCCCGATTAGGAAATCGTTGCCCATCAATTCTCCGTATCTCGCCCGTATCTCGCAGCCGTTCTCACCCTGTAGGGTTGGCGATAAACAACGGCATTGCATCAGCGGCCGACGGCTGACGTTCGCGGTTTCCGCGTCACGACTTGTCGAAGTTGCGACACACTGAGCCGACAGTGTCGCATCTCGTGGCGGTGCCCGCCACGAGTCCGAGTTCGACAGTGTCTCATTTGCTACATCCCCAAAAAAAATGCATTGAAAAATTCACTGTGGCTCGATTACCATATATGGTAACTGGGTCGTTGGCTCAAAAATTTTCATTTCACTCATATTTCATGTCCTGCACCTTGTTTGAGCCCAGACGCCACGTCAATGACTCGAAACGCCTTGTTGCATTGTTTTCTGTGGCCACTGTACAGTTGCGGCAAAATCAATTTACTTACCAAATAAGGAAATTTTCATCAAATCCGCTCTACCACACAACAAAACCACCACAAGCACGTTGAAATAGCACCAAGCGCCTGTACTTCCGGATTTGAGCCGGTCTACGCCCAAAAAACAACCGGATTCGTCATGTTTCTCACTGTTTTTGGCTGCACTTTATGAGACAAAGTTGCTGGTTATCCCGGCGAAACCAATACAAAGACGCCAGTTTTTTTACATCAGGAATACAGACTAGCAGTTCTTAGTATTCTTATCAACTTACCGCTCGAAAAAAACGAGCAAAAGGAGCGAATTGACGAGAATTTCCTTATTTAGTAAGTAAATTGATTTTGCCGCAACTGTATATGCCTCTTGCGGGTTACTTGCAGGAGTGAATTATGAAGTTTTAGACCAGTGCAGACATATAGCAACACCCAAATATGATAGGTAATGCCTGTCTAGCCTTGTTTGTGATTTTGTGAGGCCTGAATCCGCTCGAAAAATGAAAATTCTTGTGTATCTCACCTAAAACATGTGGTAGAGCGGCAGAATGAATTTTGTACTGGGTAGAGAATATGTGTATAATTGTTTAGGAGCCAGAGGGGCCTTTCTACTGGCCCTTACTTACCTGCTTTCTACCGATTTCTGCAACAACGACTGTTTTGGGCTAGAGCCGAGTCTCCGATCCGAAGTGGGTCATTGTAATTACATGATAAGTGCATTTCTTGAACTTCGCCACAGGTTTCTCCAAATAATCATTTGGCTGGTCGCAGAGGCTCAAAAATATTATTGGCAGCTTACTGCATAGCTGAGGGCTCTCTAGAGCAGCTATACTGCCCAACAGCCAAGCAGAGCGCAGTAGACTGGAAGACGCGCTGAGACGCGGAGGCTATTTCCTGATATAGAAATATGATATTTGATCCAGGCCACGTGACTAGTCCGGCGAAATTTGCATGCGCGATTCCTCTCTAATAAGCAATCAGCAACGCGTCAGAGCGAGGTATAGCGTGTAGTATCTAATGAGGCTTGTGATAGAAAGGATTCACAGTGTTATTCTTATCTACTGACTTTCTTCAAAGAATTTGCACGCAGACGGAGAACTCGAGACCATGGCCCGTGGTACGCAAGGGGTAGGCTCGGGCTACTGCACAAAGGTTGCTACATTACTTCTAAGTGCTACTTTACAGTTCATTCAACAGCCCACTCTCGTCCTGAGGGTCAATCCAAAATGTATGTTATTTCTGTTCACAGCTTGTAATGAATGAGTAGGAGTCTTGGACTAATCAAAGCATCAAAGTCGGCCGTTAATTACCTAGGTACAACTACTGAGCATATGATAATTGAATTCATTTAAACCCCCCATTAGTTGTCCAACTTCCTATTCAGATTGCGGAGTTAAATCTAGTGACATGCCAAGTAATCAGATTGCATGTCGGATTATAGCTCTCAGAAATCTGGTTACTTGAGGAGATCTAGATTGCTGCTACAAGCTTTGACCAAAATTCATGGAAGCCCCCATGTGTGATTGTCCCGCCAATTTATCACTTGACACACAGAATGTAGAGACAAAAGGCATCACCGTACTTATTGGCTGGACTGCAGATTGAGTTTGTCTGCGTCTGGGCACACCTTTTATCTCTGCGAACAGCCCGCCAAACATGGGTCAACTCGAAATCATCGGTCACAATTCAATTCAAGATCATCCCATATCAAAGTTATAAACTCATACCGATTGAAATGCCAAGGTGTGTGCTTGAGTCCTAATCAAAGTGAAGGGCTCAGATACTTTTTCAAACAGCGCTGATAAAGGTCAAGAGTCTCCGAGAGCTCCCAAAGTCGGCTCAAGGGATAAAGTACTGGGTAAGTTTGTAGTATGGTGGCTCGTTCATGTTTTAATCCGAATCCAGACTCGAAGCAAACCAAATCAGCCTCGGATACCCAAGGCGCCACAGCTCCGTCTCAATCGCTTCCTTTCTTTTAGCCTGCTCCATCCCATCCATCCAGTCCAGCGCAATTTGAATTGGCTCAAATTCAGCGTTGGGAGGAATTGAGAACGAGATTACACCATTCTTGTCTTTCGCAGGTATTGTCTGAACATGGCCACGTACGTCGGTGGGTTTCGAGCGAATCGCGGTGCGACGTCAGGAAGCTCAGACGCCCGACGTGGGATGTAGGCGCTCCTGCGTACTGCAGGCTGGGATGCACGGACAAGAGCAGCTGGCACTGCAGATGCTACAGGTGGCCGACGGCTTGCAACTGCTCGAGACGACGACGCTGGTTTGCCGGAAGGCGGGATGGCGGAGGAGTCCATCAAGTTGAATTCACTGTCTGATTCCTAAAGAATTCCAAGTCGGCGTGCAATGCAATGAGAAAGAGAAATCCTTACAAGATCAGACCCCTTCACCACGAGACGTACATGAACCTGTTTGGCTTTGAATACAGTGGCGGCAAAATCTGATGTCACCCCCAAAAAAGGAAATTCTCATGAATTCAACCCGTTTTCTTCTCTTTTCTGTGGACGGACCTTTCAGAGTGCATTCAACATACATTTGAAACACATGCACCTTTTTCCATCTTAGGATACCTCGAAAATTGACACTTTTTGGGCAAGACTTTCCAACCATCTTTGGCCCAGTTCTCCTCAATGAATGGACCTATCTTTCTCAATCGTCCTTCCACAGGCAGTGTATTTGCTGTGCCAATGGATCTGTGCCCTTGTCGCCCCCAGACGGCGATGGCAAGGGCAGATTAGAGGCGGTTTGATGAAAATTTCCTTTTTTGGGGGTGACATCAGATTTTGCCGCCACTGTACACCATCCGTGATATACTCCCGTTCTCTGAAGTGCTTAAGAAAGCCGAGCGCTGTACCCCGCGTTGTCTCCTCCGTACCGAGTTGCGCGAGATTGGCAGTGGTGATGACGGCGAAGAATGTCACCATATGACTTCAGACTCATGAGCACGACTATGGTAAATATGACGAAGCTCACCGATGGAAAACGGGAGCCATAGGGTAGCTATCAGCGTGATAGCTCTGAGCTTTGGTGACGAGAGCCTCAAGACAACTGTCAATTGGAGTGCTATCGTCGAATAGTTCAATGAACTTGATCTCGGAAAGCTGGAACGAAATCAATCAACGAGGGATACACAATGTACAGTAAGAGTTTACCATGACAAAACTGGTCCCTCCAAACCTCTTGGGAACAGTTTTGGCCATCGTGACATTGAACTTGATCTTCTTGCCTTTTTCGCGCTTGTCCCACATTTCTTGAATATACTCTCGGCTTTTGTTTGTCGATCCGGTGCCAATCCCAGACATGCCTATCCTTGCTGCGGTCGCTTCAACGAGACTAGGATTTTGCGCTCGCGAGTGCCTAAACGGTGTTCAGAAACATCTTGTTTGTATTTGTGGAATAGATCCCATAAGTTAGAGGTAAAATTACTTGACTTGAACGAGAATATCTGGTCGGATGCTCCAGGAACCTGAGCAATTGCCCCGGGGATTGAGGTGGACGAAGCTGCAGAAGTTCGTGATGCTCAGTCAGTACGACGGGTCAGAGATTTGTTGAAGAAACCATATACCGAATGCCTGACAGCATTTGTGACACAGCGGAGCCTCCAGCTGACCGTACACAAGGGAACAGCATTTGCACTGCGGCTTTGCCTGCACTCATTGATCAGAAACATTTCGACGCAGCAAAAAGACGACCCACTCGTATCACTTGTTTGTGTACGTCAGTCACTGCTTCGCCGAGCAGCATCACACATTTTTTGCAGAGCTGGCCATCCTCTAGAGCCTAGAAGTCGACGCTGCACTCATAGCACACAGCCATATCGCAGCGAAGAAAAAGTTCGTGGGAAACACATAGACCATGGCCCTGGAGGAGACCATGGCCTTGGTTGTACCACGTTAGGCCGCTCATCGCATCAGTGATCAAGCCTTGTAAAGATATCTCAGGGAGCGCAGGGAGAACAATCATGTCTTCTTATTTTAGTCAAGGTCGGCGGCGTTCTGGCGTTCGCTACAAGTCTTTGAAGTAGGAGGAGGAGGGCAAGTCTTCGAAGTGAGTAGAAAAAGAATATAATATTAGCCTGTTTGCGATGCAGCCATTGAATGGCTAATGGCTACGCAAGTGTCCAGATTCCGGCGTACTGGCAGTAGCTACGCACGGTCTGAGCATCCAAATTTCATTCCAAGTAGCTCTTCTTGACTTCGACATGCAAGTGTAGCCCATCAAACTTTCCTGATGCGGAAATCGGTAGCCATTCAATGGCTCCAATGGCTCTTCGCAAACCCTCTATTGCATTGGCGCCGTTCCCGGATTGGGCTCAGAACGCGTCTCCAGAAGTTCGACGCGACATGAAGCCGGATAAGCGACGGCGACGCGCTATCATGTGAGGGCGAGGATGACGCTGACGGTGAGGAGCCTGAGCTTACTTAGCAGGAGGAGAACGTAACACTAGTGACGGATGTGACATGTCCGGAAACCGGTTGCCGGAGGACCCCGACTGTCAAGGTTTTCCGATGGTTCTACTGGGTAGTTGAAAGGGGAAAACGAAGAAAAAGAAATCGAAAAAGGAAAGAAAGAGGGAAACTCATAAGATCTTCAAGAGCTCTCAACGGCGACTCAGCGGACCTTATTCTGGAAGTCTTACGATGACGGACATTCACATTATGTGCTCAAATAACTCATTGAGGGCGCAGTAATCATTTAAAACATATATAGAACATTAATTGCAGGGGGTAGAGATTGTTGGCTGTGGAATGAAAATCTGGCTGAATAATCGCACTGGAGGCATATGAGCATTATGTCTGGTATGTAGAAAGGCATAGTCTTCAAGCTGAGGAGAGAAAATCATTTCCGAGCCAACAGAAACAGAAGAACGCACGGAAATTGTGAAAATCTGCAAGAACAGCGATATTTCAAAGACTGTTGGAGTATCCAGTACGTAGATGGATAGTTTTTGCCCAGAGAATGCCCTGGACGGGGATGCGGTGGCCCAGAATCTCAACGGCTGCGTACCGGGATCGGTCACCTTTCGACAACAGCCAGAAACTCACTCCCTTTGTGTCCCAGATCCAGCAAATGACTCCCTATCCACCAGCAGGGACTATGCACGGATATCCAGAGGATTTGAGGTTGATTTGAAGCCCCGAAATGACGGGAATTTGGTCACGGTGTGAGGGCTCGGGGGCTACTTCATTTGATGGTATTGCAGTGTTTCGCCGTGACTTGAGGGCGTCCAGGGCCTCGGAGAGCCCAGGGTAGAGAGCTGGAAGGCGACAGTGAGCCCTAGATAAAGATTTCGAGCAGCAGCAGCGAGAGAGGCGAGCGGTAGTCGACAAATGCACTTAATGTGACAGTGACTGTCACCATCAATACACATAACTTTTGGCGGGCAATTGACGGCTACGAAGTATGGGATATATACGACGAAATTCAGCAGTTTTTTTACATATGATCCATGAGCTACATCCACGAAGAGCAACTGAAAATTTTCAGCCATTAAGACCAAGCGAAACGCGTTGGAAGCATGGCCTCGGATTATGTGCTCCGAGTGGCTGTATTTATGTGCGTTAAGTGCACCCAGCTGATCGATCGGTAAACCGCGAGATCTGTCGATTGGCACACTTTCCGGGAACAATATAATTGGGGGAGCTTGCTCCCCCTTTTACAGCCGTTTTGTAAATATTATGCGGGTTTCGGCATTTCTTACTCTTCGATCTGTGTCTACATTGTTGGCGTTCACATCACCAGCTCCACTGCTGAGCAAATCAATGCTCGGGCTCTTTGAGCGCATCTGCGACGCATGTCGTGTCGAACTAACTTCGTGCACTCCTTGGGCGCACCAGAGGCTGATCTCGACGCTCCATAGAGCTGGATGCGCTGTATTTTAGCTAAACTTGGGTCGACGGCAATGATACGGCATAGTCCATCAGCAATTTAACATTTTGATTCCCGCTACCTTTAGGTACGGGTATTATAGGTCCCAATCAAAGTGCTTTTTGGCTGTGGATCACATTTTCGTCAGCATAAATCTTGTCTGTCTCGGTAACCCAGACGTTCGGAGTGACGCGGGCCACGGATTCCTGCGGAATCCTATCTTATCTCTCTCGGGACTGATCTGGCGGAGTTTCAATAAATGATAAGAAAAGTTGGCCCGCGATCACATCCGAACGATCGTTGCCTCATATTCTCTTATCATTTATTGAAACTCCGCCGGATGAATTCCGAGAGAGATAAGATAGGAAAACCGCCCTCAAGCAATTTACAAGGTCACGCTCTGTCTCGGTAACCCAGACGTTATAGCGTGACCTTGTAAATTGCTTGAGGGCGGTTTTCCTATCTTATCTCTCTCGGAATTCATCCGGCGGAGTTTCAATAAATGATAAGAGAATATGAGGCAACGATCGTTCGGATGTGATCGCGGGCCAACTTTTCTTATCATTTATTGAAACTCCGCCAGATCAGTCCCGAGAGAGATAAGATAGGATTCCGCAGGAATCCGTGGCCCGCGTCACTCCGAACGTCTGGGTTACCGAGACAGGGTCACGCTATAACGTCTGGGTTACCGAGACAGAAATCTTGTAATACATTCATTTTTTGGTCAAATCCTGTTTGTCATCCCCAACTGCGACTGTTTGGGGAATCCGTGCCGTCATTTTCTTCGTCCTCCCCAAATCTACGACGCCTTTCGCTATGTCTGCTGCTTGCACTTTCCGCGGTCTACCAGTCTCGACAACCTATGACCAACATTCGGAGAGGTCTCAACTGTCTCTAGACTGGGTCTTAAGCTCGGGAATTCCTACCAGTCGCTCCATCGCTGCCGGCCCCCTCTCAATCCCTTGTCTCGATGCGGCCGTCTTCACCACCCATATCAATATATCTGTTTCCTCGTCTCTACCCTGTGACCTTGTGCTCGGCCGTGACTGGCTTCAATACTGCAGGGAATGCATTCTAGATACATGCTTTCTCTTGTCATCTGGCCCAATAGATCTGCGTCTTCCGTCTCTACCGAGTGGTTCAACTACCTCCCCTTTCTCCTTCTCTCGCTAATCAAATTTTAGGCCTTGCTCCTCCCGATGATCGAGAACCCTTGCAATTCAGTGACAGTATGCTCGCCGATGACTTTCAAATTGGTATGTGCTCGCCTTCTTTTCTGGTCTGCTTGCTCATATGCTTCAGACCACACTTCCTCCAATGAGTCTTCGAATGCTCCTCATAAACCTACTGCATCTACATCCACTGTCCCAATGAATAACATGCCCATACCTCCCTCTGATATAATTCATGATATTTTTCTTGGTCATCATTCCACGCGTGCTCGAACGTCAGTTTTTCATGCCGATTTGCCTTCAATTCAACATGCTCTATCTCTGCATGGTATCCCTCATCAAGATATGACTCTCATGCAATGTCGACGCGCTCTAATTCATCATATTATCACTGGAACATGTTTCGATAATCCTGCAAATCATGAATCATCCTCGCCACGACCCGAGCTTGCAACGTGTCGCGCAGTGTCCCGAGGCTTTTACTCTGCTGCTGATATCTCGAAAGCTATCTTGAATCTCATTCTCAATGCCGACCACAAAGATCTGTCCACAGAGAGCTTGTCACACATTGCTGCAGCCATCAATGTCTCTGCCCCAGGAACACGGAATCTCCGATTCAAACTATGCGCAGCCATTCGTACTCATCTTTCCTCCATTTCTGCTGCTCCAGATCCCGAAATCCTCTCTTCCTCTTCTGTTGCTGATTTCTTCGGCTCATTTGAAAGTCATCGGAAACCCGCTTTGTTGGCTATAGCTGCCTTTCACCGCATAAAGCTCCCCGACAAGGCTACCGTTGAACAAATTCGAACCCAAATCACGGAGCATATTGTATCTGGCTACTGTCTTCAGTTCTCTGATACACACACCTCTACATCGCCGCCACCGGGAACTTCGATACCTGATTGTAAGGATGTGTGCAATGAATGGCAAATTAACAATATTCATGCCGACCTCCAAATACACATTTTGACTGCACTCAACGGTACCAACCTTACCCTCCTACCTCTTCGGCGGCTCCTGTCCGTTCTTAGTATTGAATAGACGAATTCGGACTCCCTTCGCGAGTTGAGGAAAAAACTGAAGTCTCACATCGGTGTTCTAAGGAAAGGCAAACGGGTTGAGCGAGATGCAGAGCGGCGCGAAACAAATGAACACTTGCGGAAGACTGAAGCCCGAATTGCTTACAACCAGAAAATTCGGGAAATTGTCGATACTTGGCCACAACCTGTCCCACGTTCACTCAAAGACAAGGTTATTAATATTTTCCGTGACCAGACATCGTCCGAAGCTCTTTCTACCTTCACTTGCGCCTCGTGGTCGGCCTCATCGTCTCTCCGATCTCACTGCACCCTGACTCTGGACGGCTTCGACAAATCTCTACTCCTGCGACCTAATCTGACCTCCGACGAAACTTTCGTGCTTGACCAATACAAATGGCTTCATCCCGCTTGTACTCCGCCTCCCATGCCTTATGACGAGGGTCAATTGAAGGACATCCTTGTCAACCCGGATGGCGTTTCTTGGCCATCCGATAGTGAGGTTCCTACCCTATCTCTATGTAAAACCTATCATAGCTCTCTCAAAAATAACAAGACTCCACCGTTGTCTCTGGCAAACAAAACATTCTTAGGTTGTGTACCTGATGAGCTCAAAGACCTCACCGTCATCGAGGAATCTATGATTGCGCGATGTCGTTCAAAGTGTTGGATCATTCAACTGAAAGAAGAGAACTAAGATCTTGACTGCGAGGGGTTTTGCATGTTCGCGTAACCATTCATTGGTGGGAGGATTGGAACCGACAAACAGAACACAGACGGGGGAGACAATTTCTTCGAGAGTCGGAGGTAGGACATCCGCAAGTTTCGATGGTTGTTGAGGATCAATGATAACCTGGCCTTTGACTCCGCGTTGTGTAGTTGCGAGCACAACGCAAAACGCGTCCGAGCTGCGCTGCAATGGCTCAAGACCCATAATCCTTTGTACAAAGATATTACCTTGAACGAGTCGTGCCTCCAGGCCCTCGAGTCCAATCCTGTCCTGCCGTTCTCAATTGAGCATGTCCAATCGAATTTTGCTAATGAAACGGCCACCTCTCGTTATGATTCTACTCCTGCTGAGCACCAAGCTGCGCCACCCAGTGACTCGGAGGCAACAAATTCCTCGAAAACAATCCCATTTCAAAATGTAATTATTGCTGATGTCGACTGTCATGCCTCGTCGAATGAACTGCGTGCTGCGGCCTTGCGACATGTTACGAAGAAAGGCGGTGGATATATCCAGATTCCGCATGACCGAGAACCTGCAAATGAATTCAGTAAAGACGGTGCTCTCTTTCCCATGATGTATCCAACACTGTTTCCCTACGGTATCGGTGGTCCCGAGGACAGCAAACGCCCTATTGCATTGTCTATCAAACGGCACGTCAAACATCTGCTTTCCTTGTCAGACCGACGCTTCCAAGAACATACCTCCTTCCTCTTTACAGCCTTCAACATGTTACAACGCCGAGAAACGCTCCTCCAGACATCTCTTAAGGTCAAGAAAGGAAGTTTCCCTTCGGTTGCCTCCCAGTTTGCATCTGTGTCTCCTGAAGTTGTTGAACGAGTTTCGCATCGAGTTGCAAACGGCGATTCAGCCGCACCAAAAGATAACGATGAACAAAAAGTTTTCAACCTTCTCAAACAAGTCAATGCCGTTGCGGGTTGCGTTCCTGGCTCATCGGCCGCCCGAGTGAATATGCGAAACGAAATCCGAGGTTTAATGATTGAGAAGGGACTGCCAAGTTTCTACATTACTATCAATCCCGCCGATGTATACAATCCTATTGTCAAAATTTTAGCTGGCTCGGAGATTGATACAGATTCGCTATTACCGGAGGAAATACCAAATTATTGGGACCAGTCTGTGCTGATTGCTAAAAATCCTGTCGTTGCTGCACAGTTCTTCAACATCTACATGAAAGCCTTTATCTCCGCCCTCCTTGGATATGATCCCGACCATAAGAATCTCAACGGCGGTGTACTTGGAATAGTTAAGGCATACTACGGTTGCGTGGAGGCTCAGGGTCGAGGTACACTCCACTGCCACATGCTGGTCTGGTTGGAAGGTGGACTCAATCCGGACGAGATCAAGAAACGTGCACTGAGTTCAGACGTCGCAGACATTGAATTTTGCAAACGGTTGTTGGCATTTCTCGACGATACAATATCAAATCAGATACCACCTGAACCGGATCCCTCAGTCGAAATTTCTTCTAGCAAACATCATCCCTGTGCTGTTCTCGGAGTACCGATCCCCTGCAGCAATGATAGTGATTCATCCAGTAAGCCAACAGACTCGATCTCACCTGAAAGACAACAGGATGTCCGCAATGTCGCCTCTCAATGTCAAAGTCACGAACACTCTCGAACCTGTTTCAAATACTGGAGAGGACCACCTGAGCCAAAAACTTGCCGTTTCATCTTCACGAAGACAATGTTCGCTCCACGAGTTCGTTTGATCCCGAAACCGGGGAAGTCTCTCTTCGATGTCTTGATGGGCTGGTAAACAATTTCAACACCACTATGATTGAGGCCACCCGCTGCAATATGGATATTAAATTCTGTCATAATACGACATTATCCAGTATATATACAGTATAATATACTGCCAGCCACATGTCAAGCCGAGCTTGACATTGCTCCCTTTTGGTGGAGCGGTGGTGGTGCAAGGCTGGCTGCATTACATAAATCCTTACAAATTCATTGGTTCCGGGGCATCAGCGAAAGGAATTCTGTATTATATCACGAATTATATCACTAAGTCGCACTTGAAAACTCACGTCGCTTTCTCGATGTTGGAGCTGGCTGTCAAAAAATTGGGAGAGGTCAATCCGCACGAGACAGATCAAACCGCGCAAAGAAATTGCTTCAGAAATGTGCCTATGCAATGATTTCTCAGCAAGAACTTTCGGGTCAACAAGTTGCCTCCTACCTCATGGATTTTGAAGACCACTTCACCAGCCACACCTATCGGAACCTGTATTGGACTGCGTTCGAAGGTTTCATAAACAAAGACCTACCGAGTCCTGAATGAAGAAAGTCGATACAGAAAATACAGAAACCGATGCAAATGAAGCAGACCTTCCCGAGAAGAATGACATCCCTCAGAATGGTCCCGGTGACACTAATTCTCACGACGATGACGATGACGACTCAGAGTTCGGCGACAATGATGACTCCCCTTTTCTCAATGATCTTGTCGAACTTGAAGATCCGAGCTTGCAGGATGATAACCAAGAAATCGGTGTTTCTGTCAACGGTCAAGGCAGATTAGTACCCCTCTCGAGTCAGCTGGCAGACTATCAAATGCGTGGCACGGAACTGACTGACACATGTGTTTGGGATTTCATTTCGCAGATTGATAAAGTCAAAAAATCTCGAGATCGACGACGCAACAACGAAGAAAACGAAGAATATGTTGACGGAAATGATGATGACCCCGAAGATGTTGACGATGAGAATATGGTTGACGAAGATGCTGCAGAGGACAATGTCGTGTTCCATGACTGAATATGAGGGTCGCCGACGTCCACGAGTTGAACTGCAAGATGGTCATGAGCAGGCCAAAACACACCATTTGCGAGTCCGCGCACCTTATGACAAACTAGTTCCGGTTCCCATTGGCCCAGGAATTCCTGGAGACAAAGAAGAGTTACGACCAAAATATTGCCGGTTGATGTTGATATTCTTCAAGCCTTGGCGGCGTGCTAGTGACTTGAAGGGCTGTCATGCTACTTGGCAAGATGCTTTCGATGATTTCACGAAAACATGCTCACCGGGAGTTTCGTTTAAAATGAATAACATGCAAATGCTTCGTGAATGCCGAGACAGCCGCGACGACCATTTTGCTGAACGACGCGATTGGGTTCGAAGTGCTGTCACGGCCAAGGGCCGCCGTAAAACGAGGACAGACAGTGATGATTTTTCTGCAGACGATGTGACCGAATCTATGATACTGGATCATTTGGAAACACTGACAACACGGTTTTCATACAAAAAAGCTGCGACAGCTGAAGCTATTCTGGAATGTTTCAATTATGCTGAGGAAGCGGGTTTATATGACGTACCTTCAGCGGCAGACATGGACGTCGACGAGGATAATAATTCATCTGAACCAAGTGACGGCCCTAGCGGCACACACTTAGCACACGACACATATGTTGAAGATATATGGGAAAAAGCTTACACGGACCGAAGAGATGAATACAAACAAAATGTTTCCAAGCCATCCTCCGCGACATCTTGTGAGAATCGAACAGAGGCTTCGCAAGGACCCGGTGCTTGGATCTCAGTTGGAAGTGGACATCACCCCGATTATGGACGAGCAGCTACCGGTTTCCAACGACCAACTCACAGCTGCCGCAAAAGCCCTCACTGATGCTATGCGCGAGGCCACGGAACGGGTGGGCAAGGTTCGGATGCCCAGCTCCAACGCGAAACCATGGTGGAGCGAGGAACTCAAACAAAGCAGGCGACAACCTCAAAGCAGCGCAGTCTGAACAGAACGAGTTTGAAGCGAGAGCTGGAACCAGATGCCGAGCTTTGCGTAGCAAAGTCAAGAAGGCGGCGAACTTCTTCAAGCGCCTATGCAAGGCCACCAAGGCGAAGTGGGCGATTGGAAAGCTTGAGGAGGCGCATACGGAGGACATTTGGGGTTTCCGAAAGTGGTCCAAAGGTGCGCGGAATTACCCCACGCCCGCCATTAACCGTAGGAACGGCCAATCCCCTGCGGTCTCACACCATGACAAGTGCGAAGCGGTCCGCGAGGAGCTTTTTCAACCTCCCCCACCCCTCGTTGACGAATTCGACCCGGATCTAACAGACCGTCAACCTGACGACTTCGATTTCCATGACATAACTGTGGCAGAGGTGCGCGAGGCCATCTGGGACTCCAGCACCAACATCGCGCCAGGCGACAGCGACATATCCTACAACGTTATCCGCTGGGCATGGCAGGACGCACATGCAGAGATCCATATGCTGCTCAAACGATGCCTGCGCAACGGATTCCACCCGCGCGAGTGGCGGAAGGCCATCGCGATAGCGCTGCGTAAACCACGGAAGCCTGACTACTCCAACCCAAGGGCATATCGTCTCATCCAGCTCTTGGAGTGCATGGGGAAAGTACTTGAAAAAATCATTGCGCGCCGGCTGTCTTTCCTTGCGGGTCGACACGACCTCATACCTGGCACCCAATTCGGGGGTTGCGCAAACACATCTACCTCGGACGCAATTTTAACGTTTACCAATGACGTGCAATCGGCATGGAATAACGGTAAAGTCGTATCTGCGTTAACTTTCGATATAAAAGGATATTTTGATTTTGTGAATCACCAGCGGCTTCTGTGCGAGCTTCGGCGCAAGCGGATACCACTGGAATACGTCCGATGGGTCGCATCTTTCTTGGAGGATCGACAAGCGGCAGTCTGCATTGACGGGAAACGGGGAGAAATGAAAATGGTCGTCAACGGCATCCCCCAAGGCTCTCCTGTCTCGCCAATCCTCGCCGCCTTCTACAGTGCAGAACTTTTGGAAATGTTCAAGCCGTCACCTAACGCGGCGAGTTCATTCCCTGCTCCAGATGGTCCCACTGAAGTTGCATTGATCATGTATGTAGACGACGGAAAAATCTACGTCGCCTCCAAATCCCTCGAGACCAACATCCGACTCCTCCGCAAGGCATACATCAAGATCCAAACGACGCTGGGCAAGTGGGGGCTCGCGATCGACGACGCAAAACGCGAGCTCATGCACTACACGGGCAGCCGGAAGAGTAAGGGGACGCTGCTCCTCGGCAATCCCGCCATCCGCCTTCCAAACGCCGACGGCACGGAGAACACCATCACCGGCTTCGACACGATCAAATGGCTTGGCGTCTACCTCGACATGCAGCTCTCCTTCAACCACCATGTCAAGACGATGGCTGCCCGCGCGGAGAACACGGTCAACGGCTTATCGATGCTCTCAACCGTGAAGGGGCTCTCTCAACAACACCTCCGTCACTTGTACAAGGCATCACAAAAAGCAGCTGGAGAAGGTCCAACGCCGTGCCCTAAGGCTGATATGCGCGGCATTCCGGACCTCCCCCATTAACGCGTTGGAAATTGAGGCGTCAATCCCGCCAATACGCCTGGCGCTGGATGAGGGGAGTAGGCGTGCGGCGCTCCGGTTTAACAAGCTGAGTAAAAACAGGCCAGTAATTCAAAGACTACCTGATGCTTGGTGGGGAGGGAAAGTACCATCTTCCCCGCCACCTATCCCAGTCCGTCCACCGGGTTCCAAGAGCAAGGTTAACCGCAAAAAGACTACTCAACTCCAACGCGTGGCTCAATCCACATCACCAAATGACGAACGCATCTTCCCTTACCTCACTGAACCGTGGCGACGCACGGCGGCGGATTTCGGAGAGCGCCTGCGTATATCCGGGACGGCGGGAGAGGAGAAAGAGGAAGCAGCAAAGGCGCACAAAGAGAAGATAAGTCAATTCACCTCTTCCCCCCGCCACCTCCTCGTATATTCCGACGGCTCGCAACGCGCTGTGCACCGTGTGCGCAGAGCAGGCGCAGGTTTTGTAATGTACCATGAAGACAAAGAAATCTTCGCCCGAAGCATCAGCCTGGGCAGCCGCGCTGAGGTGTACGACGCCGAACACACGGGCCTGCTATTTGGAGCAGCCAAAGCTGTCTCCATGGCCGCCACCAACCCGCAGATAAAAGAGATTCACTTCTTCGCAGATAATGTGTCCGCAATCGATACCATCTGCGACCCCAAACCCCGCCCCGGGCAACTTTCCGCGCACATATTCCATAAAAGAATATGCGCGTTTCTCGACGCCGACCCGGGACACAAAGTCGAAATTGCATGGTCACCGGGCCACTGCGACATCGATGGAAACGAACGAGCCGACGCACTAGCGAAGGCTGGAGCGGAACTGGCGGCACCACCCGGTGGCACTCGTTCCCATGCACTCAGGAAGTCAAAGGAGAAGGTCCAGAAGACGTGGGCGGGGGAATGGAAGTCAGCACCAAAGACCGGCGGCTTTGCGATGGCGAATCGCCTCCCCCCCCCCCTCAAACCTACCCCACACATTACGACGTTGAAACGGGAGATTTTTGGACGGGTTACGCAGTGCCGCATCGGGCATTGCTTTTCAGTACTACAGCCGCTTTGTCCCGTCTGAGGACGTTGACTGCCCCTGCGGTGAAGCTTTCCAGACGCGGGAACACCTCCTCCGCGAGTGTCCTCAATACGAGGACCAACGGTACATCCTCAGGAAAGTCTCAAGGGATATTTCCCTGCCCGAGATACTGGGCACAAAAGACGGAATAGCCGCACTGGCCAAATTCCTCGAGTTGTCCGGGGCGTTCACAAAGACGGGCAAAACCCGCACGCCACAAGACCTACCGGTCTACGAAGACGAGCCGGAGCCTCCGGACGAAGACTCGGACGATGGAGAGGCAGATTAAGCGCGAGGGCAGCGCTCAACCACGCTCCCCAATTTACACCTCAGCCCAGCCACAAACCAACTACGCGCACACCACACAAGGATTCGGCCCACCCTATACCCCCTTCACCTTCTTGTATATTTCTTTACACCCATGCGCTATGGCCCTATGGTTTCTATGGATCCGTTAATCCCCCCGCGACCTTAAATTCTACCCACACCCAAGGGGGATCAAATTTGCGAAATCCATACTATACCTCGAATTTTTTTTCTCAGAGAAATCGGGGACCCCTCTAACTCAAGAACCACTGGGCGGTAAAATGTCAGTAAAATGGAATCCTACTCAGAATTGGCCCTTCTTTCATAATCTGACATGATTCAGCTATTTTAGATTTCGAAGCCCCTTGGTTGCGACCTTGTTTGAGCTGGACACGCTCCGCCTTGCGTTTTGCACTCGGCATGGGGCCACGATGTGGTGGTACAGTGCCGGACACGCAAAGTCGACAACTTTGATCTTCCCTCTATGGAAGGGGTGCTGTGAACTATCTGTTCATTGAACAATGTTGGTGACGTTTGGTCGAAACGATACAGTACACACAATTTTGATTTTTTTGGCCCAAAAATTTGGCCACAGCTAAAATGTCGTGGGAAAAACTTCGGAGGTGGTTTTTTGGACGTTTTCGAGGGTGCTGAGTCTGATTCTGAAGTCAGATTTATGCCAAAAATTTGCGTTCTTCGGCAATCATCATCGTCGATTTTGGTTGTCCGGCACTGTAAAGATCAAGTTTCGCGTCGATGAAGGATGAGAATTTGTATTCGGAAAATTACTATTTCAACCGTAGCTTCAAGTAACGCGTCACAGCGACCCTTGAATCAAAGCTATTTAATTTTCGTAACATGTAACGAGGGGCGCTGAAGTAAGTGACATTTTAACCAAAATATTGAATTTTTGGGTGAATTTTCCCGAATTTTCTTCAGCACCTGTGAAAATTACCGTCCTCTTGCGCATGACATGGTTTTCGAGGTGCACTGACTATCAGCAGCCCAAAGCAGCGAAAATTCAGCCCACAGCGTCGTCAATTTCGAGTGAATCCATTATCATTTGAATGATGAAAAAATACTGTCACAGGCAACTCACCAACTTGTTATCCATTAAATTTAAATTCATGTCACACCCGGTGAATCTACGGTTGAAATAGTACAGTACATCGATATTCAAGTCCAATATTTGGTGGCGGTTAAATAAACACCTCAAATCAGCCCAAATTTGTCCGATCCGCCGTTGTGACCTCTTAATTACACCACGAAAAATGATGTGATAGGCACATATATAAGAATTTCAGAGGATGACTTGAACATTGGAATGAGAATAACCATATGCTCAGAATATCAAATTATTTTACCTGCTCTCGGAACCCACGCCTGTCTATGAGTATTGCGTCAAATTGGGAGGGGAATGGGGTATACGGTGGTGGAGGAGACATCAACGGCTTTCTGAGTCTTGAAGATTGATCCACAGATACTTGGAGGAAGTGTACGCGTCGCGAAGAATTTGGCTGCCAAACACCTGCATCGTTGTCGAAGAAGGGTCAAAGCAGCAGTACAGTAGTTGGCGATATACCGTTATCTGAGGATGTTCCTGCCATTACTGAGTAATGGATGGCTTTGGAAGGACCAGCTCCCAAAGTGCCCTGAGGAATGGCCGTCAGATATATATACGGTTGCGGGCCTCATCGACACCCGCGGGCCTTGAAAAAAACAGTTTGCGGTGATGTGCATCGACAGTCTCGACTATCTGATCACCTGAAAATCTCTATGCAATGTCGATTTGTAAATGGAATTCCAGACCATGGTGCCAACAGGTGCCGACACTTTCCTGCTGAGCTGTAGATGGTATGAGGGCTCAAGCACGTCGTAGCATAATTTACGTTGTTATATAAAGTACCCGGTCACTACCTATTAGGCAGGTCGGATTCGCAGCCAGATTCTGGGCTAATTTACTCTATGATTTTGGGTCCATCGGGCCCCGATTTACTCTATTTCCGACGTTTTTCGGTCGAATTTTCATTAATGTGGCCATTTTTTCGTCAGAGACGCCTTCTGTTAGTTAGGCTGGAATCTCCGGCTGCGGCCTTGAAAAACAATCGAAAAATCAATGTTCAGGGCTCACCCAAGAGGTAGTGACTTCAAAGATTTTCGCTGTTTACGGGCTGATTTGCTCTATTTTGCCGACCCAGGTAGGCCGTTTTTGAAGTGTTGTTTTACTCTATCGCCGACCCACCTAAGGTAGGCGTCAGTCACTTACAACGAGCGGTCACATGACCAAAGTGTGACAGCCATTAAGCTCTGGCCGCAAAACATTAGGACCTAGAAATGGTGTATCTGAGCAAATGGAAGACATCCCTGGTCTCAGAATTCAAAAATACTTTCTTGGGATGGAGCAGTAGACCATTCTTCCAACCCATTTTTTTTGAATGCAGAAATGAGTTTTTCAGCGATTGGAGCCATTTTGGTTTGGGACGAGAGCGAAATTTGCCGCTTATGTAATGCTCCCACGCACCATATAGGGTAGGATCCCATCAATTACCGGCAAGCCGCCAGCACAACAGCGTACACGCTATACCGTGAACATTGGCTGCAGTGCGCAACATCTTGGGGCATCATACAACAATGGCTAGAGAAATCTCATCCTATCTCCAGTTATGATTACATAATGACCAATTTTTTTTCGACCTCAAAATCGTTGAAATTGAGCAAAATCCAGCAGGTTTTGTTTTCGTGTCGAAATTTTTGCCGCGTTACGCGTGACGTGACACGTCATGTGATCGCTTGTTGTAAGTGACTGACGCCTACCTTAATAGGTAGTGACCGGGGGCCTGACTGACCCGGTCAATGACCCAGTCAATGACCGGTCACACAAACTGTGATGTGCGGAGGATTCACAAATCAGTCGAAAGGAACGCAAAATCACGCGGAACAACACTCCCATCGCTCGAGATCAGTCAGGATCACTCACTGATCACTCGGCACTCTGGTGGATCACACGGACATGCGCCGTACTTATCATTCGGAAGATGCGCTTATCACTGCGCCGACGCATCGCCGTGCGATTGACGGCAGCCATCACAAGCTCCATCATCTGCTCAGCACAGCCCCATCACCATTCGGTGTCAGCCTGAATAGGGAGAGCAAGCTCCCAATAAGAGATCAAACGAAAAGACGCGTAAGACAGGTTTAATTGACGCGCCTTTTGCAGTTCTCGAGACTTAGGTATCCCCATTGACCGCTTTCAACCCCGTGTTTCAGACAAGGTCCGCAGCAAATTCCGTAACAGGCGGCCTACCCTCGCCGGCGTCATCGCACAACCTGCAGCCTGTCTCCAGCGCTAAGATAAGTACGTGGACAGCTCCGCCGCTCCGCCCAACCGCCGCCTCAATAGTAGGCTACAAGCGGCGACTTTCGTAACAGGCTATACTTATTAGCATCTCTCTTATCTTCTTCCTCCTTTAAAACCATCACCGGCAAACGCTACCTGAATTTCGCAGTTGCAATCTGTTCCCAGTCATATGCATCTTCATCATAGACTTCATCATGGTCTGTATCAACCTCCAGATAGACTATGGAATCAAGCTCTAGATCATTTGGCATTTCTTTATCCCCATAATCTGATAGCTCCTCTGGATCTGAAGAACAAGGACTTGTACTACAGTGCCGGACAAGCAAAGTCGACAAGTTTGATCTTCCATTTATGGCAGGTGTGACACACCCCCAGATGTCTAGATTTTTGTGTAAAACAGTCCCTAAGCAGCCAAAGAACAGTTTCCGATTGTCAAAAAAACGAAAATTATGAGATGATAGCCGAAAATTTGGCCGTAACCTCAAAATTGATGGGAAAACCTCGGACATAGCGCAATTGGCTCCTTTCGTTGAGCAGGTTATGATTCTGACAAAATAAAGAAAATTCCACGAGCGGTTTCTGAGAAATCTGCCTCTCTTTGCCTGGGAAATCGGACCGGATTTGGCAATTCCAAGTCACGTTACACTGTCAGTCAAAGATAAGATTGTAGTTAGCAATGCAACGTTGTTGAGGCATTGTTTGCAGCATGGAGTGCACACCTGCACTCAACCAGTATCCTTCCTTTCTATGATGAGCCAAGATACTTTTCTTCAGCTCAGAGCTGCCTTACACAAATTTGAAATGGCCCACTTGGGCTGCCGAACTCTGCTTGTGTTCGACAATTATTCTGCACATTTGTATACCGTCACTTGCGTATAAATTTGTTACAGTTGCGGCGAAATCAATTTACTTACCAAATATGGAAATTCCCATCAGAACCGCCCTATTGCACAGAAAACTGACGCACCGATAGGTGAAAATTGGCTCATGGGCTAAGCCCGTTGTTGGCTCTTGCCCGTTAAGGCAAGCGCCGACATAAACCATTCACACGCTGTCATCCGCGCATGAATTTCTTTAGCAAGTCCATCTTCGCACACCAGGTGCAAGACGCTCAAGGAGGAAATCATCATGCGTTCAACGTTGGCCTCAACGATATTCGCACCAACGCACCTCCTCAAGCTACACAAACGATGTTGAAACAATCTCAATACCGGCAGCAAGCGATATAGGATAATTGAATTGATTTACGGGTGGCTACAGATCGTGTTAGTTAGAAAAATGTATGTGATTTCCTGTCGAAACATGAATGAGTAAGAAACAAAGCCGAAGAAGCGGCGACATCCGGGCGGAATGAGTGCGCACGCGACGAGCGCAGCACCGACGACGACGACCAACAACACTCGCATGCGTCCCTCCTCCATTGCCCTTCTTCCTCCTCGCACACATCACCTGCGCGTCCCGATCCCCAACAACCCCCTCGCGCACAATCGTCCCTCCCTGCGAGCATTTCACTTCCCATTCTACCTCGCATCCTCCGTCAACCCATCACACATTTATGTGCTCGTTCTCCTCTGCGTCATCTTCTATCCCGCCCTTCTTTCACCCCTCCTCTCGGCGTCGCCTGATATAGCTTCGTCTCGTCCCATTCTCGACGACCATCTTCACCCGTAACCACTTCGGCAGGTACCTCGTCTCGCCGCGTTCTCCCATCCTTTCCACCACCCCCTCCCCCTCATCCACATCCACGCCGCCCTCGCCTCTTCCCCCAAAAGAACGAAAGAAAAGGAGAAATACGAACCCACTTAACAGCCCGAACGGAATCAGCGCCGCTTCAATTTGCGTATTGTCTTTATTTTTTTGTGGAGGGCGTGATTGGGGAGTTGCGATGGTAAAGAAGGGAGAAGAGGAGAGGAGAGAGACGAATGCGGAGGGTCGAGGAAAGGGGGGAGAAGACGGGGAAGGAGGGAAGGAGGAGAGGAGGACGGAGGGAAGTCGATGGGAAGACGAAGAGGACGGGGTACTTGCGTCGAAGAGATCCCGGGGTCGTTGAGCAAGTCAGAAGCGGCGAGGCAGCGTGGAGTGACTTGGACGCTGTGCGCGTCGAGTGGCCGGGTTGACGGGTTGCTGCCAGAGGGTTGCCGGAGGGTGTGCAAGAGAAGTTGTGGGTGTGGTGCCGAGATGCTCCCACGCGCTGGTAGGGAAATCGCGCGACAACCAGCAAGGGCGGGGGTCAGGGGGCGGGGGGTGTGTAGTTCAAAGCAGAAAAACTGAAAGTTGGGAGGAAAATACAAGGAAAAAATATAAGATACGCACCTAGTTTGCAACCCGTCCCTCAGCGTTGCATCTCCATATTCCTCCACAGAACCGGACCTAGACGAGACGACTTGTGTCAGGATATGAATTTGTTGGTTCGCATCATTCCGACTTCGGACATTTCTTATCCATTGATACCTATCTACATTTATGTACTTCTCGTAGTTGAGTACAGTCTACAATCAATCATTCTTACTCTTTACCCTCATCTCTGAGACTCTTGTGCCCCTCTGTGTGCTCCTGCACCTGCACTCCAGCAGCTCTTGTTCCGATAGAGCTCTACTGGCTTCCAGCCACCTCGGTTTATATTCTGATAGGTTATGGGCCCCGCGCCCTAGCGCCTGAGCTTGATGCGAGAGCGGCTTGCTCCAGCGTGCCTCTGGGATCTTACCATCCACTCGTTACTTCCACTGCTCAACCTGATCTATGCCATCCTCACATCCACCTCGAATCTTTGCTGCTCTTCCTAGGTCATCCTCTCAAGCCTCCCTTACACTGCAGCCTCGACACTCTTATCTCTACAGCATCTACTGGTTCTCACACTGCTGTACAGATCTCTCATGGATGTCAAGTGCCTATGCACATGACCTACTCAACCCGATGACTGTCCGAGAGTTCTTTCCCACACACTATGCTCAGTTCTCCCACACTGTGTGCAGCTTCGACCTCTCTCCGGATCCTCACTATTGAAAGGAATTTTTTCCTTTCATGATCCTTCCATCATCCCTAGCATTTTCACCCTCGAGGAGGTTATTATTTACCTCAATTGTCCTGCTGTTCCATGGATTACAACGGCGTCTACAGCCATTGTCGGTTCACTTCCCCTTGCACGACAATTCCTACCAGCATGAGCTTCCATATTCATTCTGCCGACCTCTTTCTTCCATCACAGATTACGACCCTTACCGTTCGGCAGAACACACCACCGACTTCTATTCCTAATCGCTGCACTGTATGCTGCAGTCTCTTGGGATAGGTGGGAGCCAACATTGCTGCTCCAACTGCTGTGCTGTCCTTGCGCACACAGTGTATCACATCCAGATTTTATTGTTCACTTGGATAGTGGAGCCATTTTTGCTGGTATTTTCTAGGTATCTAATGGCCAGTGCGCTGCTATGTATATGCGCAGGATCTGGTTATCATCAAGTGAAGGCTTATGGGCTTCCACTTGGATCGCACATGCGGACGACCAATTATAGCCAAGTTGCGGAAACAACACTTGTTCTCGCCAACTTCTCCATTGTAGCGCAACTGTCTTTTCAACATTCGGTGACGGGAACTGTAGCCATTGTCTTGATTGCTGTTTGCGCTGCCTTGGTGTTTGTTTTGGTATGAATGCTATAGTTCTTTGTGTCTTCTGAATGCGCTATTCGGTGGGAGCTCTCGCACATTCGTTATTGTTGCTTTTATTCCTTTGTAGGCTATATCTCGTTCTTTGCGAAGGTGGGAGTGTCAGGATATGAATTTGTTGGTTCGCATCATTCCGACTTCGGACATTTCTTATCCATTGATACCTATCTACATTTATGTACTTCTCGTAGTTGAGTACAGTCTACAATCAATCATTCTTACTCTTTACCCTCATCTCTGAGACTCTTGTGCCCCTCTGTGTGCTCCTGCACCTGCACTCCAGCAGCTCTTGTTCCGATAGAGCTCTACTGGCTTCCAACCACCTCGGTTTATATTCTGATAACTTGCTGGATGTTGCGAATGGGTTGCGGGAGTTTCGAGGCCGGACGAGCGGGCGGAGGAGGTGGTAGGGAGGAAGAACTTCAAGAAATACCGGGCCGAACGAAGCAGCGTAAGCACGCTGACTCAAAATCAGTGCTTCTTGAAATTCATTGGTTGGGGCTTATGTCTTTTCGGGCAGTCTGCCCCTTCGAGATAGTCTTGATTTTCGGGATGAGCCTGCCAACGGAATAACTTGATATCTTTTCTCGTCGATTTTCTATAGCTTCAGAGAGGCAAGATTTGGCATGGAAAATCAACAGAACAGGCTTCAGATGTAAATAATAGTCTCCCTCTTTTTCCCCCTCTCTCCCCTCTCTTTCAAATTGATAAACTTGATATTTTTGCTGCCGACAACAGACATAAGCCATGAGCCTGAAAATTGGATGGATGGTATGTATCCCTTGCTGTGGATACGTCTACGGACAAGAACGAGCCCCGACCTGTCATGTTTCTGACCGGGTTTGGCTGAACTTCTTATTAGACAAACTCCCCGGCTGGCCCGGCAAAATCAACACAAAGACCCAGATTTTTCTACACCAGACATGCAGGCTTGAGTCTCTCCGCATTTTTGTCAGCTTGCCTTTTGAGAAAACCATTATTTTCGGAGGAAAAGAAGGGGATTGATGAGAATTTCCATATTTGGTAAGTAAATTGATTTCGCCGCAACTGTAGACAAAGTTGATCCATGGCTGACTTGATGGAAGTAGTATGAGACATGGTGTAAATACGCCTCCCGAGAGGTTCAGAAGCAGTCGGAGATGTTCAATCAAGCACCGGAAGCGACAGTTGGGCATCCGCATCAAAAATTGTTGGCCCATATTTTCGAGCGGCAAGGGCGGCGAGAGCGAGGGCGGCGGCATAGTCGGTTAGAGCCAAGAGGTGTCAGATCTCTGGATCTGGCACACTAGTACTCTGATGCGCACGTGCATCAAAAGGGGGCCAAATATTAGAGAGTTTGCGGTGAGCCGCCAGAAGCCACCCGGTGGCTCTCACGGCATGCGCTGTGGAGCGGCTACGTCATACAGTTGCGGCAAAATCAGATTACTTAAGGTAGACGTCGACGAACATCACATGATATTGCCTTTTTCGGCGGACTTCAGTCAAACCCCTCCGTTCCATACCTTGTAGTGTGAATTGAGCAAAATCCCTCGACCAAATCCTGCATTTTGTTCCTATCTTTATTTCTCTCAGTTGTGTCCAGATGATCTATGAGGTATTGAACGACTAGTTCCCGATTCAATGAGGCTGATGCCAAAGGTGACTTGAGAGTGACTCCGATTGTGACACAGGGTCACGGAAACTTATTTGTGAAACTCAGCCTCGGAAAGGCCAGCTATAGCCTTGGAATTGCGTTGGGTACTAAATAGCATGTATCAAATAAATTTGGTCGAGGGATTTTGCTCAATTCACACTACAAGGTATGGAACGGAGGGGTTTGACTGAAGTCCGCCGAAAAAGGCAATATCATGTGATGTTCGTCGAGGGTGGATGGCGTCTACCTTACCAAATATGGAAATTCTCATCAATCCCCTCCTTTTGCACCCAGATGAATGGTTGTTTCATGCAGTAAGTGGAGAAAAATACTGAGAGACTCCATCTTGTACGCCTGGTGTAGAAAAATCCGTGTCTTTGCATTGATTTTGGCTGGAAAGCCGCCAAGTTTGTGTATCAAAGTGCAGCCAAAATCAGTCAGAAGTATGATGAATTTGGTTGGTTTTTGTGCCTAGATGTATTCAATCAAAGCATTACAGGCCTTTTGTGCCATCCCAGCCTGCGTATGGATGGTTTTTCTGCAGTTCTGATGGAAATTTCCTTATTTGGTAAGTAATTTGATCTTGCCGCAACTGTATGGTGGCTTCCGGTGGCTTCCTGGTGGCTAGTTTGCAATTTGAGTCGTCGTTTTCTCGAGAACTGGCGAGGTTCAAGGTGCGGAAAAAATTGCAGGTGAGTGGAATGGTTATGGTCTGACACCCCCAGTAGAAAAATCCGGGATTTTCGCTTGAAACAAATCAGACCGCTCCGCATGCCGTCAGAGCCACCAGGTGGCTTCTGGCGGCTCACCGCAAACTCTCTATTGTTATTTGTTGTGAGACACTGATGCGGACGTGAATCTGCGTGAATTAGCTATGGTAAAACAAACCAAAGCTGCAGAATGAAAGGTATCAATGAGCACCAAAACCTGACCCGAATGTCTCGCACAGAGTCGTTCTTGCTTTTGATGACAACGACCAACCAAACATAAATATTTTGCCCCCCCCCCTTCAAGCGACGTCAAACACGTGCGCATCAGAGTGTGCCAGATCCAGAGATCTGACACCTCTTAGAGCACAAATGGGGGTTCAGAAAACATACTAGTTAGCTAATTTTTGTTCCCCGAGGCTCAGAAAGGTACACACAATTTTGATTCTTTGGCTCAAAAATTTGGCCGTAGCTAAACTGTCGTGGGAAAAACTTCGGAGGTGGTTTTTTGGACGTTTTCGAGGGTGCTGAGTCTGAATCTGAAGTCAGATTTATGCCAAAAATTCCCGTTCTTCGGCAATCATCATTGTCGACTTTGGTTGTCCGGCACTGTAGCCGCGGGGTTAACTTGCCCTCACCAGGGCTTCGGCTAAAAAGGGTCTGAATGCAGTGCTTCCAGCCCCGCCCGATCACAGAAAATTGAAGCTATGGAGTTAGATGGGTATTTGGATATGGGACGATAGCGCTGCTTAAAGGCTTTCAAACGAGCCCACTACCGCCCACATTGGTTCAGAAATGAGTGAGAAATAAGCAGAGTAAGCCCGGAGGTTCAAATTGTTCTTCATTTACAAAATGATCGGAAGCGCCATCTGTAATACAATGAAAGTAAATAGGGAGTTTGTGCGAGCGACCCAGGTTGCTTTTCAACCGCTCAGATCTCCGCAACAACAGATACCAGGTATGAGCTCCAAGCGACCTAGGAGAGTATCGCCCTGGGGCATTCCTAGGTCGCTGGGACCTCACACCTGAGGCTGCTCGTTGTGGAGATCTGAGCGGTCGCAAAGCGACCCGGGTCGTTTTGCACAAACCCGCTAATATAGCAGGCGTACCCAGATCTTACTTATTGACACAATATTTACAACTTCTTCAAATTGTCTTTAACCCTTTTCTGCAATCTATCAAAACCTGATATACACTGATATACATCACTACGCTCCATCACAACAGATCACAACTCCATCACCATTTGGGTCCGGTCTCATACCATCATTCGCGTTGCTGCAGCATCACGACAGCTGTGGTCACAACTTGACATGCTCACAGCGCAGCCCCGTGTCCTCAAAAATTCGGTGAAACACTTGAACGCCGAGTATGCTTATTACCGTGGACATCCAGCTGCCCGACTGCCTTGCCTCATGTCCCCTCCCTATGGTCAGCCCATAAGTAGCTCCTCGGAGGGATTATATTCGTTGTCTGTGCAGATTGATTTGCCCACACGGGTCGACACTGGGAGCTCTCCCGTTTCACAAGTTCGCATCATTTTTCTTTCTTTCCGAGCTACTTCATGACAGTCTCGATTCAGTTTATGCTCGAACCCAAGGGGTGATCTGTCAAGCGCCATCAAAGATGAGGCCTTGCAGTATGCTCGTGTTTGTCAAGGACGTTCAACCACTTGCGCTCACTTAGACGCAAGCTGCCCTCGCAAATTAAAGTATTTGGATGCTCCCTTATGCTTCTGGGTACATTTATAGGGATATAGTGTCACCTTGAAATTTCTTCCGGGCCCATTCTTTTTTCAAGTGTGTTATGTAAGTCAGACCCACCACACCACAAAACATCCTCTGTGGCCCGTTTTTTGCGCTCTTTTTAGTGGTCATATTATAATATGGCTCAATAACACTCGACTTGACATATTTCAGCTCAATAAACCCCCCGTAGAATATACAGGGAGGATGGACGGTGAGATCAACGCCCATCATAAACACGAGCATACTGCAAGGCCTCATCTTTGATGGCGCTTGACAGATCACCCCTTGCTCGAACCACCGTATATTCGTGTTCCAACTGTGAACTTCTCGGCCAATCAATTCCTCTCCGGACCCGGAACTGCCGACTTCCCCCCCCAGACCATTGGCGTAAGATACAACGCCCCCAATAAGGCTTGAGTTGAACCTTTGTAGGCATACTGGTTCAATTATCGGCATTGCGAAAATAGTCTGATGGACCCGACTCAGGTCAATTCGGCCGCACTTTCCTTCGTTGCTTCGCCAGGACACAGTCATAATCGGCGTCCAAAACAACGCCCTGCCTGCTATTTTTGCCGTGGCCGCAAGATTGCCTGTAGCAGGGTTCGTGATTCAGAATGCCTTCAACAGCAGTCGTGCAGGTACGATGCAGTTCACCACGTTTTGCCGAAAGCAAGATTTATCTTGAGTAACAGACAATGTGAGCAGCGGGGCAGGCACTGCCTTTACCCAACAGAAACGCGAAGAGGACGTCGACCTGAGGTCTAGCATACAAAATTGTTTTGGATTGGAATACATCCCCCCCTGTTCTGTTTGATTCAAACTCTTTCTAAATCGACTCCCCGCAAACTCTGATTTAAGCTACACCCATACCGGGGCAGTTTGCGGTCTCTTTTACTTGAAGACTCTTTCTTTCCTGGTATTGTAATCTTCGGACGGCGGTCCTATTATTTTTGATCTTGGTGATGGTCAGTAATTTGTTGCAGGTGCGGTCTACATACACCCAGCATCTGAAATCATACAAAAAGGTGCAAAGACGGCCGAGATCGGTTAAAGTACCGACCGTCCATGACTTTTTCTCACTACGAGTAGTATCTACTGTATATCTAGCCCACAAAAAAACACTGAAATCGACAGCATCGCACAAATCCAACCAGTGTTTACTCGTGTTGAAAAACCAAAAAATGTTGACGGCCGACCGGTTCGACCCGGCAGTTGCGGCAAATCCTGCCCAACTCAAAAGATTTTTATTTTGGCGAATGCCATTAGTTTTTAAAATTGCAATAAATCTACTTATACAAAGGGGAATGGGGTACGTAAGTCATATGGCCACGCTTGCGCAAACAAAGAAAGGGAAGGCTCTTGCGCGTTCAGTCTTGCTCTTGAGAGGATAGCAGCTTGCCAGAATGTAGTTTAGTTCAATAGAATCATTCATGTGTAATCTTGAGCCAGAGGTCTTGGTGAAAGTCGGTGAATTATGGCTCTCGGTCGGAATACCAACCTCGTTTGGCGTTTGGGCACGCTTGCGCAAACAAAGCCTCTCTCTATACCGCGACTATACCGCGTCTTTCTCGCTCTCTGGCGCCTTCCGTCCCTTCGTCGACGCGACTTATATGACTTCCATGACTTCTATTGACATTCTTGACTCCCCTGGATCCCGGACTTCGTTGATTCGGTCAACAAATACCGCCTTTCGACTTCATCGCTCTCCTGCTTTACACGACACAATCTTTGTAGTTCTTAGGTTTCGCTGCGATATAGTGAGCTCTGTATCTTAAATAATTCTCTATACACCTTTCCCTTTATCTTGCTGTGTGTGTTTTGAGTGAGGCATGTCTGTCAAATCAGTTTACGGCTTTCTGTGAAGTCTTTGATTTTACCTCTTGCTCTGGCGCGTCAAACTCGGTTTCGTGGTCTCCCCCATGGACAACAAAGCTCTCAAGGCAATTTTTATTATTTTGTTCATCTCTCTTGCTGCAGTAATGTGCGTCCCAATACTTTTTCAATGTGTTTTCAGTGCTAACTGTAAGCAGGGTGTTCCCGCTTCCAACGCCCACATCTATTGAGACTAAATGGAGAGAGGTGCGTGTTTCTGTTGTGGAAGATGGCCAGATTCGAAGAGACTTATATGTGAATGTCGTGATTTAACAAAGCCCATGGACCGCAATTGGAAGACTAGAGCCAAGAATACATGACGTCGCATCCCTAGAGCGATGTAGATGCTGTGGATGTCCATGCAAGAGCTCATTGAGCCACGCCCGCCCAGTTAGAGCGGAATTGTGTAATTCTTCTTTGCAGTATTGTGGATAGATAAAAAGGCCCACTCCAAGCACAAGGTACTGAACAAGAGCAGCAATGAGTGCTACAAGACCCTTTCCATGGTTGTTGGGGGTCCCGGGGGCCATAGAGTAGGCATGGTGAAAGAGGGAGAAAAGTGCGGTAATCTCTGATTCTGTGCGATAGGGGACAGGTGACATAACACTACGTAAAGCATCAAATTTATCTCCGGGCTCCGTCCAAGCTCCGTCTCGGCCTCGGGCTCAGCTGCCGGAGTAACTCAGAGTCGATATACAGTAGGAACATCTTTTCGTGGTCCAAAAGTTGTTCCATTGAGCTCTGCGCCCTCGAAAATGGGATGCAGGTACGGTTTCAGTGTAGTACGGTGGCTGATGTCGTCAGAAACTGAGCGTTGCGCCTCTACAGACTCGAAGTTCTACGTTGCGTTGCGCTTCCCAGTTTGCGACTGAAATTTTGAAATTTTTTTTGTCTGCTCACAACAAGTGGCGTCGCTGTTTTTTCACATTTCTGGACGCTGTATGAACGCCTTTGCCCAAATCAAAGCGCTAGGCAGTGTAGAATCTCTATACACAAATTCCTAGCACCATGATCTGATCAATAAATTGTGATGCGCGATCAAATATCCGAAAAAGGCAAAACACCCAAATTTTGGCTTGCCGTGGGATATTTTCCATCAAAATTCAAATCGGCCAAATTGAATTATGCAAAAATGTGCATGCAATACCGAGATATATGGACTTCAAAGTCGCGACAGAACCGATGCATATTTTTGCCCAATTCGAAATGCCACATCTATCTACTCGTCAAGTGATGTGGCCCTCCTATTTAGCATCGTCTGGAGCGCCAAACTGCTTCAAGCTCCGAATTTTGCAGAGTTTTCCTAACATAAGACTCAAGCCAATGAGCTGTCTCATGTGAACGGATAAACGGATCGATTCCAGCTCAAATAAATTGAAAATGTCGCGATAAAGTAATAGCGGGCTGTTCAAAAACCTCGAGGCTTCATTCAGAGTGCAAGGCAGGTACTCTCCGGAGCTTCGGACTGGCCGGCTTTTCACACAAACAGAACTTCGAACCCATTGGCAAGAACCCATGGAGTTTATACCTTGATCGAAATCGAAACAGTAATTGTGGCCACTAAGTACTGTCGCTGACTGTCTCGGTAACCCAGACGTTCGGAGTGACGCGGGCCACGGATTCCTGCGGAATCCTATCTTATCTCTCTCGGGACTGATCCGGCGGAGTTTCAATAAATGATAAGAAAAGTTGGCCCGCGATCACATCCGAACGTCTGGGGCGTTTGGTATAGCAACACCCCCCATATAGTCACATCAGTCACGGAGCTGTCGAAGATGACGCAAATGCTACTAAGTACTTTTGCTTAGGCACTTTGTCGTCATCCATCGCTCCTGTTTCTTCCACAATACTACCTGCTTTCATTCCCAAATGGCAGAATCTTTGTCCTCTGAGCACACCTACCCCGGCTTTGAATCTTCCGAGCAAGAATCAGACTCAGAGTCAGACTTTGACCCGCGCGATATCGACAAAGGCTCTGATGGTGAATCTGACCCCATCGATGAAGGCGACAATGAGCTATCGAGCACGCCCAGCACATCTAAATTGCCCCTCGGTCCACTCGCAGTCAAGATATTGAAGATTCTCGCTGTGATTCAGGGGAATGGGCACATTTTCTGGATGCACTGAGTTGGGGAGATAGAGATTGCACGCGGGACGCGACTGTCCGGGCGGCGCGTAGGGGATTATGCACCAGCCCGTTGTTGCCTGGAATCATACGGCGATGGCATAAGCCTCCGAGATCTCCAAATTCACGGAAAGGACGTCCCGAGGCTGCAAGATCTGTGATGGAGCACTTTTGCTTTAGAATGCAGTCGAGAGATTTTTGAGAGAGAGTTGGAAGGCCTGGCAGATATTTTTGAATCGCCTTTTGGGAATGATATCAGTGAGGCGGAATTGACATTGTTGTCGTTTCCGCAGACGGTCAAACTTGTGAAATCAAAAGCACCGAATCTTTGGGAACTGTTGTTTCGTTTGGCGCGGACGGAAGGCCAGCAAACTCGCAATCCAAATAAGAACCCTTCCAATGTAAGCAGGACCGTTCTCCATCAATTTCGATGATCTCAATTGCACTCAGATCGTGCTTATCGTGCTAGCAATGTTTTCATACACCCGGACTCACCATCGAGGGAGGCTGCAGAAATTATTTGCAGTCTATTTTAAGTTCCGTGGTTTATCAGCGAAGGGATTTGACACGCTTCATCTGATATATGAGAGGTGTGATGTTGGGACGGTCGTTGCCAAGATTCAAAAAGAATGATGAGTTGAGGTCCAAATCAAGGCCAGAGCAAACTTCCGCCAGCGCAGACGGGTTGAGGGCTGCCGATGTGGCTAAAATAGGTGTGCCAACTGGAACTAGAGCGCGTAGTCAATTCAGCATGGAGTAGTGAGGTCGAAAATCGCCGCCCCATTGGGATATGCAGTGCGCTTCGTCAATGATAACAGCAAGAATCCGTTTCCCTGTTTTGTCGTCACGAAGATATTTGCGAAAATCTGGATGCTCAAAGCACATCTCCGGCGACGTGAGAACGGCGTGATGTGTCTGTGTGTACAGGTCCTGGCAAAGATCAGTTCAAAAACGCGACACGACGCGACTATTAATTAACACACTTTCTGCAACTCCCGCGAATAAGTATCTCCATTGACTGCCGCGGCCTTGAGACCCATTGCTTGGAATCTCGAAGCCTTCAGGGCATTGAGAGAGTCACAAATATTTAGACAAAAGCGACGCACCTGGTCCTCTTGAAGAACCTTGAGCGGGGAAATGACGAGTACAAATTTCTCGCGGTGAAGCATAACGGGCATCATGAATGGCATTGTCTTGCCGGCACCCGTGCCCGCGATGACCACAGAGTCGAGACCTAAGATGAGAGCCTCCGACACGTCTATTTGCCATTTATGAGCTTGTTTTCCAGTCTGCTCTTCGAAGAGGGACGCCAGTTTTTGACGCGTTTTTTTCCGAATCATAGTCGCGTTGTTTACGCGTTTTTTCGCGTGCTTCCTGTAAGAGTTGTTGGGAATCTGCCGCGCGTTTGGCGTTATTGTGTTCCGAGGGCATTCGAATGGGCAGCAGAGCTCCAGAAAAGCGGCGCGTCGAAGTCGAAGCCAGGTACGGGTCTGTGTACCGGTGATGCGAATGACACGAGTGACTGATGTGACCGTATGGGGGGGGTGTTACTACACCAAATGCCCCAGACGTTATAGTGTGATCGTTGCCTCATATTCTCTTATCACTATGCTAGCGAGCGTAACACTCTGAATCTGATACTGATTCCGAACATGGACACCTAGTACATGCTGTTTCCCAGAAATCTTATGCTGCTTTGTCCGCTTACCTATTGAGTGTGAGGATGTATGAGATGCGGCGCACACAGCACATTGGAGATGCGGCACACCGCGTTCAGATACGGCACATTGGTACAGAGGCGGCACTCTTCCCAATTTGGAAGAGTGCCGCGTTAAGCAACGTGCAATACGAAGCCAAATACTGATCCCACTTTCTCTCCCTTACCATCACAATCCCCGCCCCCACCGACTAAGACGGGAACACGGCGCGATCGAAACCTGTTGATGGTATGATGCCATTATGGTAACGATTAGTAGTGCTTCCGCAAGGCGAGGTCAAGGCACCTCAAGGTGATGGGCCATCAACCTCGGCGCACCTTGAGGTGACATCACCTTGCCTCAAGGTGGCGCCGAGGTCGCATCCGGAAATGGAAATACGGTGTCCCACGCGTTGACTTTCCTTCGTCTTGCCTCGCATTCGGTCCGTAGCACTCGAGCATTAACAGTAAAAGGTACAGGGAAGTAGAATAGTGTATTGGACATGAATATAAACTAAAATACAGGGGTTAGTAAGTAAAAAAGCAAGATATGAGTAATTAGTCGGTGATTACAGTCGAAATAAAGTACAAGTCAGTAAAAGACAATTATTGAGAGGAGGAATAAGAGGAATTAACAAGGTCTTCAAGCTCATCCATTCGACCCTGAGCCAGTAGTGTATCAATTACATTTGGGTCCACATCAATGACCGAAAGCTCTGCCTCGGTTGCGACCAAATCGTCCGTAAATGTAAGGCGATCTTGACGGTAAATGAACTCGAGGATTTGAAGCATCTCAAACATGCGGGGGGAAAGATTGTTGCGCCGGAGGGTGTCAGTCTCCTTGCTTGATGAAAACACTCGCTCGCAAGGGACAGCGGATGCTTGAACGGGCAAGACATCAAGGGCCACACAGAAGAGATATTTGAACTTGAATTGGCGTCGCTGAAGCAGTTTTGAATAGGCTGGAATGAAAGTGAAGGATTTGAGCTTACCTCCCAATACGCAACGAGGTCAAAGTTCTCCATCTCAGGATTGTTCTCGTCGAGAAGTCCTTCTGCTTCATAAGCTGAAAGCTCTTCATCAACGAGGCGCTCGTCCTCAAGCACCGCTCGACGCTCCGCTTTAGCCCTATCTTCCTCTGTTTGTGCCTCCGCAGGAGGTGAGGGGGTTGGGGCATCGATGTCGGGGTTGGAAAGTGATTTTGAAAGCGCATTGAACCGCGCAAACCCCGATGACAGCGCACGCGTACCATGAGAAGACGACGGCGCAGACACAGCTCGCCGACCCACGCCCGTCGGGATCTGTACAGCAGCAAGGCTGGACTCACGAGTCCGTGCCTCCCTGCGATACTCGAGCATCTGTAAAGTGTGAATTAATTAATAACTTGCTTTTGACACAGACACCAATCAAACTTACCGAGCCGCGAATTGCCTTTCTCGCATTATCAGCATCGACAGCGGACCAGTTCTCCCTGATCCAGCTGAGTTTAATGGCCGGGTTCAAGACTACAGCACAATCAACTTAGCACAAATCACCGACAGAAGTAAAAATTACTCACTCATCGCGGTGGCGTAGATCTTCGTACGACGAGACATGTTAAGATATTCATCGAGCTTGTCGATGATAGCTTTGATGCTGAAACTCAGCTTGTCGAGCTCGACCGCAAGATTCTTCAGCATCACGATGAGTTGTTCGTACATGGGAAGAACAAACGACAGGGTTGGGGTTTGTTCCCCGGACACGATCTCCTGGATGGTATGTGGAATGAGGAGGATCCTTCGAATGTCGGAAAGAACTTCGAAGGCCTCCTTGCTGAGTGCATAATACCGGATGTCGGCTTGCTTCGGGTCGGCCAAAAACTTATCGACAGCCTGGTAAACGAAGTAAGAAGACAGTTTAATAAGAATAGATGATTAACGAGAGCACAAACCAGATACTGCTCAATGAGACGATCTATCATCAAAAATGTTGCCGACCAACGAGTCTCAACGTCTTTCAACAAGCTCACAACTCGAAGTTGCCGCGCTGGCTTCCCTGCCGCTGCAAAACCACTCGCCTCGTTTCCCTCAATGATGATCTTCTCAAAATTCTCGCGGCGCTGGCCCGAGGCTCGGCATTGAGTAACAAGTGAGCGGGCGGACGCGACGGGGTCGGAGTTGATAGCACTCCAATACGCGAGATTTTCGTAAAGTGATTCAGAGATGATGTCGCCATTATTATCGAGAACGACATCCGGTGCGTATACGGGGAAGTCTGCAATTTCAGACAAACCGGCCTTGACTGCAATGTTGACGACATGAGGAAAGCAGCTAGCATTTAAACCCGATGAGTAGGAACAAGAGAGACGAGAGAAAAAAAGACGCACCGTATGCGGTTGCCTTCTTCATCAAAGGGAATACCGATTGCATTGAATTCGTCCCCAATTTGGTCCATGGCAGTGTTGTTATTCGACGCGTTGTCGCAGGTGACCATTCCCATCTGCTTCAGCGTCAGATAATGAGATGAAATTCAAAATCAAACTGACCTTATGCAAACACCCAATTTCTTTGACGACTTGCACGAAGATCTTGCCGATATTGGCGCCGGTATGACTGCCTTGTATGTGACGAAAGGCTACAAGCCTCGTCTTAAGCACCAAGTGGCCCGCTGAATCGCGCACAATGTAATGGGCGGTTACCGCCATGTGCGACGCCAAACTGTGCTGGCTCCAGATGTCCGTTGTAAACGAGACTCGTCCGACAGCGCTCTTCAAAATATACGTTAGAATATAACATATCTGAGACAACTCAAGCTCACCATAATCTCCTTGATCATATTGTCGTATTCAATCTGGAATCGAGCGGTTATAAGTTCGGCCATCTTCGTACGATACGGGATATCGTGGTCATCCAAATCAGCACCAATGAATAAGAGGAGATCCCGAAGCTCGGGACAATCAACTACGTCGATTGACTTGACGCCATGATAAGCTGAAGATAAAAGAACCAACGAATAAACTCACCTGATCATCAACGGCAATCCACCTTACGAGCCGCTCGTAAAAACCCGGGAGCGAGAACTCCTCGCGTTCGCCGGGTGCGCTGACAGATTCCGCGCCGAATTTCTCCCATCCTTTGAGATGCTTGTGGAACACGATCTCCCGCCAAACCTTGAAATGTGCTGCTTTGAGGTGATCCCGAATGATAGAGGTTTGCCCGTCGCCATTTTTCCAGACTTTCCACTTGTCGATTCTGCGAACACAGTTAGATGATCACAACAGCAAGAAGAAAATTACTTACTTGCAGAAACGGCACGAAATGTGCGAAAATTCCTTCTTGTCCGGCTGTCTAGTTGACCAATTGACGTTCTCCCGAGGCGAGGTAGGCGCCACATCTGAGTGTTCACCCCGCACAAAGAACCAGACGTCCGTAGCAAGATGGGTCGAGGCTGCAGGTTTGTCTAGAATTGAGTCGAAGTCGACGCCAGGAATATTCACAGAGGCCGGATGGAAAACGGATTCGGACGCAGCCGCAGCTGCGTCAGCGCTAGCAGACGATGGACCAACCCCAAAAACCGATGGGGCATTCGACGAAGTGCTGGGATTGACGCGTCGGCGGGAGCGAGATGGCCCAGCACCGTCGGCAGGAGCCTTGCGCTTCCGACGAGTACGAGGCTGCGCAGGGGTAGGTGGTGCAGCTGCATTGTTTGTAACGTTCCCCAGAGGTGGTCTGTGCTGGGACTCAGAAGTATTTGCGGGTGCGGCAATGTTGAACGAAGCGGGGAAGGTATTTTGAAACGCGAAATCCGGGGGAGCACCGGATGTAACAGCGATCGGCGGGTTCGGCCCAAAATTGCCCAGCATGTGTGGTGGCGGAAAGTTCAATGGGGGCCATTGCCCTTGAGCATGAGGAGAGGCGTAAGGCTGGTAGTAATAGTCGTTCCGAAGCGGTGTCCGGAGAGAGCAAGTGCAAGCTTGCGGATTGCCGCACTGACAAGCCGGGAACGACATGGTAAAGTTGTGGGGGATAATGGATGTATTGGTGGGGTATTTATACAATTCTGCGAGGCTAATGGACCGACTTTGGGCATACCTGAGCGTCATTACCCTCAGCCCAACTCCAACCTCCCCCTTCACCATTCCACGTGTTTCAGAGATTTGCGCGGCGCGCAAGTGGCGCGTGGAGTAGGGACGTCATCGACAAGCGAGAATTGGATGATTTGGTGAACGGGACGGCGAGAACGACGAGCAGGAAGAGTGAGAGAGCAACGCGCGACGCGTCTGTGACGCCTCTAGTCACGCCGTGGGCTTGTGGAAGCACCGGCAGTAGAGCGGCTGCGGCCTTGAGGTGCGTCGAGGTGATGGGACCTCGACTTCCGGATAACGGAAGTGCATCAAGGTGAGGTCACCTCGCCTCCGAGGCCCTCCACCTTGCGGCAGCACTAACGATTAGCGTTCTGCTCTGTCGAGCAGCGTTCTGCTCTCTGATCCGCTGATGCCGTCTGATCTGTTGTACGATAGCTTGTTTCCGACCCCAGGCACCTTGTTTGGGTTAGTTGCATGGGTGATTCAGGGTATCTGGAAGCAGACAGGGATTGTATTGGGTATCAGGGTGTGGATAACAAGTCACCATTTTAGCGCTGTGTTGGAATCAAAATTCGGCCTGTGAGAATTGTGAGATTCGAATGGCCGTCCCCGTTAAATAACAAGGGCAGGTTAATAACATGACGTAAACCTACCAAAAAAGGAAATTTCCGTCCGATTTTCGAAAATTTTGCCTGAAATTCGCTCTGAGCCCGGCGGAAAGCCTTACTGGCGGAGCACACGATGATTCCGCTCGTTTGCAAGGCCAAATCTTGAGCTGGGTGCTGCTCAGATGTAGGCCCAGAAGGCTAGCCGAGGTCCCTTCCTAACGAGATAATAACAGGTGTTCTGGGACCTCGATTGTGAGAAATGTAATTTACGTGTTAATAACAGTGTTATAAAGTACCTGTTATTTAACACGTTGATTCCTACACAGCACTACACTATTTTATCGTACACACACTGGAGTTATCTTGAGGTCGTGGAGAGTATCTAAGTACTGTAATCTTTATTTTGTTTTACTATGCAGTGTTACGGACATCACCGAAGATACTGGAACGACCACGTGCCAATGTCCTCGAATTCGGATTTACCGTTCTCGACGCGTCAGTTACTGTTATGCAGTCTTATGCAGTTCGCTCTAGTTGTGGATCTACAACACTAGCATGTAATTTCTAGCTGACAAGATTATAATGTCTTTCTTTCAAGCGCGGCGTCGTCGACGTCGCAACGGCGTACTAAGTAGTACCTATGTAGGAACTTTGAATTGCGGAGTGCTCCGTTGATGAGGACTTGACTCCAAGTTCTCAAAGACCCAAACATCGGGTAGGAAAAGAGAATGCACGAGAACCTGTACCCAATCCGCCTTTACTGTAAGTTTAAATATTCACAGAAATACCAAAGAAGTACACGCCGCAATGGTCCCAGGCGAATCGTCGACATCGGCGACTCGGGCGTCTTCCACAGCAGCCTTGTGGTACGAACAATATTGTTGCTGGTACCAGACTGACCACCCTTCTGGAATCTGCTATAAATCGGCTTCTTGAGATTCAATTCTTCAAGCAACCTCCAAGTCTCCAAGTTAGTAGTACTTAGTACTACTTTCTGCCGCCAGCAGTTGACTATGGCTGGGTCAACATTTATTGCCATGCTCCAATTTGTATTATTTCGAGATTTTTTCGCTGACTCGGAACTTCAACGCTGGAGATCCCATTCTTTGAGGTATCCAGACTCCATCTATGTGCGTCAGACTTCATTATCGACGTCTTGCCGAATCTTCCAAGTATGCCAGTTGAATTCTGCAAGCGAGCTGGCTGTACATGTAAATATCTTCTTAAAGATCACTTACCCTCACGGTCTCTTGATGTTGTGGCATTTTCATGGCGTAATTTTTATGGACTGGAAACGAGATAAAACAGAACAAATCCTGGACTCCCACGGTTTGATTTTGTACCACAAGCACTCATGAGAGAAAATTTTGACTGTAGAAGATGGTTGCATGGCATGTCGTGAAGAAATGATTGTTGCGGATTTTTGAATTTCGGCCCCCAAGTATGCAAACCTGGCAGTTCTGACCAAACATCGGTGCATATCTAAGGAACTAGGGGGAATATGGAAAATCGGCAACAACCATTTTCTTGACAGCAATGAATCACATTTTTGCAAACTGTTGTCTGAATATTCAACAAGCTGCACTGAGGAGTAAATCTTGGAGGCCGTCCGAGCGTGCATACGATAGATTCCAGAATAAGGCACGATTTTGACCCATTTTTTTTTTTTTGCGAAACGAACTAAAATGACTCCTAATCGTGCTTGCAATACAAATCCGACCTTCTGACACTCACGGAAAGGTGTTCTGAGTAAAAGAGTACAAGGAGTAGTTCCAAATGCGGCAATACCGGTTTTCCCATCACCGAATTTTGGCAGCGTTGCCGACCACCAGTATATGGTTGTATCTTAGTACTCTGTGCATTTAGTTTTGCCTCAGATTGGCTGATATGACTACATACTACAACTTCTCAACCACAGTTTTGCTATGAAAGCGCGTAGAGGCAGACGCGTAAGGTCACACCAGTCACAAATCTCAAAAATCCACTGCGTGTGCCTGTGATCTTGTTCTTGATTCGTTCTCTGGTCTACAGAAGACAGAAGCACTAAGGATGGGTGTGGGCAGCGCTCGGCGCAATCCAGGTCACAGAAGCCGATGGGGTGTCGAAGAATGAACCCCATCGGTCTGCTATGCTGTCTGATCCGTAGGTCCGAGAAATCTTATCAAAGAGGGTAAGGGCGGGTGGGTGTTCAAAGCAGCTTGAATCTGGATTCCGTTCGGAGTGCAGGTGGTGGTTCGGAAGCAGGAGAAGCTCACCGCCACCTGTCACTCCTCTCACAAGACATCGTATCGTCACAGCTAGCTGTCACGATACTCCCATCTTGTTCTTGATTCGTTCTCTGGTCTACAGAAGACAGAAGCACTAGGGATGGGTGTGGGCAGCGCTCGGCGCAATCCAGGTCACAGAAGCCGATGGGGTGTCGAAGAATGAACCCGAAATGAGCAGCCCAGACGAGGCGCGCCATCGGCTAACCCACAAAGAAGGCCGCGAACGCTGTATTACTATTTCATTTATATATTGATCTTTGCCGCGTGAGTAACGGCGATGTCCTCTAAGGAGCGCCAATACCGCAAAAAGGCGTCAGAAGACCAGCGCCCCATCGTTCTGACGACGTCCGGTGCGACCCCTGCGAGTAGGAGCTTGGTTGTTCCGCCAATTCGGAAGCTATGCCCAGTAAAACGTGGGTATCCAATCCTCCCCCAAACCTCGTTGCATCGCTGTAAGAATTTTGGTTTTGTTAAAATAGTCGGTCCGGAAGGAGAGGTAAACGAAAATAAGGGCCATGATTTTCCGCACTTGTTGGCTGCTAGATGCGCTTCCAAGGCTGACCGCGGGTCAAGAGGTGCCGACTGAGGGACCAATATCACCTCTTCTCCCGTTTTCTTCGTCTTTGTGCGAGGCAGCCATAATTTGCTCGCTGATTTATTACGGTTCGAACGCGAATAGTGACGGGATCGTGGGAGATCCGCGCATGCAGCTGTGGATGTTGAAGTCGGCAATAATTCGCCAAGACGGCATTGTCCCCAAAACGCAACACACGCGGCGACAAATACCGCGATGTCGCGAGGATCTGCAAGGTTAAGCCCTTGATGCAGCGCCTGAAGCATGGTTGCATTAATAGGTGGTCGAGGAGCACGCTTGCTGGATTCTGGTGCTAAATTCTCGACTCCGGCTAGCACATAATGCAGCCGCGCTCCGCCTTTTCACTCGGCATTCTGTGCCGCATGCCATGCTTTTAGCGCGGCAATGTGATTACGCGCCGTTGATCCGGAGTGAATGCCGGCGCCGGACGCCGCAAAGGCGCAAAGCACGAACTCGTCGGCGGGGAGCTGGAAACTCAACGGAATTTTCTCGGCGGTGCAGAATGCGCGAAACCTTTCTAGCGTGTGTCCGTAGTTCGTTAAAGTCGACGAAGCCCAGCCGTGGTGCAAGGCGTGGTTGATTGCTGTGATGGCAGGGATGGACAAGGTAAACCCCGTTGGAACGGTCGGTGCGTGGGCAAGCTGATGCCAAGGTTGGAAGATTTTAGGTACGGGATTATGTTCGATGATGTGTTTGGTCGAAGGGGCTTGTTTTGCCTCAGGGGTAATTGTGGATCTGTTGTCGTTATTGGCAGGTATTGTTAGACGGGGTGCTGCACGAAAGTGTGCAGGTACAGGGCTTGCGTAGAAGCCTGGTGAGAGAGACGGGTTGTGAGTGCGCATGGTGGTGGGGGAAAAGGTGTTCTCAGGGAGATATATATGTAGCCTTGGCAGCGATCGCAAAGGAGCTCAACCATTTGAAATGTCCTGACAGCGTGATTAGCAGTTGGTTCAACTGGTGGGAGAGAGGGGGGATGGTCATATGCTATTTTACATAACACGCGTCGAAGTTATTGGGCTTTCCCTGTGCTGATTTTCTATGTTTGTTTATTTATGTGTCAAATCAACAATTTCTTGCTCTGTTTTAGTACCCTCATTGAAGGATGAGGATAGCCCAGCAAACCCTGAGTTTTTAGATACAAAGTCATGAGATAGTAAACCTATTTTTGAGGTACTCACCCACCTGAAATCCTGGTGAGTGGGTTCCAAAAAAGGCAAACCCTGCCAAATTAATGGTATTTTGAAGACTAATGGGGAAGCTTGCTTCCCCATTCGTCGGTATAGGGCTCCAAAATACAAATGACTGAGTTTTGAAGGTGAATACTGTACAATTACGTTCAAATCATTAATCACGCGTCACACCCACCTCTGTCGAACCGAATTTTTGCCCTGTGTCACTGACTCACGCCTCACACGGGCCATTGTCAAAAAAAATCCTTCAAAATGGGATTTTGCTCAAAAAATCACTTTGCTAGTAATGTGGGCCCTCTGGTGTGTTTTCTTGACTTCTTATGTTCAATTTCTTCTAGGTTTCCACTTGAAGTGATTCTCAACTGAATTCTCGGTCTGATTCCGTCTGAAATGCGGTTTTTTTGCTCAAGGTATAGTATTTCTCCACCGCATTCCCAATCCTCGCGGAAAAAATCCAGACTCACTTACTAAATGTTTTCAGGCTCCTCCTCGCGAGACTGGGGGTTGTCGAAAATTTGCGCCCTGTCACACCACGCCAGGACCACTGTCGAAATGTCGAATTGGTTCAGGCGCGTCACGCGTCACCCCCCATGTCGATTTGAACGTAATTGTACAGTATATGAGGGCGGTTACTGAAGCCTTTTGAGGTTCATCAACTGAATAAGTTGGTTACCCAAATCGGGCGAAAAACTGCTCGAGCCAGTAATGTTGCCCGAATTAATTTAGCAAGATTAGCTACTGTATGTGGATGAATTGGACGTATTCAACTAGGATATTGAATTCCCATTCGCACTGAAGCAAGCTTACCCTCCTATGTGGACCATTGTCCACATACCCAACATTCACTCACTGTGTGGTAGCTTACCCCAAGTTTATATCATGAAAGTTGTAGCAAACGCGCTGTAAATCAACTTCCCCTGCGACCCCTTACTCGTACTGTTGCATAGCCCTACCTTGGCGGGGTACAGCGTATTATGGAACTTCAAGTCATATCAGGCCATCCAAAGAAAAATTCTGATTTCTTCTTCATTTTAGCCAATGCTCTGAGGCCTTGTCAACGGTTCGCATAGAGCAGGACATCGCCCTTCAGATGAGATCTTGCCCTTTGGGGGTCCGGATAAGATGTCCCAAAATCTGGAAGCTCATAGGTGATTGCCAGGGGTCCTCAGGCTACAGCTTTCCCAAATGCCTCAAATTGTTCTCCCCGGCCGGTGTCGACCCCTCTCCACGCAACACACTACCCGGCCCAAACAACTCCTTCAATGATGCAACGTAGCCTGCGGTCGGGGCCGTATTGGGCACCTCCCGCCCCATCCACCCCCCTTGCCCCCCTGGGTGAATGGGCGACGGCGACGACGGCGGTGGTGGAGAGGGACGGAAAAAGGCAGGGTGACCGTGTGGAGTATATACTAGAAAGTGCTAGCCCGCCAACCGTCGCTAGCGTGAGTTCTCGCGCGATGTCGAGCTCGCGTGCGGGGTCGCGCGGATGGCAAGCGAGTGGCCGAGATGACGGCAAACCAGGGGAAGCGGTTGATGCGAGCGAGATTGGCCTTCTGCAATGCGAAAGATTTGGTTGAATATGAGTTTCTATGTCATTATGTCTGATACTGCGGCGTCCAGCTTTATAGTTGCCACGGTCTTGGTGATAACTCGAACGCCATCCACTTTTCTTTCTTCTCGACGCGTAGTAATCAAGGGAGCCTTTGTCGCCTTTGTTATCGCATGCTTTGCGACCCAGACTAGAAGCGTAGAAGTCTAGGCAGCCTTGGGCGGAGAGGGATTGCGGACGACGGATGTGGTGGAATGCGCCACCTTGGGCCCGCCGGCGCACTGGATCCTTTGTTCGCGTCGGGTGCACAATCGGAGATTCGGAAGCCTACTTATTGCTAGCGAAGCCAAAGCGAATCTACCCTTCACGTTAATGGCTGAGGGCTGAGCTATGTAGGCTGCAAACAAGGACAAAGAGGTCGCATGGTCACCTTGTCTTTCGAGTTTACCACACGCCTCAGACGCCGAGCCCACCAGCATCTCGGATACTTGGAACAGTAACGCGAATACCCGCTCGCAGACGATATCTATATTACAATTGAGGACCCCCGGTCCCTGCCAGACAAACCAGCTTTGTCGGTCAACCGTCCGATCAGCTGGGTGCACTTAACGCACATAACACACAGCCACTCGGAGCACAGTAATCCGCGGCAGTAGATTTTGCATTTCTCCACAACCTCAAACCGTAGAAATATTTGTGAAGTCAGTTTGAATAGCATAGATCATCTTTATTTGAAAAAAACGCGGAATTCTCTTATAATGTGGAAGCGTACCAAGACTTGAAGTTGCCCGCCAAAAAGTTATGTGCACTGATGTGACTGTCACGTCACATTATGTGCATAGTCGCTGCCTTTTTCCTTCGTGCGCGTCGCACACATTGTATTCAGGCATGATCTTCTTCTGGTGGCTACCTAACTGTGCTCGACACGTTCTGCCACGTCAAAACACGGAAAAAACACGTCCTATTCCTCAGCAATACCCCGCAAGTCTCAAACCATTTATGCCACCAACTACTGTCAATCCACCCAAGCGGGGCCGGCTCAAATGCTCAAACGATGGGCTATATCGTCTCAAATGGTTCCCCTTTGGGTCATCTGTATACTAAGGCCTTGCTGGAGAAGGTACAGGGCACAGGTACGGCATGAATTGTTGGATCAATATTAATTTCTCAGTTGCAGACGATGCCAAAGCAGCAAAGGTGCGGGTAGGATATTCAAGTATCCAGTTTTTAGCACTGTTCTTTGCAAAACATGCAAGCAGATAAGATGTCAGGGAGCTGATGATGGAATTTTCCGAAAAGCATGAGCTTGTTTGCGCGAAGCCTCTGCAGGACCTCTCGGACGATCTCTCAATGCCAACTGATGTCTGAGTGGGCAATGAGAATAACGTCGAGGTAGACCATGACTTCGCCAGAGAGGATAAGATCCTGGAAGATGTCGTTCATCATGGTCTGGAAGGTTGCAGGGGAGTTGGTCAGACCGAAGTACATGACCAGCGGCTCAAACAGTCCCCGGTTGGTCCGGAATGCTGCCTTCTACTTCTCGCCTTCACGGATTCAAACATAGTAAAGCCCCACCGGACATCGAGCTTCGTGAAGTACCGAGCTCCTCTGAGTCGGTTGATGAGGTCGTTGAAGGGGAGCGGGTAGCGATTCTTCACGGTCATGGCGTTTAGAGCTCGATAGTCCTGTATCATACTTCATCCACATCATCCTCGTCATCATCCTCGTAGTCCGGGAACAGCTCTGGCAGGTCATCGCATTCATCTTTGCCTAAGTCTATGGCACAGATGGATGGAAGGGGACCAAGTCGGAGCTGCCGGAGGATCTCAGCCGCCAGGCGGGACTCTCTGCGGGCAGCACGAGCCTCCAGGCGAACCTCGGTGCGGCACGTAGAGCATAGTCTCACCAAGTCAGACTCTACAAGATTCATGATAGTCGATAAATCTATTATATAGAGTCTGAACTTGATGGCGCCTGCCATCCAAGACCTCGGATTCTGTGACACACGTGCCAGTTCACACGGTCGGATAAGGAAAACTTGAAAAGAGATAGTCTTGTGTTTACCGCGGGGGTCTGACCGTGTAGCCAGAGTATTATGTAATATCATGTAAGCAGACTTCGAGTCGCGTGAATTTCCTCTAAGCAACGCGATTTCTGTAGATATTTGGCGGAAGGTCTAATTTATATGAGTCAAACTATCATTCTGGTGCCTCAAATTCTTGAAAAGGCTGTCGCAATGCCTTGCGCACAACACGCGTGTTTCGGTGTTGGGCTTTCGGCCGAACCGGGCCCGACGGCCCAAAAACATACTGACAACCTGCCTTACACCAAACCGTGCGATAGATATCTCAAAAAATGCTGCAAAACACTATTCAGATCCTCATCAGAGTATACGAGCTTGTAATAATGTTTGTATCGGGGTGGAGGGAAGCGTTGGAACGAAGTTCGGACATTGCCGGCTTACATGATATTAGATAATACAATCAGTACACGATCAGACCCCCGCGGTAAACAACAGACTCTATGTAGCGAGGGCACCGAGCTCAAGTACATAGAGCGTCTGTCTAGGAGAGACTAGAAAAGAGACGGAGTCACCGAGCCAAAGGCACGATGCGGAGGCGGGCGAGACGAAAAGAATGAGGAGACACGTGACTGATGGTGATCGCTTTAGCCAATCCCTTCGGTCTGTCCAGACCACCTACTCGGTATTGACAAAAGTAACCGTTAATCCGACGATTGCTTTGCGACCATGTGATATTTCTCCAAGACTTCGAGTTTGAAAATACGTCGGGATATTCCTTAAACCTACACAAGCTGTTGTGGGCAACCTCTCTTCCTGAGGCTCTTCAGAGCCAGCGCAATTTTGGCAATAGCTTGAAATTCACCTGTGTCTTTCAACTTCTGCTCATTGTTCAACGGAAATCTTAGCAACTGCCTGTCAGGGGAACCCCCCGCTTCCCCGACCCGCTCCGTTATTCCTTGCATCACTCCAGCCTTCTTGGAAACACTACTCCCTCCAGACTTCCCCCTTCGTCACATCTTCCTCCTTCCGACCCCCCGTTCCCTGTGCATGGCCTATTGCCGTAGAGGCCCATGCCACATGCTGTCCTTACGTACAGTATGCCTCCGTTCCCCTCCTCGACAGACTCCTGTCGACCCTGCGCTCCTACAGCTAGTGCTCAGCGCAACCCGGTTCCCGACTGGTCTTCCGGTCAGACTTCTACTCGGCATGACCAAAAGTAACCGGAATTGTAGAATTTATATAGGAATTTCAATAGTCAACCAGCTTTGATGGGTCCAGCTCTTATCTATAGCATGTTCTCTCTGACTTGCATGACATAGACACCAATTGGAACATCGGACAGCCAGAGAAATATTCGAAATTCAGAAATTTCCCAATTTGGCAATATCTGCGTTTTTAAAATAGCAATTGGACAGATATGGGGTCAATGAGTACTTGAAAAATGGGATTTAGGTCTTATGATAATGTACATGAAATGCCAGAATTTAGCATCCTACTCTCCACCTTTTGTGAGACGTTAAAAACTGGGCATAATGTTCAACCATCATAACATATATAATTGCAATTCAAATAGACGCACAACAAAGAGCACAGTGGACCCAAACTACTTCATATGCAACAGCATATACTTCTACCATGATTACAGTACCAATCCTCCCAGCGGTTCTGTGTGCTAGCTTGCCATATATAGGCAATTTGTGATTCCGGTTACTTTTGGTCATACCGAGTAGCCCTCCGAGAGCTGGTGCATTCTGAGTCGTGCGGGTGGTTAGACCAGAGGATGCCGGTGACTGTGTCCAGGAGGGAATGCCGTTACGCACGAAATTCAAAACAGTACTAGTGTGGGACTCCAGCGCCAGCACGAGGCTATTATGCCTTCTCTCATACAGTGCCGGACACGCAAAGTCGACAACTTTGATCTTCTATTTATGGAGGTGTCACACATGCCTAGGCGGCTAGTTCTTTGTGTGCCGTAATATTCCCATATGCGGCAGCTTCACGTAAGTTTTTCCCACCGGCTAATTTGCTAAGGTAGGGGCCACAAAGAGGCTTATGTACTATGTCTGTGGTTACGGAGAATTAATCAAGTTTTCAAGTTGCAGAAAGAGAGAAAAAAAGAGGGAAAAAGAGGAGAGATTATTAGATACCTCTGCATGAATGTCCCCAAATTTCAGAGCTCCAACTTTGCTGCAGCTAGCTCAGTCTGCAATTCGGCATCTTGATTTCATCTTGATTCTTTTGCCATATCGAGTAAACATCAAGGTATTCAAGACTATGTCTATTCGGGTTTGCGTCCCAAAACGACATAGGACACAGCCAATGGTATTCAAGATTGGTCACCGGCAACTGCCGCCATCAACTGCCAACTCACTTCCCTGTGCCAATTCCGTCGCAAACTCTCCGTCCCTCTGTTTCTGCTCTCATCTTGTCGTCTCTCTCTCTGGCGCTTCTTGGTTTCTTGCTCTCTTTGAGTTTCTTTCAATTCTGGTGCTTGGCTGGGGCTTTCAAAACTGATGGCAACAATACCGTACTTATTTGTGAATCGACATCTCGTCTCATCTGCACACACCTATGCGCCGGAAGCTCAGTCTGAGCATCTCGAAGAACGACAAAAGTTGATGTTGCTTTGCTCGGGACACCCAAGCATAAAACTTGTGGCTCTGGTTCTGGCCTGCGACGGCTCCGTAAGGTGCGTGCCCAGCTCTCGCGTCCTCTCTCTTGCTAACCATACAATACAGAAATAATTTTCGATCCCGCCAACCATCTATCCCATTCAGATGCCACCACACCGTCGACGCGACGTCTGTCGGTGCGGCACGGCGGCATCTGGGTATCGCGCGTGCACTCCTCGCTCGCTCTCAAGAGCGCAATGTAGGCGCGCACAAACGGCGAGCGCGACTTCGCGCGGCGTTCTTTGTGCGCGCCTAACGACGTCGCGTTGGGTGCTCTCTGCGTCATTCAGAACAATGATTCATAATGCAAAGTTTCTGTGCTGCGACGCACCTCGACGTCTCGTGCCAATATCCTTCTGAGTTTCAGTTTCTGAACCCCTCAACGGGGACAATTTTACTGTGAAGGACAATAATTTTTTGTCCCGCGTCTCGGCTCTATTCGAGGCCCCAGCGCTTCAAAGCTTTCCGCTATTCGAGTTAATTTTCAAGTCGCGGCACCTTAGCTTATAAAAGATTAAATTCCTACTTAACCCTAGGAAGATAATCCCATCTATCTCACAGCTTACTACATTGAAATCTCTGTTTAAGCTTTGTGCTGAGGTGTGCTGCGCTTTGTGGTCAAAGTCTATGTCTCCCTCCCCAGTCTCGTCACTGTTTCAACATTTTGTCTTGGAAATCAAATAAGCAACCTATTTCAGAATGTATATAGGCTTTCAAACTTCGTACTCGTTTAATCTGCAGGGATTTATTGAGACCTTTGAGCCTGGGGAAGTAATTTTGAAGTCGGACTGAGTTTTGGGTGGATCGACGGCAAATCCCGAGTTTGACAAGGGGGATCAGCCGGAATCGCAAGGATCAGACAGGATCATTTGGCTATGTCTAGCCGAGACATAGCCAACCACAGGCACGGTTAATGAGCCGGCTATACGAGTAACGACGAAGTCGTTACTCCGGTTACTTTTCGACCAAAGATTCATCAAACTTATGTAATTTCTCAGTCCGAGATGCCCGAAAAATTTTGTTTTGAATTAAGGCGATTTTTGCACACATCAAATGAAACCGGCTGTGACCTGTGACCTGAAAAATCGGTCGAAATGGTACAGTATATGGCCAGCCGAGCCACTACTTCAGCAGACACACCAACTGTGAGTTTAAAGTTAAGCCTGGGCGTCGGATACGGTGCTCTTCATATTTTTTGGGCAGTGTTCGCCCTAAGGCATAAGGCCTTATTAAGGTTAAGGCTTATTAAAGTCTTAACATAAGCCTTAAGGCCCAGCCTCTGGAACGTTAAGGCCTTAAGGTTGATGCCGGCAAATGAAAGCCGAGCGTCACCAAAGAAATTGCCGACAGGCACCGCAGGGCAACACTCGAACATCGGCCATCAGCGCTTCAGCATTCCCTGGTGCCACTTAAAGCCGTGTGAGCCAGCGAAAAAATACAAGTAGCTCGGCAAAGAAAAAAAAAAGGATTTGTCTGTAAGTGCAAAAATATGATGCTTGGTACTGGATTGAGTGTGAATGAATCATCTTCTGGCACCCCGGCATGCCTCTTGTCAATGGTCAGAACTGCAGCACTAGTACACTGTCACCAGACACACAGAATTCGGCGCCTTGGAGGGTGGGAATTATCTACCTAAAAAGGAAATTAAGGCCTCTAAGGTCTTAAGGCTTATTACGGGTTAAGGCTTAATAAGCCTTAAGGGTCGGCCAGACCCAATCTTAAGCCTTAAGGGCGAACACTGTTTTTGGGATGTGGAAACTGTCAGGTCGTACAAGCTCAAGTGTCCACGACGCGAATCAGACATCTTTGTCAAGCTGACACTGACATCAGGTGTAGGAGCTGTTCAACTTGTGGTGTTCGGCTGCCAGTGGTCCTCGGCTGGGACGCGCGGGGCATGGTGATGTCGGTGTGTCGGTGCAGCGTCCGAGTTGCGTGGGCGACGATGAGGGCTTGTGAGATGTAGGGCTACCTTGGTCGATGTTTAGGCGGGAACGAGGTGATGGGAACGATAGTGTTAAATTTCGATACAAAAAAACCTGCGATGAGCGCAGAGTGCCGCTATGTACAATCTGATATTATATTACTGTACTATTTCGATAAATTCGTCTGTCGCGCGTCACAGGCACCTGGATTGACGACTATTTTCGTGCCTGTCACAGGTCACCGGAGGGATTGACGAATGTGACCGAAAAGTTGAAAAAAACCGGGAAAATAGGCTTTAAAATTCGATGTTTCGTCCACAGTGCACACACCTCGTTGAGCCCCCAAAACAAACATTTCTGGCGCTTTTCCCGAAGTCTTTTATGCTAGTGTGTCATCTTGGTCTCTGACTGGCTCAAACGACCGCGAATTCCAGCCATTTCAGTCTTTTTAGAGCAAAATCTTGCAAAAGCAGCCGCATTCATCCGGGAGTTGCAATTCTGGGGCTGCAAATTGTTCAAATTTCTCTGAAAAGAGGTGAGCAAACACGACCCAGTTTCGGCACCATTGACGAATATTTCGAGGTGTCACGCTCGATTCAGCCCAAAGACGAACTTCAAATTTCGTTTCGAGGTGTCACAGGTCACAGGCCGGGTGAATTGACCGAAATGGTACAGTAAACCCTCTCTTTGCATGGGTTTGAAGAATAAACACTTCCTTGGTCAATCTGACCATGGTACGGGATGGTCCGACTGCGGGGCCGCAGTCAGGCTGGCCGCGCCGCCACAGCCGGTTTGACCGCCGACCCGGCTGATCTGACTGTGGTTTACGAGCTTGTAAAAACACGGGATTTATGGGTAGTTATAGGCAGTATAGACTTTATGGTGTGATATTGTGTATTAGACTCAACAGAATAAAGACTTGTAGCAACATATGACAGGAACAGCCAGATTGACTGTGTTGAGAATGACTGTGCGGCGCACAGTCGGCATGACCGTGGCAAGCCACGGTCAAAATTTAGGCGGTCAGAATAACCGCGGCACGGTCACGGTCATACCGGCTGTGACTTCTCTCTACAGTGCCTACAAGGCACCGGTGACCTAAGCTTAAGCGTGGACGGAGGGCAGAATGCCATTCCTCATCGCCCAGAGGCATTCCTTAAGGACAACGCGCACAGAGCAATATGAGCAGAAGAGGTGATGGTAGGTGTCCGGCCCAGACGTACTACCGCCCAAAAATTCTCCCACCCCCCAAGATCAATCAGCTGTCAAAATCATCCTCTATTGACCATATCCGGAAAGATATCCGGCAGCTAGTAAAATGCGGTAGTACGTCTGGGTATCCGAGACTATCTTTGCCCGGTCATTTTCGTTTCTGAATGCTGGCAATTGATGGACTTGAAGCTTGATGGCCTGGAAGGCTGCCTGATCATTATCAGCTAGCCGCGTTTTCATACCGCTTTCAGTTCCCAGCGCTCGGTTGGTTCGTCATTCTGGAGCCCACTGCGAGGGGTTTCAACAACTGTCTCTGAGTTGTTGCCTGCTCTGTCCCCTCTCACGCTCGTATTGGCCATACTCATCGTCGTCGCTGTTCCATACCCGTTGTCTTATCCCGCCGCTGACGTGGCGTCTGCACGTGATGTAGAAAATGCTATTGAGCGCATGCCGTAACTCCGGCGATCTCCGCTGTCACGTCTTAGTGTTTTCGGTGGTCGTACATACTTGCCGCCTTTCCCGACTCCCACGCTCCTGGACGTGTTGGCAAGCCTTCTCATAGTGAGTGTATACACTCGGAGGAATGCACGTGGGAGTCATCACTGTGACTCATCGCGTCTTTTCTCCTCACCACCACCACCGGGCGCGTTCCTTCGCCCGTGCTCTCGTTTTTTTGGTTGTTTTCTTTCCCCAATGGCCAACGACGCCCCCTTGCCTTTCACTGATGCTCAGATGGCCGCACTTACGGACTCTATTTGTACTCGAAAAAGACACTGGTTCTGGCAAATATACAAGGTGCGCTGAATTCCCAGCTTCTGAAATTCGAGCAGATCTAATACTCTTTCTATAGCATCAGAAAGTCACAGTCGTCTGAGTCAGAAGGCTGTCTTGTTTGATCTTATGTCCCACACAGCCAACCGGTGCGTATCATAAAACATCTCTGTTGTTTATTTTTGATTCGCCTCAGCGAGAGTGGGGTTGGAGACCACGGTGATGTGGGAATCAAGACCTTTGTTGATCAACACGAATGCGTGCAGAAATGTGTTGCATTGAATTTGGAGGCTCTCAAAACACTGGAGAACGAGGGGCATGCTGAGGAGGAGGAGGAGGAGGAGGAGTCTGGCTAAGTTTACTATATCCCAGACGGCATTCAACTGCATGAATTTCCCGTTGTATTCAACATACCTGTGGTAAATAAATGTGCTACAACTTGCAAAACTCGCTGTTTTTTGGCGGAAACTATGTCAGAGATTATTTTAACCATTATGAACGTGAAAACACTTGTCAGACTGTTTTTGTGTCGCCGCAGAGCGAAGCATCAGAAGAAGTCATGTGATCACGTTAGGCGGCCATGATACGATCAAAACTTATTTTTTCACTCCCTTGTGCATGGAACCAAGTTTTTATATGGTAGATATGGCTCGCTACTGTGACAGCAGCATATATACAGTACTTATCTTAGCCCCAATGCGTCCATGGCAAACCGGCACTGGGTTGTGCGAGGTGCCCTGGTACAGCCACTCGGACCACTTCCCGATGCGAGCGAAGTATAATAGCGAGTTTGCGATGCAGCCATTGGATGGCTAATGGCTACACAAAAGTCAAAATCCAGGCGCATTGACAAAGGCTAACCCTAGTCTCAGCATCCAAACTTCAGGCCGGTTACTCATGGCGGTGGTCAGATACTGATACTGACACTGACCGGAGTTTGAATTGCGGTCCGATCAATCCGCTGTCAAATTTGACAGATGCTCGGCCATTCCCGGCCACCATCGTGAAGTTCAAGTTGAACTGTTTCTTTCGCGATTTTGAGGAAGACCGTGTGTTTGATTGAGTGCCCTTGAGAGTTTGACTCACAAAGCCATTTATATGGAGGAAATAATGGGCTCTAAAGCTGCCAAGACCTCAGAATCCTTTCGGTGAGTTTACTTGCACAACAGGTTCAATAGTGAACACTGATTAAACAGAGGATCCGATTGCGGAATAATCCCGAGCTTTGAAGCTGAAGGCTTCACTAAAAAATTGTAATGGACAAAGAGCCAGAGTGCCGGTGATAAACGCTGTGTTGAGGAAGTCCTGAACTAAAATTGGTGCGCACTCGACAATCAACAGAAAAACAACAAGGCTCAGAGAGTATTGATTTGCAAACAATTACCAGTCTGGTGTGAAGATTGCTGTGGATTTGCGGCGTGATCCCAATAACTTGTGCAATGCACCCGTGAAGTTGTCACTTGAAGAAGTCTTCGCCTCGGAGCTGCATTGAAAACAGCTGAATGGACTGACGGATATTTTGGTATCAGACATGTAGAAGGTAAAACTAGATCTACTAATTTACACATGTTGGTATAGAGACACATTGATGCCGCACAGGTGGGACACAGAACAAGATACACGACGGAAGCCAACTTGACTTGGTTGCGATCATTTCTGGTTCCAGGTTGTTCTTGCCGCGCTGTGATTGTGAACCTTGGGGAGTGTCAGAACCAGGCATATTGAGTCAAGCCCTTTTCAGCAACCAGTTTGAATGGGAACCTTAACGAAAAATCCAGCCGCGAGCTTACATTGCCAATTTTGACATTCGGGTGAATTGAGGAAGTTGCGTCGAGTTTTGATGGGAACTTGAACAGAGTAGTGTCTATAGAGAATATCAAACACTTTGGTGCCCACAATCGGCTAGAAAATGGCACGAGCCTGACAAAAAGAACGGAAAGTTGTCGAAAAGAAAGTTGAACCAACCAACACGTGAAGCTGTCGTGATTGATCTTATTTCAAACTCCGGTCAGTATCTGAACAGCTGATGTGAGTGGATTGGTGAACAACCAGAGCAGGTAAATGGCCTTGATTATTTGGGAGGTCTTTTATACGATGAAAGACATTCCTCCCTTTATCTCAGACTTTTTGACCCTAAAACGAGTATCTTTGGGCTTTATTTCAGTATCTGGCCAAGAGACGGCAAGCCGTAACGTTGGGAGCCGAGCCGTGACAGCAGCGCAAAAAAGCCGATGTCGGCCGAAAATGGATACCAAGAAATATCCCCGAGATCCCCGAATCTCCCTCAATCTCCCGCAATATTTTCGTTTCTTTATTTTCTTTATCTTTTTATTTTTGTCCACCACCATCAGTATCGGGCCAAACTTCATTCCAAGCACCTCTCGTATAATTTGAATTTTTGGGCCATCAAAGTTCCCTAATCGGGAAATCGTTAGCCATTCAATGGCTCCAATGGCTCATCGCAAACCCTCTAATGACAATGACAATACAGCTGTTTTGGAAAAAGAATACGGGTTTGGCATTTCTTTCACTTCGTTTTTTTGTCTACACTTGTTGACGATTCTGTCAAAAACTCCACAAATTGTTGCCCGAAAAGGCAGATGCCGTGAGTCCATCAATGAACACAATTTTGCTAGCGTCCAAATGAGCATTCAATAGCGGGTTTGTGCAAAGCGACCCGGGTCGCTTTGAGACCGCTCAGATCTTGACAACGAACAGTCTCAGGTGTGAAGTCTCAGCGACCTAGGAGTGCCCCAGGGCAATTCTCTTCTAGGCCGCTTAGAGCTCGCACCTGGTATCTGTTGTTGCGGAGATCTGAGCGATCGAAAAGCGACCTGGGTCGCTCGCACAAACTCTCTAATGTGACTTAATTACTGCACTAATGTTCTATGGCCCTCACAGAACTCTTCCGGACAAGTACCGAGGCTGGGCGGGCAAGAAATCAGATCCATCAAGCGGGTCCAAGGCCAAGTAAGTGTCAACAAAGAATCGAGGAGCAAGAAATGCCTAAACCCGTATTCTTTTTCCCAAACGGCTGTATATAGTCTCTCCTAGACAGACGCTCTATGTACTTGAGCTCGGTGCCCTCGCTACATAGAGTCTGTTGTTTACCGCGGGGGTCTGATCGTGTACTGATGTTATTATCTAATATCATGTAAGCCGGTAACTTCCGAACTTTGTTCCAGCGGTTCTCTCCTCCCAATACAAGCTTGATTACAAAATATTATACTCTTATCGACATCTAAGCAGCGCTCTGGCACACTTTTTGAGATATCTACAGCCCGGTTTGAAGAAAAGCAGGTTCCGAGGGTGTTCTTGCGAAGTCGGGCCTCGGCCGAAAGCCCAAGACCGAAAACGCGGGTATTGTGAACAAGATTTCGCGACACCCTTTTCATGAGTCTGAGGCAGCAGGATCGTAGTTTCAGTCATACAGGTCTAGTCTCCCACCAAAATTTCACAGAAATCGCGTTTCTGAGGGTAGATTCACGCGACTCGAACTCTGCTTACATGATATTACATAATACTCTAGCTACTTACACAGTCCGACCCCCGCGGTAAACACAAGACTAGGCTGTATACGGGTTAGTCTCGGAAACCCAGACGTTCCTCCTCCTCATTCTTTGTAGCCGGAGGTCTTTCCATATATAGTGAATGAATGACATTTTTGACAACTGATTGATTTTTGAGCCTGGGAGAATTTTTTGACGGAGGAACGTCTGGGCCGGTCGATGTGTACCCACCTACCATCACTCTCAGATTCTCCCCTCATCTGCGCGTCGACGTGTCTTGGACGCATCGCTCCGGGCCGGAAGCCTCCAGTAATGCCTCCAAATGATGAGGGATGGCTTTCCTCGAGACTGGGTGACCTCAGATATGTCAATTCAGAAGATTACTCGTAAATTTCATTCGCAATATTTTGCAAGAGTCGGGCCCTATTGTAAGACAATCAAGCCCTATCCAGCCACAGTTCACTGCAGATTAGCTTCTAAATACATGCTACGATGTAATTCTGCTGTCGTTGTGTATGCACAGGCCACTTTCGAGGGCAAAACATCCTGAAGTGGAGAGTGATGGTAGGTGGGTACATATCGACCGGCCCAGACGTTCTACTGTCAAAAAATTCCCCCAGGCTCAAAAAATCAATCAGCTGTCAGAAATGTCTTGTATTGTCTATATACGGAAAGAGCTCTGGCTACAAGGAATACAGTAGAACGTCTGGGTTTCCGAGACTAATACGGGTTTGGATCGAGTGGTGCTCATTCGTTTGTGCTTGTTTATGCGTGAAGAGTTCGGCACTGTAAGTACAGCGGATTTATTGATGACAGGTGATCCAATCATTAATCTGCATTTTGCCGATTTGGGAAAACAAAGTCAGAATAATACTCTGAAGAGGAAATGGGACAAACCAAGCCTACGGGGTGTTAATGGTGAGTGTTCCCGCTCTTCGCCTTCAATAACTCCCGCACGCGATTGGGCATACTATCATATAACGTGTCGATGAAAGCCTGGTCATTAATGCTTTCCAAAGATCGTCCTACTCCCTACACAGTCAAGCCTCAAAGATTGGCAAGTCACAAGCCGGTGATCCCATATTTTTTCCGAGTCAGTGTAACTTGCACGACGCTGAGTAACTAATCGTGCTATTTGTCTAGGACGGACGTCCGGTTCTGAGAGGTTATGGGCCCCGTAGGACGCCAGTTTCACTGTGCCACGTTTCCCGAACGCTATCCAGCTCAACAATAAAACCAACTAGCCGCAGGAGCCTGCAAACAGCTCTAGGCCACGTCATCCGCCAGACATGGCGACCACCGCTGAACCCACTACACCGGTGCTCGAAGGAGCAGAAAACTTTCCCATATGGAAGATCCGGATGGAGGGGGAGTTTGCTCGAGAGAAAGTTGCGCTCATTATCTCTGGCGAGGACACAGCGGCAACTCAAGCCGCTGCAGAAGCAGCAGCGACATCGTCCAGCACAGTCTCCGCAATCTATGGCGTGGTAACGACTTCCACTCACGCCATCCGCGACTCATTTCAGGTGCGCGACGCTCAGGCTCGTGGTATCATCCACAAGTTCATCTCCAATCACATCCTCATGTCTGTCGCCCATCTCACTGGCGCAAAGGAAACATGGGACGCTATTCTTGCCAAGTACAAAAAGGTCAATGTTGGCGCCACCGCTTTCTTCACGCTAGTCCAGATGCTGGAGACCAAGTGAGATCCCTCTACCAGGTTTGACGACCACCTCACCAAACTGCAATCTGGAAACCTGACCCTCACAAACATGTCACGGCCGGTCGATGATGAGTTCATGGCATAGATCCTACTCAAGTCGCTGCCAGACATCACCGGCTGGAAGCTGTTCGTCTTCCAGACAGTCAATAGCGTTCCCCAGGGCGAGAAGCTCAAGTTCTCCGAGGCGGAGCAGCGCATCAAATCAGAGCTTGCAAACCCCATCATCACCGGCGCACAGGAGTCGGCGCTCGCGGCCACAGCACTGGCCTCATCCACGAATTACAGGGGAAAGAAAACCGGTGGTCCGACAAAGAAATGCCAGCTCCACGGCCTCTGTTACCACGACACCAAAGGCTGCCGTGACCTGAAGAAGAAGGCAGAGGAGGACGGGGCGAAAGCGCTAAACGCAGACGGGGGAGGCGATGAGAGTGGACATTATGTTACTGCATTCGGAAACTCTGTATCCAAGGACCTCGTTAAACGCATTGGAGCCTATACTGCGAGCGAACTGAAAGCCAACGCCGTGTACGCCACAATCTTCGATACCGGCGCGTCAACGCACATGGTGCCTGTCTTGGAGCGGTTCATCGCAAAGACCTTTAGGCAGCTCGAACCCCCTACAGGTCTTTTCACCGGATCGGTTGCAGGGCTTACCTCTATAACGACAATCCTAATCGCAAAAAGTTCGACCATCGTGGCGAATCGGTTATTTTTGTTGGGTACCCGGATAATCGCAAGGCTTGGAAGGTTTATCGCCCCTCAAAGTGTACCTTCGGGTCGTCGCCTCATATCAAATTTGACGACAACTCAAACTGTGGGGAATTTCGGGCTGAGGGGGAGAGGAGGGTTGTCGTTGCCGTTTCTCGCCGCAGCTTTGGCTATTTCTAAGTTTGCGGCGGTGGCTCTTCTGTCTAAGAGTTCTCGGTATGAATCCTTTTCCATCTTCAACTTTCGGATAATTTTGTAGGCTAATGATTGTGTCATGCTCTGCAATTTAGCTCCTGGCAAGGTGAGAGCTACCCGGGCTTCCGTGTTGACGTCGTCTTCGACGGGCTTACGGCTTCCTTCAGCTGCCAATTTATCCGCCGCTTCATTTCCCGCGTTCCCAGAGTGGCCCTTGACCCACTCAAGCTCGGTCTCTGCTTTTCTTTCACGTATTTTCGCAACCGTGAGCTCGAAGAGTGTCCCGTTGGACACAGTGTGGAAGCCCTCGTTTTGCCATCTGGTGAGGTTCTTAGTGAGTCCGTCCATTGCATACTTTGAATCCGTATATATTTTTAACGGTGCGTTGAGGGGCGCTATTTCCACGGCAGTCTTGATTGCTAGGACTTCCCCCACTTGGTTTGAGGGCCCGAGCATTTCTGGCACCCGGATGGCCCAGTTTCTCGGATCACCTTCACCGAAGTATACTCCAGCTCCCGCTCTAACATTGGCGGTGTCATTGTCTATTGCGGAGCCGTCTGTATAGACTTCAACGCGTGGTGCCTGGTTTACGTCGAAAAGGGTTATCGGCACACGGCGTTCTCCGTTTACCTCCCCGTCACCGAAAATGCGGAAAACATCACCTAGTGTCCCGCTGGTTGTGACCGTGTTGTCAAAACCTGCAACGTCCCCATCTTCGTGTGCTGTCGGCTTCTGGAATTCTTCATAATCCTCTGGGTGCATGAATCTCGGGTCCCATTTTTCCGGGAGTGAGTTTATCAAATCCATCGCTTTGCTAAAACATTTGTGAGGGTGACAGCATTTCGTTATTTCCCGGGTGACTTGGCACGAGCTACACCGGCAGTCTACTCGATGGGTATGCCTCGGCGTCCCTAGTTTTCTCGAGAGTAATCGTGCGTCTCTGACATATTTGACGCGATGCTTTTCTTTCAGGCATTTGATAACGTGGCGGGGTGAGTTGAAAAGTGTGCGGTCTCCATCGGAGAAACGATGGTACCAGATAGGCATTGAATCTTGGAGCTCCCGCGATACCGCCATCGCGTCCATTGTGACGCCGTATTTGCGTCCCACCGCCATCATGTCGGCTAGGTCCTTGCTTTTTAGGTTATCTACGGACTGGTACGGGGACCAGGATTGGAGATATGTGTTCAACCGCATCATGTTATCAACATTGAAATCTGCTCCCACCGCTTTTTTAGCCAAAAGTTCGTCTGCGACGAAACACCACAGTGGGCGGTTCGGTCCGAAGCTGAGGTACGTCTTCAGCCACGTTACGGCGATGGCTTCGTTTCGAGCGACAATGTCTAGTAAGTTTTTCCCCCCGACGTCGGCAGGGGCGTAGACGGTCTCTTTATTCACGCTGACATGATCTTTCTCCGCCCATAGGAAGCGTCGAATCCGCAATTCCAGCCTCGCCTCGATTTCGGCGGGCATACCTTGTACTGTGGCGAGGTATTGGGTCATACCTCCCACCACCATCAGGAGAATGAGTCTTCGTCCTTCCATGGACGGGTGTCCTAGCTCCCAAATATTCAGCGCTGAATCGATCTTCTCCAAGGTACGTGACCAAGTCTCCGTTTGTTCTACACCATTACCGACCCAGGCTCCAAGAACTCGGATGGGTTCTCCTTCTGCCGCTATCTTGATGTGCGCTGGGATCGGTGTTCCATGAAGCCCGTTGATGAAACGGTTCGCTCTTACTCTGTCTCTGTGATCTATTTTTCCAATAGGTATCATTTCTGTTTTGCTGATATTAAACTTGGCGCCGGCGGCTATACACCACTCGTCCAGTATTTTCATCAAGGTACCAAAGTCATCGCTCGCATCGAGATAAACTAATGTGTCATCTGCAAACAGGGTAGTTATCAACCGCTCCCTTTTTCCTTGAATTTTGAAGCCTTTCAAATCTGATTGGCGCAGGGATTCAGCAAGCGGCTCTATGGCTAGGTCGAATAGTAGGCATGATAACGGGTCACCTTGGCGCACGCCACGAGTTACTTTAAACGGTTGCTTGCTCATTTCACCGTTGATACATACATATGTATTTGCATCGCTGTACAACGTTTTAACTGTTGAAATAAACTCGTCTGGAATACCAAATTTTCCTAGTGCGCGCCACAAGTAGTCGTGTTTGACTTTGTCGTAAGCTTTCTCTTGATCAAGGGCCACAATGACTCCATCTTTCCCTTCTGTTGCTTCCGCGAGCTCGATAACCCTCTTCGTTAACCAGATTTGGTCGCGGATTTGTCTACCGGGAACAAATCCTGCTTGGTTTGGATGGATGGGGTCCGGCGCGACGTGAGCCAGCTTGATAGTCAGCGCTTTCGTGAAGATTTTATAATCTGTGTTTAGCAGCGATATCGGCCTATAGTTTGCGATGTCAGCTTTGTCGTTCTTCTTGTAGAGTGGGCACATCCAGCTCTCGGCAAACTTAGTGCCTTTGACAACCCCGTACTTCTCAATATCATTGTATACTCTGAGCAAGACCCGGAGAATATTGAAAGCCCGTTTATCGTTGGCTTTAGCGCTTTCGTACCTTTGGTCTAGGATTTTCCATATCTCGTACGTGATTCCGTTCAGTCCTGGGGCTTTGAAGTTCGCTGACTTTCTCAGTGCGTACCTCACATCTTCTAGTGTAAGCCTCTTCTTTAGTAGTTCTTGTTGTTCTTCGGTCGCTCTTCTAGCAACGCGATCTAGCACTGTGGCAGTCTTTGCTTCGCGGACGGCGCGTGGAACTCCGGCTTGGTCGGTTTGAAGTGAATCATGGTATTGGCGGGCCATATCAGCTATGTTCTTTGAGTTTGTTTCGTACCTAGGTGCGTCTTCCACATTCATGGTACTCTTCCGTAGTCTGTTTATGATGTCTCGGGGCTTGTGTGGTTTATTTATTTGTGTCCAGTAAGTACTTATTACCTCCCCTTCAAGACGGTTTCGTACTTGGGCAGAGAGTCGTGAGCCATTATGTCGCTGCTTTTCTAGCTTGGACAATTTTTCTTGGAGTACAGCACCCGACAGCGTCTTCTCCTCCTCGGTGAGCTCCTTGTCATTGACTATGATGTCCATCTTATTTTTTATCTCCGCAATTTCCTCTGTCAACTTAGGTATGACTATTCGGGACTTGTCGCGGACTTTTTTACCGGCCCTGCTCTTCCAACTGGCCCAGAGCGTTTGGGCATTTCGGCTGGGGTTCCACTGACCCCGGGCTTTGTCCTCCTCAAGTGCGTCGAGCTCTGCCTCGAGTTTCAGACCCTCGTCGTTCAAGTATTCAGTGATATCCTTATTCCGGATCAGGTGTGCTGGCCACACCCACCTTCCATGACCAATGGTCGGTGCTCTTTCCGTAGTCAGACGTAGTGAGATCATTCGGTGATCGGTCCCGATACCCACCGTTTGTATATCCCACTCAAAGGTATGTTCAAAGTCATCTTTCTTGACGAGAAACTTATCGATTCGTGATTGCGATCCTCCCAGGGCAATGGGCTGAGTAAACGTGTAGGCTCGGGTTGTAGGGTATGTCTCCCGCCATCCGTCTACGAGCCCTAAGTACGTTTTCAGATCCTGAAAAGCTTCTACCGCACTGTTATTATCTTCGTGCGATGGGAGGCGGTCAATCGCATCCTCAACTAAATTCGTGTCTCCGCCAAGCAGCGTTGGCCTGGTATTCGGGTGCGCCACGAACCAGGCTTTGAGTGTTTTCCAGAATTCGGCGTTCAGATTTGGACGGTTTGGTGCATACACTCCGAGTATTATCAGAGGGGTGCCGTCCATGTTCTTCATTTCAAGCACCATGGCTCTGCCAGGAACTATTTCGGTTGTTTTCATTCCTTCTGTATCGACTAAATTTTTGTTTAGGGCAAACGCGACCCCCGCACGCGCTGCCGGTGCCTCCGCGTCAGGGGTGAATTCAAGCCGTATTGCACGTCCGAAGAGGTTGTCAATATCAGACTTGTGTTTGTCTGATTCTGTCATTAAGGTGCGCCTCGCCGACCACTAACACACCTATTTTCTGTTCCCTTATGAGTTGCCAGATGTGATACCACTTATTATCGTCGTGCAGGACATTCGGGTTTCCTCTACCCTTTATATTCAGGCCCGCTATCTTGATTGATGCTTTTGTGCCTTTTTGCCCAACAGGTCCACGACTCGAACCTGTATCAGGTCCTGGGTAAGCACGACCATTCACAGGTCGCGGTGGAAGTGCCTGTGGAGGGTCATTACGTCCGTTCTGATTCTGTTGTTGCCCCGATTGTGCTGCGTGGGCTTGTGCTGTACGCACTGGTTGTAGGAATGGGCTGTTTCCATGATTCCGGTGCGTGTTGCTGTTCCGGTGGTTCTGTAGCGTGCTGCTTCCAGCGGGTGGGCTTTGTGCTCCCCCCGAACTCTCGCGTTGTTGAGAGTTGGCGTCTGTGGCGCCTCCCTCCGTGGAGGGTTGGTTCCGATTTGCATCGGCCCCGTGCGGATTTTGTATCGCACCAGTGCCTGTGACGGCACCCCCCAGCACGCGCGCTGCGTCTGGAGTTGCGTCTCATCGGTTCGCCAAGGGCTCGTCCCTGAGGAGGGTCGGTTGCCGTTTCGGTTCACCTCCGAACGACTCGCAGCCGAATCCCCTCCTTCGCGGCGGTTTTCATTGGGAGCTTGACCGGTGGCAGAGTCATTTCTCCCTCCTGCCGCCGCGAGCTCTTCCGTTTGATTTTCGTTGTCTCCTGTAAAGTTTTGTAGTAAGTTAAATCTGTTATTAGGAGCGAGAAAGGAGACCCGCCAACGGCCTCGCGAGGGTGGTTGGCGGCTTGCCTCAAAGGATGGGGTTGTCGAGCATCTTCCAACGAGCTTCTTGGGAGCTCGTCTTCCGATGCTTGACATGCCAGGACTGCTGGCCGGCGGACCCCGACTTGAATAAGTCCCGCCGTTGCGGCGGGTCGGTTCAAGGTGCGTCTTCACGCACTTTCGTGCGCGTAAACGTCCCTCTCACCTCCCCGCTTGTCCCTCGCCCACCTCCTGTCCGGTATCCTAGATGCCGTCAGTAAATTCAGTGGGGTCGGGTTGCGTATACTTAGGTGCGCATACGTCTTCTTCTAGGCCCAGACCTAGGTATTCTCCTTCATGTATCACTCACAGATGTGGAGGAAATCCTTTTATTCAAACAAAGCATAAGAGGGGTACGATGGTTGTACAGTGATACTTGGGTAGCAAATTTGTTGTGCAATAAATGACATACGGGTTCGGGGCGCGGCGTCGTATACGTTGCAGGATAGCGCGAGTCTACGAATCGATGTGTGCAAGCGAGAAGGGCGACCGTACATCCATAATCAAGAGCAGTGTAACGGTGGGAGGCAAGTGTGTGGCGTGTGGGTCAGCAATGTCGTCGTGGCGGTCGCACGCAAGCTGTTAAAGTACGGCTGATCGTGATGGTGGCGAGATTTTGAAGGTCAGAATATTATTATACTAGTAGTACTGCAACTGTATTGTCCGGTACTTGAAATTTATACCTCTTTCATGGAGTTTTATAAGGAGTAAGGCGTCGGGATAGCTGGCTAGCTTGGTCGTACTTCCGGACGAATCATTGCGAAGATCATGACAGAATGTCATGAAAAAACGTTAGGAACGGGCCCACAGTCGTTAGGAATTTCAGAACCCCGGATCGTAGCGTTTCGTCATGAAATCCGACGAAAGATCATGAAATTCAACACAAATGACGACGAAATACCTGACACAAGGTCCTGAACAACATCATGAATTTCAAAACCTTCCCTCTGCACAGTGGGACTGACAATATTAGTTTCAGGCACATTCACTGCCGATCTATCATCAATATCTATCAAGTTCGTGTTCTCATCAACGGGCAGGATCTCACCCAGGCTAGTTACCCCGCGCCCCGACGCAGCAGCCAAAGCTTCCTGGGCCAAAGCTTGGTGGCGGCGAGCAACACTCACAAGCTCGTCAACACTCATATTCTGAATCGCACGAGCCGATTTCACAGAGACCCCAGAGGACCGTCCCACACATTGAGATATGTTATTAACATACAACGGATGTCAAGCTTGATCAAGTAGGGTCAAGCCATATCAACCAAGTATTATCAGGATGCGGTCGAAAAACTGCTCCAATACGCCCTATGTACCTAGATTTCCATTCTTAGAGTATACAGTGTCCATGTAAGCTCACATCCATAAAGATGTGGGAAACAAATTGACCGACTGTACCTTGATTCAATCAAAGATAAAATTCAAGTGTCAGATTTTAGAGTCTATGGGACTACATTTGTCGGTACCACACTGTAAATAAGGCTCCAACCGTTTCCGTTTGCAAACGTTTTAAACGGTTGTATGTATCCGTTTCTTTTTTCGTTTTTTTTTTGCCTGGGTCGCTAAACGGTAAACAAAAATAAAATAAACGATTAAACGATTAATTTTTTCGAGGTTTTTCATCAGCCACATACTGGGTTGAAAGCCGCGGATTGCCGGTTATGACAAGTGCCGTAGTGATGCCGTCTGAGGCGTATGTTTGGTGACTGTTTGTGTCGCCTATCAAGGCTGCTGCTCTTGCCTTCCGCCATCATCTGCGCAGCTCCGACGGTGCTATGGGACGCCGACGGACTCTTTGACCAACCGACGGCTACACAATCAGCTCGCAAGCGCCGCCATTCCCGTCCACTAAAAACTTGTGACGGCTGTGACCGAACGCGTACTCGACGCGTCGTCTTCCGTCATGTCTGCAGCACTCACTGCTTCTACCGTGCGTTTTCAAGATTTCATTGTTGATCATGCTCTCTCAAAGTCAAGCGACAACGACCAGATAACTCAAGGAGTCAAGCGCGGCTCGAAGACCAACTGCCGCAAACACTATCACCACCCGATTCCAGTAACACACAACGGCAGCTGGAGATGGGCATTTCGATGCAGGTACTGCGCAAAGTAAGTTCCCTGATATTTGTGTTCATCGAGCAGCCTGATAGCCATGCTTCCAGGATCATTACAATCCCAAGAACTGTCCATGGAATGTCCTTCGAAGATGAGCCCCAGCAACCAAACCTCGCCAACCTTGCAATGCACCTCAACTGCGGCGACCACGGGCGGGACATGTCGATTCCAAGGGCTTCGGGATCAGGTCCCGCTCGCAGTAGCACTGCTGCTTCGGCGCAGTTCACGGAGGAATTTTTGATGAACAGCCACCTCGGAGAATTTCTCTCCCTTTTCTCGGCCTGGATATTGGAAGACGACCTTCGATTCGTGGCGGGTGCGAGGTCTGAAAGCTCGGGGGGCGATGAAAATTGCTAACGAAGGTGTGGATGAAGGCGGGGTATGGCAAGTATTAGTATATATATTCTATCTCATTTATTGGACCCAAAATAACCGTTTTAAACGATTAAAAAGGTTTTTCCAAACGTTTATTACCGTTTCCGTTTGTTTTGCCCTCGGGCGCAAACGAAAACTAAAAGGTTGGAGCCTTAACTGTAAACGACTTATGCATTCAAGACACGCGCAAGTGAATTGGACAGAGTTCAGTTGATAATTGCATGTTAGATCAAGTGGAGTAGTACCACCATATGTGACGCAGTGTTCGCCCTTAAGCCTTAAATTCGGGTCTGGCCGACCCTTAAGGCTTATTAAGCCTTATCCCTTAATAACCCTTAAGACCTTGAAGCCTTAATTTCCTTTTTAGGTAGGTAGTTCCCACCCTCCAACAGGCGCAAATTTTCAGTGGAGTATATATATTAGACCATATCTGTGCACAAAGCACTTCAATCTTCAGTTGTTTCATGTTAAGGTCAGTTCCTTTGGATGTTACCAAATTCCTGAGCAGCCGGAGAGGATTGATGAATTTAATGACGCCCCCATCAATTATTTTATTCGGTACATTTCAGGCGTCGCCGGCATGGCATCGATCTTGTTCCGAAGGAGGATGGAAAAAGCCCCAGGCCGAGAAACCCGACAGCCACCATATGATCGGAGGTTACTTGGCACTGGGACCGGAGATACCCGGGCTGGCGGCACGACACTCGGCATCACCCTTAAGGGCTCTTGAGCCCTGGATACCTCAGCGGCCAGTGCTTAAGGCTTATGTTAAGGCCTTAATCTTAATAAGCCTTAACCTTAATAAGGCCTTATCCCTTAGGGCGAACACTGATGTGACATACATAGACTAACCGTTATGCTAACGGTTCATTAGTATAATGGTTATGGTGTCATTTGATTACTTACCCACGCGGGTTCGAACCGCACGCTGTGAAATATTAATTAAATAAATAAGTCAACTATATTTTGTACTTCAGCACTACTTATAGTATCAAACCCTTCGAAGTAGATAAGCACTACAATAGAAAGCGTAACAAAGTTGTTTTTTTTGGACCTTATCAACTGACCCCTCTTGACAGCCTGATCAAGCTTGATATTGGTATATTTGGCCCTATCACCCAATTTCGGATTTTCCGACATACTTACCTGCACGAAGGACTCAGAATGCGATCTTACTCGTAGTACGGAAGATCGAGGAAAATAGTTACAAAAAATAATTGGAATGCAAGAACTGCTCAAATCAAATTGCTTGAGAATCTGGAGTTGTTTTCGGGGCTCATACGCGCCCATATGTTAGAAAAGTTGAAAGAATGATTCAATTTCCTCTTTTGGAGAGTTGGCGTTGAGTCGCCCAATTCGGATAGTTGAATCAAGTTTAAAGTTGGTTCGGGGATAGTTTCCGCTGTGAAGAATTGTACGGCAGACTGCATATCTTATGGATTCTCGAAGCTCGAGTCTGCGAGGAAAATAGAACCGATGTGGGAAATTTTTACGGCGGTATCAGTTTGTTCTCGCCGGCTGTACTGAATTGAATAAATTAGCAAGAGAGATCTGCTACAATTATCCTCTATAATGCTATTAGAAATTTTGAGCTGTATGTATGAATGTTTGCTGATCTTTTGCATGCGGGCTGCGGGTGAGTTCTCAATACTTTGCAGTCGCAAATTGTTGCCGCAAATAGAGGTGGCCGAGGTCTTTGATCAAGTGCGTGCCGGTGTATTTCGGTTCCAAATTGAGTTGTCCGAGGTCTACGGACTCCGGAGTTCTACCCATTCACTACGGACTCAAAAAAGCTCAAGAGTATGACGCGATTGTGGAGCTCCAAACAGTTGCCAAAAATGCCACGAAGTGTGGTCGACGTCCGCCATCATACAAGTAAATTGCTCGCAGTTACCAAAAGTAACCGAATTCGGGGGTTTTTCCCAGAAATTACGATGGTAAGAGAACTTTGAGCAATAAAGGGGTCATTTACAGCGTGCTTACTACAATTGTCTTACACCGGCCGGTAGGGCGGGGAAAATTTTTGTGATTTTCTTGACCATTTTCGGCGAACTCAGCGCCTCAAAATACAACGATTATTCCCACGGTGTTTCACTTTCTCGGGCCCAGCTGGCCGAGAAATTGCACCCGTTCCCTTCGGATCTGTCATCTTGCTCTTCTCTTCTCGAAACAACGCAAAGGCGCATTTGAGCAAGAAGGCAATCACAACAGCTGGCTCGGGACGCGAAAATGGCGAACCGCCTCATTCTCTTCAACGGCGTTAAGGAGTATGCGGAGGAGCGCCACAAGCGAGCGTTGCAGAGGTTTCTGAACTGTTTTGGCACAGGTTTCCGGGAGCGTGCAGATGGCACCTTTCCCACTGCCAAAAAATTGGTACCGGAGTGTCTTGATGAGGTTTCTGTCGACACAATCCGATTGCAATCGATACCGCGACGCTTATCGGTATGGACTCAATCCTCGGCAGGCGGCATATGCCGTGAAAAAGTACTCGTCTCATCGACGGGTCCCCCACAACATTATAATGGATGTAAATATCATATCTAGGGCTTAAGTATTCTCAAAACACTCTTATAGACAACTCATACATAGATACATCCGAGTCGTTTTCTTGCGTTTCTGAATGATGCCGGTGGCTGCCGAATGACTTTTCCACGTCTGTTTCACTTTTTCGACCCTCTAAACACCAAATCCTGACTGATTGCTTAGCTGTTGAATCAGAGGATGCCCAGAGCATACTAGAGTTGTTTTCCACTGTTCCCAAGTCTCTCCAATCACATTGTAAAATGTAAATAGAGACTTTGCGGGAGCCACCGGTGGCTTTCGGTGGCTCCTCGTGTGCAATGGTTTCTTGAGCCTACGAGGTAGCCACCATGGAATCCCCTCAATAGGACGTACAAATGGTGGCTAATACAGCCAAACGCTGTCATTCGATTTCTAGAAAAACTGGTCACCTAAAGCCACCGGTGGCTACCGCAAAGTCTCTAATGAGAAAGTTTTCTGAGGGCCGGTGTTACCTGTCACCGGCATTCAAGAAGTCACTTGCACTGTAGATCCTTGAGAACGATGTGGACAAGATGTGGAAGTACGACTTGCTTCGCTCGTCGATCTTCCGGATCACTCCGGTGGCGGTGCTGGTCTCCATCAGGAATACGCGTCGTCGTCCCTTTTCTCTCTCACATCCACTCTCTCCACCCGTCTTGTTCTACTCATATGCTATCTACCACTCTCTCTCTGCTTCATCCAGGCACTCCTCTCCTCAAGCTCTCGTCTCCGCGGGTTTCCTGACGAAGAAGGTCCGACGGCGATCAAATACGACACACGAGGCGGAAATGGGAAATGCAGGAGAAGAGGACATGGGCTAATGAACGCTGAGTATCTCGACACGCTATATGTTTCATTTGATTGCTTCCTCGTATTCCTACCTCTTCCTTTCCTTTTCTTAGCAATCCGAACGCGACGGTCGATCTTCAAAGTCGCTATGCTCTCGGATCGTGCTGGGGATTGACACCGGATTGGCTTGGTCACCCGTTCTGGACGCTGTGCGGGGGCAGCGTCCCTATAAGTCTTTGCACGGGTTAGCGGCGAGGTTGGCTCTAGCCGAGGGGTTTAGAATGGACACTTTACCTACATGCGCGCTTCTATTGTAACTGTCTCGCGGGCTCCGGCGTCACAAGAGTACGTGAACGGCCGTCCCTTCATGTCTATATATTCGCTGGCACGCCAGGAATATCATCTCTTTTTTTGCACCCACTTTCTCCGAGCTACTGAGACAACTCCGAGCGCGCGCCAGATTTTCTTGAGCTAACAACTTACAAGACCTCACTGTGCGAAGTATTTGTCATGAAATTCAAAACAATAATGAGGAATTTCAAGATTCCTGATGTTTTGTCATGAACCACATCATGAAATTCAAGATGCCTTTCATGATGCTCAGAAACCCATTTTTACAATAGTCCTTGAGCATATGAATTCATGACAAAACGTCATGAATTTCATCATACAAGACTGTCAAATTTTCGCCAAGTCCACGAGCCAGGTTGTTGAGTGCCATTATGTACTCAATATTCTACTCACACATCATCTACCCCTCCCGAATGTAAAGAGGGGTCGAAGAAGGTAGCTCAGAAATATCTGTAACGGGTTCAGTAGCCGGACTCACTCGATGTAGCTGCATATATGGTGTAACAAGCTGTGGTTAGTAAATCCATCTTCGCTGACTTGGATGTATGCACCTGGTTTCAGTTCGCAGTGACAGGCAGACGTCATGCGTTCGATTCCGTCTGGTGGTTACACATTTCTTTCACATTTTGCTCCTTTTCACTTCCAAAAATCATGATGTTATCGTTTTGAATCCACAACAAAACGTCATGAAAATAACGTCATGAATGTTCCCATAACCGTAATGAATTTCACGATGCACTTTCATGATGTTGCGTCGTGAATTTCAAGAGTACATCATGAATTTCGTGACAATTCCTCGTGAACTTTCTAATGAATCGTCGTGAAAAACATGAGGAATTTCATGATACTTTGACTGCACAGTGCCTCTACCTCTACACTTCATTCTTCACTCGGCACCTCTCGTCGACGTCTCTAAGCTTACCGCTGTCTGGCTTTCCCTCTGTCCACCTCAGGACAAACCTACAATATTGATTACAGCTGTTTAAGGTTCTATGCGGAAAACGTAAAAAAAAATGCGGACAAGATTCAGAGATCTACAGTGCCGGATACGCAAAGTCGACAACTTTGATCTTCCATTTATGGAAGATGTGACGCATGCCGAGGCGGCTAGTACTCTGTGTAAACATGTTGTTATAAACCCGAACAACGGTTTTGCACGAGCCGATTTCCCCAAAACTCAAAATCAAAAAAAAATTTGGTCGAACGCCGAAATTTCATGGGAAAATTACGAAACATAGCGCAATCGACTCCGTTGAGCTGGTTCTGTCCCTGATAACATCAAAACAGTTTCACGAGAAATTCCTTGGGAAACATGGAAACATCGCCGTATTTGGACAACTTGCATCATGTTGATCAATTCTATCACATACCACAGCAGACCACCATGCCGTGCCGCTGCCGTGGGTTGGTGCTGAGAATTTGCACGGATTACCGCCCAGATTGTAGTTCAGGCCGTCACCCTTCCACTTACACCTGCCGAGAATCATAAAATTTTGCGCTCGGAGCTCAAAAGGGGTACACACAGTTTCGATTTTTGACCTCAAAAATTTGGCCACAGCCAAAATGTCGTGGGAAAAACTTCGGAGGTTGTTTTTTGAGCTTTTCAGCCTCAGTGAATTTCAGGGGTCGGCGTATCCGAATCTGAAGTCAGATTTATCCCCAAAATTCCCGTTCGCCGGCAATCAACATTGTTGACTTTGCGTGTATGTATGGTAAGATGATCTTCGCGAAGTCGAAGCTTGATCGAAAGTTCCGCCAATCGTTCCATCACCAAGGAAGCATTGACGGAAGAAAAGGAGAAGAAAGCTTAAGCCTTACGGTATATGCAAACGGCGTGTAACCGAGTCTGTTCTCCAACTCTCTCTCTACTCATGAATATTGGCACACTTGGATCCAAATCTCAGGGGTCTCGAAGGAGCACGCGCTTGCGTCGTCCCGCTTATGAAGTTGGAAATTGCGGCTTAGGCAACTGTGAGGCAGACGATATAATCTTCGACCACCTTATACGTATGCGACCCCGAGGGTCTTTTTCCTTTTACTCTTCGTTCAGCTTATCAACCGAGCAATGCAGGAAACAAACCGCTCATTCCCGAGTCCGTCCGCCTTGTGTTGAAGACCAGTGATTTCCTCGAGAATCTCGGGGGAGACTCCGCGTCAACCAATACTTTGAGCTACTTTGACAACCCGGGAGCCATGAAAGCGTGTCGGGAGCAAAGTTCCATTGACACACCCGAGTTCACAAAAATAAATTCCTCGGGGGAAACCAACAAGGTCCGTGCTTAACTCTCCCGCACCATCATCTTCTAGATAACACTCTTAGATTTTGCCTCATTGCTACGATGACTCTGACGCAGCTTATGAACAAAGACACAAAAGGTTTGAGCGGTTTGAGAAAGGGCAACGTCGCGCCGAAATGGAAAAGCTCAGACATCAAGTCTATAAACTGGGAGAACGAGTTGGGCAGCTGAAAGTCATGAATACCTCTGCCTTTATGAGTGTAGGTAGCTATCCACCTTCCTACTTGAGCACCTACAGTACTATCCATGGAGTACAGCATGGTTGTCGTTTCCCCACCCCGGAAGGAGAAGATTTACGAAATGAGATGCTAACGACTGCTGAGGCAATACAGCAGCGTTACCAGGCTATGATACATCCTCGTAGATCTTTCTCACCTCACACTGCTTGCTATAGGAAATCCAATAACGGTGACGTTCACACCTCCGCTCTTCTTGACCAGCATACTAAGTAGCCGTACATCAAGGCCCCCCATCTTCCACGGTGTTGCGCAGCCGTGCCCCTTTCACCCCCCCTGTGGAAGCAGTCAATGATCCCGATGTATCCATTGTCGTAGATGTTATCCAAAACATTACTTGCTATGAATTGTGCGTAAAATCCCTGTTTTTGATAATCCGAGCTGACGTAATCTCGATTTTAGGGGTTCGCTCTCATCGAATCGCCACGACGATCCCCCGACTTTGAATAAGACGAATCTCCCCTCCTTCCCGCTTCTTGACCCGGCTCCCACGTGGGAAGAGTCTGTCTGCGTCTCACAGCAGTCAAATATTTCGCAACATTGGACGGACAGGCAGTCCTTGATGGGTATCCAAAATGACCTAAACTCCTGCGAGCCGCCATACGTTGGAACTCCTGTCAAGAACTCCCACAGTCTGGTTATAGGTAGCACCAGTGTCGTCGGCGAGAAGCGGGAAAGACGCAGGCTCCCCCAGAACGCGACTGACCTTCTTACAACATGGCTTCATTGTCACCCCGAGCATCCGTTCCCGTCAAAAGAAGTCAAGAAGCAATTGTCTCGGGCAACCGGCTTGAGCCTGTCACAAATATCCACCTGGATGACCAATGTGAGCCCGCTTTGTCCGCCTCCTTCGCTGCTGAAGTGACCTTCCCGTCATAGGCGCGCCGTCGCCTTCTAGTCGTGGAACGCTCCTCGACCTTAAGGGGCAGAGAAGCTGCGTCCGGCACCCTCATGCGCGGAGGGCCGGATCCTATTGACACTCAATCCCACAGTAGAAATAACCCGCCCCACCACAACCACTACTTGGCCCCTGATGTTACCACGGATGGCGAGAGTGGTGTTGAATTGACGGGTCGGGGACTGTCCATCCTTTTTTACCATGCGCCCACAGGCACCCCTGGCGCACTGGGACAATTCCAGTTATATCCAGCTCAGCTTAGTCCAAGTACATAGTTTATGGCGGCCGTTCATGTGGGTCGGCGCGTATGTCGATAGAAACGCCGCAATAACTTTTGGAAGATGTGCGTGGATACCGATATCTTCCAGAGCGGCTGCGAGCGTGACTGGGCAACCGAGAACGTAAAATTCGTTATGATGTAGGGCAAATTTAGACTTTGGGCAGCCTGGATGCGACAGAAATAGTCGGAAACGACGTTTCCGAGGATTTTTAGCAAAAATGGGGTCAAAATTGGGCAAAAAATGAATTGAACCGTCACAATTTTTTGGAGGCAACCAAACCGCCTGTGACCGTGACCCGCCGCGGTTTGACCAACGCCACCGTTACCGTGACGGTTGCCTCGGTACAAGTATCTATATAAGAACCAAAGACTTCGTGTCTGGGTGGGACAAGACAAGACAAACGAAAGGGACATTCGTATTGGCTGACTCTATATAAGAACCAAAGACTTCGTGTCTGGGTGGGACAAGACAAGACAAACGAAAGGGACATTCGTATTGGCTGACCGTTAACAAAATGCCGTGAACCGCCCCTCTGGCTGGTAGACTGTAGTACGTCTGGGTATCCGAGACTATCATAAATCTTGTAGAGTCTGACTTGGTGAGACTAATCCTGGCGGGACTAGTCACGCATTGGTCCCGGCCTATCATTTCCGGAACATCCGCTATCATTTTTGGGACATTCCCCGGAGACCCCCACAAAACGAGGGCTCTCAAAACCGGACGTCCGTCCTAGACAATAAGTACACAGAGAGCGTGGGATCCCGGCACCTTTATAAGCACGTTATGTAAGGGACTAAGCTGTCATGTGACCGTGTTCCCCGGTTGAGGCCGGGCATCAATCGAAATCCGCGGCCTTTCGCCGGAAATCGAACCGTGCCCATCCCGCGCACCCTAGACCGTTAGTCCCCGTTCCTCCAGCCCGCAGCACAGCCCACACATCCCGCTCACGAATAAGCGCTGGCGGGCATGAGCAAGTACAAACGAGAACGATCGACGAGCTCTGGTGCTCGAGGGCGAGCATCTGCCACTCTTCTCGGCATATGATGGGTGAAGACGGAGCCCACGGGAGCGCGAGTAGAGTAGACGATCATTAAATTTAATATTTCATGAACGCTTCGATGTATTTAAAAAAATAAAAAGGAAAAAGAAAGGGGATGCGCAGTATGATCAGCCGCCGGCGACGTTGATCGATTCGTGCGGTAGATAAGAGGATCGTCGTGCAGGAGTTCTGACGTATTCGGCTCTCTCTGTCGATGTCTAGTATCGCTTTGCTTTGTGGTGACACGGACAGTGGGAAGTAGAAACGAGTCACAAGCGCTCCCGGTCCCCGACTGCCCGCCAAACCGACTCGTCTTTCTACCCAGTGTCAAAGAGCATTGAAGCGTTCATGAAATGATCGTCTACTCTACTCGCGCTCCCGTGGGCTCCGTCTTCACCCATCATATGCCGAGAAGAGTGGCAGATGCTTAGTCTCTCGTAGACAGACGCTCTATATAATCCAGCTCGGTGCCCTCGCTATATAGAGTCTGTTGGTCACCGCGCCCCTGCAACCGCGTTAGGTTCTTATTAGCTAATCTTATATAAGCAGATTTCACGGCACGTATATCTCAATGGAAACTGATTTTTTGGCTTCAAAAACTTGGAGCAGGCTACATGCAATAAGTAAAGCTACATTTCTGTCTCCTCAGATTTTCCAAAATCAGACGGCGCGCTACAGAAAACATTGTCGCGTCGTCATCACGTGCGGCTCGGGTGTTTCGGCCGAGATGAACAAATGCATTCAACTTTAACTGAAACCACTTTAGAAATTCGGGAAACAAGGTAGAGATAATCACAGCCCTGTATGGAGTGCCTGAGAGCTTGAATCATCCTCAAAATAGACCTGCGGAAGGGGGAAATGAGGTACCGGCAATGTCCGGCTTATATAAGATTACCTAATAAGAACCTGACGCGGTTCCAGGGGCGCGGTAAACATAAGACTAGCAGATGCTCGCCCTCGAGCACCAGAGTAAAGTGGGTCAAAAGGTGATGAGAGCGCGATGAGCGGCCGTGAACAAGTGAGTCGGAGTCAGCTAGAGTATATTAGAGAGCTAGTCGACGTGGGGAACAAGTGACTAGTACCTAGAGTATATTAGAATATCCCGAGAACAAGATAGAACTTGTCAAATGAAAGTATACCGAGGTCCGAGATGCCTATGTCTTTAGATTATTAAAATCCCTTGTCTTGCAGGCGTTATATGTCAATTTTCTTCTCATTTTGGCATTGCCTAAATCCCAATGCATTGCCTTTTAGGTAAGACACGACAGCCGAATGGAGCCTTAGTTTTGAGCCCTGACTTCCTAAATTTTGTTCAGCACGACTTGAATTATGCTCCTCAGCAACATCTCAGCCAAAGTCTTGCCATGAAATTCAGCAGTTCGCATAGGGAATCCAAAATTCCTGGAAGACGGTGAGATGTCACATGTGTTACATGCGTGACAAATAGGCTGGCCGAGTGGTGAACCACATTCCTATTGAGCACAGAAGACTCAGCACATTTGAAATTCTACTCAGAAAGCATATTCAGGGTCTTAATATACCCTGGAAAGGATTTGAGCACAAAATTTAAAGCTTGACCGTGCAATATAGGATTTTGTACTGCCTTTTCTCAGTCAACGAAGCCCACGTTGAGCGGCCTGTATCAGCTAGAATGGGGGCTCCAAATAATATTCTGAGTATGTCAAGTTGTCGGGATACATCTCAGGTACATACTATTCGCATATGAGTACATCCAAGAATTTCCATAGGCCGTTGAGGTTGTGGAACGAGCTGAGCACATCCCTCTTTTTCTTGAGCTTGGCACAAGCTAGGGCGCTGTTTATTAGTCCGGTTAATAAACATTGTTTTAAACACCGGTTTATAAACCGGTTTTTAAATGGTTTGACCAAAACCCCCGGTTTATAATTCATGGTGGCTGTGTTTCCCACTGCCCAAGCACACATTTCTGGGCTGAGTATCAGCATGATTCTCCACCGCAATTGTGAGCATGCAGGAGCTGTAGCTTGATTCAAAGTTGTGTGCATCAAATTAGGCTTCGGAGCAAGGGGCACCCACCGGCAAAACCCGAGACACGGGGTTAGAGGGGGGTGGGGGTCTGAAGTACCTTATTTCACTTTTCCGACCCAGCCTCTGATTGGTCTAAAAACGCGTTTCCGAAGGTCAAAAAAAAGTAACAGAAAATATTTGATTACATAATATATTATGCATCCCACGACCAGACCCGAACGGCAACTTTTGGCCAGCTGGGAGGCAGAATTGTGTGGGATAACACGTTTGAGCACCAAAGTGTCCCCGAAGTGTGCTGGTACAATCCAAATCACGGCAAAACTTGGACAAATTTTCTCAGTTTTTGATGGGAATTACCCGTTTTGGGGATTATGTAACACTTACGTATGGGGGGCGAGCCTTAAGTCAGTTTTCCGACCTCGTGTCCAAGATTTTAAGGATGGGTGCCCCTTGCTTCGGAGGGTTCATCCAGCCTGTGATGGCAACAATTCGCCGCCAAAGCAAAGCCTTCTAAACTGGAGGCAAAATGAGGTGTTGACCCTGCCATCGGTGGTCAATGAGCTCAGGGAGGCTTTTGGAGGCAAAAAATTGGACTAAACAAGCGAAAAAGACAGCTTTTTGGCCTATTTGGGGGGTCTGTTTATAAACCGGTTTGTTTAAAAACGAAAATTAAAAAACCGTTTGTAATTGGGCCGGGAATTATAAACAGCACCCTAGCACAAGCCCCTTCTCAGAATCCGTGTGTCCGCACGTGAATGTCATATTGACAGACCGCCTTCACAAGGCGTTCACCAACGACAGCCACTTCGCGATCCAGCAGCAGTTCAATGCACTGATGAATAGGAGCGAGTTCGACGCTCCCTTACACCCGTTGGCTAGGGCCGCTGCGAAATATCGTAATGGAGACATTCGTCTCACTCTTGGTAGCTCCGATGAGGTCGAGCTCCTTCGGGATGACCTCAGCTGGCTGCCAGCCTTCTCCAGTCTTCTCCAGTTGGCAGTTGCGCTCCCGTTCCTTTGCAGTTATCATGCATCGTGTTCCCACCGAGTTCAATGTTGGCAATGGTTTGTTAGACCCTGACAAGCTTTAGTACCCTGCCTTCGGCAGGGCCGACTCGCTGCGCTCGCATCCCACCTTCGGCGGGTACACAGCTTGTCGGGGCTCCGCCCCAAACCCCGGAGGGTTTCTTTGTTGGAAGGACGATTTAATCACTGATGAATGATGGCAAAAGTGAAGATGAAGTGTCACACCTCCAACCCATTGAATCTACGGTCGAAATAGTACAGTACTCGGCCCTGTCGTACTAGTCTATATTGATTCCTTTCTTGCCTTCTACCTCCATCTTTACATTCTTTGCTGGATTCCGTGCCCTCGGCGCCGCACTGCCGCTCGCTACGCTCGCGATCGGCGCGCGGGCCATCGGGAAGGTTCACGCGGCTGAACCCGAGCCTGTGGGAACCGGCAGCAACATCTCGACAGGCGGCTGCGAGATCTCGACAGCGTCCCGTGGTTTCGTTTCAAAGGCACGTTACTTTTCACGTGCTCGGCTCCTTGTGTTTTCATGTACAACAAGCTTTAGCTCCCTGCCTCCGGCACGGCCGACTCGCTGCGCTCGCCGGCCTCCCTCCGTTCGGTCACACAGCTTGTTGGGGCTGGCCGCCCCAAACCCCGCTGCGCTCGCTCCGCTCGCGACGTCTAGTGCGATCTCAACATCTCGACAAAGACCCCGTGATTTTCTGTCAAAAGTCACGCGACTGATGGCCTGGCCCTCTTTTCAAGTACGAGCTATGGGACCCGTGCCTTCGCCACTCAAGGCCCCTGTAACCGTGTTGACCTACACTCATTTGCTGCTTCCAAGGCCGACGGCGCCGCACTGCCGCTCGCTGCACTCGCCGGCGCGCGTCCCCGCGGGCATTCTCAGGCTTTGACAGAAAGTCACGTGGTAAATTTCCCTTTCTGGGCGCAATGCTGTGCCCGTTGTGTTTTAAAGTATAGGATAGGATAGGACGACGACTCCTGGGAGAACGATATCTTGGACCTTACAGAAGCCAATGATATCTCACATGAGACCTTGTCCCGTATTCACTGGGTTGGCCGCGGATCCAGTGAGCAGGTCCGAAAGACGAAGAAATTCTCTTCGCTCGTTCTGCACTTCACTGACATGGAAACAGCGAACTATTTCATCACTAATAGGCTCGCTCTTCACGGCCACCTTCATCGTACAGAGAAGTACTGCCCCCAGCCACTGCAGTGCTTTAACTGCCACCGTTTTGGACACATCGCTGCACAGTGCAAACGCTCTGCTGTTTGCGGCAATTGCGCCTCCGACCACCCCACCTCTGACTGCCCCTGTCCCCACAAGTCTCCCTGTCGCTCCAACCCCGACGGATGCTCCCACATCGTGCTCAAATGTGCCCTCCGGGGATGCGGCGGGCAGCACCGGTCTACTGATCCTGCCTGTCCCGTCCGTCAGTCGATTCTTCGACGCATCACAGCCGAGCACCATGCGTCAGGGCCGCTGTTCCCCTACGAATAGCTCTCCTGACGCCGCCAATCCCTGCTTCCCTCCTCTTGCCTTTTCACCCTCACGTAACTTTGATTTTATGCACCATCTCACCACGGGATCACCTTTTTGAACCCACGAAAACCACTCCCACATATATACATACACAATGGTAAAATCTCATGTTTAGAGTAGCATCATACGCCGTAAACGGCGTGCAGTTACTATAAAAATGGAAATTTATTATTATTATTACTAACCCACCCAGTATACGGACTTGGCAAAAATTTGGTTGAATTTTCCATGATGAAATTCATGATGTTTTCGTCATCAATTCATGTTCTCATGAAAATGGCTTTTGGGCCATCATGAAAGCCGTCTTGAAATTCATCCTGGGTATCCTGATGACACATCATGAATCTTGAAACTCACGATCAATGATTTGAAATTCATGATGTTTACTTCGCACAGTGTTAATTCAACGATTCTGTTTGGCATACGTTTATCGTCCAATTACTGACTACGCAGTTGCACGGATCGGGTCTGCATCTCGTACATCCCACCCCTACGTCCGGTTCTTCGAAGATTCGAGCTTCAAAAACGCTGGCGTCGAGATCAGAGAATGGGTTGTGGCGGCATGGAGTCCAGATGCGGCGCAATGTGTGTAGTCCCGCCCCGCTCTCTGTGCAGTTCTTTTGCTGATTTCCCCGAATCAAACAGGGGTAACTTTGGCCAGAATCATTGTCAAAAATAATGTTTGGAATTTTAATGACTTCAGTACCTAGTTATTGGGGCTCATGTACTATGTCTGTGGATGGCAGGGGAAAAATCGTGTTTTTTCAAAACGAAAAAAGAGAAAAAGAGGGGAAAAGAGAGGGACATTCAGGAATTTATTGGGAGCTCTCGTACCTCATTTTGTAGCTTGAAGCTTGCTCTAACGGTGAAAACGACGTGTTTTTCTGTTTGATTGGACTATCGAAGCCGTCCGTTCCGTGAAAAACGCTCTGATTTCAAACCTATGTCTTTCGGAGATAAATACATAGGACCAGCGAATGGTTTTCAAGATCTTTGTCTTTTCTCTCACGTCAACGCCGGCAACTCGGCGAAGGCGTTGCAAACTGAACCAAATGACGCGACCGCGTCGCGTCTTTCTCGTTCTTCCGTCTAACCCTAGTTTGCTTTTGCCTTGGATCTGAGAAAAGACAATTCTCACTGTTTCCCTTGCCAATTTCCTGTGCTAAAATCTCCCAATTCCCGCTAATTTGCCTCCTCCACGCCTCCCATTTGGCTTGAAAACTAACCCCAAGACCAAGTTCCATTCCAGAAAAAATCCGCGCATATGATAATTCAATTACAGATAGAATTCAATGATTGTCAGATCTCAGAGTCTATGGGACTACATTTGTAGGTACAATGACACTATAAACTACTTATGCATTCAAGACACGCACAAGTGAATTGGACAGAGTCCGGTTGATGATATCACGCCTGCAAGTGGAGTAGTTCCATCATATGTGACGTAGACCACCTCACTATGTTAAAGGTTCCTTAGCATAGTGGTTATGGTGTCATTTTATTACTTAGTCGTGCGGGTTCGAACCGCGCGATGCGAAATACTTATATAAACTCTAACTTAAATAGAAGTCGTATAGTATCAAACACTTTGAAGTACTCTAATAGAAAGCGAAGTAGAGTATTCTCTTGTGCATACCTCACCTCAATCAGATTTCTAGCTATTTACTCTATTGTCCCGATTGAAGTTGACCATTTCTGAGATGTTCATCTCCTCTATGGTTGAATGATCGAAAATTTGGTGGCCCGTGGCTCGGCAGAGGAGCAAAACTGCACTGGACACTTCAACTGAATTTCCATGCATCTGTATTTTGCAACAAACGGCTTCGAGAGCCTTTGAATCATCAAAAACAAGTCCAGTACATCTAGAATGAACCAAAATTTCTTCTCAAGTGCACTACTAGTAGTTAGGAATGTCACTTATGTATACCAAGATTATTTCTCAGGTGAGATAGAGCTTTCAAGTCAGCGCCGGGCGCGCGATTCAACTTTTTCAGTACTTGCTCAACTGTTCGGGGTTATCGGGCTTAATCGGGCTTATCTTCAGTAGGATCAAACGGGCCCCGCGGCCATCTGTCAATGCAATGTGCCTACTCTCCCACGGGTACGCCATCAGCTGTGATCTCCCACGGGTACGCCATCAATACGTGACGTTAAACAGAGCCTTAAGTGGCCTACTGTACAGTGGCGCAATCAGGGGAAAGTGCAATAAAGAAACACTCTCAGCCAAGGGCTCGCATCAATAGGAAATTACTCCCGACTTTCGAAGAAACCACAAAGGCAGGAATACCATCAACTTCAGTTCACACGGTTTCGAGTCCATCAATTCGATTCCCCCCCCAAAAAAAATCAGAACCATTAGTCTGGGCAGCAGTCAAAATTGCACAAATTCCTGAATTCAGCTCTATGGTAGCAGGTTTTACCGGGACTGCGGCACTAAGACAAGAAGTATGGCTTGAGTTGTGTATGTAAGGCTGATTTAACGAAACTTTGCCTCTCACAAGATCTTTTCTGTTCAGGCTGGACGGAATTAGCGCAAGCTCCCCCTTTTCTGTAAGCCGGGCACCGGCATTACAATACATAGTTTCGCCGGAAATAGCCTCAGATTGCCGAGGGTTTTACTGGCCGGGGCCATCGGCTTTAATCGGTCTGGCGACCGATTTGCCATCACCCTGGGAATGGCGAGGTACAGGGTGACTGTAAAATGATGTTAGACGGAATTGCCTTATATGGTAATGAGCTGAAATGCTCAAAAAATCTCAAATGCTGCATATGTCATGCCTAGCACCTGGCCGGGGTCAATCGACCATTGATCCACCTCAAAAACCTCAAAATACCCATGTTGCATTATTCTTCGCCACCACTGTAATATTCAAACTCCGGCCCAGGCCTTTCGAGAAGTACCAGCCTGACCGGCGCTCCCGACAGATATGTACCAAAGAGAGCCCAGCTCCAGGTCAATGACTACTTGTCTCAAAGTCAGTCCTTGACTTTTGTGAATGGTAATCGCGCCCAAGCCGTTGTCAATGGAAGTTGTGTCCTTGATAAGGACCTATGATACTTGCCTTGTCGATCCTGCCATCGAGCAACTACAGGGACAATGTGAACCCAGCTAGGGTCGATTCCTTCCCACTGTGGTAGAGGAGGACCTGTGACCTGCGAAGAAACAAACAAAAAATCAGTTTCATTTGTTTGAATTATTCGGCTGTTGTGCCTGAACGAACATCCACCGTCAGGAAAACGAAAGTTTAACTGGAACCTGACATGAACAAAATTTTTCTGACTACTCCCCGAGAGCCATTATCCTACTCTTTGCCCATAGCTTTCGTAATTTACTGAGGTATTAATTCTTACTGAGATTCCTGGCCATACAAATCTCAAACCGCGCGACAAACCGGAGGTAGGCGGAGGTACATCTTTAAATACTACACACATCGTCAATTTCGGCGGCCAAGAATACTCCTTTCCTCCGCAGTTTTCTCGTCGACCAAACTTGAAAGTTGGAGCCTTGATTGCTGGACGGGTCTTGAAGCTCGCCATTCATTCTGTTTTCTGGGACGCATTACGTCGGGAGCTTGGTAGCCAAATGTCATTTGTTTGTTTAAATCTCAGCGGGCTCGAAGAAAGTCTGCGTCGTAAGCGCTAGATCTTGGCATGGGGTCGGAGCGAAGCGGAGGCGAGGCTTGTTTACATTTCTTCTTCTTTTTTTTTTTTGCGTCTAACAGCGAGTTGAGTTTACACATATAGAAAGTTGTGAGTGCCGATTGAGTACCGATGAATGGGGTTGCTTCCCCATCAGAGGCGTGTTTGGCATTGAGCGGAAAGGGCAACAAGGACACACAGTTGGCAAACGACGGTTGTTCTATGGTGCCATCCACTTGGCCACCACCAATTTGTGACAACCGCTACTGCTCAGTCACAAATAATCAGATTTTTTATTACTCTTGCGAAAACGCTCAGCTTGACGAGAGGAAACTTTTGGCAAGAGGGTTTAATTATCGAGGCAGAAATGGGCGAGGTATAAAAGTTTGAACCCCCCAAATTGGGACTGTCTGCTAAATATGCCCCCAAGCCCTCGCTATCGGCCGGCACTTGATTCCTTTTGTCTCTTACAGGCATATACCATGTCTCTGGAGCCCACAATACACTGGGAAACAGTCTTATAGACCATGTTGATCCAGGATTCTAGATGGCCGGACCACTCACTGTGAACACGTTGTGAACACGTAGAAATTGCTTGAGATCTAGGGTTGACAGAAGCCAAGGCCAATGGGCTGAGCCAATCTTGTATTCCAGAGCCCATTCATCGTGGTTTCAGAGGTATATACAAAAAAAAAATCGGCCTTCGGCCGGTTTACCGTTTGGGACTTGTTCACTTTTGGTGGTAGGGCACCATAGGTTCGGAACAAGCCCGCGCAGGTCCGGCCCGCCGCGCCGGGGACCTTCTTGAAGGGGCTTTAAACAAGCGGGTTGCCAATCTCCTTCTTCCTACTTCACCTTTGACCAGATTTCTTAGGTGTAAGTTGGGGATGATATTAGATACTCGGTATTGACAAAAGTAACCGGTAATGTGGTCATTGCTTCGCGGTCATGTGGTATTTTTCAAAGTGTTGCAACTTATATACACGCCTAGCTATTCTCTACAGTATACATAAAAAGATCTATGAAATTCCTTGTGTGAGGCTGTCAGAATCCATCAAAAAACCGGTGGTCGTCAAATTTTTGCGGGTTGCTGGCACGAAGGATACAAGATCTCAAAACCTGTCAGCAAAACCCGACCCACTCACCTGGTCTTTGAAGTATATCTTATACATGAGACTCCATAGTATCCTTACACAGAAAATAGTAGATGAAACGGGTAGGAAAATATGTACAAATGAGCCAAACGGCGATCACACGCGATTCGCTCCTATTGGCCACGGCCATGAATTCAGAGTGCAGATAATAGTAAGATAGGGGCCGGAATGAGTCGGAGGTATCTGTCAGATACTATGGGCACAAGATTTGTTCAAACCTGTGCGCTATTCTCATTCTTTTTCCCGCAACAAGGGCTGGCAACAGTATTGGAACCAAGGTTGATCTGAATTGTGAAGTTTGAAGGCTGAAAACAACTTCAATGACCTACTTTTTGGAGATTGAATTGGACCAAGTGATAGAACCGTATCTTATTAACAGCTCAGAAGTCTGAAAACCGATTTTGTGAACACAACCAACCAAGAATGAAGTGACTTCTGACCAAAGAAGCAATTTTTTGGCTAAAAGATTAAACTGACTGGTGTGATGCATTCAAAGGGCTGTTTTTCTCAAATACTGAAACAGATGAGGAGGGAATGTCTCCATTAACATTCCTATGTGTTTGGACCCAAAAAATACTACATGATTTTGCCTCAAATAGCAAATTACCGGTTACTTTTGTCAATACCGAGTATGTATGGGCAGTATCTACGCAAGTTATTTCAATTCTATGTGGTTTTTGGGTCCCAGCGGGTGTATTGATCGCTGTGAAGCGCATTTTCGAAGAATCTCTTCCATAGGTCTAGAATGTCTTGAAAAATAAGAATTATTGTGGCACGGGAGGTCATATATACAGTATTTTGACGCTCCTTTACACACCAAAAATGATTTTGAGATTTGAGTTTCATGTTTTGTTCTTATGCCACATCTGAGTACACAGACCTTTTCCAAGTACCCCACTGAGTGTCCAACAATATTTTCGAGGATTTAGATGAAGAGAGGGTGTCTACGTTCACAGATTTGTAGTGTGTAAACGACCGATTGATGAAAGTTGCCAAAATTGATGGCACTGATGTCTCACTTTTCGCCAGCTCCCGACCATCTATGGCCAAAACTCGTGCTCAGACATCTAAATGGGGCCTAAATAACTCATATTGAGTATACAGTTACATGATTTGCCCAATTTTCCCCGAATGCGGCCAATAATCAAAGTGTGTAAAGGAATGTCGCTGTGTAAAGCAGCGTCAAAATACTGTACCCATTGGACACTGTTATATATTCTGGAATTTTTCTATGGACAGGAGGGGGATAGGTGAGCCGCGCAAGGTCGGGAGAATGAGATGTCACACTATGTCACACTTTCTGTCTCCAGCTCGGTGCCCTATACTCGCGTCTATAGCGGGGTTTCCTCGCGTTTTGAGCATAATTATGGGACTTTGAGGAGATGCCTGCTTGGCTAGAATCAACCGGTTTGACGCGTGAAGAAATACTCTGAGGGGCAGGCTCTCCATCTTTGGGACACTTTCTCTGTGCTTGTTAGAGAGATGTCCGAGGCGGGTCTAGCTTTCTCAGTTCATGGTGATCTCAATGGTAGATCTGGCCCATTGTGCCCACAATGCGTGGAGCACCCGCCCCGTATCGCCACAAAATGGTCGTAAACAGCCAAGGTCGGAAATTGTTAGCGCTCTGCGAGGAGAACACCTTGCAGGTGGTCAATGGTGATTCACAAGTTGAATAGCACAAAAGGGTGGAGCCGTTCGCAAGACATCGAGCCGTCAAGTTGTCAGATTTTGGCTGTTTTTGCCATTTTTGGCAGTCTTACAGTTGCGGCAAAATCAAATGTCCCTACCATAAAGGAAATTTGAATCAATCTCGACATTTTACCCAATTACACATGCTTCGAAGGAGATTTCTGGTGATAGAAAGATTGAGGAGACATCTAGGACCTACCCTGAACTTTGAGACTTTTAATTTGACCCAGTAACGAGTGAGTTCTGGCTCCAGTCATCTGAATACAATCTGAGACGAAAAGGCCGAATAAGATTGGTCCAAGCGATGTAGTACGATGTTTCCTGCCACACTATCGTCCTAGAGTACATTCTTTGTTTCCCCGACACCCTCCAACAATTGTTCTTACCATAAAAGGAAATTCCAATCAAACAAGACCTTTTTGGTCCTTTTTCTTTATTGACATAAACGAAGGCCGATCACCGCCGAGATGACAGGGTGATTCGTAATGACTCAAATCTGACAACTCTCAGTGAATGGGATACGCGAGTGATACGCGTGCAACTGTACTCAAGATGTACTTGCTTACCTTCACCGGCCTTCCACAAGTGTATTTAGCCATGTCCCTGGATCTTCACACCCCCATCCTTCTCACTATGCCGCGGCAAGTGTTGTGCTTTAAAAGAGACTCTCATCTAATTCTATTCCTTAGCTTTATAGCAATGGATAGTAACCAAGGGGCTTCCATGATAAGAAATTTCCTAATTTGGACGAGGGGGAGGGGGGTCCCCTCGAGCTCGAAAAAAAAGTTTGATATGAATTTTGGATTTGCTTTTTTACGCTTGTTTCAGCGGTTAGGATGAATCCCCAGTGAATGTGTAACAAATTATAGTGCCCACAAGCGATGGAATCACTGTAAGGCCGGCTAACAGCGAGTTATTGATACTTGACTGTATTTACCCTCGGTGATTGAGGCATACACGGCAATTTTTGCAGCACGGCGGGATGCGAGACAGTCTGGGTATGCCTCTCATTTCTTATATGTACAGCGCTCACTTCTTCTCAGTTCCACTCTGAATGTGTCGACGCTGATGGTCGGAAGCCATGGGTGTGCGAGTCCTGCAGAGGTGCGAAAAAGTGCAGATAAGTCAAGAATAAGCAGATTCATTCGAGTAGACACATGTGTATTGCCAAGTTATGGTCTTGCTGATGTCCGAGAGTCATATACGCGCGGTAGAGAGTGAAGGAGCAAAGCAAGGGCCAAGATACACGCCTCACCGACAGCGTGTGAGTGATTGATCGCGTCCGAGAAAGGGAATTGATCGCGTCCGAAAAAGGGAATTCCCTAATTGAGAAGGGTGGGGGGTCCGCCATTTCGCTGAGAAAAAAACTTCGACCCTTAGTGTAGATTTCGCGGATCGGTTCCCCCTTGATAGTAACTGGGTCCGCCTCAAACTAAATGAAGTACACTGCCCAAAAGAATAAGAAAGAATCTGCCCTCGACCTCAACCACACATGTATCCCGCTCCCTTGAACGATACGCAACATCTGCCGAGCAATTGAAGAACGTGTCTGTTCGCAATAACAGTTGCCTGCTTACCCTACGATGGAAGTTGGGCGCACTCAGTGATAACGACCTGAACAATTCGACGTAATTCTGCCTCTTCTTCAACCGCAAGGATGTCGTAGTTCCAGCGGTCCGCTGGTGCGGTGTCGGTCACGTACAGCGGGGAGGCTGCAATGTACTCCGGTGAGATCAATCCCTCCTTTGTAATGGAGTAGAAGCAGAGCCTGGTCCCAAAAGCGCTGACCCCGTGCAAGACGGGTAGAGGACAAGCATCTGACATAAATGAATCGGGTATTCTGCTTGATAGGGTGAACAAGGCATTACCGATGAGGTCACCCAGGCGTCCTTCCAATGCCTTTCAGTTGCTGTGGGCCTTGCAAAGGATCTCAGTGCCTGCCAAGATAGCGCCGCCCTTCCAAGACGACTCTCAAGTTCCAAGGCACTTCCAAGGACTGCCCATCATTGGCGCCTTCCAAGGTATTGGAAGCCATTGAAAGGTTCTTTACAAATTTCCGACATTATATGCATGTCTCCAACCCTGACGACCCCATCTTTGTCCCCACACCCGTGAACTGCCCTCGCAAAGAAGAAAGGCAAAAAGAAGACGTACTTAATCGAAAAAATCGATATTTACACGATTCTGTAGTACATCGATATTTGAGTCCAATATTTGGTGGCGGTTAAATAAACACTTCAAATCAGCCTCAATTTGTCCGATCCGCCGTTAGTGACCTCTTAATTACACCACGAGAAATGATGTGATCGGTATATAAGAACCTCCTCACGACAGAGGATGACTTGAACATTAGAATGAAGTGAGAATGACCATATGCTCAGAATATCAAATTATTTTACCTGTTCTCGGAACCCACGCCTGTCTACGAGTATTGCGTCAAATTGAGAGGGGAATGGGGTATACGGCGGTGGAGGAGACATCAACGGCTTTCTGAGTCTTGAAGATTGATCCACAGATATTTGGAGGAAGTGTACGCGTCGCGAAGAATTTGGCTGCCAAACACCTGTATCGTTGTCAAAGAGGGTCAAAGCAGCAGTAGTTGGCGATATACCGTTAGCTAAGGATGTTCCTGCCATTACTGAGTAATGGATGGCTTTGGAAGGACCAGCTCCCAAAGTGCCCTGAGGACATGGTCAGATATATATACGGTTGCGGGCCTCATTGACACCCCCGGGCCATTAACTGCTCTTGAAAAAAACAGTTTGCGGTGATGTGCATCGGCAGTCTCGACTATCTGATCACTTGAAATTTAAAATCTCTATGCAATGTCGATTTGTGAATCCACACCAAACTGCTCAAACCGCTTCTCGTGTTCATCTCACAAACCGCTGGATGGAATGCATAACGGACCAAGATGTCAGCCTTGAGAACCATAGTACCAGTAACATCCGCGTTCATGGTCGCAACGGCAGACCATGGTGCCAACAGGTGGCGACACTTTCTTGCCGAGCTGTAGACACCAGATGGTATGAGGGCTCAAGCACGTCGTCCCAGCATCCTCGTCAGCCCCATGCACAAATTCATCGACCGTAATAATCTATGATATACATGTAGCTTCTGGTCCACTCAAAGTTGGTGGGGGAGTATCAGGTTCACTAAAAATGCATGAGCATAACGATGTTGTATAAGAAAAAGACGGGCTCATGTGCTAAGCCCGTTGTTTTTGTTCCCGTTAAGGCAAGCGCCGACATAAACCATTCGCACGCTGTCATCAGCGCAGCATAAGCGAATCGCCCCGTAATGCTTTCCCAGCACGTGGAAGGCGTTACGTTTGTCAAATGAGCGCGTCTCGGACGCGTCTTGGCCAAAGATGGATGCGACATTTAGAATAGAAACATTCAAGTAAGTTATGATATTATCCGGCAACCAGAATTTATCTATCTACTGGCAAAGGCCACGGAATACTTTCCGGAAAATGAAATTTTATACTCTGTTTCATGTCGCGCGCGGTGGTGAGAGCCAGAGCCTGTACCTATGCGTGAAACGTCAAGTTTGGGAACATATGTACTGTCTATACAGTCTCTTGAAATGCTCCATTAGTTTGATAATGTCAAGCTCGGAGTAAAGGACAATTATGTTGAACCTCCGCCGGCTGAGGAAGAGTTTGAGGAACAGAAGTTGGATCTAAATGTTCCAAAGGTTCATCAGACTCGTTCGGTTCAGAAGGTCGGCCGAGAATTAGCTATTCAACAAGAGAAAGACTTGGAGAATGCATGGAATAATTGGCAAAGGCGAAGGAAAATGGCTACAGACGACGAGACGAGACTCTAACTCAAGACTTAGGAATTTCTTATTTCTGAAACATTGGCTGAGGGCAGTCAAAATTTCAGACATGGGGAGAGCGTGTGACCAATCTAAGTCATATCGGTACTCAGCTTGAAGTTTTTTGCGAATTCTGAAGTCAAAAACACAAGTTGAACGAGCGCCAGGAATAAGGGACACAAACAGACAAATTTATTTTAGTGCAGAAATCTAATTAAAGGACAAAGGAAATTCGTATTTTACTGATGGAAGGAGCTGGCCTCTTCATTGCATGCCAGCGGCGGCCCAGTCAACCTGGTGGGACGATCACGAGTGCGCGAACGCACGGCGGGACGCCGATGCCGAGGGGTGCCGTCGCTAACGCGCAGTAGGCGCTCGACACGGTGTTTGTAATGGCAGAGAGGGTTGTTGCACTTTTTTTGAAGCAATTTTTTTTTTGTTTTTTTTTTTCTTTTTTTTTTTTTTTTTTTTTCCAGGGGTGTCACGGTTTTTTCAACCACCCTCGCCGTTTCTGTACTGATTGTTTGGCTGCAGAATGGTCGAAAAAAATAAATTGTCGTACACAAGTCGTACCCACTTGCCAGTGGCAGCTCTGGGATCACTGTGAGTGGCGAGAGGAAGCGGTGAATAGAGACTTTGCGGTAGCCACTGGTCGCCTTCCGTGGCTCCTCGTGTACAATAGTTGTTTGATTCTACAGTTCAAGGTAGCCACCATGGCATCCCGTCCATCGGACGTATAAATGGTATCGAGAAAAACTAGCCACCGAAAGCCACCGGTGTGTCGTAGCGCCTTTGGAGGTGCTGGCGGGGACGGGCTCAATTAACGGGAGGAGAGACAGGGAAGGAGTTTCGAGACATGACAGTGGATTATCGGGTGAATAGACACGCTCTGTCGTGTAATGTGTGTAATGTACGCGATAGCTGACGAAAAATTATCACCTTCCGGTAACCACCAGACTCGATGGATCCGGAATTTTGTACAAACTTCAGAGCTCTTCAGAGTGAGAGTCAATGTATTTGCTTTCGGGCGCTAGAGCTCCGCGGCAGCTACAAAACCCAAGGTGCTGGCATTCAAATATCAACACGGCCAGCCGGGATGCACGAAGTCCGGGAGATACATACATAGAAAGTCAGAGACATTGGCTGAAAAGAAGAAACAATCTGCGACACATTCAGTCCTTTCCAGAAACATTGAGTAAAGCGGCAATGTCCCCGAGTCCGACAAAGTCCGAGCGCCGACAGCGTATGTCACATGTGACTTCTGGATCACGGAAATTTCCGCCGCACAAAACCAAGCACCACTTTGCCATGGGCATGGCATAGAATGTATCTATGGGAGAGCTATAAGGCCAAAGAACCTCATTTACCACCTTGAAAGTGAGGGAACAAAATACCCGTCGAATGATAAACAAAAAAAAAACCACTTGTGATTGGTGATTTGATATCATCAATCGCGCCCCAATTCGGGCCTCTGCACAATTATGACGCGGCTGTCAGAATCCATATGCGTCATAGTATAGCGGAGCCGGAGTGAACAGAGAAGCCGAGAAATTCACCCGTACATCATCAATGTTTTGAGACGAGAAACCTTTCACTTCGGCTTCGGCCCAAATAGGAAATAACATTAAAAGCATGGATGGGTATATGGAGTCTACTATTGAGTGTGAACAATGAACCAGGGCCCACCGCTACACCTGCTGAGAGATTTGGCCAAATAAGCACAAAAGTTCAGTTACAGCTGTTCCGGAAAACCTTGTCATGCGCAGATTTTTTTGCGCCGTTCTCACTTTTGATTCAAGTGATATGATGCACCATTTATGGAGATCTGGACCGAATGCCGCCAGGTGCCGCCGTTTTTGACGATTCCTGGCATCTCTGCCTTGCTTTCCGAGGACTAAATTTTAGTGCTGGGTCGGAAATGATTTTGGCTGTGTATGTATTGAATGGGCGCAGGAGGCCCAATGTATGCTTGTAAACATACATTAAATACACGCCGGGCCGGACCACTCCGGAGCCCTAAAAATTGCGTTTTAAACCATTTTTTCGCCTCGTATGGGTTTTTTTTCGGGCTGAGACTGCTTTCCTTGGCATTTCCGCAAGATCATCAGGATTTTCCCCATTTGAGACCGTATCAAGGGGTCAAACATTGTTGCCGGAACCAGCCGAACCACCAATATCCATGATTTCGATCAATCATACCCTATATGGGCCAGATTGTACAAAAAGGCTGTGAGCAACTTGTGTTCAGTTCAAAATGTGCCTCTAGAATGGGACGATCTGCAATTAAATACACACATAAAATACACAGCCCTCCGAGGCTCCCATGTAGGAAATGTATTCTACGTGTATAAATACGCCCTGTATTAATACATCGTAAAATACAGCATTCAAAACCCAGCACTAGAGGACTTGTCTGCATCCCATTGCCGATGAGTAGCCGCTGGGCTGCCGGTGCTAGGCGTGTGTAGCCGAGCTGATCTTCCCATAAAAGGTGCATCGTATCATTCGATCAATATCTGAGTTGCGCGCAAAAAAAATCTGCACATGACAAGGTTTTCCGAAATTGTTTAGAATCACATACCGCTCGAGATTTCTTGGCCTTCACACTGTCGGACTCTTCGACGGGGTCTTCGATCTGCTGTGCGAGGCGCTTGCGCTTAGTGAAAGATCGGGAGCGTACCGATGACTCCGGCAAGATATTGCTTTCATCGACCTCGGGGTGGCGTCTATCACGCGTCAGAAGGACCGAAAGCAAAAAATAACGCGTCGTACGTGGGTGCGAAAGTCCAATAGCCGACGCGCTGAGACGCTGTCGATGAGCTGGCGGTCCGCATCTGTATCGTTGAGTGTTGGAAGGGCCATGCCGACGCGACGGGAGCACAACCCCACGGGCGGAGGCGGCTGAACGAGGTGGAAGGACGAAAGAAGGATGTCGCTGCCACGTAGCTTACGGCATTGCCAAGTCCGACACATACTTACTAAAATTGGAAGTTGAGCCGGATGTTTCTGGCTTGTCGCAATGTTTCTCTTTTTCATCGATGTTTCTCACTCTCTATGTATGTATCTTCCGCACTTCGTATATCCTCCCGCGCAGCGGAAGGAAAAATCTGAGGGTTAAATTAAGCAGAGACACGTTGAAGCGGGTAAATTAGCCCTTTTGTACCGGCCCTGCATGTATTGTCGGCAAATTCCAATGGGAGATAGCATTCATTCATTCATTATTCCATTATAGTGCTGCGGGCCCTTCAGGGCCCATGTCGCACTCTACAATCGTACAATTAGTATGTGTCGGGCTCAGTGTTGGAATTAAGGGTTAACCCTTAAGTTAAGTTAAGCCTTGATTTGCCCTTAAGTTCAGGCATTAGCTTCAATTGTCGACGGACTTACTCGTAAGTCTTAATAAAGGCTTAATGATCGATTATGTCACCTTCTTTTCCCCATTATCTCACCAGTTGAACCAACTTGAAGTTGACAATAGCTGAGAAGGCTCCAAAGAGCCTTTTGGTTTGCAGGAAAACATCTGAAAAAGCATTGTAAATATACGAAACAGTCTCAATTTATTTGATGTTCCTTGGATGAAATTTTAGCCACAATTTATTTCAACTTTAGTGGGTGAATGAAGGTCCCTGGGAAGTTTCAAGGGATCTGAGGGGGAAAGACTTGCATTTTGTTCACCTGGAGGTGGTCCTGGCTCCCGCAGAAACAAATTTGAACAGCCCTTAACTTGACCCTTAACTTGCCCTTAATATTAAGCCCTAGTCAAGCTTAAGGCCTGAGCTTCAAATTTTGCCCTTATTAACCCCTTAAATTCCAACACTGGTCGGGCTTCGCAACTCCGTTACCAGCAGCGTCGACGATTCGATGGCTTCACCCAAGCTTTGCCTCTTCTCTCTCGTAACTTACCACCACCATCGTGTAGTTACCCCCGCCGCCGTCGCTTCCGCGCATCCCGACGCTTTAGATGAATCCAACTACCACCGACAGCACGGCCCAGCACATTGCTGGCAGCTCGGACTCGATGCCACATGTCGACGGCTTTTCCGGACTCAATGAGGCGAGTGTTCTCTCCCAGCTCTACATTTTCGGGCTTATAATAACATTCTACCTACCTGCTGTTCTCAATAAATGTGCGCTCTATGATCTTTCAACATTGTGCGATAGGTTGGTTCACCCAAAAATGAAGGTTGGGTTATCCCAAGGGGATCCAACGATAAGAGAAAAAGATATCACCTACAAAAGTTTTTTCCTGGCCGTCGGCTGGTCCCCCCTCCCCCCATCCTGCCATATCGGGAAAGAGATTCCCACCGTTGTCACGGGCCGCCGCTCCCGGTCAGGGGCGCACACCAAATTTCAACCAAATTTCAACCAAATTCCGGAAGTTGGCGCAGTTAGGAGTATAGTGCGTACCCACTTACTGTTCAATTGACCCTTCTTAATCATTGGAAGTCATTCAAACCTCCCTAGACACAAATACTGCGAAAAATGAAATAATTGATACTATTTAAATAATATACCGTGCAAAGCAGCGTTGAGTGCGAACTGAATGATAATTGAGCTCTAGGGCTCTTAACGATGCTTTTTCGGCGGGTGCACGTGTCGCACGTCCACCCTTTCGTGAATTTCACACCTTCAAAGCAGTCTATACCATGTCTATACTAGAATGAATTTCGCGTCAAAATTTAAAATCAAGTTGAATGAAGGTGGCTGGTTGTCATTGTTGTCGTCGTCGGAACATTTCCCTACGCTGTGTCCGCCACCAGGCTTCCCCCATCGTGCTCGTCCTCGGATTGCGACGCATGTTCAATGGCGGGAGAGGGCAAGTGAGAGAAGATCAGATATCAACCACGTACAATGCCCGGCAGGCTCGGCACTCAGCCGAAAATAGCCGGAACATGCTCGCGTCGTGTACTGTGTCTGAAAACTGGCTGCAGGACTCGAGATGGTCGATTTTGTTGTGTAGGAACACTAGAATACTTAACCCCGCGTGTTTTCAAGGCGAAAGCTTTTGACCTAGAAAAGTTTTTTTTTCGACCCCGGGTGACCCCCCCCCCCTCCCCTACGTGAGGTCAAAAGGAGGCTGGAATTGAAGATAGGGCTGCAAGGTACGTCAGGATCGTGTTTTGCCTTTATTTTTCTCTCGCTCACACTCAACACAAGTTCCACAGGGCCCATGGCAAGCGTACCAAGCGGTATTGCGTAGACAATTCAGGTGGGAAATGCCTTCGCGACGAAGTAAAATTCGGGTCCAAAATTCGTGAGTTTTTCTTGACACGAGCTTTGATTGCATATCTGTACTAAACGACCAGAGCTGCAAACAGAAAACCAATTGCTACGTTCGATACGTTCGAAACAACTGTTGGAGTGGAGGATTTTAAGGAGGCCGGTCGTTCATCAGGCTATGTGTATTATGAGGTTACGAACCATTGGTGCAGATGTTCATACTCATGGAAGTCGGCCGCTGCTGAGCCATTGCTGATAGCGATCGCAATCCACAAGGTGAGCCTCAAATTTCTGGTCTGATGAGCCACCTGGAGTGATTTTGAATGCGGGGAACTGCATATTCTCTTCTTTCAAGGTGACACGACGAAGGGGAGATCGCCAACCAGCGCATAGAGCCCTGATAGAAGGGCGGCGCTTCAAACCTGTTGAACAACAGTAAGCTGTTTTGCTTAACTATGAATACCTGCCAGTCGTTCACTTCATTTAGTTTGAGGCGGACCCAGTTACTATCCATTGCTATAAAGCTAAGGAATATACAGTAGGCCACTTGTCTCTAAGGCTCTGTTTAACATCACGTATTGATGGCGTACCCGTGGGAGAACACAGCTGATGGCGTACCCGTGGGAGAGTAGGCACATTGCACAGCCATCCACTTTTCGGGAACCTCAGACAAAAGGGGGGAGCAAGCTCCCCCAATTAAAGCCCTCGAAATGACCGATTTTTCCAGTGATGTTTGTTGAAGTTACGGTCGAAATAGTACAGTAAAAAGTATTGGAAAGTCTACAAAGAAAAACCAAAGAACCAAGCACCAAATTGCCATGTGCATAGTGGTGGTCAACCTGGAGGTACGATTACACTCTATCTACCCTGTCAGCGTAATTTGCTGTTCGGTATCGCCCGTGTCGAGTGGTCAAGACGAGAAGTCAAAAAAAACTGTGTTTGTCTAGAGAACGTCGTGGTTCCGCATAAAGACTACGTAATAGGGAGTTTGTGCGTGCGACCCAGGTCGCTTTTCAACCGCTCAGATCTCCGCAACAACAGATACCAGGTACTTATGAGCTCCAAGCGACCTAAGAGAGTAGCCCTGGGGCATTCCTACAATTGCGGCAAAATCAATTTACTTACTAAATAAGGAAATTCTCGTCAATTCGCTCCTTTCGCTCGTTTTTTTCGAGCGGTAAATTGATAAGAATACCAAAGACTGCTGGCCTGTCCTGATGTAGGGAAACTGGCGTCTCTGTATTGGTTTCGCCGGGATAACCAGCAACTTTGTCTCATAAAGTGCAGCCAAAAGCAGTGAGAAACATGACGAATCCGGTTGGTTTTTGTGCGTAGACCGGCTCAACTCCAGGAGTACAGGCCCTTTGTGGATTGCGCTCGCCGACTCAGTCTGCATATGGAGGCGGGAGAGAGCCCAGCCCCATGGGCTCCCCGGCGCAATGGGGAATCCTTCAGCGGAACCCCCCATTGGCCCAAAAATATACTTACTACTACGTACACGTCAACCTTGTAGTTATAAAGTAAATGTACAGGTTTGGAGATGAATGGAGTTGAAATGTACGTAGAATGGGGCTTCAAACAAGTGCATTAAAAACCTTCTCGGGAAAACCTCACTGAGGGAAAACCACGAGTAAGGGAAAAAGCATCAAGATTGAGCAGAAGAAATATATGTAAAAGAAAAGGAAGATTTTAAAACATAGCGGATGGGTGGGTGGGCCAAGAAAAAACCAGAGGCTTGAGGATAGCGAGCGCAGGCAGGGAGAGACGGGCGGGGTCGACATGAGAGTCAAGAGAGAGAGACTCCGATCGTCGATCACCGCTGATCCACAAACCCTATTCTCTCGAACACTCGTGCCTCGTGGACGTGAGAATGTCAATTTGTGGATTGCGCTCGCCGACTCAGTCTGCATATGGAGGCGGGAGAGAGCCCAGCCCCATGGGCTCCCCGGCGCAATGGGGAATCCTTCAGCGGAACCCCCGGCCATGATAGGAGTGTACGACGCGTCCGCAGAAGGATACCCGCTCAAAATAGGAGTGCACGACTCGGACATACCTAAGAGGTGACAGCATAGACAATCGAGAGTAAGGAATTGCAGTTTGTCGAACATGAGCCAGGATTGAATGAGCGACCGGTAGGACTTGACTCTTGAAAACCCCAGGTATCGACGAAATGACGCGGAGACGCAGATGCTATAAAATGCAGGTATGGAAATGCGAGGTGCAAAAGCACAACGAGATGCGGATGCGCGTGCGACAGCACGATAAATGTGATGCGCGTGCAAAAGCACGATAAATGCGGATGCTTGTGCCAAGGCACATTGAATGTGAATGCAGGTGCAAGAAGCACATTGGAATGCAGGTGCCAAAGCACGATGATTGCGGATGACATGCGATGCAGGAATACCTGAGTCAAATGAGTAGCCAAAGGTACCAGACAGAAAGAAGTCTGTTGACGAAGAGTTCGAGGAGAGGGGGAGTGCAAGAGGTCGCAAGGCTTCTTGAATCCGCCCTGGAGCAAGGCATATGGCTTGAGCCTCACTCCATGCAAGGTAGACACCTCCGACCGAGTTCCGAGGAGCGATGAGGAAGATAGCATTGAAGTCGTCTAGATAGCGAAACTATTGAAGCAGAAATAAAAGATAGGAGGCGCGCGAATGGCCCCCGAGAAAAGTAGCCGACCGAAACCAAAGCCAATCCAGCCAACACCAGAGCTAAACCAAGAAAAAACCAGAGGCTTGAGGATAGCGAGCGCAGGCAGGGAGAGACGGGCGGGGTCGACATGAGAGTCAAGAGAGAGAGACTCCGATCGTCGATCACCGCTGATCCACAAACCCTATTCTCTCGAACACTCGTGCCTCGTGGACGTGAGAATGTCAACCTTTGTGCCATTTCAACGTGCTTGTGGTGGTTTTGCTGTGCGGTAGAGCGGATTTGATGAGAATTTCCTTATTTGGTAAGTAAATTGATTTTGCCGCAACGGTAGGTCTCTGGGACCACACCTGAGGCTGCTCGTTGTGGAGATCTGACTCCTGAGCGGTCCCAAAGCTTGCACGAACCCGCTAATGCTTACGAGTGTACAGAATGCTGTAAAGTAAAGAGTGGTAAATAATTACCGTTGAAATTTGTCAATCACTACGCACCGAAGAAGAAACAGAACAGATCAATTTTCAAACGCGGTCACGTGCTCGCTTCGACATTTCCTTTCTTCCGCCTCCTTATCCAGTGTTGCGGAGGTCAGGTCAAATACTTGACCTGACCCGAGGGTCAAGGGTCAGGTCAACCGCCCGACCGTCAAGGTCAGGTCAAGGGTGGGTTGACCTTCTTGACCTTTGGGCCTATTAATTATTAATCATGCAATTAGTAATGGCTTGAGGCAGGAATGTTCAAATGCACTTCTGTGACCTGTTTCCGAGGTCTTTTCCTGCACGGTCCACCGCCAGCACAAAATTGAGCGCAATCCACCATGTCAGGTCAACTAGAGCCTGGTTGACCGTTGACCTGTGTGCGTGGAGTCCTGGGGACGACACGGGCAGATCTCGCCGTGAGCGGATGCGAACGTGCGAACGCCGATCCGTCACACTTAAACTCTGCTTCAGCAGGAAGGTATAATGGTTCCAAGGTATGCTCACTTGGTGAAGGGACACTATTCGCCCGATCATGCGAGAACACGTTCCGTTGGGATTTGAAAATCGATTTTCCAGTAACAAGAAAGCACCCATATGTACCTCTCAAACGACTCCAGTCTGACTTTTTCTGGCCAGCTATATCAGTAGGAATATCAACAACAGTCACTGTCAGAGCTTTGCACCAAAAAACAGCGAGGTTTGGTGTGATGCCATTGATATTGTACCAGTCGATGCATTAAAATGAATTATGTATTGTAGATCCAGAGGTATATCCTGTTTGTCAGTTAATCAAGAGCGTGCACATTCGATGGTTATCGGAAAGAGGGAACGGACCTTCAGGCTTCAGCCCTGATATTTTTCATGTGTGTTTTTTAGGAAGATCACTGTTCTGGATCTTCGTACCTTTGTTGCAAGCTAAACTGGATGAATTTCGTCTCTAGTGGAATCATCACCGTGTTCGGTTCAGATAGAGAAGAATATGCCTTCAAGCCATTTGCCAGAGCTCTCGGCATCTTCCGGACAACCCAAAACGCTCATCAAATCACTTTTTGTTCATTGCTTCGTTCGTTTCGGCAATGGGACAGCCACATAGATGTGGGTGTGGGGAACACACAGCGGCGATGAGCCTTCGCCGCTGGCGCCCAGGTCGTGGGGTGATGGTATGCGCGAGGATGAACTCAAAAAGAGACGCCCAGACGAGGGGATCCCACAGGCCCACGGCTAACCCAAAACAGAAGGCGGCTTTGAATTGACTTGATTTGGGTCATGAAATTCGAAACAACTTGGTTGAGTGGAATGCGGGAGTGGCGAGATTGCGTTTTGGGACAAACAGCTTCGGAAATGCGCTGCCTGGAGTCAAGAAGGAATCCTGTGTGTTATTGGATTTCGGTGTCGAACGTGTCTTGATGAAACTATCGAGACTCGAGAGTGATAAGCTGGGAGGAAGTAGTTGCCTTTAATCTGAAGTGTTCGCGCCGTAATCTTGAGTAATTGAATATCATTATCAAAGAGGTACCATGATTACGTCTCAGGCCCGATGGAAGATATGTGGAATTTAAAATTGAAGAAGGTCCGAAGGTCGCGAAGGAAAAGCAAGCATGAACTCGATGAAGATCCAGGGAATCACGTTCCGTGAAGTCGAAGAAAATCTATGAGGTTGAGCTAGAATAGGAAGAACCCGTGAATTGGATGTATAGAGGAAGTATTGGAGTATTGAGTTGGAGCCCAATAGGTTGCGTCGACGGACCATGGCTTCTTGAGGATTATGCCTTGAAAAAAAAATACAATTGATCGAGGCAGCGCAATCAAATAGCCTCAATGTATGGATTTGACTTGAGGGACAGGTTCGATAATGCGTAGCTATTAATCGGATATCGGTGAAATGCCTCTTAGAATGCCGACACAAGTTAATCGGGAAAACGATGTTCTCTTGTATATGGTTTGACGGCATAAAAACGATGTTGACGGCCGGGAAGAAACCATTCAATGTAGTGAGACAGTTGCTTGTGGCAGCTGCCAGAGGATGTGAAGTTGCGGGTCCATCAGGGACGCAGAATGGAACGCAAAACGGAGCAGTTTCGGTCACGGTAAGCCTTCGATTTTGAACCGGCTTCAGACAACTGTCGGTGGGTGGTAATCGTTAGGAGATTGCGAGTGCGACGAGTGCGTGTAATGGTGAATGGTGTAGCTGTTAATGCTGAGTAAAATTTTTGATGGCCAGGATTTGCGTTAAGAAATTGGTTGACTCAAATGGATAAGCCAGTTGAAGGTTGATAACTTGTAACGTGACAATGGCCGTGAACCAGCGCATGGAATTGAAATTTGAATGTCAGCGAGGTGTCGTGAGCATCAGATTCTGCACTGACACGTGCACCGAGTGAGCTTGAATATTAATGTGAAATGGTTATCACCTGAGCTTGAAATAAGTATTTGATCGTTAGCGTCAGGGAGTGTGTGCGCGGAAGGCGCTTGAGTGTGAATGTAAGTCGCGGGTGACTGATGCTCTTTCGGGGATTGGAAAGAGAACCAGAGGCAAGCCTTTGAGGAATTATGAATTCAAGTGAATCAGCGCGAGATGTGGTATGGTTGAAAAGCAATGAGCAAATTGCGAAGGAGAAATGCGAAGCGACGGTATTGAGAGAGTAGAGAGGCCTTAAGGGACGCCCCGGGGAGGTGACCGAACGGAGGTAGGTCGGCGAGCGCAGCGAGTCGGCCGTGCCGGAGGCAGGGAGCTAAAGCTTGTATGATAGCGGACCGAACTTCGTGACAAGCCAGATACCTAATTTGGAAATTGTTACTGTGCCCTCAGTTTTTACCCAGTGGCATTGAAACTGTGCAGAAATGACCATAAGAAGGAAGACTAGAGATCCCTCGGGTCAAAAGTCTCAAAATCCACAAAATCATTTCTTCTTTCACGGATTTCGCGCTTTCGGTCCGGGCCGAGACATAGCCGGTGGCTGTACGATGCCATCAGCGCATCAAATGTCTGCCGCACCACTGAACCTTCACCAAATCTCAACCAAATCCAAGGGACTTCTGCTATGGATGTTTGCTGGGGTCAGAATTGAGCTACTGACCAACTTCAGGCTATAATCCGATGGTTTTTTTCCGGAAACCTGAAGTTAGGTACACACACTTTTGAAATTTTGCGCAAAAATTTCGCGCTTTTCTAACCCTAGACTAGGGTTTCTCCGTTTTCTCTGAAATGCGAATTTTGCCTATAAACCCACCCCAAGTTCCTGCTAAATCTCAAGTTTCAAAGAATTTTGGCCAAAATTCCGGCTTGATATGAAGTTGTGTCTGCTATCATCCTATACTTGAAAAGCGCAGCGGGGTTTGGGGCGGCGAGCCCCAACAAGCTGTGTGACCGAACGGAGGTAGGTCGGCGAGCGCAGCGAGTCGGCCGTGCCGGAGGCAGGGAGCTAAAGCTTGTACATGAAAACACAAGGATAAGTACATGAAAACACAAGGATCAGGACACGTGAAAAGTAACGTGACTTTGACACGAAACCACGGGACCATGTCGAGATGTCGCTGCCGGCTGTCGAGATGTTGCTGTCCCGAATCAAATTTGGGGGTTATGTCGGTGTATGGCTCTCTTCACATTCAATATCAAATTACTGATCAATATATGCTTAGGTTTGCGCCAAACACATCATGTTTATCGACGAGAAGCAAAAGAAGAGCCCGCAATTCACCGGGATCCCTTTTGATCCATATGGAACAATCTCTGTGCTCACTGCATTCAAGTCACCGCCTCCGTTCGTCATTGCACTGGTTGTTTGTCCGGCAAATCATGTTGGAATAACAGTGGAGCAATGGGCCAGTGCACCTATGCACTGCAATGTCTTGGTAGTCGTCAGCACTCCGAAGGTTCCCGGTCGGCGAAGTGGAGGGAAAGCTGTTGTGGTTTGCGAGCCCAACATCACTGATGTCGAGGCGCGTGAGGATATTGCCAAACATATCATTCACAATCGTGTTCTTGACATGCTCAAGCATATGAAGAGGAGCTCGAGTCAGGTCTGGGTCAACAACAAAATGGTTACAGATCTCAAACAAGTAGGTTGTCAATGCCTTGCTCTAGATCTTTCTCAATTCACTCACATCTGTCTTCCAACGAGATTCTGAAACAGTGGCTAATGAAGTACGCATCTCGAGGATATTCACGCGAAGAGAAACTCCGGTGTCTTCAAGATGAATTGGGATATACAATTAAGTCTGACTTCCTCTAATCTCTTCGCATTCGGTTCTAAATTATATCTGTTTCCAAACGCAGAACACGTACATTGAATAAAATCGAACAGCGCCTCCAAATTCCATCTGTCCGAAAACCACCACCTCGTGAAGTCGCAAGACAGGCTGTTATCGACGAAGTTTCCAAAGATACTTTGCAGCTGAATGGCCCAGTTTTTATCCAGACACAGTTGCGTCTCCGTGGGGTGATGATACCTCGGTAAGCATTCCAGTCCTTCTCCTAATTTTTTTCCCGGTAACAGGGATGTTGTTCGTGAGATCATGCATGATCATTTTGATGCAGGTTTTACGCTGCGCTTTCCTGGACACAAGAAAGAGCTCATTCCTAGGGTCGCCTTGTCTTCACTTGGTCCATTTCACGAACTATCAGCGAATGGGCATGAAAAACTTTCCTCTCAAGCACTACAAATGGGTGAACTCAGCCTGCCGATCTATGCATACAAGGACAAGTGGGCCGATTTTCTGCTGCTCCTTCGTCTTATTCCAAACGCCCGAACGGCCGCCGCACTGGGACATCTGTTCCTGGATTTTGTTGGGGAAACTGGATGTGAGCATTCTATTTCGCGTTCAATATTCTACTGTTACTGACCAAATTGTGTCCAGGCATTCCTTTACAGCTCACCACTGACAAAGGATCGGAGATTGGCTGGCAGTATGCTTTCCAAGCTACTCTACGGTAAGTCGGCACCCAAATAAAATTCATTTTCTATCTACTGACTATTTGCAAGCGAGGCTTTCGCTCCGGATATCGATCCTGATGTGTACGCTGTATATATGGTACTCAAAAGCGTACACAATACAGTGATTGAAGGCTTCTGGCGTTGGCTTCGCGCAAAAATGGGGTTGAATCTGAAGGAATTCATCACTCGGGGTAAGCGGGAACACATCTTTAACCCCAATGTTCCCTTGCATGTGTGCGTGAATTCAATACAACAGGGTGTTAATGATACTAACTAGACTCAGGCCGCTTTTTTACTGGATCTTTGTCCCAATCATTCAAGAGCAATTAGATGAGTTCCGCGCCTGGTGGAACAATCATCGCGTTCGATTTCAACATGACAAGAACATGCCTTCCGGGCATATCCCCGCTCATGCCTTTGAGCACCCAACTCATTTTGCTGGAGTAGATTGCCGTATTCATGTACCTCAGGCTGCCGTTGACGAGCTTCGTGAATATTTGACAGAGGATGTTGGGCCAAGAGACAGTCATCTTCTTTGGCCTGGGCTCACACTGGAGTTGGAGCAAACAGTTCAAACTGCTTGGGAGGATATTGGGAGCCCCAGGAGTCTGCATGGGATGTGTTCCGAATGATTTCAAATGTACTAGATAATTATTGATAGTTCCCTTTTTTTATACCGTCTCCAATTTGCGACTTGATCTTGATTTGAGGCCAGGCAAAAGATGTTTGAGTATTTTCTCTCCCAAACATCGCTATTTTTCTCTCAAATTAACAGGATCTCTTAATCGATGTATACTACTGATATGAATGCGTCGAAGATATATCTGACTTTCTTCCTCTTCATTCAATCACGAAGAAGAGAACAAACTCATTGAGTCATGTGACCGTGTCGAGCAGCATGTGAACTCTTCGGATGCGATCAAATGCCTTCCGAGTTTGGTGCATGAATGTTCAAGGTATTGAAGTTTTATCCCTGTGGAATGTGTGGAGGCTCGTGTTCGGCATCTATCAAGGGAGGGAAACTCGATTCACAATGCCCATCTACATACCCTTTCATGATCTCCAGCGCCAAAAAGTTTCTCTCTACGCGTCCGTGCACCAATGTCCCGGTTGCATGTGCTATGCTGCACTGCAAGGAGATACACTGGAAGTATAACTTTCGACAGCATCTGGAGGAGCGACACCCGGACTGGCAAAAGCTCATGCCAGGAACATTTGTGCCGGAAATCCAGATCTCGCGCGAAGAGCTATTGGAACTCAAAATCGCCCCGCAAATTGCTGCTGCTTGGCCTCCAGCACCAATTCCCTCCTCCTCCCCGTCTCTTCTCCCTCCATCTACACCCACATCCGCACACAAACGCTCAGCAGCGTCACTTTCTCGCCGACGCGAAGATAAAGAGAATTACGATCCAAATGACGGCCCCGCCGCGAAGAAAACACGTATAAATTGATATTCACGTATATTCTACCTTCCTATAGTGTATCCTACTACTATATACTGTACTTTACCCCTCTAGACGCGTAGTAGAGCCTTTTCTTGTGCGCCTCGTCATCTCCGCCCAAAGGGGAATCACGCCGGCAATCAGGGGACTGGCAAATCACACCAAACAAATGTCTGTTTAGACTTTGTTTGTTCGGAGTCGGTCCTCTCCCCCGCCGTCCACAGTGACGCTAAAAATCTGAAACAAATTGCAAATGAGTCCTGAGCCGAATCCTCAGGGAATGTCCCGCGCCGATTTTCCAAATCGACTCTCTTCAGAAATCAAAAGGCACGGGAGTCCGGCGTGTTATCAAGCGGGAGATTTTTTTGATCGCCCTCGTCGAGATAAAAGTATGGGCGGGGCTTGTGAGCTCGATCCTGATGAGCTTTGTGCTCGTGAGGTTTTTGTCTGGGTCCCAAATCTGCTTCCCAGAGCTCCATCAAGATTCAAATGTGGTTGCGGGAAAGTTCTCAGTCGAAACGCTCCTATTGCTCGCCGTGTTCGGGCTATGCCTACCGATTTTTTCCTCCCACAAACCGGTTCGTTTGTAATCCACGGCGTGCTGAGCCGGGATGCGGAATGACCTATCAAGGGACAGACCCGCATCTCATAGCCCAGGTGCCGCGATTTGTGCAAATCGCATTTCCAGGTTCGGTTTTCCGCCTTCTACAAAATCAAAATGATCAATTCAACCTGCTCGGGGAAGTCAATGATGTGGCAAATGTCTAACACATTTGCCACTCGCTTCGGTGCTTCCCCCTTCTCCGAAATGGTTTCTGAAATCCAGCATCGACACCATGCTGATGTTGAACTCATGTATCTCTCTGCGGTAAATTCCCATGGCCAGCGCGGATGCAAGCCATTCTCGGCATTTAATAACACTCGTGAATATGCTGGTTCACCACCATCGGCCGAGCTCTATTCACCGATTATGTCTCGGCTCACCGTCTCTATTTTGAGCGTGCGATTGCTAGTCTCCCGCTTACCATTGCAAAGGCTGATCATACCTTCGACGTAAGTTGATTTTATTGTTTAGCTGAACCCATACTTATTTTTTAACCTAGTTCCTGAAGTATATGGGCGGGCTCAAAGGCGAACGCATTTTTAGCGCTGCCTACACTATTTTGAACGAGTTTGAAGAGGTTCGGGGCCATTCATTGAAGACATGATCAACCTCATCAATGAGGGGTTGGCATATTCGAATAATCCCCCAACTCAAATCCTTTACACAGACTCTCCACAAGGTATGTGATCTGATTTTGTTTTGCATCCGTCGCTTCGAAAAGTAGCAACAGTAGAAGAGATATGCCGGCTCAATGGAAAATTGTGGCCTTCTTGTCGAGGTGTAGTTGGAGAGTTCCGCGATGTTCCGAGGGTTATTTGAGCAGTGAGCATGGCGTAGAGTCGGTTTTGGTGCGTGTTTGAGATCTTTAGGTGCATCGTGTTTACTGATTTTATTTTTAGGATTTATGTTTGCTCCAGCCCTCCACGCCTACAAAAAGATTCACCAACCTTTTGTTTCGGTACCTATCACCTGAAACTTACAAATGTTAATTCATATATTTGCCTGCTCAAATCTGAAATTATCGCTCCCAACTGAGATATTCAAGCGAACTGCTTCACGGTGTCTACATCCAGATATTTATATTGGCTCTCAGTTTCTGCCGCATAAGCTCTGCCCCGATAACTATCGCAGAACCCTCGCGTTTCTGGCATTTGTGGGACTGGGGCAATGCTTCCCACTCTCCTCATTCATCCTCATTGCGCTCGTTCGTCCGACCACCTAATACTTCAAGAGGACTTCAACACTTCAACTGGCATACAAGTGGAGACGACTCAACCCGAGGAAAATCATTATAAGTATAGCTCGGTTAGGTGAGTTGTTCGTTGGTTTCGAAAACATATGTATTGGCCTAGATGATAACAATAATAATAATAATAAGGCAAGGGCCCACGAGGGGTACCGCCTACTCATATCCCCGAAACGCGGCGACCTGACCCTCAAGGAGCCCTCTACCAGCGCCCCGAGAATACAAGTTATACCTGTCAATACAAAAATATAAAGCCTGTAAAATTTAAATGTCTATTTCCATGTCCATTCCACCCATTTCCAAGTCCGAGCCATCCTCGGTCGCTGTCTCAAAGTCCCACAAGTCCGCTTCGTCGTCGGTGTCAGGCGCCAGCTCTGACACCATGGTGGGGAGTCGTCGTCCAAAGAAGCGCCAGGCCCGAACAACCTTGTAAATGAACCGAGCCACGGGCACCACCGTGTCGACGTTAAAAATCAACTCCTGCAGCAAGCGATGTGCATCTGCAGCCGAAGCCGAGGTTCGCAGAGTCACTGCAAAGCCCTGCATGAGACTGTCCCTCAGCACATCCCGTGCTGCTACCGTCTGCACGTCCCTGCACTGCAAAAATACATGTCCAGGAGTTTCCAAAGCCCCACTGCATTTGCGACATAACAATGAAGCAGTCGGATGAATCTCCGGATTGGACCGCAAACCCCGAAAGTAGAAGGATCCGCAAAGCAACCTTGTCAAAGCCAATCGATGGTCGGACACCGTCACAGCTGAAAGATAATGTCGCTGGCAGAGAGGAATACGCCTAGGAGCCCCCGTCTCCTGCGGTTCAGCAGCGGAATGGAAACCATGCCTTCCACCGAGTCTATAACCCACTGCTTCATCGCGATGATCAGTTGCTTTTGTAGTTGGTCCAGAATTGCAGACGTCAGACCTGCCAACGGCGGCAGCGTAGGAGTGGCAAAGGGGAGGTCACGCAGAACCGCTGCGATGTCCCCGTACCATGAAGAATGTCCGGCATTGCGCAATCCATCTGCCTCGTAGAGTGCTTTCCGAGCGAAATGAGATTCCGGCTGATCTACAGTGGCGGCGCAATCTGATGCCACCCCCAAAAAAGGAAATCCTGATCAAACTGCCTCTAATCTGCCTTCGCCATCGCTTTCTGGGGGCGATGAGGGCACAAATTCATTGGAACGACAAATACACTGTCTGTGGAGGCAAGATTTAGAAAAATAATTCATTGAGGGGAACTGGGCCAAAGATGGTTGGAAAGTCTTGCCCAATTTTTGAGGTATCTTAAGGTGAACAAGGGGTGTATGTGTTTCAGATCCATGTCATAAATGCACTGCGAAAGGTCCGACCACAGAAAACGGAGCACAGAAAAGAAAACAAGTTGAATTCATGATGAGGATTTCCTTTTTTGGGGGTGGCATCAGATTACGCTGCCACTGTAACAAGTACGCCAGATAACGTACACTGACTCGGAAAAAGTATGGGATCACCTGGTTTTCAAACTTTCGGCTTGAACTGCGGCGCGAGTGAGCAAATTTTGGGGGTGATATATAGTGCTTCGTATACCTCTAGGACTACCCTTTCTACATGTATTAACTCGACGTCCGATGTGCGCGCGTTGTCGTCAGAGAGCGTGATTATCGCGTACACGTGATCCAATACTTTTTCCGCATTTGGCAAGCCCAAGACTTTTCACTCTGAATCACCACAACGACGCGCTCGATTTACCCCAGACCTGTTGTAACTCATTCTTCACATCATGTTCAACACCACTGCCGTAAACAAGGCCGCCATAGACGCCCTTAAGAAGGCAGGCATCTCAAATAGAGATGTAGCCTAAAAAGAGAATGTTGCGCCCTCTACGGTCTTCCAAATCAATGCCCGCTATGGTCCAACACACGGCTTCGATGAGAAAGCACCTAGGCCGAGTCGCTCACGCCAAATGAGCGAGAGAAACATCCGTAGAGCCCTCCAATTGCTCTCTTCTGGCAAAGCCAAGAATGCATCAGACCTGCAGCGGAAATATTTCCCGCATTTGCACGTCGATACGGTCCGGTCTGCGCTACGAGAGCGTGAACTAGGGGTCTATGTATGCCAATCCAAGTCTCTGTTGAAGCCAGAGCACCGGAGGAAGCGAAAAGAGTGGGGGGAACTTCATTGTTACCGGACTGCAGAGAATTGGCGGGCCGTTATATTTTCAGATGAGTCAAAATTCAACATCATTGGTTCGGGTGGCCGACAGTGGTGCTGAAGGGAACCAGGGAAGGCGTATGACTCCAGATATAGGTCCAACTCGGCGGCGGGAGTGTTATGGTCTGGGGCTGTCTCACCCGACACGGTGTCGGTCAACTTCATCGGACCGAAGGGATCATGGATCGCTTCGTTTACACTGACATCCTCTCGAAATCCCTCCTCAACATTCTGGACCAGCGTAATTTGGACCGCTCGACTATTTATTTCCAGCAAGACGGCGACTCAAAGCATAAATCCAAGCACGCGCAGGGGTGGCTTAATCTCGAGGGCTTTGATGTTCTTCCCTGGTGCCCGTACTCGCTCAATATGAGCATCATAGAGAATCTTTGGGATCATTTGGAGCGTATGGTACGCGCTCGGGACTCTCTGCCGAAGAACCAGGATCACTTTGAAGGAGGAGTGGGAGAAAATAGATCAGACATATACTGACAAGTTATACGGCAGTATGCCCAACAGGGTGCGCAAAGTGTTGAAAGAAAAGGGAGGCCCGACTCACTATTAATGTTCTGTGAGCTTTTCTTGTCCGTTTTCCCTCTCAAACTCATTTTCTGACTTGTATTTCCTAAAGCGGCAAAAAGCAGATATATAATTGGATCACCCATCACCAATAAATTCATTGCACAGCTCTCATTTTTGGACGCAGCCTCCCGATATCTTACAGGCACATACTACACATAGTGTACTCCATAATGAGTCACAAAAGTTACCAGTCTATCCCCGCGATCTTGCGCAACACGAGCATCTTTCTCACAGATGCCGTGATCCCATACTTTTTCCCAGTCAGTGTAAGGCCCCGCCTCACGCGAAGAGGGTAAATCCCCAACTCCGAGTACAACTGCGGGATCCCAGACCGCTTCCCAACTCCCAGGATCCGTCGTAGAATAACCAAATTGATGCCATTGAGCAAGGCGAAAGAAGTTTCGTCCACATCGATTGCCACATCACATCCATGAGTGATATGACAGTCCAGCAACGCATAGTAGAGCTGTCGTCCGACCTCCGGAGGCAGCCGTCCTCGGCCGACGTAATGGTCACAACCCAAAATTGTCTTCCAGAAGAGTTTCTTGCTTCTCATCATGGACTGTCAATGTTGACGAGGAGGTGATTTAAATGGACAAATGTCCGCTTAGATTTATGTCGGAAGCTCGGACACCCCTGACAGGACTCCCGGATACTTACAGGAACCTATAATAGAGCACTTTGGCAAACGGTGAAAAATGATTTTTTTCTTCAGTTCCCGCTAACCAAATTTTGGTTGTGGAGCCGCAAAACAGTGCGCAGCCCACTGTAGTTTTTCACCAAACTCGCTTAGTTTTTCGAACTGAAATTTGATTTTCACCGTTTGCCAAAATGCTCTAATATCAACCACGCCAGCTTTCCACAGCTTTTCTCCCAATGCCGGAAAATCGGCGGTGGGGAAGCCGGTGAGTGTCAAAAGTGTTTTTTCTCGCCGGGGGGTGGGGAGTTCGAACTACTGCCCAAAAACTCCGCCAGCAGCTGACGTGTTGAAACGCCGCATGATAGACCACTCCTCCATCATGCCCCCTCTGGATGACTTGATGGCGTACAAAGCTGAGGTTGCGGCGGCGTTGCGTAAGCGTGATTACCGATGTTGCTCAGTTGCGACGACTGCCGGTGAGAAAGAAGGGGGCTGCAAATTTGAGAGCAGCTGGTGTAGAAGGATGGGTTGTTCCCCAGAGGGAACGGGAGGGAAAGGTCGAGCGAGGTGCCTATAAAGTAGCCTTGACCCAACGAATCGAAAGAATATATACAAACTTTGACTTAGCTCTGGACTCGGTGATACTCTGAACTCTTGAAGCCTCTTGCTCCAACTCGCTTGACTCGCTAACTCGATGAAAGAAGACGGCACTTGAGAGAGATGGTGGTGGTATGGGAGAGAGAAGGTACTGTAAATTGACAGCCCTGTCGCTCTGATAGCCAATATACATGATAGGGATAGCTGCAACGCGTTCTCTCACGTCACTAGAGCCCGTACAATCGAGAAAACACGTCAACAAATACAAACGGCGCGTGTATGTAAGAGTCCGTTGAAGAGAAATACCTTGAGCTAACCACACCTTCAGATACAACCGACCGGGAGATGCGCAAAGACGAGATAGGGAGACGCATTCTGCCCCCGAACAGATGCCATCGAAGAGGTGGTCCAGGTCTCTCGATCGTCAATCCCCAGCGCATTCCGAGCCGATGTGTACCCTAGTGTATGGCTTTGCCTTCGGTAATGAGTCCATGGTGAACATATAGAGTAGAGAAACATATGTAAAGAGGTACTCGCCATGCCAGCCTTCAATGCGAAGAATAACGCGGTTGCGCGCGAAGTTGAACTTGAAGTTACGCGGTCACATGACCAATTGATGCGTCACTCGATGGGCGAAAAGAGCGTGTTGGAACGCTGGGTTGGTTGAACCCGGATTATCTACAGGAAAGGAAGAATGGTAGGATCAGCATATTCGAGAGATGAGAGAGGATAAGAGGTGGCTGTTAACGCCCGGTAGGATCACGACTATATTGCCCAAATATTGCCTCGAAAGGAATATGCTACGTGTGTGTCGATAGACACTTCCACACTGGACGTGCGGAGGGAGCTGTGGAAGGACCCGGTGCTTGCAGAGACGAAGCTGGGGGCAATTTCGAAGAAAGACGACATGCATATGCTTGCGGCGATTATACCATGCGACCAGCGGTATGTTTCGGTTCAACCGGTGCTTGATGCCAGCTAAATCAATTTTGTACGCAGCAGGGCCAATGTGAATTCGATTACTAGTAACAGTAGCTGATATATAATGTGCTTATTGACTGTATAATGTAGCTGAACATATTTGGGGCAATGTGAAGTGGAAAACTGCTGCCCGATCAAGTTGCGATCAAGCTGGTCACAGTGGGTCTCCGAATTTGAATACTGTATACTTTTGACCAAAGGTTCAGGTGACGGGTGACGGGGACCCGTGAACTGAACAATTTTGAAGGTGGTGACGGGTGACACGGACTTGTTTCGTCCAAAAAGGGGCAAAAAACGTCAAAAATCGCGGGCCGGCTATCGCCGGCCTACCATATATGGTAATTTGCTGTGCTGTGAACTATTTGTTCAGTGAACAATGAAGGTGACGGGTGACACCCCGTGAACCTTTGGTCGAAAGTATACAGTACCTTCACACAACCAAAGCTTCGAATAATCTGGGACTTTGCACATCTGATCTAGACATGTTGGAGAGTATCTCACGAACAAATTTTGATGTCTCTTATTGGTCTCTTGAAGCCAAAGCTCAAGTGAACATCAGGTAAAAGTGGTTGAGAGAGATGTGTTCGGCCAACGCTAATTACGTCCCAAATATTACTATAGTTTGTCCACTCATAGCTAAGAGTATCTAGTTTAGATTGAATCTCAGAGGTTTGTGCAGGAAGACTCGAGGGAGGCATGGTTTGCGAGACGGTCCAAAAACTGGACTTTGGCTGAGGACAAATATGTACATACAATCCAAACGGATGCCCAGCCCCATTAGTGCTACGTCGTTGCTCTGAAGGATTGGTTTAACGCACACACCGCGTCGTCACCTCACACCGCGCCTGTTGGAACGGCAGTCTGGCCTTGTGGATTCTTCCTCCTCTGTGGCGGACTATCTGGTAATAATTTGCGGACGTGTGTAGTTCCGGCGTCGCAGACGCATCGAAGCCATCATGATTATTTGTCTACGACAATGTGAAACTCAAGACGGCTTATTATTACACACACGCAAACATTGGGCAGAATAAGAAAAAGACCCACTAGATCCGCAAGGAAAAAGGAATGACTACGTACGTGCTATAGCTATGGTGATAGTATAATATCAAGCATTCAAGAAAACATAATTCAAACAGTTCACAACGACAACACCTCCTCTTCTGGAGTTGTCGCACCTCGAGGAAGCTTGGCCAGCGGGCAAAGACCAGTTAGCTCTGATATTTGCTCAGGGGTCAACCTCGCACCCAGTTCTTCGGAGATGTATATCTTGCGCAGCGGTGTCCCAAACTTCTTCCGGTCATTCGCCCACTGCAGAAGAATGACAGGTTCAATGGACTGGCAATCGACAACAGTCAGATGGGGAGAGACAGGGTTTCCAAGATCGTCGCGGCGGAAAAACAGCCCGAAAAACTGGTTCGCAACATTCGCGACGCGAAGATAGCACAAATTGGGCATCGAATCCAGCCACCGCGTCATCGCTGCCAGGCCTTGAGGACCAACATCGAATTGAATTGAGTAGGTAGTCAACAATTTGACTTTGGGGAAGGTCGAGTGAAGCTGGAGGAAGAGGGGGAGATAGTCGTCGCCGCATAGATTCATAAGTGTAAGATCGTTGACTGCGGTGGCCGAAATGAGCGAGAACAGAAACATAGCGTATTGACGAGAGAAGTCGGCAACAACAAGAGTGCGCAGATGGGGGAGCTCGACCGGAGGGAGGTGTTCGGTGTTTTCTTCCTCAAACTTGGGTCCAGCGCCATCCATCGAGAGCTTTTGTAATCTGGGACAGTTCATGAGGACCTCACGGAAGCGATGAACGTCCGGAGAGTGAGTAGCGGGAAGGCGTCTGATGTCGAGGGTAGTGAGGTTCTGGAGGACGGAGCCCGACCAGTCAATGGGCACACCATTCAAGGACAAGTACGAAAGGGTAGGTGGAAGCACCCCGCCTAGGAACGGCTGTGCGATGACATGCGGCCACGTAAGAGATTTCCTGTGCTCGTTTTTGAGCCCACCGCGATGAAGCTCAAAACGTGTTAACATAGGCACACCGGATGATGGACCGAACGTCCCCAAAAGCTCTAACACTACAAGCGCACTCTTCCAATCGTCCACCACAACAATGAGCATCCGAATGGTGGCAAGCTTTGAGAACAGGCGCATGAGCATCTGGCGCATGTCGGCGTCGGTCATGTTTGACTCGGAGGTCAAGTTGACGGTGGTCATCGCAGTCTCCGTGTCAACCTGCTCATCCTCTAGGTCGTCGGCTTCGGGGTCGCCGTCGATACGGACGTCGAGCGGAGCCGAACGAGCCCTCTCGAACCAGGCCCATGCACGATCGAGTTGGGGACCGCGGAACCAAACCGCATTCCACAAAGTGGAATCTTCGATCGCGACCTCCCTCCACCGACGGCACGTCCAAGTTATGCGCAACCGCGCGGCCACCGGGCGCTTCATCGAGTCCCATACGACAAAGCGAATAATGTTGTCGAGGATTTCGGTCGGAAGATCGTTAATACGGAAGAGGCGGAAGTATCTGAGCATATAGCTCTGTCGGGCGAACACGAGCTGGGCTCTAACTTCCGCGGGGAGCTGTCGTGGGTATATGTCTCTTTGTACTTCTTCGATCTGGCGGGCGATGACGAGATAGCGAAGACCCTCAAGGCGGATTTGCTGTCTCTCCTGGGTAGTAAATGGATGAGGGTCCCATCGAGCGACAATGCGTCCGAAATGCTCGCTGATCGACTGGGGGGAGGGGATGTGGGGAGGGTTGGGATGGGTGGCGGTGACATCGGGGGAGCGGAGGGCAGCGACGCGGGCAATGAATTCCTGATCGCTGGGGTTGAGGAAGTTGACAAGGGAGCTGACAGAAACCTGAAAGAAGTCTGGGGGTCAGAGACGAGGGTGGCATAAGCTTGGAGGCAGGCGACGACGTACAGTGGTCATTTGTGTGAGTGGAAGGAGGGAGTAAACGCTATTGACCCTAACGATGGGAGCGCACCACGTGACTGACACGTTTTGCATTTGTATGTAGTTCGGAAAACGACGGTAGAGTCTAGAGACGCGTTTTGAAAAGTTTTACAAGCGACTCTCGAAAATTTGACGAACCGAGATCAATTCTCAGCGGAATGAGGCCTACGAGCCCTTTTGAGCCTACTCGGCATTACCAAAAGTAACCGAATTTAGAAATGTCTTACCCGCGACCAGCTACATCCACCCTCGACGAACGTCACATGATGGAACGTAACACCTTCCAAATTGGGGGTCGACGAGCAAACCCCTTCACTGTACGACGACAAAAGACATTGGGGCAAATCCCCTCGACCAGATCTTAGATACTTATGCTGTTAGTATGTTTGAAAATTAAATTGGAGCTTTACGGATACGGCTCCCCACTCACTGCAAATCCGATCCCAGCCATTGTCGGCTCTAAATCGCGGGCTGTTACATCGCGTGGGCTTCTCGATGTCTCCCTCTCATCGACTCCCGGGCCGTCCAACCTCTCAGTTGCTCCGACATCTCGACAATTCAAACGCAGATTCCCTGTGCAATATACATGCGAGATGGTACCCGTAATGTTGGCTCTTAGTGGTATCAAAAATGACGGCCCAGCACTCCGATCTGCGTTTGAAGAGCACGTTCCCGGCGCCGAATTCGTTCAGCAAACGGTCTATCGCAACGTGGCGCTTTATAAATCGGCCGTCAGACTCGGAATCCTTGAAAAGTATATCAAGTTTGCGAGGACTACGGATGGAAAGTGGAGTAATGTGAGGAATGAGGTGGGGCAACTGACTCTGAAGCCCACTGCGCCAAAGGCAATGGGTAAGTTCTTCACTCGTCTTGTTCGCTTCTTATTTCTTATTTAACCGAATATACAGTGCCAATGACCATCGACTTGACAGGCGACGAGATTGTAGTTGAACCCGATTCAGTGGAAGTCGTACCTGACCTCGATTCTGGCCCACTCAATACTCTCGTGATAGACGACACATTCGAACTTCAGACTCACCTTCGCGTTATGTCCACGTATTGTTACATCGACGCCTACTTCCAAGATTATCTGCCACCAAACATTCCGAATATCAATCTCGAGATGGTCGTCAATCACGGAACTCAAGGACAAAAATTTGTGGTTACCCTGGTGCGAGTTCTCTCTACACGCCTTGCTGTTGAAACTGACAACTTGTTATCTAGGCAACTTTTACTTACGTCGGCTACCCTCAACTTGGGGCCATTACAATTGCTGTCAAACAGCCTTTGTGCGATAGCGATTGGCTGTTGTTCTGGCCCAGCATGAGTACTGCCGTGTGGACTGAAGGTGCACGGTTGGCAACTTGCCACGATCTTTGGACGGAGTTCGGAAATGTTGCTCGTGGACTTGGTGTTGAACTTCCCGGTATTAAAGTTATTCTTCTCGCCGACACTAGTCCTGAGAGTTTTTATTCACAGATTATCTCACCGTTGTTGAAACCTCCTACATTTCTCCTGTTGCGGAAGGCGACGACGAGTGGTTAGGGCAGCCATGGCACATGGGAACCCAATTCTCCATTCATTCACTCGATGCTAATATTCCCGCCGATGTCGATGTTGCCAACGTGTTATCGGCGTTCTCTCATTTCACCTTCCAGCGAACTAATCACCGCAGCGTTTACGTCGATTTCCAAGGTACGAAACAGCCTTTTAAAATTCCTTTCTCAGCGTTGTTGATTACGCATAATAGGCCTCAAAACTCATAACAACCGATATGTTATACTGGACTCCGTTACCCACGTTTCCCAGTCCAACATCCAGCCTGTCTTTGACCAATATGGCGAGGATGTCCCACCGCCTCCATATTCTGTCAATAGCGCCCCGCACTTTCTTGGGAGCTTGGGTGATGTCGGTCTCGAGGCATTTGAAACTTCCCATAATTGCACCGCACTCTGCGGGAGATTGCAACTCAACTCGCTACCTCTCGCTCTCTAAAAGCCTTATGTAACTCAGTTTTACTCATTCCCATAGTCTACATGGCCACATATAATCAGTAATCGCTCTTATAGTTCATGTATATGGTTACGACCCAAAATTGCATCAGTTTTGCGCATTAAAGTTGTTTGAACTTGATCAACATTTACTGGAATTGTCTGAATATCTGAGGAGAGCTCTTTAGTATATAGCTTTAGCATCCCAAAAGTTCAAATGACTTGCCCCTCTTCTCAACCACACGGAGAACCGATTTGAACACTCGCGGCACGCTCAGCCGGGGCACATTCTCACGGTTCAAATTATTTACAGTGGATGAATGACAGCAACAGAGTAGGTAGAAGTCACCCAAGTACTTGCTGTGACTATTAATGGACGTGGGCAGCCACAGTTTGATCAGTGATCTGTTTGTCTTTGTTTGTTTCCTTTGGGCACATGGTTTCCGTTTTCGGGCGTTCTTCGCCTTGCAGGATTCACTTCCTCTAACCACCAAAAATTCGGGTTTCACATGTAATAGGCTTACTTTAGGTCATACATGATATTGTTCGGAGGATTTTGCCAATTTCAGATTTTTCGTTGAAATAGCTGTATTTTTTGCGCGGAATTCAGCATATTTCGTTCAATCAAGTGATTCTAGTCAATTCCTCCGAGGAAATACATCGTTTTGGTCCACGGAAAATACCGAATCCTAGAGCGAGTAAAATCGCTGGCTATCCGGCATGATCCTGCACGGTCTTGTGAACAGATCATTTCGCGTGACATTGTGACTGTCACACCACTTTCACTTCAGCTCTCGACGCGTTGCTGGCGCGACTAACGCGTTCTACACCTCTATTCCCCTTCTATCACTCTGGATGGGCAAACGCCGGTCGGAAAAACAACTGGCCGTTCTCTCCCGTCTAAACGAGGCTCGCTGGCAGTCACAGAATGCTGTAAAAGAGAATATTCTACGGAGCGCTGCTGCATCACATCCAAAGACTGCTACAGTGGCGGCGCCATCTGATGCCACCCCTAAAAATAGAACAGCCTATTTCTGGAACTTTTGATGCAAATGGAGTCGATTGGGGTCACATCATTTTTTAGGGGGTGGCATCAGATCCCGCCGCCACTGTACACGCGCACGCGCCCAAATATCTGCTCTAGAGACTCGAGTTCACACTCAAGAACAGTCTATTGCCTCTCTTCAAGCCTCTAATATCTCTTTCCAGACAGAAAACCTCGCTCTCGCTACCCATGTCCGTAACCTCGAAGAGCTTCAATCTACGACGGCACAGCAGCTTTCTGCCACGCAGAATAGCCTCACCATTGCTACGAACACTATATCGGATCAGGCTATAACGATTTCGGAACAGAAACAGCGTATCAATCGACTAAAACGAGACAAAACTCGAATGACCACCAAAATGGATCAATTAAAGGAAGAATTACTGCAGGCTATCCTTCGCGCTGACAAGGCCAATCGCTTATCATCCTCCCAATCGCTTCGCCTCGAGAGCCTTCTGTTGACTGTCCAACAACTCAATCGCAAAATCGCCGAACAGACGAAAGAACGACAACAGATTCAGCAAAAACTAAAAAATACACAGATGCGAGAAAAACGGGCGAAACAGGCGTTGAAGGAGACTCGAATCGTTGGAAAGCGAAAATCTGTATTCATCACTCGGCATCGGCACTTCTATTCGACGCTCTACCGCTCTCTTGCTTTGACTTGTCACCGTGCAGGCTGCGCCCAGGCTAAGATAGGTGGACTCATTACACGGATCGGGCGGGTTTTTGGAGTGAAAGTTAAACATTCCATCGGGTAATAACAGAGGCTGGAATCAAAGCCAAGTTGCAGTTAGGATTCGAACTCGCGCGCGCGAAAGGTAAGGCTCATTTCAAATTTTCAATTGAATTTGCGGTAACATTCACCAAATTTTTTACGGTCACTCTCAGCAGCGATGGCACAAGTCGTCGGAATATCAAATACGAGGGCCGCCACATCACCATCACCGCCTTCACCTATTCAACCGACCCTGATTCACCTGCCGAGGCTCCTGCAACCCGCCTTGTCGAGGTTGAGCACGCCCTTGATCACACCGCTCAAACTCAATTCAATGGATGGGATATTGTCAATAGTTCCATTGTCGACATCTACCGAAATAGCCCGCTCGGAAAGCGCGATTTACAGGCAGGAATAACCTACGAGGCCGATGATTTATGGCGCAAGGCAGTTGCCTATAACTCCGATCACGCAGCCGATGTTCGCTTGGTGGCGCAAAAGACAAAAGAGCGCAAGATGGAGGTGTTGGACGGACTTTGGAAAAGCAAAGCTTGATGGTATGTCAGAGTCCGAGGCAGAAGACGCGTTGTGGGAGGTGGTATGCGAGATCAGTGAGGATCCTGAAGGCCTTGATCGCAGGTGCGTTAATTTTTTTTCGCTTAACACTTCGGATATATCAAAATTACCACAGCGCCATTACGGCAAGCCTTCGGGAAGAAGCCCTCCAATCTCTTGCTCGCCACGTAGGATCCGAGCTCCTGCAGTCGAGATACAAATCAGATTATAGTCTATCGCATTGGCTAATGTCTGGAAAAATAGCGGCCACGAAGTCTGTTTGCCATACAAGAAAGGTGACAAAAGTCTTATCGCAAACTACCGTCCTATCACTCTCCTGAATACAGATTATAAAATGATGACAAAAGCACACTCACTACGGTTAATGACTATAGCCCCTTCTCTGGTACATCCGGACCAAGCGGGTTTCATGAATGGCCGTAAAATTGAGGATCAAATTAAGCTTGCCAAGTTTCTGCTCGACTACGCCGAGGCAGCTGAAGAGGACGGTATCATAATCGCTCTGGACCAAGAAAAAGCATATGACCGAATAAATCATTCATACTTACTCCGAGTACTGCAGCACATGCGTTTCCCGCCTCGATTTTATAACTTGATTCAAAAACTGTATACCAACGCCGAAACAGTTGTGATGGTGAATGGAATACTGAGCGACCCTTACCTCGTCATCCGTGGTGTTCGGCAGGGGGACCCATTGTCTTGCTTATTGTTCAATTTGGCGATTGAACCTCTGGCTTGCTTAATTCGTCAGTCCGATTTAAAAGGTATTGTAATTCCGGGGTCAAGTGAACGACTCGTTATTTCCTTGTTCGCAGACTACACCACAATCTATTTGTCCTCGTCTGATTCCCCAAAAGATTTATGGAACATATTAGATCTGTGGTGCGCCGCTTCAACTGCAAAATTTAATCAATTAAAGACAGTCGTACTACCGTTTGGTAGACCAGCCTATCGAACAGAAGTGGTCCGCGATAGGCGAATAAACAAGACATCGAAAATGGGGTCCATCGCTGACCAAATTCGGATTGTTGCAGACGGTGAAACATGCCGCATGCTCGGTGCCTGGATCGGAAATGCTGTACCCTACATCACTCCGTGGCCCACAGTCATAGAGAAAATTAAATGCGACTTACGGCGCTGGAATTCCACTCAACCCTCCTTGGAAGGGAAACGCCACATCATCAATATGGTTATAGGCGGCAGAACTCAATACTTAACGCGTGTTCAAGGGATGCCCAAAGAGATAGAGTCCTCCTTGTTGAAACTGGAACACGATTTTCTTTGGGATGGTAAGAGAGCCAGAGTTGGCCACGACACGATGATTAAGAGTATCCTAGATGGTGGGAAGCAGATTTTAGACATTTCATCAAGAAATGAAGCCATCGACCTTCTCAATCTCAAATCGTACCTTATCTATGGTCCGTCTCGACCGCGCTGGTGCAACCTTGTTGACTTCCTCATCAAAAATCTGCTTGAAACGAGCTATCTTAATTTCCGACCTGGGGAGGTTATCAACATATTTCTCCAAAATATTCACGTCCCGGTTTCCCCGAAAACCAAACTTCCTGACCAAGTCAAACGTATGATCACCGCAGCATCGAAATACAACTTACGCTTCACCGCGCTATCAATATCACCCGCAATCCAACTCCGCATGCCGGTATGGAAACATCCTGCGATGAATGCTGATTTATTTAACATAGCTTGCCGGAGAAAAGCCGCGACTTGCCTCCGACTGAACCACAATGTCCAAACGCTGGCTGATTTGATGATGATTGCAGATAGAAAGACAACTATTATCCGAAAGCCACATCAAATTAACCCATCAGGATTCGGCCGAAAAAATTGCGGTTGTCCGCCTTGCCGACACGACAGAGTTGAGCTCGGTTGCCCAGATCCCGGTTCCTGCATTGATACAGCAAAATTAATTGTTAACAGTGTGTTCCCGAAATGGGACCCGAGAATATCGAATATCGATCGGTGCAGCGAACTCCAACTTTCCGAAGACGAGTGTGAACACAACAATCACCCACTGGGTGTTGACCATGAATTTATTTACGACGCTGACTACTCTCTCCAACACACACAGTCCGGCTTCCGGATCTTCGCCGATGAAGATTATGCAAACACCGTTGCAGCGAGAAGAAACTTTCCATCAGCCTCACAACCAGACAGTGGGCTGATCACTATATTCCTTCACTGTCGCGTGAGGCATGCCGGTGAATACAAACCCATTATTGAACTCCATCTTGATATTCAGGATGAGACAGATTTACCTGCGAGCCACGACTTTTTTGACCTTTCCTTTGACAGAGACGACATTCCTTTGTCCTATTCTACCGGTTTACTTGGCGGTCTTCTTTATAAACTTCAAACAATGCCGAACTCAACACCTATGCTGATCTGCACACTATCTGACTATCTACCTCGCATTCTTATTAAAGATCGGTCCCATTCGGAGAATGATATGCTCAACAAGAATTTCCCGCTGATCAAAGCTGTCTTTGCCGCTCTGAATGAGCGAACAGGACGTATTAAATTCAAAAAGGTCTCAAAGCTCCCGGCTCCTACAACTTGCACTACCTCCACCCTGGGATCCGTGCAGATAGACACTCAAAATGATATCATGTTCACCAACCCTGGGATTCAATTGTAGTCCGGGAGTCAACGCTCCTTCACCAAAATCATCAAGAACTTGTCTTCTAAATCACCACGTAAATCGACTTTCATTAATCTGGACCGCATACGGTGCGCTGTCGAAGAAGTGTCCGACTATACTCCTTCCGATGAAATGATCTGGAAATCGATTCGGTCTTCTACTCTACGCCGGCTTTCACGAGAATTCTTTTGGAAATGCTTACATGAAACCTTTCGAGTCGGTGAATTCTGGTTTCATTTGCATAGTGCTCATCCGATGGGAAATTGCAGTCGCTGTGGAGTGACCGAGTCTCTTGAGCACATAGCATTAGATTGTACAATCCCTGAACAAGAGGTCATCTGGAAGCTTGCGTTCCAGCTATGGACTAAGAAATATTGTCCTTCGAGTTGGCCCAAATTGAACTGGGGGCTTGTCCTCGGCTGCAACTTGGTTCGATTTAAATCTCCAACTGGTTCCCTTCTGCCTCACAAAGCTAGATTATTTGCAATTTTAGTCTCTGTATCCTGGCACCTTATCTGGTCCCTTCGTGTCGACCGTGTAATCAAATACCCCGGCAAAATTCACTCTGAGGCAGAAATTCACAATAAATGGCTGTCCGCAATAAATTCTGCCTTGAATCGCGACCGGATTTTGTGTGACAGAGCTAGATTTGGCTCTGTTGCATTCAGCAAGAAAACAGTTCTATATACCTGGAGCGGGTTACTCATGAATGAGGATTCCTTGCCGGAAAACTGGATCTATACAAGGGGGGTTTTAGTGGGTATACAGCCCAAGAAGTTAAATTCGTGCGTAAGGCATTTCCTCCCGGACATCTTCCCCGGCATCCTCTGGTTTAATACCCAGTAACCAAAGCGGACGACTCGGAATGCTTCTGCAGACTGATGATCGATTAGGTTTTGAGACCCAACGCTCCGAAAAAAAAAAAAAAAGTCTGTTTGCCATCACTGCCATTCACACCGGACTGACTTTGTCACACCTACCGAAGTTCCTCCTATCCTGTATTTCAACGTCCACGACAGTAACATTAAGTTGGATCACGAGCTTCGAATGACCGTAAAAGGTGTTCCGATTACTTACATGCTCCGAGGGGTAATTTATTCTGGGGGTAATCATTTTACGTGCAGAGTGGTGAGGGAAAGTGGTGATGTATGGTACCACGACGGAATAGGAACCGGGGCTAAATTGTTTAGCGAAGGTAACTTACACTCAAAGCCACCAAAGTTTCTCAATACCTGTATTAAAGATGACTACTTCCGGCTCATGGCGGGAGCAATTTACGCGTGTTCATGACGTGAAACTTCGTGAAATCCGAGCTGAAATAATCTGAGAGCTGCTGACGGACCGAATGGCCGTACATAAGTACGAGTTTTGCCGCGCGCAGCGACGGCCCTCTACCCCCAAGTTCTGAGAGGCACCTCGGGGGAACTTGAAGGCTCACGACGTGTCAGTCACGTGGTGCGCTCTTTTTTTTTGTATCAGCATTTCTATACCGCAACAAGTACACTAACTACTAAGACGCGGTGCCACAAGGGCAATAAATAGTGAAAGGTAGCTCTAGAGGGGAGTCGTCCGTAGTTGGTAGAGTATAGTCTCGGAGTGTACTGTAGTAATGTGAATTTACGGGTATAGCGGCGGATGCAACGTGGTGCGCTCTTTTTTTTGTATCAGCATTTCTATACCGCAACAAGTAAACCAACTACTGTACCATTTCGGTCAATTCACCCGGCCTGTGACCTGTGACACCTCGAAACGAAATTTACAGCAGTTTGCAGATGTAATGACACCACGTCGCATCACATGAGAAGAAAGCACAAAAAACACGTCTTCTTCTCTCCTTCGTATCTCTCTCGTTTCGACGACAAATAGCATGATTTTGGTATCGCCGTATCGGAGGACTCGCCGTAATCCGGGCTTCAAAACGACTATCTTTTATCGCCGAAATCCTGACTTCATTTTGGCCGACATCCACCTTGCTCGTCATCGTCATCGCCGTCTTGGACGCAATTCTGGAGAGAATGCCTCGTGTGTAGGCGCGTTAGAAAGGCAATTCTAGTCGCTTTCAATCTACATATATGCATTTGTAGCGCGGATTCCGGTTAGATAACTTATTGTTCTCGTGTCTCTTCTCTACTTCCACCGTGATCACAGTTTCGTTCTCTGGTTTTGTTCCTTCTCAGGCGCGGGTCACAATTCCCTGCCGTGCGGTGTATAGCACCAGTGGGGTGCGTCTTCAAAAGAAAAGGACGCTAATTTTTCGCTAAATTTCGCTGTGGCGTATTCTATTTTTCTCGTTTGCCACTGGAGTCTGCGTGGCTTACTTACTATTAGAGCTTATTTGCAACCGGGGAAAAATAGGAATTACCCTACCTAGATGTCAGTCAATCTCACTTGTGGAGCAGAAATTTGTGCCAGTACGCGCCTCTCAATTTTCACAATTCTCGCTTAGCTTTGCACTTGAAAATTCACTTCTCACTGATTGCAAATAAGCTCTATTAGCCACTTTGTACCACACATACACTACTAAGCATGCCAGATGACTATTTTCTGGAGATCTCAAGACTCATTCTGTGTGCATCACCCTGCTAGGAGCGCGACAACGTTGGAGAAGCTGGATGTCAAGTGGATGTCGACCAAAATCAAAGTCGGAATTTTGACAATAAAATACCAGCGTCTTGAGGCCCGGATTAAGGCTACCTCATACATACAAGAATAGTCGATATTGGGCAAGAAACGAGCAAGAACGAGGCGATACAAGAAGACGTATTTTTCGTGCTTTCTTTACATGTGATGCGACGTGGTGTCATTACATCTGCAAACTGCTGTAAAGTTCGTCTTTGGGCTGAATTGAGCGTGACACCTCGAAATATTCGTCAATGGTGCCGAAACTGGGTCGGGTTTGCTCACCTCTTTTCAGAGAAATTTGAACAATTTGCAGCCCCAGAATTGCAACTCCCGGATGAATGCGGCTGATTTTGCAAGATTTTGCTCTAAAAAGACTGAAATGGCTGGAATTCGCGGTCGTTTGAGCCAGTCAGAGACCAAGATGACACACTAGGATAAGAAACTTCGGAAAAGCGCCGGAAATGTTTGTTTTGCGGGCTCAACGAGGTGTGTGGGCGAAAATCGAATTTTAAAGCCTAGTTTCCCGGTTTTTTCAACTTTTCGGTCACATTCGTCAATTCCTCCGGTGACCTGTGACAGGCGCAAAAATATTCGTCAATCCAGGTGCCTGTGACGCGTGACAGACGAATTGATCGAAATAGTACAGTACTAAGACGCGGTGCCCAAAGGGCGATAAATAAGTGAAAAAGTAATTCTAGTGAGGGTTCGACCGTGGTTGGTAGAGTATACTCGGTATTGACAAAAGTAACCGTTAATCCGACGATTGCTTCGCGACCACGTGATATTTCTCCAAGACTTCGAGTTTGAAAAATACGTCGGGATATTTCTTAAACCTACACAAGTTGTTGTGGGCAACCTCTGTTCCTGGCGCTCTTCAGAGCCAGTGCAATTTTGGCAATAGGTTGAAATTCACCTGTGTCTTTCAACTTCTGCTCATTGTTCAACGGAAATCTTAGCAACTGCCCTTCCAGACCACTTTCGACTACCTCTAGCTTGCACATGCGATCTATTCAAATGTTTCTGCACACTTGCTTTGGCTAGTAAGGGTGATAAACAAGTCTACAATCTGGAAAACTCTTCGGCCCCTTACTTGACCAAAGTCACCAAACATGGGGAATTACGGAAGCCATGGAGGCCTACTCTGGGATAAAAGTATATTGAATGTGTAGGTGATAGGGTTCAGCACTGTGATGGACTAGAAATTAACCAAGACTGTAGCTAAATTCTTTGCTCTTAGCATCTTTGAACGGCCACGCAATATTTGGGTCCGTGCAGGAGGGATGGTTGAAATTGAACCAGTCCAATGTTGACAAGAAATTGATGCAATCAGAGATTTCGAGCAGTGAGAAACTAAAATGGATCCTCAAGTATAGCCTACCGTCCAAGGGCATGTTCTTAAACTTCAAGAACATTGGAAATGCAGTCATTTATTGCAACAAACAGTGCAAAACAGCTGCAAATTAGAATCCGCCGAGAAATAAGTTGTGCTTGATGGATTGGTTCAGGCCTTTGTCCGATGCCGTTCAAAACATGCAGGAGAACATTCTGATGCACTTTAACTTATTACATACTGCAATATTCGGACCATACGAGTCGATTCACGGTTACTTTTGTCAATACCGAGTAGTCTTGGAGTAGGTGGGTGAACGCTTCCATCGACTGTGAGAACAATAGCTCGACATAGGAACCATAGGTGAAGAAAAAATGGGGCATAAGTGGCAGTCAGCCATTACCTCGGGGGGCGCCGTCCGCTTGAAGCCCGAGCTTTGTACGGGGTGGCCCGACAATGTGATCCATAGAGGAAGATGCCGTCCTGTAAGAAGCGACGCGCATCCTCCTCCTCGATGAAGTCCACGCGGACAGACACTTCCGACTGGGGGATGCTATCCCGCTTGTGAAGGAAGCGGACATTACCAATTCGATACTGTGCACCTGGAAGTTGGTTGCGCTTCGCCAACTCGCGCACAAAGTCGCGAGAGTGCGGAAGCCCTCCCTCCTCCAAGATTGGCACTCGGTGGAAAACCACCTTGTGCCATGGGTCTGCGGGGTAAATGGGCGGTTCAGCATCGAGGGCGCATCCCAGAAGTGGAGCGATGGTCCTCCATAGCAGCAAGCGGTGGGCTGCGAGCGCCTGGGCTGAGCAAGCCGGCGCAGTTGCGTGGAGAATGAGGTTGCCACTCTGGGACATGGAGGTAGCGCTAACCGCTAGCCGACTATCCAGAACGCCGTTGATGGCCCTGCATAGCGAATCGGGGTGAGGTTTCTTCGTGCAGCGGGTGTCGGACAGGTCAATGATCAACCGAGTGGATGGAATCGTCGTTTTGGGCGTTCCAATTTATAGAGGTACTTGACCTCGGAATCTTACCTCCGCTCGCTAAAAAATTCCCGTCGTCTGTGGCTTGCAGTCGTACGATCGCGCCAGAGTGCCCGTGCAGCTTTCCATGAAGGCGGTAGGACTGTTTCGAATTGGAACGGAGCGAAAGCATTGCGTGTGGGATAACCTCCCCCTCCGCTTTTCTTATAGTCTGGGACTCGATTTTCTTCGGAGTCATTCTGCCGTCTACGCGAGAACAATAAACAAGAGCGCGACTACGGCTTTCCCTTGTATTCTACATGAACGAGAACAATGCACTCCCGGCGCCCGCTTATCCGTGTGCTTGGCTACATTCCCTGTTTTCCGCACTTGGTACAAGTGCCAATTGTTTCGGCTAATTCAGCGGCATCGCCTTCTGTTCCCGAGATCGGTCAATTGTTTCGTTTCAAGCTATCCCCGAACTACAACGCGCCAACGCCCGCGTGCGCTGATGCTCGGCAATAGTATCCGACGCGCTCTCACTTTTATATTCTCCTGCGAGAACGAAACTTACACATGGATGCTTCTACAGTCGCCGCGCGTCACGACTCTCCGTTCGCGGAGCCAGACATTCCCCCGCCCCCTGTTGTGTTGCTTCTCATCCACACCGACTTGAAAACGCCTGTGCTGCCAGGTCTCCTCATTCACGAGGATCTCGAGGACTACGATCATGGCCCTGGACATGTCGACGATCCCGCTCTAGGCTCAAAGGTGCGATGCGCCGAAAGTGTTCCTGCGCACTCCTATCCCCCGCCGCCAATCCTCCCAAAACGGATTCCGAGGCCTGCAGCTATGTCGCGGGAGACCCTGGTAAATCTCACCGGTTGGCCGCAAGTTGAGCTGGATCGCATTAAGGTGCGGTATTCGAGCTTGTTCTCTCAAAGCTATTAACGAGATCTGTCAGAAACGTGTGGAAGCCCTTGCGGATGACCACCTCAACACAACGGTCTGTTATTCGGACCAGGACAAGAAGCAGATCGATTTAGTCTACAAACTGGTAACTCTGTCGCTATTATCGTTGGCGACTTTTCACTCACATCGCTGTTCAGGCCTCAATTGAGTTCTATGCGCTCAACAATTATGAAGACCACTGGGTCACCGAAACCATTCTGCAAAGGCATTTGAAGAATACCACCGAGAAGCACAAGAAAGCACTGAAGGCTGAGGCTGCCTTGAGTCGCACTTTGCGCAACCGCCGAGTGAGTCCCCACTTTCGTTCTGCTCATAAGTCCGTCATCTCAGATATCTTTGACAGCCTTAAATTTGCTGTTTCCTCGCCGTGCTAGGTTTGGGCGTATGTACAAATGTAACTAGCTCTACTATACCATGCACGCACTTGTAATTAGTCCTTCTCAATTACCAACATATACGATTTGTCCCTCTGCTCGACTTCTTTGACTCTGAGATTCACCTGAGATTGGCGGCGCAGCTGTATGCCGCCGCCGCGCACCGTTGGAGTGGGCGGGGGAAGGCGGTGGCGATGACAGACGGCGATCACGCCTGCAGAGGATCTCTGTGGATGCTGCCAAGCTGGGATCAAGCTACAACTACAAACAACCCGGCTATCTACGGCCTACTAATGATCTCTCCCGCTACACCGCACCTGCTCGCAGCCCGTCACCACCACCACACCGTGACAATGTCACGCTAACTGTGACTCGCCGTGACGCTCATTCTGATCTCAGCATTTCAGTCCTGCACCTGTATGACGCTGTGCGTCGACAGGTTGCGCTCTCGCTGCTAGGCGTTGTACGCCGGCAGATGAGTTCTATAACTCCTCTCTCAGTGTGCCTTCCCAGAATCCTACTCAGCTATGCGACACTATGGACATATCTCCTTGTGCGCACAAGCGGTCATACCTCCATATACGCGAGTCGGACGCGACTCGGCAAAATACAATAAAGCGCAAGTACAATGGCGCCAGCGAAAACAACAAGGATTTGAATGATTTAAACGCATGGGCAAGAAGAATTGAATCTCGCGCCTCCACCTCTACCGTCTGCTGGCTCCAAACGTTGTACGCGCGGAGCGAGCTATCGGAATGGACCTCGACCCCGCTCCTTCGGATAAACCTGTTCAGCCACCTAGAAGGGTTCTCCACATTGCGCTCATTCGAAACCTTGGCTCATTGTTTTTCAGCGTACTGGTCATGCTGACATGCCATCGAAATTCCGCGCGGTCTCAACTCCCGACCGCGAGTATGTCGACACTGTACGTGTCCCCCCCAATCTTACGCCGACAAGTATCCTCACATTTTTGTAGGTATTCCAGGCCGCGCGAGACGCGCAGCAGGCCAACGTAGCGCTTACAGCTGATATTCACGCTCTCCGCACGAGTCATGCAGCTACACAGGCAACAATGAATCAACAGGTCGAGGTGGTGAGGGCTCTGCAGGATGAGCTGGCTCGCAAGAGTCATCTCATTGCAGATATGCAGCAGCACGAGGGCCAAATGGAAGCGCAGTTCCTCGCGGACCAGGGGAAGCTCGACTCGATGGTGAGCATCCACGCGACAATCGTTTGAACCCTCACTGACGCCATGATAGTTGTCACAGTATGGCGGGCTGGTGACTCAAGTGACCGAGAGTCAGAAGCTGTTGATGCAGCGAAACGAAGAGGTCGCTGGTCTCCAGGCTGAATTGGTCAGTACCCCGTCCCCGCTTTTCCACTGCCTCATGAAGTTAATTTTTCCTCAGACGGAGAAAATGGACGAGAGCATTCGGCTTCGGGCACAGAATCAGATTCATGTGCAGGTCCCGAAGGCACCCCCGACGTTGACACACTTGGCGGTCTTGTTGACCAGTTCAACGAGCTTCTTCAAGGCGGTAATACATCGGTAGACATCGATGATTCGGACGACGAAGAGAAAAAGACACAAAAAACCAAGGAGAAGAAACTGAGAACTGCCCTTAATGTGAGCAGCGGCGTATCTTGGGCTAAATATGTCTTCTAATTGCTCCGCCGTTACAGAGAACCCTCCGCAACGCTACGTATGCCAAATTCGGTGTCGCGCAAGCGGACGACTTCGGTTTGCACATTCCTGCTAGCAAAGACGTTGTGGCCGCCTGCGAAAGAGGTGTTGATCCACCGGAGGACTCCTCTCAATGGGACTACGGTCCTGGATATACCCGTTCCCGTCTCAACGACCTTATGATCAACAAGGTTGTTGACCACGCCATCGCGACAGATGGACCGCAGGGGAAGATCACCAAAAACCGGGTTGATCGCGATTTCTTGGTGGGCTTGATGTACGATACGATGAAGGCATACCGTGGCATATGGAAGAAGATGCAGCCTCAATTCAACGAAGAAACTGAACATATGGAGACACCCCAAGAGGCGCGGATGCGCGGAGCGCAACAGATCCAGCAGCATCAGCTTGACACCAAAAGCACCTCTGCCAAGCGTCGTGTAAGTGTCCTCATTCCACCTCTGGAACCGAACTCTGATGCTTCAAGTAAAAATATGACGACCGCCACGGCCCAGCCGTCAAAACCATTGATATCAAGGTCCTTGGAGGGAGGTCAGGCGACGTCGCCACTTGGAAGAGGCTTCTCCAAATGATTCAGCTTTTGGGGGTGGCGGGGATGTCGTCTGAGGAAGAAGACGAGCTCATAGTAGGCGATTTGCCATCTAAGCTCTACAGAATCAAGCTCTGTATCTGGCGCGAGCCTCGCGTCGTCGACTACTTGCGCTTCGTTGACGATCAAACATTTTTGGATAAGCAGACTCAACCTGGTCCAAAGGCCGCCGCAAGGATCAGGGATCCCGCGAACGGCCCTGGGGTCGCGCTCGCTCCGCGCGGCCTTCCCAAATCCCTATTTAATAGCGAATGGCTCGCAAAAGTGACGCCAGGTTACATGAAGGAGCTGAACATCTCGAAGAAAGCGTTTGAATTGTTTGTCGCCGCCACGGATAGGATGTAGTTGTAGGATCTTATCATTTACTCATATACATGGATTGCCCGAATAGCTAGCTAGTAATTATGCTGTAAATTCATTGAAATACACGAAATATGAACCAGTCAAATTGTGCGTGACACTGCGTGACGACTGCGTGACACTCATTCTCTCTTCTTCCTTCCGCTGTTGAGCGAACGTACAGTGCGTAGCACCGCGTTCGAGAGACAACTGCGACAACGCGTACACAACCCTTTCTTCCTTCTCTGAGTCGACGAGCGAACGTACAGTGCGTAGCACCGCGTTCGAACAAGTCTTAATGAAACATCGACGTCCTTCATCAGAATCCCGACACATTACTTCTTGTTTGCCATAACCTATCGGAAAGTACAGTGCTACGCCGTGTTCATCTAGCCCCAACGAACGTACAGTGCTAAGCACCGCGTTCATCTACTTGCTGCATCACCTAGCTACGCGCGCCGTCCCTGTCGCTCTTCGAGTTTCTCTGCGCCTCCGTCCACTGGTAAGATAGTCTTCGTGCATACTTGATTTCGTCCCTCTGATAGCCATTGCTGCCAGTCTGCTTCCCAGCCTGCAATGGAACTCGCCAAGCAAAGCAAATCCCCGACATTTCCCGTACGTATCAGTCTCCTGCACTCTATTTTCCTGCTGAATGCCTTCCCTTTGATTTAGACGACTCCATATTTTGACGGATTCATTCAGAATCACCTGGGAATCTTCGGGGTACACTACGGCGACCCCAGCTTCTTACTCGACATCCCTCCTCCGACGAAGGCCACCGCTCCCGATGGGTACAGATTTCACGATGGAGACTTCAAGCGGCCGCTGTGGATTGATCCAAAATTTCCCTACCTTGTCCTCCTTCCCCGATTCAATCCATTCTATGGACCGCTCTTTTCTCGACTCAATCTACAGTTCCAATAGTCGAAGTATCAGTGCCTGGCTCGAGCTTTGGGCAATTCAGCTCTCGGTGGGGCCTCAAACAAAAGATCGCAGACAGTTGGCTCTATCTTGAGAGTCTCCTTCGTCTGACGCTGCGAACGATGATGGGTTTATATGGCTCTCGTCCCGCTGAAGCTGTCTACACTTTCCTCTCCCCCATCAGCTACTGCTACACGGAGAGAAATGCCACTTCGCATTCAAACGCAGCGAAGATTGCCCTGCGCTCACGCGATGCGTTTCTCCCGCTCATGGCGGAAATAACACTCATGTTCATTCTTCTCGACGCGCGCGATATCAAGGATTGGAGGCCTCGTCTGTCAGACCAGACCAAGCTTCATCGGCAATGGATTGTCAATTTGGAGCAATCCGCGGTTGGCAATATGAACATCGATCGGGTGGGGGGGATCATGGACTTGACGCTGGAGAAACAACATCTTGACCACCATCTGCCTCGGCACGCTCGCTGGCTTTTGCCTCATCTTTTGGGTAAACACCGTGTCCCGCTCTACTTCTTCTATGGCAAGGATCTGCCTCTCAAGCAACCGATTCCAGAAGCCCTTGCCAATCTAGGTTTCGTGCCCACTCAAGGCGAATATGAGTACCTCAATGGTCTCAACGGCGAAGTGGCTTTCAGTCCATGGTCCGTTAAAGGGGCGAAATGGCAAAGCCACAGAAATGGCCGACCACCGTCGACACCAGTATCTCCCGGTTCTGCCCATCTGCCGGCCACGAAACCGGAGTCGACTCCCTCTGCCCCGTCACCACCTTCTACTCCGTTTCCTGCTGTCGAACGCGATAGCGGTCAGAAGGCAGGGGAGGATATACACGCTTTCATGGAGCGCCGCCGGCTTCATAACGAAAAACGAGCTCAGCACGAGTCGTTCGATGCGAGAAAAGCACGTCTCGCTCGAGAACAGCATGCGTCGGGGGGGACAGCTCCAGGTAAAAAGGGGGCCCGTGTATTCATTTGGGAGGAGGAGGATGGTGGTTTTTTCATTCGCCGCGCATGCAATCGCACCAATGCGGCTGACCGTTGGGATGAATTTACTCCCCACCAGCGTGTTTACGATTCTTTTTCAAATCAGTGGGATCTTTGCACAGCACTGGCGCCGACTGAGATAGCTGAGCCAGACAATTTCGACGATGACGACGGGGACGATGATTTCTTTTTCCATCAACCACCGGCATCTACGGACGTCCTCCCCCCGCTCTCCGACGTGCCTGGACGCGATATATTGGAGGCAGAAACTGGCGAGCGGGCCGCCGAAGTTCTCGAGCACGCGTATGGTCTGACACGCGAAGATCTTTGCGAGGACCCATCCAGGCTGCCAGGGTGGAACATACAGGATGCTCGCAGTATCATCACCTCTCGTTTTGGCTTCGTCGAGAACTCGACTGTGCCTGCTTCGTCACGGAAGATGCAGGATAAGGCATGTGGGTGGGCTCTTGGAGACGAGACTTGGAGTGTTCCTCCCGAGTCGGGGCTTCCTGCCCTATTCCAGCACATCCTCGACGCGAATGATCTGAAGTCCGTTTCGGCCAATCTCATGGACATAGCATCATCCGATTCCAACTTGGAGAACGATTGGAATATCGACGTAAAGATGCTGAGGATGCAAGATCGCATTCTCTACGAACTTTTCCCTCGCGGCTCTCATTCCTCGAGTCCGTCAATTCTGCTGGAAAGTGCAGCTGCTGTTCTCCAAGTGCTCAGGTCGGGCTGGGGCAACAATTCCGATGTTGAGACCATCATACGCAACTTGGTGAAATTAGGTGTTGCCTTCTTTCCTGGCTGGCCAAGACCCCTTGAGTACGCCCCGCTCCCGCCTCCGATTCAACCTACCTGGGTCGTCGTCACGCCGGCTATACTCCGACTCTGGTTGACTATGGAGTGTACGTCGAGCGCCGTAATTCATTCCTTCGCTCACCGCGCGGTCGTGTGGCTTTGTTCTATGGGGGGATCGTTGGCAGACTCGCGCGCTTGGTTTTGTCAGATTTCGAAGATCTAGCTTGCTATGACCCCTACGAAGATGTTCTCAAATCTGGTGTACGTGTGGAGGCGGCTCGGGATGGGGACACAATTTTGTGGCACGAAACTTTGACACAGGACGAAGTTGATATCATTTGCGGGGTATATATTGTTGAGACTGGTATGTTTTGTTCTTGTATGCAAGTCGGGCTCTCATCTCTCTTCAGGGCAGAAGAGTAGCGCAACCGAGGGTGGCCAACAGTTGAAGTATATCTCCTGGTGGCCAACGCCAACTGCGGTTTGGTCTTCAGGTCTCAATACGGGATGGTGGAACTCCAACTGTGAGCGGTGGTTTGTGAAAAGGCTGAGAGACATGGAGAGCATGTCTGTCAAGCTTTTCACATATGCGGAGTGGAAAAATAAGATCAGATACAACACCCTCTCGCGCAAGGTGGGGATGAAGAATGACAAGCTCGCAGAGGGGTATCTTGCTGCTCACAATCGCGTCGTCCACTAGATTCCTAGTCGGCACATGTATCTTATCGTCGTACATTTGATCAACATTTCACAATTTGATAATCGTTCGCCGATGCTCTGCAGCTCAGCTGCAGATTACACCGCCAACCCAGACTGAGACCTGTGTGATCTCAATGCCGAGTGTCAATTGAGGCCCACGGTTGGTCTCAAAAAGAGGCAATGTTGATGTCAAAAGTCATTCCATTCGGCTTATCATTTTGGTCTCAGTCTGAGCGCCACCTCATTTTGAGCTCAATGACTGACATCGAAATCAAGCTTTCATCCAGCCTCTCTGGGAGCACAGGCTGTGTGTAGCGTTGACGAAATTATAAATATGAATCACACCGGTTTCAAGATTGGGAACAGGCTGATATTGGGATATAAAATAGTACATACAGTTCTGTACGGTAGTTATGATCGTCAGCTAGGAAGGGTTCGAACGGTGGATCCTGCAGACAGGCGTCAGTGGGCACGTAACTGCCAACAGGACGTTTGCTGGCGCAAGCCCACGGAAAACGATTATAGTGTCGTCGGGAGCTATTGATCGAGGAGAGGACTTTGACGGTTGCATTTGCTCGGGTGGCAACTGTGTTGCGGAGGGCGGGAGGGAGGGAGGGAGGGAGGGAAGCAGTACACGATCGATCGGGGACGAAGGGCGGGTGAGGCAGGACATGCATATGAAGAAGTCCGGTTAGTCGTTGACTCAGCCAAGGGAACGGAGACACACCAACGAACATCAAACTTTGTCGAGCCACGAGCATCCTGCTCCGTCAACTCTGGGTTGAGCCGACTTGAAACCTGCAAGAATCTCAAGGCCACGTTGTGGCTTGGCAATGACACGGACATCGAAGAGCTAGCTGGACTTGCAGGAGAAAGACTGAGGTGAACTTGATCATGTAGTTGAATGAAGCCAGTCTTGAAAACTTGCACTCAAAGAAGGTCAGCTTGACGAACTTGCAGCCCTGACGCAGACTTGGGCAGGCGCTTGGAGGAAAGGCGTCTTGTGGATTCTTGTAAGTTAAGGCTTGAGGTGGCTGAGGCTGAGCACGGACCGAGGTCTTGAGAGGTCTTGAGCACACGAAGGGAAACGAAAAGGTTGATTTGACTGTTTGAAGGGGGGAAAGCGTTGGGGGATGAGTGGGGGGAAGGAAGGAGGGTGAGTCACACGGTAACACTTGACAACGAACATGATCAACAAAAACGTGACATCGCGTCATCTCACGTGTTGATGTGGGACTTGGAGGAGATTTTTTTTCAGTCTGCAGAGTCTTTCGTTACTTACGCTCGTCGCGCTGCCCGAGTGCGAGGCATCTGCGGCGGCTTCAATACATTGTGCATCATGCCCTAAACCCCGTTGTCACCAGTGCCTCGACCTCAGCACCAAGCTGCGTGAATGCAGGCTTGGCATCGCGGCTGCCGGCAGCCGCCCACAACGATGACCTCCATGCTGCATCTGCCCTGGGTGTAATACCGATAAACACTTAAATCGGACTTTATCTTATATGCTTTGGCGGTAATTGTCTTTCGGCTACTTAGCGCTACTTAACAAAGTACTCTCAGCAACTTGGCAAGGGAGACAATATATTGAGAGCAGGACAAGGAATCAAAACGGGGTTGTAATTGAGTCCAGAGCGATCACAAATCTGAGTTCATTTTGAGCTCGGAAAAAAGATGTCAATTTGGAATCAAGACGAGACCGAATTGGTGTCATCAAACAATCTCAAATCAAGGTTTCAGCTTGGTCTCACCAAGACCCCACTCCAGGTTGGTGGTGATAGTTTCATCTTTCTTTAAATTCCACGTTTTTAGTTAAATTTCTTCAGCCTTGAAACGGGTCTCGATACTTATAGTTTTCATGTCGGATAAACCTAATGCAAAACGTCGGGTTTCTCTAAAGCTTTCACTGAGTCTTAAACCTCAAGTTTCGCATATCATTTACAAGGAATTTGTACGCTTAAAATCATATCTGATTTCATGATTGAAGAAAGGTATCGTATTTTGATAAATTTTGGGGACGCATACTTGCAATCTTAAACTCAGGGGTTCCGATGTAATTTCTAATCATCGTAAATGCTATGTATTTAATACAGTTTAACGGGAATATAATCACTTTCAGAAACGTTAACAACTCGACCTAACTTATTGGCCCATTAAATTGAGGAAACGCCGCTGTGAGTACACACAATTTTAGTACACACAATTTTGGTTTTTCGCTGTTCAAATTTCGTGTTTTGTAACCCTAAGTTAGGAGTACCTCCGATTCCTCTGAAACAAAAATTTCACCTATAAACCATACCCTAGTTCCTGCTAAATCTCGAATCCCGAAGGATTTTGAGCAAAATTGGGACTGGCCATGAAGTTTTGGCCGCAACCATATTCCTGCCTTTGTGGTTTCTTCGAAAGTCGGGAGTAATTTCCTATTGATGCGAGCCCTTGGCTGAGAGTATTTCTTTATTGCACTTTCCCCTGATTGCGCCGCTGTACAGTAGGCCACTTGGTTTAACATCACGTATTGATGGCGTACCCGTGGGAGAGTAGGCACATTGCACAGCCATCCACTTTTCGGGAACCTCAGACAAAAGGGGGGAGCAAGCTCCCCCAATAAGCGGACATCACATCAGTTCTCAAGCTCCAAGCTCGATTGTGTGCTGGCGGAGGGCCAATGATAATGTCCCCAAAGGCCTGATGAAAATCCTGACGGGAATCGGAAATTTTGACGATTTGGGCTGTTCAAAATCCTGACTTTTCGACCCGTTTTGGTGGGAAGGGCTTAGTCTCGTAACAAGACTTTATATACTCTTTTGAAGATAGTCGTTCAAACGTATATAAAGTCTTGGATTTGTCGGGGGGTCACGCTGAGGAGCGACATCCATCAATGATGAATAGGCCGGCATGATGACGGCTGCCCGTTTTGGAAGAATCCACTTGAAAAGGAAGTACCTCCGAGACGCGCTCGCCACCGCTCACTTTGCAACTAACTCGCGTCTCCTCGCGTTGCTCGTTACTACCATATCTGAGGGAAATAAATTATCAAGTCTGACACATCTTCGCCGCAGTTGGATGAATTTGCAGTTGTGCAAAAGATGTACAGTACTCCATCCATTGCACTGAACTTGGCATTGAATTTTGAGGGTATGAGATCGTTTGAACAAGCGATGGTGACTGCATATCATGTTTTATGTGCATATTAGGGTAGTAGAAACAAGAGAAAGTTCATAGAGGGAGCTACACAAGACCCAGCTCTTACGGAGGTACTTCCTTATTGAGCGGATATTGCCCAAACGGGAAGCCGTCATCACGGCGAACTCAGATCATTGATCGCTGTCGCTCCTCAGAGCGGGGGTGTGACACGTCCATGCCTAGGAAGGGCTGGTCTGAATCCTGACGAAAACGGCGGCAGCCGAAGAAAACTTTCGGAAAATGACGCCGAAATGGCAGAATTTGGATCGGAAAATCCTGACCGGTCCGACAAAATTTTGGGTTCAGGCCTGTGTAAATCCTGAGTTTTCGAGCCAAAAAAATTCCTGACTTTTTGCCTCCCAAAAAAAACAGGCCTTTATGGGGATTATCATTGGCCCTGCTGGCGGTGGACCGTGCAGGAAAAGACCTCGGAGACAGGCCACTTGAACGTTCATGCCTCAAGCCATTACTAATTACATAATTAAATAATTAATAGGCCCAAGGTCAAGAAGGTCAACCCCCCCTTGACCTGACCCTTGACCCTCGCAAGTAGTTGATCTGACCTCCGCAACCCTGCAACCTATCAGTAGGAAGCCGCGAGGTCGACAGCCAGCGGCGTTTTGATATTGCAAGCTAAGATTATCAACGCCGCGAAGATGCCGTGCTCAGCCTTAATTCAAAAACCGTGTATCCCGTAGCGAAGCACGGGCTCACTGCTAGTTTCTCATAATGCACAGGGGGGTCCACGGACCGTATTAATGCATTATGAGCCATCCAACTGTACTCCTGTGCAACTCCTGTGTCCTATGTATCTCACTGTTTTTCAGTAATAGTGGTCTTGTTAACGGGACAGGCCGTCTCAGATCTAATGGCTCCATTAAGCCTATAAAAATCCCCGTCGAGATCAACCAGTCTCACTCTTCTTTGTGTCGCAGTCGCGATGAACATGCTTCCTATTCCGACGACGAAGATGGTGTACCCCGTCGCCGCCGCCGCCCCGCCCTGTCCGGAGTTCACTGTATATCCGGTCCCTCGTCGTTCCCCAGCGTGAGTGCGGCTTAGCCACGCTTCCCCCATCCACCTCACGGGGCCGAGGTTGTATAGAAAGGATGGACAAAGGCAGACAAGGGCCTTATGACTTCATTGGGCAAAACGTACCTGCAAATTGGGAGGCGTTGCGCGCAGATGAGCCAGTGCAACTGCTCTCGGGAATACGCGCTCTACAAGCTTGTACAACCTGCGACATGCCTTCTCCGTCGCACTGTGTTGCAAGACCCATTGCAGGATCCGTTTCGCTACCGTCGTCAAATGAGGATCCGTCTTGTCGGGAACCACACTGTGGTCGCAGAACCCCATGAATTTCCCATAGCCGGACCATGAATTCCACAATTCACGGGTTTATCTAGTGAATTCAGATTCATGGGGTTGTGACTTCACGTACCCAATTCACATAATTAGAGTCCGCAATATGAAGTGCGTGAATTTCACTCGAAAATCGAATGAATGCATATGTGTGAAAACTGCTCAGAAAGTTCATTCCTCGCTTCCTGGCAACTCTTGGAAATTCACCCGTAAACCTCGTGAAATTCATGGAGTTCAAGTTGCCTCGAACATGGTACATGGTTCTGGTCACCAGTACTGGTTGTGTTCCTAATACAGTAATATAGTCAATTTACATACTTTGAATAGTACCGTAACTTAGTAATCGTTAGTAAAGACTTGTTGTACTTGTTCAGTAAGTACTTCCATACAAAAGAGATAAGACTAATACTTGTATGTTGACACTGGTCAAAGCGAGGGGTACGTAGTAGATTTTTCATGCAGTTTCCACTGTGTTTTCACGTATTTTTCAAGTGACTTCCGGGAGTATTGGAAGGGAATCCAACACAGTGAAAAAGTTTTCATTGGAATATGAGGTGGATATCATTCCCAAACCATGTGAATTAACACCATGGAATGTCCCACTCACATAGTTGGACCCAGTGAAAATATCTCCGTGAAATTCACAACTCCATAGTGGAATTCACAGAGTTTTCCGGTGAATTTCCCATTGAAACCTTGTGAACAAACTATGGGAAAGTCAGGGGGTTATGCGACCACAGTGACCATCAAGAAGCAGCAAGTTTCCCACGACCACCAGCAAATTTTTTCGCCCGTTCGGGGGCGGAAAACAAGCTGAGTAGCAGTAATATGACAGACCCGGGAGTGCAAACTCCCAAACAAACTACTAAACCACCAACAGCCACTAACCTACCGCCCATGAACAGCTCGAAAGGTCGCCTATCCACGGGGAAACCCGCTGCTGTCGACCCCCAAAAACTTACAGTGGCGGCGCCACATCTGATGCCACCACTAAAAATAGAACAGCCTATTTCCGGAACTTTTGATGCAAATGGAGTCGATTGGGGTCACATCAATTTTTTAGGGGTGGCATCAGATGGCGCCGCCACTGTATGACATGGGGAATCTCCGGCGATCAAACTGACCCGATCTACCTTCTCAGCCAACTCAAAAAACATGTCAATTTTAGGAACCCCGCGAATAAGCTGGTAACAGCCATTGCTCCGCTGGAAGAGGCTTTCATCCACATAACTGACGCCCTTCTTCGTTCGCTAACGGATCAATCGGAAGAGTTGTCTCGCCTAACGAATTCGGAAAAGTTGGCGAAGACACAGACTAACGCTGCAATGGACTCACTCCAAGGCTCGCTAGTAGGAGAAATCCAAAAATCTCAAGAATTTCTAGCCAACCTCATCAAGAATCAGCCCACCACAACCTATGCTGAAATCACCAAACCCGGATCTGAACGCGATCACATGTCATCGCGCCCGCCCAATTTCCCCTCTCCCCCTCAATTTCAAATCACAATTAAATCATCTAAAATTGACCCTAATCACCCCATACTCTCCGCAGATACAACGAATATAGTCAAGGCGTTCAACGCAGCGATTACCGACACAATCTCAGCTAATGACTCAAACCTGCTTACTCCGATCACAGCTCGCGGTGCGCGCCGCCTCAAAAGCGGCGACCTCGCTATTATCTTACGGTCTCAAGAAGACGTGGAACTAATTCGCAACAATTCAGCAGAGTGGTTACCACGCTTCGCCCCTGGAGCCTGGACAAGCATTCCGAAATACAGTGTAGTAATCAACGGAGTTCCCGCCACCTTCGACACAACGTCGGAATTGGATATACGCCGGCTGGAAGACAACAACCCCGATGTATTGCTTCCATACTCAATATCGCGTGTCAGATGGCTCCGGAAGCCCAAATCCGACTTCGCATCTTTAGTCGCTGACATCCGTGACAGTCAAAGTGCCAACCAGGCTATTGACAATGGCCTCTCCTCGGATTATTCACTCCTCTCAGTCCACAAACTTACTGACAAAATCATTCAGTGCTATAAATGTCAAAAATACGGCCACATGGCAAAGTTCTGCAAAGAGCCGGACCGCTGTGCCCTTTGCGCTGGTGAGCACCCTACAAACTTCTGCGAACTAAAACAGAAACACACCCATGAATGCGAAAACAACTGCTTACACTCCAAGCGAACTTGCTCTAACTGCACAGGTACCCACGCCAGCTTCGATCGCGACTGTCCAGTCCGTATCATTGAACGCGCTCGTATTGATGCTAAACCTGGTAATGCCGAACCCTACTTTGCGCCCTACCTCGGCCCAACCACCTGGTCGGAGGGCATCACTCCGAAGTATGTATCAAAAACTCGTCATAACTGATGCCATACACCTCAAACCCTGTGTCCGCACTGCGAACTCTTCACCAAAACTGCAGACGATCCAAAACCGTAATGAATGCACTGATCAACTCCACTGACCCCAACGAATATGACTTAATATGCATCACAGAACCGTACATCTACCCCAACCACAGGCTCACCATCGCTACTCAGAAATGGGTGGTTTTTTATGCGGGTGGAACTGCCCGCCCCCGATCACTCATCTTGGTCAATAAAAACATCAAATCCGACACTTACCGCCAAATCGAGGTGGAAAGCCGTAACGCTACCTCGATTCTCTTTAAATTTTCGACCACATCCTCACTCCAGATATATTCCATCTACAACCAACCCGACTCCGATGAAACCTACGACGAACTTTCACGGCACCTCTTCCTCAATCCCCCCGATCATCCAATGCTCTGGCATGGCGACTTCAATAAACACGATGCTTTATGGGCCGGTACTAACCTCCCGTCCTCCATTCCGGCAGACGAGGCAATGGCCCTCTTAAAACTACTCGCTGACTATGATTTAGAACTCGCTCTACCTCCCGGAACACTCACCCACGAATCAGCAGCCCATAAAACTTGGAACACTCTCGATCTCGTTTTTATCTCCGCTAACATCGCAGATTCAATCATTTGCTGTGACGCGCTACCCGACCAGCGTTTACCTGGCGCAGACCACCTTCCGATTCTTACCACATTAGACTTTGACCTCCTACGTATACCAGAAATTCCCCGACTCAATTTCCGGGCGGTTGACTGGGACGAATTTAACAAGGCTCTTACAGATTCGCTAACTAACAACCCCATAACGACAGACATCAATTCCACAGATGAATACGACTTGGCCTACCTCACGCTGGACAAAACACTGCAAACTACGATCGCGTCACATGTCCCCCGACTCTCTTTCTCCCCCTACGCCAAGCGCTGGTGGACAAAGGAACTCACAATTCTATTAGGCAAGACTCGAAAATTGGAACGCGAAAATCGCAAACGGCCATGCCCCGAAGCTGAAATAGCCGCTCAAGAGGCAGTGAAACTTTTCAAAACCACGCTCGAATCAACGAAGATGCAACATTGGAAGGATTGGCTTGAACATGCCGATGAAAAAAGTGTATGGCTTGCTTCTCGCTATGCTAACCGCCCTTTTTCAGATGGAAGCGCAGAACGTATCCCAGCATTAAAGCGTGCTGACGGAACTCTCGCCACAGATGCACAAGAAAAATGCGATATCCTATTCGAAACATTCTTTCCCGCTGCCCCAGACTCGAATTCATTGGACATACCCGCTGATTTTGAATACCCAGATCCGGTCCCCATGCCCGAGTTTACTCGAGAAATGTACGACGAGGTAATTCGCGACGCCAAGTCCTACACTGCCCCGGGAACCGACGGAATCCCGTTCATTGTTTTACAAAAAGCATATCACATCATAGGTGATATTCTATGGGCTCTTTTCCAAGCCACAGTTCGTCTAAAGTATGAGACCCCGCTACTAAAAGAACTATTCACAGCCGTTCTTCGAAAACCCGGCCGCTCGGATTATTCCGTTGCCAAATCTTTTCGCCCGATCGCCCTTTATCGCACAATCAAGAAATCTTTCTGCGGTATGTACAGTAAATCACTCGCATATGTCACCTAAAAACACCAACTCATCCCCAACACCCACATGGGCGGTCGTCCCGGTCGAACCACTACTGACGCAATCCACCTCCTAACTTCACGCATCAAAGACGAGTTCCGCAAAGGTAATGTCGTCACGCTCATTAGCCTCGACATTCGCGCCGCCTTCCCAAATGCGGTTCAAGCGCGTCTCATCCACAACATGCGTGCAAGACGCGTTCCAACTGAATTAATCGAATTTTACAGACATGACCTCGCCGGTCAATCTACCCGCCTCAAATTCGACGACTTTCTCTCCGCCCCATACATTATCGAAAACGGTATCGGCCAAGGAGCCCCCTCCTCGGGAACTCTTTACCCATACTACAACGCGCCCCTCATCGAAGTCGCCACTGACCATAGAAAATCCGCTTCTGAAGCATACTATGATGATGTCCTTCTACTCGCGGCTGCGCCAACATACTCCGAATGCGACGAAATCCTGGATCCCATGGGAGTATCCTCCCGAGCGTGGTCACGCACTCATAACTCAGGCTTCGAGGAATCGAAATTCGGCGTTATGCGCATGCACGCGCAAGGTAGGACAGACGAGAAAATCCCGTACAACTGGAACGGCACATTAATCCCCCACTCTGATCATATAAAGTATCTAGGCATCCTCCTCGACGAGAAATTGAACTTCAAACTACAGGCCGAGGCAGCTGCAACGAAGGGCCTCAAAGTTCTTCTTGCGTGCAACCGTCTCACGCGCTCTTCTTTCGGTCTCCCTCACAAATACGTCAAACGACTATACGAAAGCGTAGTCATTCCTAAAATGACGTACGCTTTGGACACCTGGTATACACCCATCTACACCCCTCCTGGATCCGCACATCGTCGCGGAAGTGTCGGCTTTTCCCGCCGACTTGGTAAAGTACAACGTCTCGCTGGAATTCTAATCACCGGCGCCCTTCGCACCACCGCTAATGATTACCTTGACTTACATGCTCACAACATCCCAATAGAAATACGTCTCAATCAAATATGCCACAAAGCCGCTCTCCGGATCTGCACGCTACCGCCCTCACATCCACTACATCCTATCGCCACACGCGCTGCCAGATTTCACGGCATACGCCGCCACCGTTCGTCCCTACACAACCTCATGCACACTTTCCGCCTTTCCCCCTCCGAATTTGAAACCATAAAACCCTTCCCCGTACCTCCTTCGTGGTCCGCCCCATTCACCTTCGACATCGCTTCGGACAAGAAGGCTGCCCTCGAGCGCGCCTTCAAACGCGATCGAGATTTTGACTTGTGCTTGTATAGTGACGGATCGGGACTCAATGGCCGCATCGGTGCCGCCAGCATCACTGACATACGCGGCGAGTCATCGATCCGCCGTCTCCACCTTGGCTCCGACCAAGACCACACAGTCTTTGAGTCAGAGGTGGTCGGCGCAATCCTCGCTATCTCCTCCATTCCCTCCCTCCCTCACATCAAACATATTTTCCTTGGACTCGACAACCAAAGTGCCATCCGCGCTCTCCACCGTCCCCGTCAACAACCCGCTCAGTATCTACTGCTCGCATTCCATGACGAACTCAACCGTCTCATAACCCGCATCCCCAACCTCACACTACATATAGGCTGGGTCCCAGGTCATGTCGACTTTCCCCCAAATGAACGAGTAGATGCGGAAGCGAAGTTCGCCGCCGAAAACGACAACCCACCTCACCCACTCCTTCCCGCCCTTCTCCTGTCCCCTCTCCCACGCAGCATAGCTGCCACAAAAGCGGCATTCCAAGCGCAAACGACCGCGCTATGGTCTGCGACTTGGCAATCATCCCCACGCCATCCAAAATATCAACGCATCGATAAATCCGCCACCGTCCATTCCATCCATAAAACCCTCATCAACCTATCCCGCCGTAACTCCAGCCTCATTGTTCAACTGCGCACTGGCACAGTCGCACTCAACGCCTGGCTGTCCAAAATCAACCGCGCTGACTCACCCCTGTGCCAAACCTGCCAACGACGCGAAGACGTTACACATTTCATTTTATTCTGCACCCGCTACAAACACCACCGCACCTTACTCCACTCTGCTCTCGGTCGCAAAGCGACATCCCTCGGCTACTTACTCACCAACAACAAAGGCATTCGACATCTACTACAGTACATTCACGCAACTAATCGTCTACCGGCCTACAAAGATACCGTCCCACAAGAGCCCAGTTAAAAATTCGTACTTAACTCCCTATTAAACCCGCGCCATCTTAACCAGCAGCTACTACTTCCCCCTTTTCCTTCCCCGACCCCTCTCCCTTCCTCCCAATTCTCGCTACATGAAACCAAAACCAAAACTGCTATCCCACCACCTACATTAACCACCTCGTACTCAACTCACCTCTTCCATTGACAGGTCCAAAGCGTCCAAGCTCCGCACTCGAGTGTCTGAGATAACTCCACTCTGAGCTGCCGTTCCTCGCATCTCGGGCGTCTGAGAAAACTCCGCCCTCGAGATCCTCCCCGCACATAAGCCCATCCCTGCCCCACACAAGCCCTGCCCCACCCGAATTGACACCCTGCTGCCCGCTGCCTCCCCGAAGTCACCTACCCCGCCCTGTCTGCCCCGCATTCCGTCCGGTATTTCGTTGACATACGGTTCAAGGACGTCGTCGTTGAGAAGTTGATTAGTACAGTAGTTAACGTGTAACATAGCCGCTTACAGCGGCTCGAGCACGATAATAGATATCATCATCATCATCGTCAAATGATTTTAATGCGGGACTGCATTGCAAAAATTATCCACGTTTTGGTAAGATTAAAAGATATCGAGAGCTTCACCTTCCACCGTTTTTAGATGCGAGCGCGGCGTACAGCCGATGAAGATCTGAGGCAGTACTCCACAGCCATAGACGTATTGTTGGATATGCTGATTCATTATTTCGATGGAAGTCCTCCTCAAACTCTCTACAATTTTCTCTCGAGGCTTCAAGTCAGCGCGGTGGCAGCATTGTTGCCCAACATCTGACGAATAGTGGTGTATCGATCAACGACGGCAGTAGCATCCGGGACGATCCAGTCATGTAGCTGTAGATATAGTGAATTACCGGTCACTGATAACAAACCGGTCAACGCCTGATACAAATAGGCTCGTGACCAGCCTACTTACGAGTTGCAACGATTTATACATTTGGGTTGTCGTAGGTAAGCTGGTACTTACTTCTCGGGCGGAACTCGAACCAAAGGGCGGGGCCGGAGTTTGAATTATTTTGATGGGAAAAAAGTTGAACCAGTAGACTGCTCTCTTAGTAACATCCACGGCTCCCATACCCCCTTTCAAACAACTTATCAGACCTCAGCTCTGCCTCTACGCGAATGATTTGAACCGTGAGAACCATTCCGTAACATCGTGATAGCGTTGTGTTGTATATATTCATTATCCCAGTCTTCCGGCGCTCTACACTTCTAACTGCGGCTCGTTGACTTTCCAGCTCGAATGAGCAGCTTTGGGCAGCGGCTATGCCATTTTTCTGCGGTCAGATCAACCCCACATGGGTGAAGTCAGCGTATCAATTTCCATTTTGACGAATATTAGCACGACATAATTATGACCTGAGTTGACTGTATCAGCACCTCTGCCGAGGGATCCATCAATGCAATGCCACTTATGCATTTCTTCTACCCTGTGGAGTGGTATGCTTCCTTGATACTGGCCATTGGTAAGCCTGTAAGTAACTCATAAAGCATGTTCTCAGTTCCAATTCTTGCGGTTCAGAACCTGTGCCGAAATGACGGCGTGACATAAGACCAGTTCTGCGGACGGAGAACTCGGGTGCTGAGGCCGCCAAGAAATCGGGCTTCTCATTGAATTCATCCCCGTTCAACGTCTGTGGATTTCTCCCAACCAGATACCTTTTTCTTGTCTGCAACTCAAAATATCTATCAACTTGCCTGTTCGTTCGCAGGTCTTCTACTTCTCCTCGCTCAGAGTCGCTCTACAGACTCTCAACAACTTCTTGTTCACTGTTTGTATTTGTTTTATATCAGATCACTCTTGTCTTCCGCCGCCATCCTCCTCGCTCCCTGCCTCCGTCGTAGCAGTGGACTCAGGCTACAGCCCACAGCGGCTTCGTTCCCACTCGCACACCTACCGCCTGCCTCGCCTTCCACACCCGGACGCTTAGCAGGTCTGTCAGTGCTACAACTTATTTAATCAATTCTTCACGGTAGTTTGATTGACTCGGAATCGTCACAAGCACCTGCTTATTATTCTTCAGCACTTTCACAATTCCGAAAAAACCCTTGTCAATCCATAAGTCCATCAAGGCCCGCGGCTCCTTTCCCTCGAAGCGCATTCAAGCCAGTCAAACATGACTGCAACCACTCATTTAAGTAGCGCTGGGAGGAACATGGGTTGAGATCTATTACATATGCAGGCTTCTGTTTCTTATTCGTACTCTATACAAAATATGCCATCCAACCTCTTCTCCTTCTAAATCGAAGCTTTCAATTTATTTTCCAAGTTCAGTGCACTTGAACTTCCACAATGTACTGTACGCGATGCGTGTGCATTCGGCAGAAGAGCTTGGCCACCTCCGAGACAGGAAATTATTTTGTTTGTAATCATGGGCCTACACAGGCCGAAAACGCATACCTCCGCTGTATAGTCCTGTTCGTTGCTTGTCCTGTACATCTTCCTGTACATACCACAACTTGAACAATCACCTCATATGCGGTTCCCACGGTTCGATGAATTTGGTGGGGAGAACTTGATCTGATTCCCTTCGAGCTGGACCCTATTATAATGGCTATTCAGATTCTCCAGTGCTTGATATTTTCCGGACCCTCAGTTGGTTCTTTGCGCTGCGCAAAATTGAATCGAAAGTTCAGAATTCAACATTTAACCCTTGCAATCGGGAGAAATTGAGGAAAATCCTCAAGCCGCAGATATCATGAAGGTGCCGGCGTGAAAGGATAGGGCGCATGCGCTCAGCAGGGGAGTCAGCAGCTCGACCGATTCCGAGATGGCCACAAAAATTGTGATTTGGACGTTGGAAGTAATTACAATTGGGGTGGCTACCCTCTTGAACGAGTCTCTACAGCCGTTTTCTGGTAATTGTCCGGTTTTTGATCGAGTGGGGTATTTCAAAAGTTGTTTACCTGCGCGTGCGAGTGCGTGGCATTGCCGAGGAGCCGGATGCATCCCAACCGCCCCAAATGGTCGATGGGTGGAGCGAATTTCCAAAAATAGACCAAATGAGTGCATTGTGGAGCCCATTCTGCGACTCACATGCAAGCAGGTGTAAACAGCAAACGAAACGCCCCACTCGATCAAAAACCGGACAATTACCAACGTAGGTTGTGTATGCCGGTTCCCGGCCTACAGGAGGGGGAGCTTGCGTGGATTCCCGATTTTTCTTTGGACAATGTGAGAATTGAAGGCTGTTACGAAGATACGAGTACATGATATTGGCAAGTGGATTTGAGTGGTGGTTGTACATATACAAAAATATACAGTCTTTCACAAGTTTTCAGCACAAAGAGAGTTTTTGTGGCCAGAGTCCTCAAAGCTCAGCCCTGAGAGGATCCTCATATCCTGCGGGGGCTGATTAGGCAGATCAAAGGCAGAGATACTCTAGAACATTTGTTGGAGATTAGATAATAGCTTGGGCGGAGGATCTTTAGAGCCTGTTCGGATACGAGCTACCGCAGCTGGTACTTAGCTGCTCGCGATTCCCTTATATGGTAGTCCTGGGAACATCATGCTTCCGTGACGAAATTACACGAATGTGACCGTCCGCCATCACCCCGCCCAAATTTTTTCGGCTTTGTGTATGCCGAAATCCCGCCCCAAGGCGATAATGGCTCTGACCTCCTCTGAAATGCAGCGCAAACGAATTTAATGGCAAGGTGAGCTCAAAAAGATAGCCCATGGGCACCTCGATCCTCCAAGACTGCACAGAAACGGTTCCCCGAGTGTCCGAGGCGCGTCAGCGGCGCGTCAGAGTCCGAGGTTGTCTAAAAAATGTGGTCACACTCTTGGAAATTGATTGGCAGTGATGGGTTTGCACGATTACCATATAAAGGAATTGCGAGCAGCTACCAGCTACGGTAGCTCGTATCCGAACAGGCTCTTACCATAGTCACCTCTCAGATTTTTACAGCCAAGTTCGGTCTTAGACAGGTCTCTGGTGACAGGGCTCCCAAGTTGCAGGCTGGCGCTTAGACTACCTACATCTTGTGCGCCAGCCAGACCTGTAGTCTCAAGTCTGACTGCCGCAGTCATCTACTGTATTGTTAAAATACGTGCGACATCACTTGGAACTATGATGCCATCACGCGGTATCAGCTCCCGTCACTTGGGATCGGCTGCAACCACAATGAGCTAAAATCAGGAAAAATCGAAAATTTTCTTCTGGGGTTCATTTTCGGTCGCTTGACGGCCTGAATGTGGTTTTCAGGTTGCCGAACCGGTTTTGTCCTGCAAAGGAACATCTTCGACGCCAGTCTGCTACAAATCAAGCGTGAGAACGGGCCAGATTTGCTCAAAACTCGTTGATTAGGACGAGATTCGGCTGCAGACAGCCATCGCTTTCTATTTATCAAAGTCTGGCGACTTTTATCCGGATCCCAACCTGGCTTGGTTGGGGGACCCCATGTTTTCTCCGAATTTTCGACCTGACCTGGCGGCTCAAAGTTGGGTTTTTTATCCGAATCTGGGGAGGCTGACAGCCAATTTTGGGCTTGTTTTATCCGAATTGAAAATTTTGCGGGCAGGCATCATAGTTGGTTGCCCATGGTCCTACCCCCAGGCAAGAGTTGTGCTTGCATCGGCTCATGACTTAACGGCAGCTGTCAAAGACTGATGGATTCTCGGATGTTGCCACCATAGCGCGTAGCCGCTCCACAGCGCATGCCGTGAGAGCCACCAGGTGGCTCCCGGTGGCTCTGCGCAAAGTCTCTACTATATAGCCTTATGGTTACCGCGCCCCTCCAACCGCGTCAGAATGTTATTAGCTAATATTATATAAGCAGAGTTCACGTCGCGTATATCTCCGTCAAAAATCGCGTTCTTTCCGCATTTCTTTAGGAAATGCTCATTATAACACCTGAAACTGGCTTTCTGTCTCCTCAGATCTTTGATAACAAGACGACGTGCTGCAGGAAAAGGTAGCGCGTTTGCATCACGTGGAGATCCGGCCTCTCGGCCGAGCTCTAAAATGCATTCAACTTAAGCCCAAAACGCCTCAGAAAATTTGAGAAAGAGCGCACAAAGATTGAAACTCGAGCTTGGAGTACCTTAGAAGTAGAATTAGTATTAAAACCCGACAATGCAAGGGGGAAAACACAAACCGGCGATTCCCGGCTTATATAAGATTAGCTAATAAGATCCTGACGCGGTCCGAGGGGCGCGGTAACTAACAGACTCTATATAGCGAGGGCACCGAGCTGATACATATAGAGCGTCTGTCTACGAGAGACTAATTACTATACAGTCGGAAAAAGAATGCGGGTTTTGATGGTTTTTCATCTGTGTTTGGTCCTGCATCTTCGGCTCCACCCTTGCCGATTCCACTTTCCAAAGCTAAGTATTCGTCTCTCTCACCGCGTTCGGTCGCCATGGCGGGAGTTTGTTACGTTCTCGGCCCCTTCTCGAGTGCGTTAGAGCGTTCATCTGACCTCTAGCAAGCAACCCTTGAATGTCTTTCGAGTCAAGTTGTTTAAACTTTACATCGACAAGCTCACGGCAGGCGTGGAGACTTGTGGAGCCGCACAATTTGAATGCTGTTGACAGAATCGTCAACAAATGTCAATCAAAATCGAAAAGGAAGGGAGATGAAAACCCGCATTCGTTTTCCGAAACGGCTGTGATGCTCTTCGAAGGTTTTGAGCAGCCTGTACTTGCTCGCAGAACCAACGCAGAACAGACTTTCCGACTCTTCGAAATTCGGAGACGGAGCGGTGTCAAATTTACACGTGGCGACGTGTTGAGATGTTCGTCGGTCTTGGCTGCCACGTCGGTATTGCGTAAAGTATCCGGAAATGGAAAGTCGGCTGTATTTCTCCACGACTGCAATGGCTCAGACCGGCTCGGTAATCATGTTTGTGGGCGGCCAGAAGGAGAAGAAAAAAATCACCGAAAAAGGAAAGAAGGAAGGAGGAAAAAGGGAGAATTTCGAAGGATTTCATAGCTATTTAGCCGCGGCAACTCAGGAAGGCCGGCCCGCCAGTGCCCTGCATAACTTTCCCAGCAATTAAGTGAGGTTTTGCTAAGAAATGCTCAGTTCATGGCTGCAAACATTTCATCTAGCCAATGAACTACTAGACCTCCAGTGTTGAGCTTGACAGAATGCTCACCAGACGAGAAATTTTTCTGCAGCTCCATGCATCAAGTATACTGCTTCAATAATGTCCGATCAAAAAATACGGCCTTGCATCCTAAGTGTCTCTTAATTTTCCCCGATAAATCAGATAATCCTTGCTATTGAATCACACCTGGTACGAAACAATTCTGTCCTCCCGACATGATTTCGACTACCAAATCCAACCCGGAAGGAGCGAGCAAATTCAAAAATGATGGCAGTTGTCTCACTGCAGCAAAGGAAATTAGGTAAAGTAGAATATTCTTTCGCCAGACCACCACATTTTTCAAAAGCCTTAAGTCTTCGATTCTCAAAACTGTTGCCAGGAGTTATCGCAGAGGGTTGAACGTTGAATATCAGTCAAATTTTCAGCACCAAATTCTGCATCAGTGATACAGGATAAATTGCCACACTGCTGCAGAGCATTCCCCCCATCTTCAAATTCATTACAGTTATGGGAACATTCATGACGTTATTTTCATGATGTTTTGTTGTGTTCATAACGATAACATCATGATTTTGGCAGTGAAAAGGAGCAAAAACGTGAAAGAAATATATTGAGACCAGACAGACTCGAACACACGACCTCATGCTGTCACTGACAAAGGCAGCCGAGTGCATATATCCAAGTCATCCGAGATGGAATTGTTAATAAGAGCATGTTACACCATATATGCAACTATGTTGGAAGCAGCAACTAACCTCTTACCCATGCGCTTGGGTAAGAGGTTAGTTGCTGCTTCCAACAAACTACAGTCGCCTCTGTCTTAACCCATACCTCTCATAACCCATAATGGGCCATAACCAATTTTCGTAGATTTTGACTACATTTTGACTGGGATAACCCATAACTCTGTAATACCCCATAGGATTTGGGCGGAACGGAGGCCTATGGGTTAAGACAGAGTTGACTGTATATCGAGTGAATCCGACTACTCAGATATTACTGACCCACCTTTTGGCCACCTTCTTCGACCCCTCTTTACATTAGGGAGGGGTAGATGATGTGTGAGTAGGATATTGAGTACATTTTGTACTCAACAACCTGGCTAGTGGACTTAGCAAAAATTCGACAGTCTTGCATGATGAAATTCATGATGTTTTGTCATGAATTTATATGCTCATCAACTAATGTAAAAATGAGTTTCTGAGCATCGTGAAAGGCATCTTGAATTTCATGATGTGGTTCATGACAAAACATCAGGAATCTTGAAATTCCTCATTATCTACTATTTCGACCGTAGATTCAAGTAACGCGTCACATCGACCTTTGAGTTGAAGCTATTTAATTTTCGTAACACGTCACAAGGCAATTTTGGCCCATTTTCCCATCAAAATTGATCGGCAAAATGCGAAAATAGCCCGAAAAGGGAATTTCATCAAAGTTGAATCATCGGAAAGTTGGGCCGGTTACTCATGGCGGTGGTCAGATACTGATACTGATACTGACCGGAGTTTAAACCGCGGCCCGATCAATCCCGCGGCCAAATTGGGAGGAGGAGGAGCGAGCGCGGCGCGGAGCGCCGCGCGAGCGACGACGACGACCACAGAGGTGATATGCTAGAGAGAGAAGACGGGCGCGGCCAAATTTGACAGCTTCTCGGCCATTCACGGTCAAGGTTGAACTTGAACTGCTTTTCTGCGCTCATTCAGCTCTTTCGCTGTCGGAGTCCGTAAGCTACTGGCTTCATTCAACAACGACATAGCTGCTTTGATAATTTATCCAAACCTGAGCCACAATAATTCAATGATGCGGCATTGAGCGTGAATATAAATGGCACAATGATTGTGCTGGCCGTGCCATGGTCTGAAACTGATTTACACACTGGCATGAGCGCCAGTGGTGAATATTAGGTGTGCTTGAGGAGCTACACACTGAAACCATTGGATACATAAGGTGATTTCACGAAACTAGATAATCTTGGTCAATTCAATCAATCCTTATCCGGGTTGAAACCTGGTTGAATATTCACAGAACAACAGCTGTTCAAGCTCTACAACTTACAGACTACCTAAGTTTACACTCAGAGAGATCTCCCGGGCAGTTTACGCCGATACAAGTCGCAAATATGACAATGCAATGATAATCACCGAGAGAAACATGAGATTTGATACATCGAGGCGAGGTTTGCCTTTAGCAAAGACTGTGGTTGTCTAGACTGAATCAGCTAATATACTTATCGATGGTTTTCATGAACACAGACGAAGTGACTTGCTTTGTAACGGAAGATGAAACGATGAATTGCAATGCAGCAGCGCCGTTAACTTGGTCTTGAAGTAGTAGACCACCTTTCCGCAAGCAAGATAAGCTAGTAAATGTCCCAAATGATCAAAAGCAGATAGCTTCAAGTTCGAGTCAACGCAACAAACTTCAACTTGAAGCCGAAGGAAAGAAACTTAAGTAATTTAGATTGAATTTGGTTGATACCTGAGTAAATTGGCTTCAGCATAAGTAATTCAGACAGTTTGGCTCATCCTACAGTCGAGGAAATCGGCGGGGGTCTGACAAAATCAAAGGAAACGGGCTAGAAAGCAAGTTGAACCAACGAACACGTGCGGTTGCGGTGATTGATCTTGAATTCAAACTCCGGTCAGTATCTGGAGAGCTGATGGCATGAACTGGTCGACAACAAAGGCAGATAGGCAGCTGTAGATATTTGTGAAGGCTTTTCTAAGCCTCAGGATCATCCTTCCCTTATTTCAGACTTTTCCGCTCTGTAATGAGTATTTTTTGCACTTTATTTCAGTATCTGGCCAGGAGACGGCAAGCCGTAATGCTTTTGGATCCGAAGCATGACAGCGGGCGAAAAGGCGAGTAGGACCGATGTCGGCCGAAAATGGATACTGAGAAATATCCCCGAGATCCCCGAATCTCCCCCGCAATATTTCGTTTCTTTATTTTCTTTATTTTTTTTATTTTTGTCCACCGCCATCAGTATCGGGCCGAAAGTTGAATCTAAACAATAACATGTCACACCCGGTCGAAATAGTACAGTATTATACAATTCAAAGTGTGCCGTAATTGTCTTTGTCTTTTGTCAGCTTTTGTCTTTGTCTCGAGACAACCGGCTTCGGTTAACGGTTATCCCGGCATCCGGTTGTTGTTTCCGTCTACCGTCCTCCTGCGCGTGCTTATTGCAGCTTGCTCTGTCTTGCCCTCCCTCACTGGGAGTGCGATTCGGTGGACTGGAATTTCTCTTGCTCGGTGAAACTTGGTATCTCCCTACGAGTACGACCTTGAATGCTCTGCTTATTATTCTTCCATGAAAAATTGATGTTCCCCAAGAGTGAGTGTCATCATGTACAGTACTACATACTCGCTTTCCCAGCTGTATTGGACAGAACATCCTTCGTTGACACTTAACTCATTTGGGATATTGCTATCTTATCCTCTATTCAACCGCCCTCTGGAATCCGGCTACGAGCGCAATCCCCAAGTCCGTTATCGCCGGTGCTCTTCTTATTGGGGGAGCTTGCTCCCCCTTTTATCAGAGCGGACACCAAATGGTGATGGGGCTGTGCTGGAGCGTATGATGGGTGTCATAAACCAGAGTTCCCAATGATAAAAACACGTTCCGAGACTGATATCAGTGATGCTATGTGATCCAGGCTGATCCAGCATGATGCGAGACTGATTTCGGTGATGCAAGCGGATTTGACAGCTGTGAAGATGCGTTAGCGCCTTTCTCGTCTTTCCTGCGATGCTTGCGTCGTCCGTGTTGACCTTGCAAGGTATTGGTTTGCAGTTAAGTTTTCATTGACGATGATCGAACAGAGCCTTGCTGATGTCCGATGCTGATACCGCGAAGAGGGCCAAACGAGCACTTACTGTACAGTTGGAGCGGCCAGTCGACAAAAATGTCGAGAGCCTCACTTCTGTTTGATGTAGAAAAATCTGTGTTTGTGTATGGATTTTGCCGGCGAGTTTGTATAAGAAAGTTCAGCCAAAGCCGGTCAGAAACATGACAAATTCGGCTTGTTTTTGTGGGTAACCTATGATACGCAAAGAATACATCCCGTCTAGCCTATTTCTACCCACCAGTGTGTCGTTTTTCTGTGTAGTAGGGCAGCTTTGATGGGAATTTCCATATATGGTAACTAAATCGATTTCGCCGTCTTCTTCTTCTTCTTCTTGGGATTGTAATGTACTGAATATAACTGAAAGCTATACTACTGTGCATGTACTTTCTCGTACTTCTCTGCCTCATCTGTGTAATATGTTGAATTCATGGGTTCGCGCAAGCTCACCCACCTGTAGGCCGGGACACCGGCATACAAAACCTACGTGTCTGAAGCTGTAGAGTTGAATTTGGCTAAGGATGGACACGGGTATCGGGCGCGGTATCGTACCCGAGGGTCTTGCGGGTAGGGGTACATATGCTGGAAAGTAAAGAGTGGTAAATAATTACCGCTAACACTTTCCAATCCCCGAAGAGCATCAGTCACCCGCGACTTACATTCACACTCAAGCGCCTTCCGCGCAGACATTCAAATTTCAAATCCATACGCTGGTTCACGGCCATTGTCACGTTACAAGTTATCAACCTTCAACTGGCTTATCCATTAGAGTCAACCAATTTCTTAACGCAAATCCTGGCCATCAAAAATTTTACTCAGCATTAACAGCTACACCATTCACCATTACACGCACTCGTCGCACTCGCAATCTCCTAACGATTACCACCCACCGACAGTTGTCTGAAGCCGGTTCAAAATTGAAGGCTTACCGTGACCGAAACTGCTCCGTTTTGCGTTCCATTCATGAACGCGCAACTTCGCATCCTCTGGCAGCTGCCACAAGCAACTGTCTCACTACAGTGGCGGCGCCATCTGATGCCACCCCTAAAAATAGAACAGCCCATTTCTGGAACTATTGATGCAAATGGAGTTCATTGGGTCCCCATCATTTTTTGGGGGGTGGCATCAGATCCCGCCGCCACTGTACATTGAATGGTTCCACCAGCACCCCAGACAAATCCTATGCTTCTGTCGCCGCCAGCACACCCGCCACGTCACTCGCCCCTTCCCACGTAACCCGTGACACATCACGTGATCTCATATTGACCCCGAAAGATCGCCTCCACAAGGCGTTCGCCGACGACACCTGTTGGAATTCCGAGTGTGCCCGTACTCGCACTGCCCCGACTCACCTGATCGCGCTCGCTGCTGCGCATGATGTCGACGTTCCGCTCTATTGCGGACGTACGCAATTGTACATTACTCTTCGGCTTATTATTCCGCCCTCTCTGCTTGTACTTATATTCTTGTCTGAAATGCTGAATCCCCTTGCGCCGTTTGCAAGGGATTTCCCCGCTATCTCGTTGGCCGCTAGTTCTGCGACAGCTATTTCAACAACACCCACTTCGCAATCCAACAACAGTTCAATGCGCTCATGAACCAGATGGAGTTTGACTCCCCTATCCACCCATCGGCTCGTGCTGTTGCGAAATATCGCAACGGAGACATCCGTCTTACACTCGCGAGAGTCGAAGAGGTAGAGGTCCTTCAGGAATAACTCAACGACTGGCTGCCCGCATTCTCCAGTCTGCTCCAATTTCGTTTCCCCTCCTACGCTGTTGTCATGCATCGTGTCCCCCACTGGCTTCAATGTTGGTAAATGGCACTTTGGATGCGAGCAATGACTCGTGGGAGAACGACATTCTGGAGCTAGCAGATACGAATGAAGTCGACCACGAGAGTCTGGTCCGAGTTCACTGGATCGGACGCCGTTCCAGCGAGCAGATTCGAAAGACCAAGAAATTCTCGTCATTGGTTCTGCACTTCAATGATCGGGATGTGGCGAATTACTTCATTACGAATAAGCTCGCTCTTCACGGTCACCTCCATCGCACCGAGAAGTATTGCCCGCAGCCCATGCAGTGCTTTAACTGTTACCGTTTTGGACATATAGCCGCGCAGTGCAAACGACCTTCTGTTTGCGGCACCTGCGCTTCTGACCACCCCCCTTCGAACTGCCGCTGCCCCCACAAGACTCCCTGTCGTGCCAATTCCTCTGGATGCACCCATATCGTGCTCAAATGCGCCCTCCGGGGATGCGGCGGGCAGCACCGATCCACCGATCCTGCATGTCCCGTCCGTCAGTCGATTCTTCGACGCATCGCGGCCGAGCACCATGCATCGGGGCCGTTTTTCCCCACGGATTAATTCCCCCAATGCCAATCCCTGCCCCTTCCTCTTGCTCCCACACCCCTCACGTATTCACAAATTCCCTGCTCTCCCTCACCCCCGGGATTACTCCTACTGAACCCATGAAAACCACTCCCACCCATATAAATGCAATCAATAGTAGAATCTCATGTTTAGAGTAGCATCATACGCCGTAAACGGCGTCCAGTTACTATAAAAATGGAACTTTATTATTATTAATGGTTTCTTCCCGGCCGTCAACATCGTTTTTATGCCGTCAAACCACGATATACAAGAGAACATCGTTTTCCCGATTAACTTGTGTCGGCATTCTAAGAGGCATTTCACCGATATCCGATTAATAGCTACGCATTATCGAACAGGCCTGTCCTTCAAGTCAAATCCATACATTGAGGCTATTTGATTGCGCTGCCTCGATGGATTGTACTTTTTTTCAAGGCATAATCCTCAAGAAGCCATGGTCCGTCGACGCAACCTATTGGGCTCCAACTCAATACTCCAATACTTCCTCTATACATCCAATTCACGGGTTCTTCCTATTCTAGCTCAACCTCATAGATTTTCCTCCACTTCACGAACGTGATTCCCTGGATCTTCATCAAGTTCATGCTTGCTTTTCCTTCGCGACCTTCGGACCTTCTTCAATTTTAAATTCCACATATCTTCCATCGGGCCTGAGACGTAATCATGGTACCTCTTTGATAATAATATTCAATTACTCAAGATTACGGCGCGAACACTTCAGATTCTACTCAAGTTCAACTAACAATCCCCTGCTGCTCTCTATTCATAACCTCTTTCAAATGGAATAGTATCCAATTAAAGGCAACTACTTCCTCCCAGCTTATCACACTCGAGTCTCGATAGTTTCATCATTTCTTTCACTTTTTTGCTCCTTTTCACCGCCAAAAATCATGATGTTCTCGTTTTGAATCCACAACAAAACGTCATGAATGTTCCCATAACCGTAATGAATTTCACGATTGGCGTGAATTTCAAGAGTGCATCATGAATTTCGTGACAATTCCTCGTGAACTTTCTAATGAATTCGTCGTGAAAAACATGAGGAATTTCATGATACTTTGACTGCACAGTGGAGACGTCGTCAATCTCTCCATCCTCGTGCTGCAAAGAGAGATCAGTCATGAAAAGGATTACTTATGAGACCGACCCCGAAGGTGAGCCCGAGAAAACAAGAACTTTTCAAGCAACCTGGGGAAATTAGAGACTTTGCGGTAGCCACCGGTGGCTATCGGTAGCTCCTCGTGTGCAATGGTTTTTTGAGCCTATGGTCAAGGTAGCCACCATGACATCCCCTCGATAGGACGTACAAATGGTGGCTAATCCACCCGGAAGCTGTCATCCGGTCCCGGAAGAAATTAGCCACCAATAGCCACCAGTGGCTACCGCAAAGCCTCTATTGACACAATATAGACGCTTAGAACACTTTCTAAGTTCCCTGCTGAGGCCGGAGAATCTGCACATGCCAAATCATGAAGCTTTCATTTGACGATGTAAGCGCTTTCCATGCCCAAAGGATAGGTTAGAGTGTTTATATGCATCTGTCGAGCTCGACACCAGGCGTTAGTCTGACTCTACGCTTGCTCTACGCACTCGCAAGTCCGATATTCCCAAGGGGCTTCGATGATAAGGAATTTCCTAATTTGGAGGAAGGGGAGGGGGGTACCCTTGGGCGCGAAAAAAGAAATGGATATAAATTTTTGGATTTCGTTTCTAGGCCTGTTTCTGCCAGTAGTAAGGGTGTGCAGTGCGTCTTGAGCAAGTTTTTGACGTCAGATCACTCAGAATGGCAAGTTGTTGATGTTTACAGCTGTTCCGGAATACTTTGGCATGTTCACATTTTTTTGCACGGAACTCGCACATTTGATGGACTGATATGATGCACCTTTAAAGGAAAGGATCACCTCGGCTAGCGACGCCTGGCAGCGGCAGCTCATCGGCTACGCACCGGCTATGAAAACCGGGAGAAGTCCTCGGAAAATGAGAAGAGATGGCAGAAAGCGTCGGGAACAGCGGCATTCGGCCCAAATCTCCATAAATGGTGCATCATATCACCTCGATCAAAAGTGCAAGTGTGCAAAAAAAATGCGAACATGCCAAGGTATTCCGGAACAGCTGTAATTGTGTTTACTCTGGGGGATTAAGCCATACATAGCAATTTTTCGCACTGCCAACACCGCGTTAAGGCTTCACCGTGGGCTGATTGGATGAAGGACGCTTCCGCCGCCTTCAAAAAGCGTCTATCAACGGTATGACCATCAATTCAACCTTCCATCGACTCACCACCATCGCGGCCAGTGTAGCGCACGAGCGCTAGGATTCCAGAGAGCGGATCCACTGTTTAACACATCGAGGTACGAGATCATACGTGTTAAAGTCTGGCTATGAGAGACTAGATCCACTGTTCCTTCGCCAGTGGGCTTCTACGAGTAGCCACCGAGCCACCGAGTTATTTTACAGCCTTCTTAATCTCGATGTCTCGTTGCGAGTTTATAAAGTCTCAGGGCGGGGCCGGAGTTTGAAATTTTTGGCTGGCGGCATCATTTTGCTCCTGCACAGAAAGTACTCCATTTTCCTCAGACAAAGTGGTGCAATGTACTTTAGGATAAGGATTCTTAATGCTGGTAGACTCACTTGTATATTCTTGTGCCTTCAGGTCAAGAAAATATGTAGCGGGACCACAGGGGGTCACAACTTGTCACGTCACCGCCGAATCTCGGCACCTGCCAAAGTTTCAAACTCGGGTCCCGCCCTTTGAAGTACCAGCCTGCCTACGGCAACGGACCACCCACATGTAAAACCCGTTACAAATCGTAGGCAGGCTGGTAACGAGCCTAGACTTGTGTGTTTTTTCGCGAAGAGCCTTTCGACGACTTCACTCAATTTTGAGCGGGTTTCACATGTTTTCCGGGATATGGCAAGTGGGAGCAATTTCGGGCAACTGTGAGCCTGGTTGCGGCAATTTTGGGCAACTCTCGGCCATCCTCGGCATACGGGATCTTCACTGGGAGCTTCACCCTTCAAACTTACTGACTTACTGACTTACACTTATAAGGTTGAATTCAAAGAAGTGACTACATACTAAGTTAGTAGTGGTAAAGGTAAAGGACCATAAGAAATCACTCATTACGTAGAGTTGATCATGACTGTTGGTTCCCATGCTGAGCGACAGAGGTTCCTTGTAACGGGACTCGGCAAGGCCCGAGTATTCATTGGGTATGATTGGTTATTCAAGCACAACTCTCGACTGGCGACGACCAACGGATAACCGTCAGCCGATGCTGTTGATCGACTTTGCCGAAGCAATTGATTTGCGTGCACATGGGACGTCGGCACAGCAGATGGCGGAGGGAGCACTAGCGCAAAAGGAGCGGATGACCGAGGACAAGATTCCCGAGCAATACAGGGAGTTTGTCAAGGTGTTCGCAAAGACCGGAGTTGCATGCAACCGTCACTGTCACGCCGCCCAGCAGTGTAGACGGCAGTGGAATAGGAGATGATGGGGGAGAGTCAGAGCGAGAGGCGTAGACAGTTTGAGGCGTAGATACTAGAGCACTTTGGCAAACGGTGAAAAATGATTTTTTTCTTCAGTTCCCGCCAACCAAATTTTGGTTGTGGAGCCGCAAAACAGTGCGCAGCCCACTGTAGTTTTTCACTAAACTCGCTTAGTTTTTCGAACTGAAATTTGATTTTCACCGTTTGCCAAAATGCTCTACTCAAGGGTTAATTACAAGCGCTAGGTATGGCTCGATTGCCCAGTGGAGGGGCAGTTTTCTTCACCCCCGCCCCCCAGGCCTGTCCTCGGCAACCAGTAATTTCGTTCAACAATTTCCCTCGTTCGGTTCTTGGAGTGATCGTTCCCGGCAACACTACTTTACATAACTTACAGACAGGTTCAGCACGTTCTGCCGAAGTAAGCTATCAGTGTGGCGCCGTCGAACGGCGCCAGCGTATGGGTGTCCATGGTGGAGCGCAGAAAATGGAAGAAGCAAAAGTTAAGTGACGGCGGTGAGCAATTTCCGGCTTGCCAATTTTGGCCATTTTACGGCATTTTTGACCAACTTGAGATGGCGATATCTCCGCAATCGCTGCACCAGTTCAACTTGTGAATCTCAATAGTTTTAGCAGCTCTACAATCTGGTGTATGCACCTTCTACTTGTGGATTTTGAGTGGTCTGATCGTTCTGCCCTTTTTGGCGTTAAATCAGTACATTTTGATCCTTCTGATGGCCGGATTCCCATAAATCGACAATTGGTTATCAGACGTAGTGTTGCCGCGAGACAGAGCTGCGAGTCGATTCGCAACTTGCCTTGATGTCCACACCAAATGAGGCAGTCGATTTGATGGGAATTCGAATCGACTCGAGCTCGTTCCGTAAGGTGTTGGGCACTCCAATGACGTTGCGGGTTTGCCATAACAAATCCCTCGCACTTTTCCCGCCGTTTTGGTCGTCGTCGTCGACCTTCACGCCCTCGAGAGGCGAAAAAAGTCACCTAGATAATCAATACATACCCTATATATTATTCCCCAGTAACAAAACCCGGTGAAAGAAGGCTCTCCAGACAGGTATTTCCATTTCTGGGACATGAGCTCGAGTCAGCTCGATGCGCACCGATTTTGATTGCCCATCAGCTCGAGCTCAGCTCGAAATCGGATCGCGGCAACACTAATCAGACGCCCGAGATCGGCCTAAGAATTCACCGTCCATGACTGATTTCACTACGAGTACGCAATACAAATCATTCATTTTGCCCACCTTTGGAGGTCCGGATGCCCTTGAATCTCGGGGGCTGAGCCGCACACCCAAATTCGATCTTTATTGCCCATAACAATCTCATACTGCCACCCTCGTCCTCTTTTACGCCGGGATAAGATCTGGGTTGTCTTGTCTCCACTGCCAGCTTTGCTGCATGATCTATTATCGCTGGCGATTTGCTCATCCTGAGCGTCTGAAGCTTCCGGCCAGCTTGAAGAGCATGGAAGCCCAAAATTAAGGTCCCACATCATAAGGGTAGTTTCCAACGACAAAAGCCGCCGATGAAGATCCTCAAGGCTCGGGCCGTGCGTCCCTGTATCCCGCCTCAAATTTAGTAGTCAGTCGAACGGTGACTAGACTCACGATGCCAATTGGAAGGAGAGTAACCCCATGGCTCCCCGTACACAGGTGATGTGGTGGTGTTGGCATCAGACCATGGTTGATCGTAAAGACAGCTTGGCGAAGAGGAATACTGCAAGCTCTGCATTGCTTCGGCAGGATAACCAACCGGAATTTAGGTGCTTTTAAAACATCTCGGCCGCCCCGAGTACCGCCGTCCGGGAGTTGGAAGAGCTCATCGAAGACTCCATATTTATATTATTAACAGTGATAGAGTCGATGCACTGCGACATGGGCCAATAAACCGCCCATGGCCCATGTCGGTGGAGACGAGAGAAAAAAACGAAAAGAAAAAGAAGGAAAAAGAAGAAAAAAGGGGGGGGGAAAGGGTCCCTCGATGAGGATATTCTTGCGGTGCAACAAAATTATGAACCTCATAAATTCTGGTGGGAATGGGCTATCGGCAGTCATTATGAGTGCAAAAACACTGTCCTATGCGGGCATAATGTAAGTTAAAGTGGCTCATTAGGCTGTCCTGGGTATTCACTGCTAGTCAGTGTTGATGCGGGATTTGTTTACCCGACTGGTATCAGGATGCTTTTGCATTCGGGACGAAAGACATTGGAGCTGTTCTGCTTACCATTCTGGAGCCTTACAGTAGAAGCATTTGTTCGACCTCCACGACATTTATTTGTGGCGGGAATGTCGGCCGGTGACTTGATCGTGGAAAAGTACTACTTGTTAAGGCGATTACGTAGTCAGTTACTCCAGCTAGAGGTCAGAAACCAAAAAATGGGCCATATATCTTTTTTTTAAATGCCGGTGCACCCTTGGGCGGTTTTCACATTTGTTCTCTTCAAATGGCTATCTAACATCACCGATGTGGACAGGGGTGCATAATTCTCAAGGTAGCCAGCCTCTGAACGGCGCACCAACTCTGTCATTCGATGAAGTCAATGTGGATACGAGTCAGAAATATCGCACACTGAAAATCAGAATAGCTTGAGAGCATCTGGCTGTTAGTCTCCCAAGTCAGACCACAAATCCCGAGATTTTTTTGTGTTATATTGGGACGGGCAAAAAATCTGATTTAATGGTCTGATTTCACTGGCATATCAAAAGCCATGAGTCCCCATTCCGGAAAAGGAAAACATGTTGGGTATGTGGGCAATGGTCCACATAGGAGGGTAAGCTTGCTTCAGTGCGAATGGGAATTCAATATCCTAGTTGAATACGTCCAATTCATCCATATACAGTAGCTAATATTGCTAAATCAATTCGGGCAACATTACTGGCTCGAGCAGTTTTTCGCCCGATTTGGGTAACCAACTTATTCTGTTGATGAACCTCAAAACCGCCTCAGTAACCGCCCTCATATTCACCTTCAAAACTCTTCTGCTCCTGATGAATCTGGTTGCAGTGACTCACTGGCAGCGGCCCTGTTTTTTCCGGATTATTAATTTTGACAGCTAAAGCTCACACTCACTGGATACATAGTGGTAAGTATATCCAAGACAGGTCCTACGGGTTTTTAACCAGCAGTCCCGCCATTCAAACGGTCGGCCAGTCCAATGGTAGTCAGCGTCTTGTAGTCATCGACCCCCTGGAATGGTGTGTGTGTGCTCCGATGGCTTCGTGTAGTGTCTTCTGTATGGATAACCACCCGTACATACCTACTCGTTTGTCTTCGGTAAACTCGTTGTAGGCCCCCGGTCACTACCTATTAGGTTCGTCACAGATAGAGTAAATCAACGTCTTGAAAACCCCGTACCTTCGTCGCAAAAATAGCGTAAATCAAGCGGAAACTGCCCAATGTCTGTCGCAGATAGAGTAAATCGCGCGGAGCGCGAGAAATTTTTGAGATCTGAAGTCAGTCTGGGGGCAATTACAAGCAGATTCCAAGACAGATTTGGGGCGGTGAGCAGCAAAATCAACAGAAATTGAATGATTCTGAGCTCAAATTTGCTTCACAAAAGACCGTTTGGAGGATCCAGGCGCAAAAAATTCGAAATTACCCCCAGATGTTCGTCACAAATAGAGTAAATCAGTCCGTTTGAGGGCCAAAATCATAGAGTAAATCAGCCCAAATATCGGGCGTCAATGTGACGAACCTAATAGCCTATAGGTAGTGACCGGGGGCCTCTCGTTGTTCATACAAAGTCTGGTAATTTTTTTGAAGTTGCTCAAAGCATTCCCTGAGCCCCGGCACTTGTGACAAAGTGCTTCAAGTGCTTGTGACCTGAGGAGACTCAGTGTTACAAAACTGGATGCTTACTGAATTCTTTCTTAATGAGCAAGCAACCATTGAGTATATAGGTGTTGGTAAGGTACTGTACATATATTTATCACAGCACATGAGGTTCAAACAGGATTGAACTTGAGCTGAGCAAGAGTTGAACCAAAGTTGAGCACTCGGAGTCGGAAACATTCGGCGCGTAGTCCGAAGTCACATGACAGTGACAGCGACATGACACTCACTGGTGGTCGTGGGCAGCCACGGTTCGGATCGTGATCTGTTTGCACTTGTTTGTTCCTCAGTACTTCTCCAAAACCGGTGGTTTTTTGATCGCTGGGTCCGTTGAGGTCCACATTCCCCCCGGCACGGTAATTTTGTAACTTAACTTCATAGTAAATAGGCTTGGCTGTCCCCTGTTCAAAGATGAAGAAAATTCATGAGTATCACATCGTTTTATCGGCGCCTTACGCAGTAGCCATCAACGGTATTTTTCTCACCCCATAGAGCCACGAAAAAGACCGGAAAAAGTCTCATAAAATTAGAACCTAATGTTAAGACCGTGAGGAATGGGCGTGCAAAATCTCAAGAGGTTCGGGTGAATATTCGTAAAGTTAAAGTAAGTTTAACATGGCATCTAAATCAGCGATCATTGATCGTTCGTTTTCAGCGTCTCGCAAGGGCAAGTTCAGAGTGATAATACGATACATTCGTTGAGTACAAGTAAGAAATACACTGTATTAAGTAGAGCTTGTATTTTCACGTGGGATTGCAGCAGCGCGCCTGGCAGATATGCGGGAGATTTGATAAAATCAGTGAAACAATGTATAACATGAAAGCCATACCTCGAATCGGCGTCAGTAATGGCTTTGATCATGTCAGCTTTCTTGGATATATTTTTGAGTAGTGTTTTCTGTAGGGTTTCGTCTTTCCACAAGCTTCTACGGACGTCGAGTTGTTCCCGAAGGCACGGTCCAGGCTTTTTCTTGGTGGATTTTACCGGTAGAGTCTGCAGTTGGGCGGAATCAGTGATAATGACGATGGATTTGAGTCGTAGAATCTCTGCAGCAGCCTCAGCTTGCTTCGCAGCCTCTCTTTCACGTGCTTCTTGCGCAACCCGAGTTTTGAACGCGAGTAAATCGTCACGAAACTTCTTCATTTTACGGCTGGCGTCTTCGATCCGTGCCAGGCGCCTGACATAAACCTCGTCCTCCTCCGTGAGCATCGCCTCCACAAATGCTGCAGTGTTGTTACGGATGTACGTGGCTTCGGCGCTGAAATGCTTGACTGTGCCGTTTTTGTCCGTCAGATAAACACCCAAGCCGCCAAGAATAGATTCGTTAGCGTCGTTTGTCGGAGGGATATGGATCAGGAGTTGCTCGGCTGGAGTCAGGGTGTCAATAGCTCCGCCAGGCTCGAAATCGCGGGAAAACCGTTTCCATGCCGGAACGATTGATTCTAGGAAGCCTATCAGCAGGTTTTCAACGACGGGAATGAGGTCGGGATGTTCGTCGAGCCAGAACCACACCGAGTCCATTGCGAATTGGTCGGAAAATGGTTCCCCATCGAGCGTCGCCTCGGAAGAGATGCTAAGAGGGCTCAGGAGCAAGTCTGTATCAGCGATGATTTTTTCGATGTGGGTGATAATCTGCTGATGGAGAGGACCGAGGTGAATGTGATTGACGCCAGGCTTGCTAACCATTTTGAAGTAAGCGTCAGGTACCGCGTTCTTGTAAGCCGTCATTACGACAATCTCGCACATGGTTGGGAGGTCCTTCAAGCCCTTGAGTGCATTTTCCTCCATATGATTGAGTCCAGGCGTCGTTTTGGTGTCGCGGATGAGGGTGAAGAAGTCAATGTAGGCCGAGTGATACTTCAGAAGCTCGGCGGCTCCAGCCAGATGAGAGTTGTAACGATTATTGGACGTGTCGGGGAATTTCGCAGATGAGACTTCGCCGTCGATATCGAATTTGACTTTAGAGAAATAGAACCGATGAAAATCTTGGTGTCCACGTTTCTCGTCTCGATGCCGAAAGAGATCGCCGCAGATGCTGACTAGCTTATGCCCGCCTCGTTGGCTAGCCTTCATGGCGCGCTCAACCGCTGCCGAATCTGCTTCCTCGCCGAGAGCTATAGTCGCCGCGTTGTCTTTGTTGGCTAGAAGAACGGGAGGAGTGCGACCAAGAGTGTCCCAGACAGCCTGCATCCCCGCAACTCCATATTTCGTGCAATTGTGGTCCTTGTGTTTGCAGCATCCAGCAACAATGAAGCGGGAGAGAGTGAGCCGTCGTTCCTCGGGCAAGGCATCAATAGTGGTGGATCCTACGTGGCGAGCAAGAGACTGGAGGGCTTCTTCCCGAAGGCTTGCCGGAATGGCGCTGTGGTAATTTTGATATAAGTATCCGAAGTGTTAAGCGAAAAAAAATTAACGCACCTGCGATCAAGGCCTTCAGGATCCTCGCTGATCTCGCATACCACCTCCCACAACGCGTCTTCTGCCTCGGACTCCGTCATACCGGCAAGCTTTGCTTTTCCGAAGTCCGTTTCCAACACCTCCATCTTGCGCTCTTTCGTTTTTTGCGCCACCAAGCGAACATCGGCTGCGTGGTCGGAGTTATATGCAACTGCCTTGCGCCATAAATCATCGGCCTCGTAGGTTATTCCTGCCTGTAAATCGCGCTTTCCGAGCGGGCTGTTTCGGTAGATGTCGACAATGGAACTATTGACAATATCCCATCCATTGAATTGAGTTTGAGCGGTGTGATCAAGGGCGTGCTCAACCTCGACAAGGCGGGTTGCAGGAGCCTCGGCAGGTGAATCAGGGTCGGTTGAATAGGTGGGGGCGGTGATGGTGATGTGGCGGCCCTCGTATTTGATATTCCGACGACTTGTGCCATCGCTGCTGAGAGTGACCGCTAAAATTTGGTGAATGTTAGCGCAAATTCAATTAGAATGAGCCTTACCTTTGGCACGCGCGAGTTCATATCCTAATTGCAACTTGGCTTTGATTCCGGCCTCTGTTATTACCCGGCCTACGGTTCGACGACTGATGGAATGTTTAACTTTCACTCCAAAAACCCGCCCGATCCGTGTAATGAGTCCACCTATCTTAGCCTGGGCACAGCCTGCACGGTGACAATTCAGAGCAAGAGAGCGGTAGAGCGTCGAATAGAAGTGCCGATGTCGGGTGATGAATACAGATTTTCGCTTTCCAATAATTCGAGTCTCCTTCAACGCCTGTTTTGCCCGTTTTTCTCGCATCTGTGTATTTTTTAGTCTTTGCTGAATCTGTTGTCGTTCTTTCGTCTGCTCGGCGATTTTGCGATTGAGTTGTTGAACAGTGAACAAAAGGCTCTCGAGGCGAAGCGATTGGGAGGATGATAAGCGATTGGTCTGGTCAGCGCGAAGGATAGCCTGCAGTAATTCGTCCTTCAATTGATCCATTTTGGTAGTCATTCGGGTTTTGTCTCGTTTGAGTCGATTGATACGCTGCTTCTGTTCCGAAATTGTTATAGCCTGATCCGAGATAGTGTTCGTAGCAATGGCGAGGCTGTTCTGCGTGGCAGAAAGCTGCTGTGCCGTCGTAGATTGAAGCTGTTCGAGGTTACGGACATGAGTAGCGAGAGCGAGGTTTTCCGTCTGGAAAGAGATATTAGAGGCCTGCAGGGAGGCAATAGACTGTTCTTGATTGTGAATTCGAGTCTCTAGAGCAGATATCTGTGCCCGTGCGCGTGTCGCAGTCTTTGGATGTGATGCAGCAGGGCTCCGTAGAATATTCTCTTTTACAGCATTCTGTGACTGCCAGCGAGCCTCGTTTAGACGGGAGAGAACTGCCAGCTGTTTTTCCGACCGGCGCTTGCCCATCCAGAGTGATAGAAGGGGAATAGAGGTGTAGAACGCGTTAGTCGCGCCAGCAACGCGTCGAGAGTGGAAATGAAAGTGGTGTGACAGTCACCATGTCACGCGAAATGATCTGTTCACAAGACCGTGTAGGATCATGCCGGATAGCCGGCGATTTTCCTCGCTCTAAGATTCGCTATTTTCCGTGGACCAAAACAATGTATTTCCTCTGAGGAATTGACTAGAATCACTTGATTGAACGAGATATGCTGAATTCCGCCCAAAAAATACAGCTATTTCAACGAAAAATCTGAAATTGGCAAAATCCTCCGAACAATATCATGTGTGACCTAAAGTAAGCCTATTACATGCGAAACCCGAATATTTGGTGGTTAGAGGAAGTGGATCCTGCAAGGCGAAGAACGCCCGAAAACGGAAACCATGTGCCCAAAGGAAATAAACAAGGACAAACAGATCACTGATCAAACCGTGGCTGCCCACGACCAGTCACTCAGCTGGATTATTATGTGGATATCCGGAAAGGCCCGCACAGTGCTTACAGCTGTGCTTACAAAGCACCTAGTCTCGTACGCACGACCCTCATGACATCCCAATTTGGGAGCCCCTCATGACAGAGGAAGGTGATCGAAATGCTGTTCCGTTCAATCCTTTCTTCCTTCCCTCAAAGTCAGCAGAAGGTATGTGATGGCTGCCACTTGTGCAAGCAACTGGTTGAGCATTGGGTTGAGCATTTCCCTGTCTTTGTACTATACTTATTTTGCACTGGCTGTACAGGATTCTGCTGCACCGGAGGTGGATCTGGACCTTGAGTTCTACGTGTTGGTGACAGAGGTGGACTTTGAAAATCCTGGTCTTCACTCTGTCCTGCTAAAGTACCAGCATTCCCAGTGTTCTGCATCTCAGCAATTCGGCCAGCTGTGCGAGGTGTAAGTTGAAGTTGCTGGCCATTCCAGTTAACCTGAACAAAATTTGGTTGCTGTAAAGGAGATCTCCGGTGTACAGGGCTATCCAGAATGCCATTGACATGCTCTTGCTTCTGAGCTTCACTTCATATGCGCTGTAGAGTATTTGGAGGCATAGACCTATTTAATTTTATTTTGCTTGAGAGAAAGCATTGGCTGGTTGATTTGGCTTATACATGCAGTAACATAAGATAATGTGGAGGATGAAGTTTATCTTGAGTGCTAATGCTAACCAAGAAAAAAATAAGCTGCAAGCAGCAAATGGCTAGAAGTGTAAGAAATACATGTCATGGAGGAGGGAAAGGAAAGAGAGAGGACATCCATTGAGCAACTACACATACTATATAGGTAGTGTTGTTCGGGTCGGGCCTGCCGTAATCGACCCTATCCGACCCGAGCCGACCTTGGCCGCATGTGGCGGTGTGAAAATTTGAGAAAATCAGGAACACATCAGATCGCCGGGATGCAGATTTTGGCCGTCAAAGTTTGCCGAAAAATGACAAATTTTTTTCCGACGGGTCCGGGTCTCTTGATCCATACCGTGGAGAATATTGGTACGAATCAATGTTTCGCAGGGGAAATTCGCCCAAAATGAATAGCGCCACCGCAAATGGCTCGGGTCGGATAGGGTCGATTACGGCAGGCCCGACCCGAACAACACTATATATAGGTAGGGCATGTCTATACATCCAGGTTGAAGCAAGGTTGAAAGAGGTTCAATTTTGTTTCGGCGCGAATTCTGAGGTCACGTGACACTGACAGTTGCATGACCGTCGGCCGTTTCCGAAGTCCGAGGCCACTCCAGGACATGCATTGGACGGAGATTTGTAAGCATCTGCATTATACCGATGGATGGGGAACTTCCCCATCACCAAAAAGGAAATTTCCTTTGGTGGCCGGTACCGGACAAAATAGCGGTTTGCATCTGTTTCCTCACTGATCATCATGTTTCCCCATCATTCCGCACGATTCCTTCCCATTCCTCGTCGATCCTCAGGTATCCTCACGAATCCCTACAAATCATCGCTGGTCCTGAGGATTCCCCAATGAATCCTGCATTTTCCCCTCTTAGCATTCAACTTTGCATCCTCAGCATTCCTAAGGAATCCGGCCCATTCCTGATTTTTCTTGAACTCTGTTTGAACTTGACATTCTGACTCGTTCTGAATTTGAACTTGCATTCACTGCGATTCCTCATCATTCCCAGCTGATTGGGATCAGCTCCCGCGACGTCATCTTGGTGTTTTTACACGGCTTCCAGCTCTCATTCCTCTTTCTTCCTGACTCTCTTGTGTGCATTCTGCCGTACCTAAGCTCTACTGGCTCGTATGAACACTGAGCAACGACTGAGAAACCTACGAGACGCCTATCACGCTCTTCACGACGATGTTCTCTCAGCTCTGCGCACTATGGTCGGAGATCCACCGAGCTTGAATGCTGTTCGAGACAGGGCACTGGCGTTAGCTTCAGCGGCGGAGATGGTAAGAATGACACCAATACAACTCCCTTCGAATGCTAATGGTGTCTTTTAGCATCGAGCTGTTTTCCCCCCAGACGAGTATGCTACTCTTCAGACGTCTATCACCGACATCGTGACGGCTCTTGATCTTGCTTGCCACGACTCGATGGACCCGCCTGATGCTGCCCCTCTGACTGTTGCTCATCGTGTTCGTACTGGGCGACGAGGCCGGCCACGCGTTGAGATTGATCCCCAATTTTTGAGCGCCGCCCTCGATCTTCGTGGTCCGACCGGAATTGCTCCTGAAATTGGAGTTTCAGCTCGCACTGTTCGTCGTGCCGCTCTTCGAGCTGGACTAGTTCAACCCGGCGCGCCTGTGTTCCAGTCTCGGACAAACGAACAAGGTCAAGTTGAGGTTGTACATACTTCGACTGCACCTCCCGTTTCCGTCATCTCCGATGCAGATCTCGACCAGCTTGTCGCGTCGACACTTGAAGTATTTCCTCAGTTCGGACGCCGTATGATTCGGGGACATCTTAAGTCTCAGGGGTATCGCATTCCCCGTGATCGAATAACGGCGTCGTATTTGCGGGTGCATGGTGCTCCCGCAATCTTTGGGGACCGACAAATTAGTCGTAAGAAGTATCGTGTCCCAGGTCCAATGTCGCTCGCCCATCTCGACGGTCAACACGGTAAGTATTGTTGTGCGATCTTAATTTCTTCGACTAATTTCAACCAGGTCTTATTCGCTACAAAATTGTTATTCACTGTATAATCGACGGTTATTCGCGGTTTGTACTCGGAATCCGTGTGCACAACAACAATCGCGGAGCGAGCGTCCTACGCTTGTTGCTCGACGTCATTGCGCTGCATGGTTGTCCCAGCCGCTTGCGAGGCGATCACGGTGTCGAGAACATTGAGGTTGCTGTTTATATGGAGGAAGTCAAAGGCCCTGGCCGAGGATCATTCATCTGGGGAAGGTCAGTTCATTTCTGCGTTCCTATACCCTTGCTGAGATTCTCCCTTCAGGAGCGTTCACAACACACGCATCGAGCGTTTGTGGTACGATGTTACGCATGGCTTCGGAAAGAAATGGAAGGTTTTTTTCCTCGATCTCGAAACCAACCACGGTCTCAACCCCACTCGCCCAGGCCATATATGGCTTCTTCACCACCTTTTCCTCGCGTCAATCAACCGTGATGCTCAAGACTGGGCCGAAGCTTGGAACTCTCATCAGCTTACGGTTCGTCGGCAGCGCGAACGCAGTCCGCGTGATCTTTTTATGTTCGGGATGTTGAGGGAGGGTCCACGGGGGATATCCTCCTTTTTAGCTGTCGAGGAGGAGGAGGAGATCGAAGACATCAATGAGTATGGGATCGACTGGGAGGCGAACGAGGAGCCGGAATTAATTGCTCACCTGCTTGAGAATAACCCTAGTCTCTCATAGCCAGACTTCAACACTCTTGATCTCGTACCTCGATGTGTTGAAGTCTGTTTTTAAGTTGATAGGCGTGTCAATGGTAGAACCTTATTATATAATCTTTGTGGCTGTGTTTCTTACGTCAATTTCGTTCACTTTTCTCATAGCGCCCTCCCTCAGGCGCATATACACTATTATTTGGGCCAGAGACAATCTATATAGGCATATCTATCTCTCTGAAAAAAAAAACGCAGTAAAATGCATCTTCTGGGTCTACGCACCAAGCCCTTGCTCTGCCTTGTGACACCTGTGACAGAATGGTAACGCATTTTTTCAACCACTTTCCGCAGCACCTTCTCATGATTCTGGCTGGTTTCAAGCGCCGAATAGATTCCTAACTCCCTATATAAACGCTCCAGACTAAATCTGAGCTCTATATACCGTGTAAATGGGCGGAAATATGATTACATAATCCAAATTTTACTCCTTGCACGCCCTTGATCTAGGGCTGCCAGCCGTGCCCGTGACGGGCACGGCCGTCGATTCAACGGTAAATCCACGGCACGGGCCGTGTTAAGCACGGCCGTCGAAGACGATTTGAAACCTTGAACGGCACGGGACGGTCGACGGCACGGCCGTGGCGGCCGTTTCGACGGTATTAATTATTTTCGAGCACGATTCTTGGTCAAAATTGTGAGATATAGCAATCTTGGAACTCTATCACGGACTCTGAGTCTATTTTGAAGCCAAAAAACAATTTTAGGTCGCCTACAATTCAAAGTTGCGCAACGCACCGTTTGCATCACCAAAGTCGGTAACTCCCGGCAGCACCGGCACGCACAAGACCCGCTCAAAATCAAGTCCCGACTTCAGTCTAAGCAAGGAAAGGTGCGACTATAGCTCAGGTTTGTTTTCCCTTCCTTTCAGTTGCAAATAACCCGCACTTGAAAGCTATTAAGCCTCACCCGTAGCCAGCCCGTGGCACGGCCGTGACGGCCGTGAATCAACGGGCCGTGTGCAGTGCTAACCGTGCCGTAGCCGTGCCGTCTTAAGGAGCAAAAAATGGCCAACGGCACGGGCACGGGACCCGTTCCACGGTTGCCGTCGAGCCGTGTCGACGGTCACGGGCGGCAGCCCTACCTTGATCTTAAAAATGGACTAGAATAACCCTGACGAGCGTGCCAACAACACCGACCCGTTCGCGTCATCCAGCACCCCTGCAAACCTCTCCGAAGTTTTGTGCGAGCCGCCTGGTTGCCCTTTCACTCCGAGGCAGCTTCAATTACTTGACGAGCAATTGAACGCATCGGTTGATCTCTTTTCTCGCAACATGAACGTAAGGCGGTTGGTTTGGGCTCGGGCACTTCAAATCGCGCAGAATATTCAGGAGGGAGTAATACACTAAATATCTAAGTAATTACAATTTTAATCAACCTATTTTTCTCGCCTAAACTGCTCAAGCTGCTTGCTCGATGCTTATATCGGATGCCCCAAAATTCCTTCCACATCAACGCACTGAATTTCCGTCGAATCAATTTAACGCCAAGTACACAGATGTCACAAGTATGGGGTTGTTATTACAATCCTTGATTTGCTTCATCTATCTTTCCGATAACTTCAAATCTATTTCTTTTAAACTCATCAGAACACACCGAACACAATAAGATATCGAAACAACGCACTTGAACACAAAAAACCACCGCTCCAGGTTTTCTCTCTCTTTTTCTGTCAGTCCCGATGCCCTGACAACCCTCGCATCCGCCTCGAGTACACTCCCTTTTGCTAACGCGTACGTGATATCATTCCCCGCATAGAATTTGAACAATCCATTGGGACCGAAAGCCTCCTTCATGCGGGTGACATCGAACACAAGTCCTGTAAACCACTGTTAGTTCTCCTCTTATAAGCATTGAAAGGCACTGAGTCGTGCCTTTCAAAACAATCAGTATCCGTGCACCGAACTCGTATTCATCATCCCTTGTCAAGTCAGCCAGAGTCATTATTGAGAGGCTCGTTGTGTTGAGATTTTGATTGATAGGGTTGGCAGGAATAAATAGAGGAACTACTTCATTTGCGAGAGACATTATAAAGATGTTAATGGTGGAGGATAGGAGAAGCGAATCAGATAATGATTCGCACATTCGGATCGAGCAAGCCGGAAGCACACGAGATCGTGTCGCGTGCCGTTGTTGATTGATCGGGTAACGTGTGAAGTTAATCACTCTTTGCTCCGCTCCACCGTCTCGTCGCGTTCACGATGCCTGAGTTCCAAGTCTTGTCAGCATTTCTGCGGCGCATCAAGCGGGCACTGAAGCGCCGCTTCAAGAAAACTGGTCGTTGGCCGCAAGGTTAATCTAGATGCTTTGCCGTCCATGACATAGCTGAGAAAACTCAATTTCAGGTTACTTCTTGTTTTTCCCCCGCACATGGGCAGAAGGCACGGCCCGGAAGGCTCACAAGACATTCTCTGCCGACGTTGGTGACTACGTCGAAACCCTCGAACCGATGCCGGCCAAAGTCTGCGAATACGACGATAGGAAGTTCCCAAAGAATCGACCTGGGCGATACGTTATAACTCAGCAGCTCAAGCCTGGGCCCGTAAACGTGGCTGTTCGCGGGAAGCACATCGCACTGTCTGCGGGCCATGTGTGTCATCGAGTTCTCCTTGCTATATGCCATATATATTTACCGTTCTTGTTCAGCATGCGGTAGTCTGCCGATTCGCACTGGAGGGCAGTATATTGGTGATGGATAGACGTGATTTTGACGAACTTGTGGCGGAATGCGTCCCCGGCAACAACCCGAACAAAAACAAAGCGGCTCGTTTACGCTCATTCCTCGCCCCCGAACGATTCATTGAACCTGGTGCACGCTTGAAAGAAGGCGAGGATTTCAAGATTAATATCTTGGCTGCCGTGGTGATGGAGGAGGAGGTGATAGTGGTGATGGACTATTCTCGTATGACCCAGATCCACGTCGTGAGCAGCGCTAGGATGTTCGAAAAGGAAGACCTTCGCCCAGGGTCACAGGTTTTTAGTCTCTCGCATCTCCGGGTAATACTCGCTGATTATTTCTGGAGATCTGGCGCGATAGGCTGTGGGCAAAGTGGCCCAGCGCCCCCGATTGGGTTTTCGAAACCGACGATGCGCTCGCTGGTCTAGACCAGTGGCGTGACACTGTTCTTCAAACTCAGCGCCGTATGGCCATTCTGGATGTTCTCAATCAAGCAGACAGTTTCGCGTCTGGCCTTGGTCAACAAATGGCAAGTGATCTCCTCTTCGAGTGCGCCATTCACCCGGATATGCCGAGCTTCGATCTATGCTCCCATGATGGGTTGTATGCGCGCTTCCGTGCCCATATTCCGGTTTTCATGCGCACCTTCGTGTCTGATCGCTATTTCGAACGCTGTGGGCTGGCGTCGAACTCCCTCAATCCCTTCTACTTCAACGACTATTCCGACAACAATTTCATTCGCGGGTTTGTCAAGGTCTATCGTAAAATCGAAGTCCGAGTTCCAGCTGCTCTGTACCATTTATATCAATCAGAGGGTCTCTTTGACTCTGACCATACCATTGGTGCGTCATATTGGACTACGTTCATTGCAAGAGCATAACATGGCGATCCAGGCTTACCTTACCTAGCTCCATGCGAACCTACCACTCGCATGTTCAAAGTCGTACCAGTTCGATTCTTTGAAGACTCAGCTAACAACCGTTATCACATCATCAAAGCCATGCCGCCCGACTCATGGGAGAGTGCTCACACCGTGGTAAGTAAGATTAGCTTTTTCGGAAGTCGTTTCCGCTCACGGATCTATAGGAGTCTCCATTTGAAGATGTGTCGAATGCCGGATTTCAATCAACCCTTGGTCCAGCCTCCTTCGTCGAACCTCTGCGCAACAAACTGGACCCGGACGAAGTTGCTCGTCTGCGGGTCGGAAAGCGAGGTCGCCCGCCGAAAGTATGTGCTCAATATCATTGATCTACGCCGTCTCTTTACTCTTTGAAGCCCAAGCGCACGGGAAAACCCGGCAGACCCAAGAGCACTCTCACACTGCGGGTCAAACAACGTATCGAAGCCATCCCGCGCTCACTGAAGCGTCACACGGCAACGTTTGATGAGAAGGAAAATGATCCAATCGAGGTGGAGGAAGGTTTGACTCCTCAACCTCGATATCATACGCGCAGTAGCCATAGAGTATAGTCTGCTATAGGACTTTGATATGTATATGGGTGGATTGTTCGGTGACCTGAGCAAAATCATAAGTTTACAATTCCTCGACGCTGGAAACCACATTCTAATCAGCAGAAACACATCCAGTGAGATCTATTCAGGGTTTCCACTTCAGAATAATTGCCCTAGTGCAGAGAGATACACCTTGATTGCAGTAGTAGGTCCCGGATTCGGACGACATACAGAAGCAAACAATATGGCTTGATCGCACTTGAACCAATTCCTCGACGTGTAATATCTTTGTCTAAGGCTTGAAAACACATTCAGGGTAACTTGAACATCAATGTCCCTCCAAATTAATTACCTACACTCCGAGAAACACTTCTGTGATGCGCTAGCAGCTCTCCAATTAGGACGCACATACAGGTACAAACAAGTTGGAAACTTGCTACTTTCTGCCGAAATTGATGATGAAATCACTAGATATGGGGCATGGTACAGCTCAACTAGTGCCTCCGCGAATATCTAGCTTTACAGCTTCCCTGATGTAGTATGTACAGAGTTAGGACGAAGACGAAATTTCCGAATTGGGTTAGATATGCATACAGATATAAACAGTTCGACAGGTTGCACTCAACCAATTCCTCAACGTGTGGAAGAACATCAGGACCTTGTTGTAACAATACAAGTCAATCTAGATGTGAAACTCTCCCTGAATCAATTGTCTCCATACCGAAAAGTACGTCGATGACACACTAGCAGGGTTCCAAATCAGGAAGAGCCTCAGCGTAGAGCCATGCGGGAGATTTTCTGTTTCTGGGATGTATTCATACTTAGTTGTGAGTACGCCTTTCGATTTACCGCTCCCACCAGAAGTTGTCATGAAGATCGCGACAGAGTTGCGGTCACGTGATCGTGTTCTCTTGTACTCGATGTATTCCTGAATCCTCAACGTGCAATGTCGGCGTAGCAGCCTCAAAAACACATGTACGAAGATTGAACAGTCGGTTTCTCTTCAAATTAATTATCTGTAGTCTGTGCAACACTCCTGCCAGGTGCTATTAGCTTCCTTCAAGTTAGACCACCTAGTACAACAAGTACTTGCTAGGAAGGTTGCGTGTGAGACAGTGTATTAAGAGAGACCTGCTAGCATTATGAGGCCATGGTTTAGCATGGCTATGAAAGTATTTTACGCTCTGGATGCCCAATCGCACTTTACCGAGCTGCCGAACATACCCGAAATGGAAGTTGCTTGAGTGCACCAGTGCTCAAAGCCGCAACCGTGGCATCTGAAAATCGAATGCACGTCTGAACAGTCTATTAGAGGCATACAATACTCTAAATTTACCATTTTGAACTGTGTTGTGTTGAAAAGAGTGAAATCAGCATGTTTGGTCACAAACCGGTTGTCCTTCGGAAATAATCCAATTTCCCAGTATTCTGATGATCAAATGCGCTAGAAATGTTACACCAGTATATTTACGCTCAAAGGAGTCTGGATGCTCAACAGCAACTTCCCTGAAAGGATTTGTTCTGAATTACAGAGTCATAATCTTCGACACTTTAAGGCAGTTGAAATTGTGATTGTTTGTGCTCTTTCAATGAAGAGATTATGAGCTAAATGCGAGATAAGCAATGCACTGGTGCTCCTATGAGGTATAAGCTTTATACCTTTTCTCATAGCGCAGGTACGAAATGCGAACGAAGGGTTGACGCGGTCACGTGACCGTGTTTGCCCATCTCACAACGCGCCAATGTCCAACAGCGATGGTATAGAGAATACTTCTGTGATGCTTCAGACATTCATTGAAGTCCTTAAAAGAGGTTTTTACTCCCAGATTTCACTAGGTGCACAATCCCTTACAAGGAAATCTGATTTTCCCGGATTGGGAGGCGAAGTTACATTTCGGTAAAGCCTGGAGCCATAGTTCAAGTCACAGGTTCTACTACTGTAAGTGGCCCATCGCGCAAACTATAAGACAGAGATTTATATGGGATTAGCTTGTCTTTCACCGCCTTGACCTTTGCCCTGATCGTAATCGCAATCCCGGAGCCACCTGCCTGGTTCAGAGATTGTGCGGTATGCGAGGTGGCCAGGGCAGGGGCAAAGCACACCGCCAAGAATCGCCGCAGCGCATTCTCTTTTAGCTGTTCTACAGAGGATGCAGGACCAGTGTTGGAGCTCTGTCGATCCTGTAAATACATTAGCGTAGCGCGGGCATCCCGGGTGAACGTTTTGTTGTTTCCGTAAGTGGACAGTTTCAATGCAGCCCAAAGCGGAACTGCATCCGCTATTTTGTACTCGTCAGAGGTTGGAATCCCTGCACCTCTGGCGCGGGCGATGACATCCTCGACAATGAGAATTTGTCGAATTTGGGTGTACGCGGTTCCGAATTTAGGCAGAGATCCGTCGTCCTCCAACAGAATGGAAAGTTGATATGCTTCGGGGAGAAAATGCTGGTCAAGTGCCGCGCTCACCAAGGCAAGATTGGCTAAGCAGCGCTGGACAATCTGCGGCGGTTGCGGCATCGGTGTTCTCGACATTGAGCGACTCGCTGGGCGACTGTTCTCTGATGGTACTGGAGTAGCGGAGGAGCTAGATGGAGGAACAGTAGGTGCGGTGAGATACTGGAGAGAAATTAGGTCAGATCAGTAGCGAGATAAAACGCACTCACACGAGGGAAGACATAGAGCACGAAAAAGAATGTAGCTTCAGCAATGCCACGAATGCGGAAGATTTCATGGCTGGTAGGTGTATGAGCGGCTCGTGGCGCAATGACCGTCATAGAAGAATCGAGGTGGGAGCGCAAAGACCCCTTTTCGGAGTAGGTGTTTTGAAGCATACTAAAAGTGGGATCCTGAACCTCGATCAATCGCTGAGAGCACGCGATACAATACTCGGTACGATCCAGCTGCCGACAAATCCTTCTCAACATCTCTGCTGCTGTGCCACTGCCGTCACAAAGTGCGAGGATGAGATCCCTCAGAGATGGAGCCAAAGAAGCGACACAAACGAGTTCCAGGAAGCCACACTGCGCAGGATTCTCGGATGGGAGCCCGAGATATACAGCAACCTCAGCTGGAATCGCTGACGGAGGCCGGCTGACAGTGGGAGGAACAACAGGTGGAGCAGGAGTGCGGCGGAGACGTTCGCGCTCACGCAGATTAGCGAGACTTCCGTTACCAGCCCTGGGACATGCGACTGCTGGGAGAACGGGATTTTGGTTGACGGGCGGGAAGAGGTGGTCCAGATTGGAATCACTGGCAGATTCGTCGTGAGTTGACTCGAAATCCAGCGCGTTTGGAGAGCCTGTCGTCAGAGGAAACCCGAGCGAGCTACTGGTGAACGAGGTTGACCTAGAGCCTGGATAACGCGCACGTGGAGAGTGAAGAGTAGGTGGACGATAAATGATGTTGTGGAAATCATTGGCTTCTGCCGGAGAAGGATTGGTTGAAATTGGCGCCAATGGGTAAGACGGTGAGCTGGGGAGCGCGTTCTCGAGAAAGTCCAGCCCAGGTGCGTTCATGAAGTGATGAATGCTGGCCTCGACTTCTGGGTTCAAAGTGACAGTGAGATCTTCGCCCATAGGCTCCTCAGGCCAATTATCGAAGTCCAACTCGCTTTGTGAATTGTTGAAAAACAGCTGATCAAAAATAATGTGGCACGCACGGTACGGAATCTCCTGCCTCTGAATGCTCAACAACGACTTCCATATTATTGTCGACCTCATCTATTCAAACTCAGAAAAGAGACAAATAACAACGCAAGATGATTTACCCTCCACTTGAGGAACAGAGTTGAGCTCGTCTGAGCGTCGGCGATAATGAGGAGTACGAGATCGTTGTGGCAGGGGGCGAACTGGAGATGGAGCCTCTCCATTGAGCCGGCGACTGTGTCGGGTGGGGGCTTGGCTCATTGCGCACAGTGAAGAACACTCAAAGACGATTATATAGCAGTACTTGAAGTTTTCACACTAACGGTGAGCCCTGAAATCGCTTAAACATTTCAAATGAGCTCGGGTAAAGTACCGAGACATCGTAGCAGTAATCTACGACGAAGTGTAGGCATTCTGGGAAGCCAGAAGTTGAGCATGAAAGAGGCGACCAAATGTAGTGTCCTTCCCTGCCTCCGCATTTTCTGAGATGAGAAGGTGGCGAAGACGAGCGTTGTTGGTGATAGAGAAAGTTTTGAAGCAAGAGCGGAAGTCGATGACGACGTCTGGCCCGAAATCGTCATTCCCCGCCGCATCAACGGTCGGGTAGGCTTCGGAATAGTCATGTGTGATGAGGCACTGTGACAAAGAAAATAAATATTGGAACAGTTGTTCGAAGGCAAAAATTGCTCACCTTGATTCTCCAACCCGCAGGTCTCACAGGCAGAAGGATCGATCCAGTAGTAACAGAGAGGAAGAGACGAGCACGGACGACAGAGTCGGGAGCCGTGAACTCGGGGTCGATCAGTGCGCGTATCACACCGTCCAGGTCCCGGGGATGGCCGCGCTCCAACAAGTAGTGGGAGACGAAACGCTCAATGAGCGCCACCATCTCGACGTTATCCCCCCAGGGATTGACTTCCGGATTGGTTTCATTGTAGTCGATGAATCGCAGAATGTCGGCAGGAGATTTAAGCTGCCGGTCAAAGGCAGCCTTGATCAGCTCCAGACACGGAGTCACAAACCACTGCGTGCGACGGAGATGAGAGGATATACAACCTATGGATGTGACACTCACCTCGAGTATATGATGCGGACGGTCTTGTCCTCCGAAAGGCTCCACAACAGCATTGAAACCATCACCCATTCCGAAATAGTCTGGATGGTGCTCGATATCGGCAGTGCCAAGTGTCGCATAGCTAACAATGGAGTCCGAGATCCCCTGATGCTCCTCCTCTGAGCGCGGCAACGAGATCAAGGTCGGCTGTAGGGCAATGAGAATGATGTTGACGGTGGTACAAGAAGAGACTGCTTACATCAATTTCGGGGATGTTGACGAGATATTGGTACACTTCACAGTAGGGAGGCTTAGCAGAATACAAAGGCTGATCTAGTGATACTCCGACAATGCGTTTGATGAACAAAATCGAGTCCGGTGACATGAAGCGGGAAAGAAAGTCAATGTCAAACTTCGACGCACTCACGCGTCCGTTGAATAAAGTGTGAAAAAGAAAAGGGGAAACTGGAAGAGGAGCGCCAATGAATAGAAAGTGAAGGAGGAGAATGAGGCCGGTAGCTTTAGCCACACAGAAGCGGTAAGGAAAGGGGGAACGAGACGGATGAAGGCGGAGAGTTAGAAAGCCTTCGCGCTCGATCCAAAAGCGGCCATCAGAGAGAAGGATTTTGACAGCCTGCCCTATGACCTCGTTGCGAGGGCCACGACCGATACCAGGGCCGCTACAGAATTTATCAGGGGAGATTCAACACAGACATCAAAAGCTCACATTCTCGCACGAAGTCCAAACAAACCCTGCTCCCCAAGATGTGCGTTCTCAATGGTCGGCCGGGCCGAAAGAAACTGTTCATTGATCGCTTCTTTCAGTTTGAGAGTGGTGGGGCGAGAGCAGAGCCAAAAACACAGTGTAATGAGGGCTCGTGCGCCGTCATCTACCGTGCTTGAAACGACGACAATGTGGTCATCGATCTCCCGAGGTGCCTGGAGATGATTTTGCCACGCCGTTAGAGTGGAAGGGCCAGACCCGGGCATGTGTTGAAGAGTGAGATCGACAGCGGCGTGTGGCCCTAGGTATGAACGATGCTGTGTGAGAGAGAGGTCAGACATTGTTGAGAAAAGATCAGAATTAAACTTGCCTTCATGCTGACAGGCGCCTGTTTCATTATGGCTGTGAGAAGTGGGCCGGGAACGAACATTGCAGTCGTTGAGATCGGAACGGCATCGGCTGCAGCCTGCTGCACAAAAATTTGAGCCGAAAAGGAGAATAAGGAGTCGTGATTCTTACCTCCTGCCACTGCTGGCGAGCGGCAGATCGAGTGATCATCTATGTTATCTCAAAAGTGATTAAACAGCAAGGAAAGGAATACATACTTGCAATCCTGGAGCGGCAGGAACAGAATGTGACTCGCTGCCGCTGTCACTGCGGTAAGGAGAATCCTGTATTTCGATAATAGTTTGAGAGCTGTAGGGAGTACGACTGAAAAGAAGTTGAACTGACCTCATCGATTAACATGGCAGGAAACTATTACACGAACAAGATTGAATAAGCATAACATGCAATAGTGCGAACTGTATACATACCTCGTCATCGCTATCGGGAACCTCAAGAATCTCGGGCGAGACTTGGCGAACAGATTCCGGCTCGGGGGTGGTGAGCCTTGTACATCCCTTTCCGCACTCGGGGCTTGGATCTCCACTGAGTGACGCGATGATCGAGTGGAGAACACGCCGCCCAAAGCAGCGGTGGGGAAGAACATAGCCTGGAAGACGACTAGTCGGGCCAAATAAGCAGTCGATCGGCGCAAAGAGATTCCGGTTACGAGGGGCTTTGGAAGCATGGTTAAGTTCTCGTCACAATTCGTATCCCATACAATGACGCACCGAGAAAAATAAATACACCATCGCCAAGATTGTTGGGTGTATGACTATAAGGGGCACTCCGGAGCGCCTGTAAGGTAAACGTGAATCGTGTGAGAGATTTGGGATCCTCGACCCAGGTTCGCCCGTTAGCGCTAGATTAAGTCATAAATAGAATAAATTGGACAAGAACACTAAGCTCACCGTCCGCGTGGACCAAGGAGGACGTAAGACATCGTGTTGGGACTAGGGATAGTAGCAGTGAGAGCTGGGGCGACGTAATCGATGTTGTTGGTAGCACAATGATCCCGGAAAGCAAGCTCGATAGCTTCAAAGATTGGTCCGGTCGTCGAGACGTCGACGGTGAAAACTAGGCCCGCAGTTTTAAGAGTGGTTTGAACGTTTTCAATCTCCTCTGCGCTCTTCCAGAAAAAACGCGGAGAAAGATCGAGAGTGTCGTTAAAATCCGAGGTGTCGAGCTAACAGAAGCAGGGTATAGATATAAATGCATCAGTAGACGATTAAAGATCGAAACGATATTTGCGCACCACTTTAGGCAAAATACCGCACCAGACGATCGCCGAGGTCGGAGCAGTCACCGCTGCAAAGTCGTTCAATGCCGGGATAGAAGCCGAGGTTTCCGTGAACGAGCGAGGCGGACCAGACTTGCGCTTCTTCTTCGGAGATGTGGGAGAAGACGATGTAGCCAGGCTTGAGGAACCGGCAGCAGACCCATGCAAGTTTCGTTGGATTGAAGCCTGACGCGCCTGTTGCACCGAAGCAGTCGATGGCCGAGCAAGACCGGTGAAAGCAGTGACTGGGCGATGAGGAACACCGATAGAGGGACTGGCTCCGGCAGAAACAGAGGTAGAGACGAGACCAGATGGGACAGGAGCAGGAGCGGATGTGCTGGAGGTGGTGGAGGGCAAGCTTAATTAACGGATCAACAACTGATTGACCGTTGACATGATGACGAAATGCGCACCTCGACGACTGAGTGAGTTGAGCGTGTGCCGACCATTTGAGACCACAGATACAGGCCAGATGCATAGTCCAAGTGGTACTTGTCTTGAAATCAAATCAATCACAACACCGTTTCAAGTTCGCAATACGAGGTAAACACACCGAAAAGAAGGCAGCGCAGCGGCCATCACTCGTTCCGCCGCGGGCAAACATCTGATTTTGTTCAGTCAAAGACGAAGCTTGAACAACATGAGTGATCCAAGGGTGACCACAGATAAAGCAAATGGTTTCCGGATTGTCAAAGTCCTACAGTTTCTGAGTTTCGATAGAGTACCGTAAGCATAAAAAAAGGACACACAGCATATTTTGGAGTGCCGTCGGGGTTTTCGGCGACAAATCCGAAGCAGGTTTGAACGCAGTCAGCAACGATACAGGCTCCGCGAGAAGGAAGCCGGAAATTTAGACGCATTATTGAGATCAGTTGGGTTTGACGGGGAAATTAGACGACGCAGTTTGTGCTTCTGGGCAGTACTTGAAGGTCATTCTCGGTACGGCATTCAAGCTCGGATAACCGGATAACGAAATCCGATCAGCAGGATTCCTAAGGAATGGCGAGGAAAGCCAAAGTCAAACAGTGACGGCGATTCGTAGAAATACAATGTATTGGGAATTCCTCAGGATTCCTCAGGATTGATTCCTGAGGAACTCCCTGGCTATCCTTGTCATTCCTTAGGATTTATCGGGACAGGCTTCAGGAATTTGAAGGAATCACTCAGAATGCCGAGGTTTCGGAAGGATTTGCACGGAGTTACAAGGAATATCAAGGATCTGTAGTGATTCATATGCAAAATAGGTCAGGTACAAAGTCAAATGTTTTTTGTCCAATGGCGGCCTTCATAATTTCCTGCTTGCCCTTTGCTCAGCCAGGAGGGTAGCTACAAACCTGGTGTAACTTCGAAGACCTTTGAAAGCCTACCCAAATGATTCTTGGTCTCAAATATTCGAGCCCGGTTTGTGATTTTGAGTCGAACGCTGCTGTGGCTGTGCCTCTCGTCCGAAAAGGTTCAACTTATCCACATTTCCTATACAGCCAAGTGGAGAAGTAAAGAATTTCTAGTGACAAAGTTGTAGATCAAGGCCTACTGTATGGTACCTAATACAATTTGGAAGGAAATATCTTGATTTTGGTGCGGGACAAGAGGTTTGGGGGAAGGGTGACTTACGGCTAACGCGTGACACCTAACTCTAGAAGTACTATCTGGCTGTGGGTTAGAGAGTGGATGGATATCCACTCCATTGAACAACAGGGTTCACCCTTCAACCGTCTTGTACATTCAAAGAAATCTCAGAGTATGCTTTCCGGTTCTCCTTCATAAGTTACTGGCCATCGAGATGTACTTATGACAGGCATAGGGTTAATTCCATATGCAGTCCTCGAGCTCAACAGATGACGTTCACACAAGAGATTTTGTCATGAATGGTGAAGCAACTTCTCATTAAACCGGAGGTTGTAAGGGCAACCTTTAGGACCCGAGATGTCTCGAGGGTCTAGCGAGGGAGAATCCAAAGTTAATTAAGAACACTGTGAAAACATCGGCACCTGATTTTCATGTACCTAGAAAATGAATCAATTATTTGATGGAAATGCCCATGATTTTAGCTTTTCAGGTATCCCAGAAGAAATTAGGCCCCATTCAATGAATTTGACCGATTGCTCACCTTCTCAAAAAATCACGGAATATGACATTAAAATCCCCAGCGCCTGTTACAGCGCAAAAACGCGCAAGTCCAAATGCCGAATTGCCGGGAAATGACGTCAGAGCTCCACATGCGCAGCACACAAATGCTGCGGACGACCTTGGACGTCTCTTGTCTCCCTCCCACCACCACCACCACCACCACCATGCCGCCAGCTCTCTCCTCGACGCCGTCGCCACTGTCGCCGTCGCCGCCGTCTGTCATTGTTTCTGTGGCCGTCATCGTCACCGCCGCTCTTTTTAGGCTCCCTCGCTCTTTCAAAGTGACTGCAAAATGAGTCGACTGACCAACAGGCTCCCTCCCATTTGCACCACCTCAATGACCTCCAAGCGCTTGGCTCCTCCCCCGTCCCCGGCGTCGCCATTAGTGCAATCGCTCGCTGAGTGATTCGCATGGCAATGGATTACAACGAGAGCATGGTAACAGGTGCGCTGACTGCCCATCGTCCCCTCAAACTTCCACTAACCACTTCTCTCTAGCACGCTGCTCTATTCTATCGCCCCGAATCCGACTCCAACGCAACTCTTCTCGATCATTCGCCCTCGTCTTCGTCGAATCAAACTTACGCCCAAGCATCGAGCCGACGTCACCCCCTCTTCCATCCTTCGTCCGGCATCCATAGCCCGAAACCCAGGACTCAAATTTAGCAGAGTGGTAGTTTTCACGGCGCCGAGCGGATTCGCGTAGATATTGCATGTATTGGTACACAGAGCACAATATCATTTCATTTGTACCCGAATTTCGCTCCGCATCGCATTATTTTAATGGTCTCATTCCATGATTTCACGCATGTGCAGGGAGGCTTTGGGATTTGAGCCTGATTTTCATTGGATCGGCACATGAATTTGGCACATGAAAACGTCAAAAAAGAGTATGATTTTGTTTCGGCGCTAGGTACATGAAAATCCGGGGCCAGTGACTGATATTCAGGTTATGGGGGCATGAAAATCGGTGTACCAAGGTACATGATTTTCAGGTCCCCCGATCTTCACAGTGGAAGCTACTAAGAATACATCACACCGCACCTAGCGAGGGAGAATCCAAAGAGAAGAAAGGCTGAGGATTCCCACGCTAGGTGCAGTAAACATATAGTAACTAGTTCCCACAAGCTCGGAGCAATCGGCAATGTTCCCGGGCCAAGTCACATGCCCTACTCCACGATGACATAGGGCGTTGGGGATTTGACGGGAAAGTGGGAAATCTGCAGGAGGCCTGCGTCATAGGTGGCTGTGTAGTGCCAAAAGAGGGAGTTCCCCTGACATCATCCCCCCCTTGGAATGCGGCGCCTCGACGCATAGATCGCACCTGAGCTGGAGTTGACGAGCGGTCACGGAAGGGAAGGGAATCGAAGGCAGCAACAGCAATGGAGCGAGGTTTGGAAGGGTATTTGCGGTAGAAAGCAGCGACAGCGTCCGGGGCAAAGACATTAGAGTGCTTCACCCATTGATCATGGGACGGGTCATAACCCTTCCAGCGAACAAAGCACCATAGACTCCCATAGCGGATCTTGGCATCCAATATCTCCTCGACCTCCCATTGCTTGTCGCCAGGAACGTCAAGGACTGGTGGCGGCTCTTCGTGTCTGGGGCGAGTGGGGAATGGATCGGCTTCCACAAGCTGAAGTTTCACGACAGGGAAGACAGGGTGGAGGGCAGAGTACCGGGGCGGCAGCTCCAGTTTGAAGGCACCATTACCGACGACCTTCAGAACCTTGAAGGGGCCGATACGCCGGTGGGAGAATTTCACCGAAGGGCGGGTGGTGCGGATATCTGAAGCATCAACCCACACCCGGTCACCAACCTTGATGTCTGGAGCTGGTGTCCGCCGGCGGTCATAGTACTGCTTGTACTCTGCTTTGGCCTTGACAAGTGCTGCCTTCGCCTCGGAAACCCCTGATGCAATCCGATCGTGGAACTCGTTCACAGCCTCCAACCTAGAGCGTGCAGCGTGGGGCTCAAAGCCCATCCGTGGAAGCCGACCAGTGTCCGTCATGAACGGTACCTGCTGCGTGGAGGAGTGCATGTGGTTGTTGTACGCAAACTCCGCTGCAGGTAGCAGCTCATCCCAGTCGTCCTGCTTGTAATTGGTGAAGAGCCGGACGTACTGCTCGAGTTCCTGGTTAACACGCTCCGTTTGGCCATCGGTCTGCGGGTGGTAGGCCGTAGAAGTGGCTGGGGTGACCCCAACGAGGCGCCAAAGCTCGCGCGTGAACTCTGCGATGAACTGGGTGCCACGATCCGAGATGTACTTCTCTGGCAGGCCATGGTGGCGCCAGACGTTCCGGTAGTACAGCCGAGCAGCACCAACCGCGTCGATGGTGGTGTGACACTCCATGAAGTGCGCTCTCTTCCCAAGGGCACAGACAACGACCATGACTGCATCGTATCCATGGGCCTCGGGAAGCTCGACGATAAAGTCGACCGACACGGTGTGCCAGCGCTCTTCTGGGATCTCTGTGGGGTGGAGCTCACCAATCGGCAGTTGACGAAGCGCCTTGGTGCGGCAGCACAAGTCACAAGTCGCGACATCCCGACCGACATGGCGCGACAGCTGGGGCCACCAGTAGTTCCGAGACACGAGCTCCAGGGTCTTGAAACGACCAGCATGGCCTGCAGCGCGCGTGTCATGGTGCTGCTCCAGGATGCGTCGGCGGAGGTCCTTGTCTCGGGGGACGACAATCTTCCCCCGGAAGTAAAGGAGTCCACCTTCAATACGCCATTCCGAAGACCGGGCAGACCGCACACCTCGGGCCTTGAGGAGTTCCTTCGCAGTCAGGGCAATGGGCTCTTCAAGGTCGGGGTCTCCAGCAAGCGCATCACGAATGTCGCGCAGGAGGGGAGCCTCAGGGCCAGCAATAACCAGGGCCTCGGTGGCCCGAACGTGGAACAGCTCGGGTCGAAGCAGGGTAACGTCCTGGTTATCGTCCTGCACTCCATGGTCCGGTCTCCGAGAAAGCGCGTCGGGGCGACCCATGAGGCGACCCGGTTGGTGGTGCAGCGAGAAGTCGAAACGGGAGAGGTAGAGAGACCACCGAGCTTGGCGACAGTTGAGCTTCTGGGCCTTCCGGAAATATTCCAGGTTTTTGTGGTCCGTCCAGATCTCAACTGGGTGCTGCGCGCCCTCAAGGAAGTGGCGCCACTCCTCAAGGGCTCGCACGATCGCAAGCATCTCCTTGTCGTGAATCTCGTAATTCCGCTGCACCTCGTTCAGGCTTTTGGAGTAGAACGCAACCGGATGCCACTTGCCATCGTCACCCTGCTGGGAGAGGACGGCACCGGTGGCATAGTCAGAGCTGTCAGCCTCGAGCCGGTACGGGCGTTCGGGGTTTGGGAGAACCAGAACAGGGTCCCGAGTCACCCGCCGCTTGAGCTCGTCAAAGGCAGCTTGCTCTTCAGGCCCCCAGGTCCAGGCAATGCCCTTCTTGGTGAGTCTGAAGAGGGCTCGAGCAACGTCTGAGAAGCCCGCAATGAACCGGCGGTAGAAGTTTGTGAAGCCAAGGAACTGCTGCACATCCTTCTTATTCTCAGGCGCTGGCCAAGCTGCCACTCCTGCAACCTTTACAGGGTCCATCTCGACGTGGTTGTGGGAGATAATAACGCCGAGGTACTCAATGGAGGTCCGCTTAAACTCACACTTCTCGGCTCGAAGGTAAAGCTTGTTTGCGCGAAGCCTCCGCAGGACCTCTCGGACGATCTCTCGATGCCGACGGATGTCTGAGTGGACAATGAGGATATCGTCGAGGTAGACCATGACGTCGCCAGAAAGGATAAGATCCTGGAAGATGTCGTTCATCATGGTCTGGAAGGTTGCAGGGGAGTTGGTCAGACCGAAATACATGACCAGCGGCTCAAACAGTCCCCGGTTGGTCCGGAACGCTGCCTTCCACTCGTCGCCTTCACGGATTCGAACGTTGTTAAAGCCCCATCGGACATCGAGCTTCGTGAAGTACCGGGCTCCCCTGAGTCGGTTGATGAGGTCGTTGATCAAGGGGAGCGGGTAACGATTCTTCACGGTCATAGCATTTAAAGCTCGATAGTCCTGTACGAACCGAAGTCCGCCGTCCTTCTTCTTGACGAAGAAGACGGGTGAGGCCATGGGTGATTTTGACGGTCGAATCCGGCCAGTGCCAAGTCCGTCCTCGATGAAGGCATCAAGTTCCTTCTGTTCGAGAGGCGAGATTGGGTAGACCTTGCAGTTCGTGGGTTTAGAGTCCGGCACGAGCTCAATGGCATGGTCCCAGGATCGGCGTTCAGGCAGCGAGTCAAAGGACTCCTTGTTGAAAACATCGTCTAACTCTCGGGCCCATTCGGGAACGTCCGAGCGCGCCGGGGCTGAGTTTTTGGCGTATGCCTCAGCCAGGCGCTGGGAGACGGTGCTTCCAGCACGGATATCCTCAGAAGGCAGGAACTGGGTGTAGAACACCTGGTCTCCCGGCTCGAGGGGGTCATCCACCTCATCCGCATCATCCACTTCATCCACATCATCCTCGTCATCATCCTCGTAGTCCGGGAACAGCTCTGGCAGGTCATCGTATTCATCTTCGCCTAAGTCTATGGCGCAGATGGATGGAAGGGGACCAAGTCGGAGCTGCCGGAGGATCTCAGCGGCCAGGCGGGACTCTCGGCGTGCAGCGCGAGCCTCCAGGCGAACCTCGGTGCGGCACGTAGAGCACTCGCTGGGGCATCTGCTCATCTTGACCTCTCGGGTGTCCCAGTCGATCTCCGGGTTATGCTTCCGGAGCCAGGAGTAGCCGAGAATGAGCTTCTGCTTCCCAAGACGGGTAACAGCGAGCTGCATGCGCTCAGAGTGACCACGATACTGCAGCACGACGTCAGCCACCTCGCGGATCGCACCAGCCTCATTTGGCGAGCCATCCACGTTGAAAACTGGAATGGGCTGTGCAAGGCGGCGGAGGGGAAGGCCAGACCTTAGCTGCGAACTCAGAGTCAATGAAGTCTGAGGTGGCACCACAGTCAACGAGACCTTCGAGGGAAAGCCTTGGTGGCGTCCTGGACTGCCTGAATCTCAAGGGGGAGATGCAGGGAGTTGGCACCGGGTGCAGCAGCAACAGTATAGCGCTGAGGAAGTCTACGTTCCCAAGGCTTTCGCCGGATACGTGGGGAACGGAGGGGAGCAGGGGGTACGTCTTTCATTTCGGCAGGTTCAACAGATGTAACATTGGCAGACTCATCATACAAACATGCGAAACGATTAGGGGACGCGATCGAGGGCGTACCGCTCACTCGTCGCGTGGGAGAAAACCCTGCTCTTCCTCGGCGACTACAGACTCCGGCTCAGGGAGCGAGTCGGTGGTGGCAACCCGAGCCACCAGTTCGGAGAGGAGCTCGGACCCAAGCTGACGTATGACCTCGTCAAGGACATCAGCGGCTCGGACGTCAGCCGGGGTGGGGCAATCCCGGGCCAGGTGTGGACCGCCGCATCGGTAGCAGCCACGGGGAGGTCCTCTCCCGGAGCGCGTGCGATCAACGTCCATGGGGACTACCTGCAGAGGAGCAGGAGCTGGCATGGCCCGAGGAGGAGGCGCAGGGACAACAGGGAAGACACCTGCCGGACGTGAGCGAGCGGCTGGCGGAGCTGAGGGGGCTTTCGGGAGCAGCACGAGCCCGCACGTGCGATTCGTACTGGCGGTACGCTCGGGTCCGCCAAGCCATGTAGTCGCGGAGGTCTGGGGGGTCGCTGGACGAGGTGATGGCCGCATTGATGGCAGGGTCAAGGCCAGAGCGGAACTTGGTGACCTTGACCAACGCGTCAGCAAACCCAGCAAGGTCGAAGAGGTCTTCAAAGTCATCAGTGTACTTGAAGACATCCCGGGAGCCCATATAGTATGCCCTAGACTCGAGTTTGTGTAGGGCGTGGTCCTGCTCGTTCTCCTCGACAAAGCGTGAGCAGAACTCCTTGGTGAAGGCGTCCCAGGTGAGGAAGGGGAAAGGGGTTTTGATGGACATGCGCTCAGCCCATTTTTTGCGCAGAGTCTTTGGACAGAAAGGACATGGTGAAACGCACTGCCTTTTCCTCAGACATCTCGCCACCTTCGACAAACGCCTCCGGAACCAGTCGGATGTAAGTCCGAGCTGAGTGAAGGAAGGCCCGGCCAGCCGAGCGGTCGCCGTCAAAGACGAAAGGGGGGTTCGGTCGAAGGACCGTTTTTGCTGCCGGGGTGAGGTTGGAAAAGAGTCCTGGACTCTCGGCCGGAGGCTCTGGAGGAGCGGCAGGGGTCGGAGCAGTAGTAGTGGAAGGATTGGCAGCAGTTTGAAAAAGCTCGACCAGACGGTCAACAGTCCTCTCGAGCCTATCCATCCGCTCGGCGGCGGCTGCAGCAGCGGCGGCAGAGTCGGTCATGGTGGGTTATAGAGAGGGGGAGGAGGGGGCAAGATTCGCGGTTTGCGCGTCCGAGACAGCAGAGGAGGAGTCCGACGAAGCGTCTGAAAAATCGCCAAAGCGCGCAATCTTGACCAGTTAATCCCTTGGAGCCTTTCTTCTGCTGTAAGGGCAACCTTTAGGACCCGAGATGTCTCGAGGGTCTAGCGAGGGAGAATCCAAAGTTAATTAAGAAGCTACTAAGAATACATCACACCGCACCTAGCGAGGGAGAATCCAAAGAGAAGAAAGGCTGAGGATTCCCACGCTAGGTGCAGTAAACATATAGTAACTAGTTCCCACAAGCTCGGAGCAATCGGCAATGTTCCCGGGCCAAGTCACATGCCTTACTCCACGATGACATAGGGCTTTGGGGATTTGACGGGAAAGTGGGAAATCTGCAGGAGGCCTGCGTCATAGGTGGCTGTGTAGTGCCAAAAGAGGGAGTTCCCCTGACAGAGGTCATAAAGAGAGTAGGATTACACAGAATGTAATAAGTAAATAAGGAGCCAATCCCCTGCAAAGCAACTTCAACGATGTAGTGGTCCTCTGTCAAACTCTCACAAACCGTCGAGCTGAGGAAACGCAGGACTTAGCATGACAACATAGTTGGCTGCGGGCACGGGTTTGTGGAGGAGAGAGACCTCGCAAATGAAAGGGGTCACTGTTAGCGTCTGTTACGTAGGTCATTCGAGTTAACGATACACCATCAGAGCATACAGGCATCAGGGATGCTCGCCCACAGTGAACAGTGCTGCGAAGAATGTTCACTGAAGTGGGGGAGTAGCCGCAGATGGGCTCGGAAGCCAGCCGGGTTATGCAAGGTGCGCAAACTCGGCAAAGCATCCATTCAACCGCGCGCTAAACAGGCGTTGGCGGCTGAAATGTGCGGCTGCCAGACCGTGCAGTCATCGTTTCCGCCGCAGATCAGGTTGGCGGACTGCGGGTAAGGCAGGTGATAACCAGTTGCGTATTGCGGAGTAATGACATGACCATCGACGAGCAATGCGTGGAACATGGACCAGCATTTGGAAGCTATGTCTTTAGGTCGTGGTGCGCGAGCAATGGCTTTGCGGCATGCTGCACCAACACGATATTACACGGGGCAGGCTGATATGCGGCAGGCACCGAAAAGGTATCACCGTGCAGGGACAAAAACATGATGTTCTCGGGCCTGGGTTCAGCAATTACGCTGAAGGCAATGGCCTTGAACGCGCTGAATCAATCCAAGTAGGATCGATAAGCGGGGTCCAAAGATGTCTGTTCGCGGCGGTGTTGACCACAATCGCAGAGAATTCTCGAATGAAGCGCGCGCCAGCGGCAGCTACGAGACTGCGATAGGGCAATTCTTGGTTTTCACGGCGTTACTGAGACGAAGTCGAGTCGGACTCAAACTTCGTAGCCAATGCTCTCAGAGTTGGCTCCCAAGTCATGCATGGAGGTACTACGCTGGAACCAAAAGGAATGTATGAGGGTATATGTAACACTACCATTTTTCTCTGTTATCTCGTGACCCGCGTCTGACTTAGACTTATTCTCCACTTCCCGCTCCGTCCATTACCTTGCGCTCATGTATGACTTCATTCCGCTTTGTCTCGTTTCTTAGTTTACTTTAAATACTGTGATGTACTTTGTATTAGACTTTGGTGAATCTAGAACTTAAAACAGTCACTCTGTTCGCCACCAGCTCTCAACAAAACCTTTCGTGTGCTGAAACTATTACTTAACGGTAATCTTTCGTCACATATTTTTGACTCTTAACTAGTATCATTGCTCTTCGTCGCCGCTTGCTCTGGTTACCTGTGGTCTGATCAACCGCCGCTACCGACTTCGACGACGACTCTCTCACCAAAGTTTTCTCTTGTCTCATCTCCTGTCTCAACTCTTGCTTCTTGTCTCTTACTCTCTCATCTACTCGCAATGGCTCATTTTCTTCGCGGACGGGGCCGTTCCCCTTATGTTACTCGGGCTACTACTCGGAACAATCGTGTTACCATCGAGGAACAAGCGGAGGATAGTGAGTCTTCCACTTCTCTTTCTTCTTCTCTTGGTTCCGAGCATCGCGCTCCCGAGCAATCCGCTCCCAAGTCGGCTTTGGGTTCGCCCAAGTCGCGCAGCGTCACACCCGAGCTGTTGTTCAGCCGGGTTGTGTCTGCTTCACCACCCATTCGGGCGGTTAGTGCCCCACCTACTCAGGTGGTGGAGGGAGCTTTCCCTTCTCAGGAAAGCTCCGAGCTGTTGTTCGTCCCGTTGCTTGACAGCATCGTGGACTTTGGAATTCTCGACTTGGACGCAAGCGAGAATCGCGAGACCTGGACACAGGTTACTCGTCAGTCTTCCAAGTCTCACAAGGAAGACAAGAAGTCGGGTGGGTCCGAACTCCATCGTTCTACCTCCACTTCTACGTCGCCAATCGAACGTGCGACTAAAGAAATGAGCTCCAAAGAGCTTAGGCAGATTGGCAAGCGTTATATGCGCATGGCCAAAGCCGCTGATAAAAGCCGTCGAACTTCTCGTATTTCCGATGAGGAACTTATTTCTCTCGCCTCTGACGATGAGGATAAAGTTGCGAAAGTTAAATTGAACACATTTAACTCACCTCGTTTCACAGGTGCTCAGGCACAATCCACTCCCGCACCTGTTCGGAAGGTTGTGGTCCGCTCAGCTTCCCCTTCTCACAGCGAAATCTCTCGAGGTAAAGGGCCATCTCAGCCGAAGGGTAAAGGACCCGACCCTCGTAATTGGGGCGAGGTTGACTGGTCGGACCAGTTCTCTGAAGCTGAGTTTGAAGCTCAATGCGCTGCATTCGCTAATTTTGAAGAAATTAATCGAATTAAAAGGGAGCCTATATCTACTCCCTCTGATTTATTCCGGGATGGTCCCGTGAATAATGTACCATCGGATAGTTCTTCTACTACCGTTGTAATTACTAAACCTGAATATAATTCTCCTCCGAATGAATCAGTGTCTGGCCAGACCATTATTCCGATATCAGACGAGAAATTGAACCTTCAGAAACGCTTGAAGGCAATTAAACTTGAGGAGAAGCGTCAGAAAGACGCCGAAATAGCGGAAGCGAAACGCGCCGCTAAGTTGCTTAAGAAAAAGCAAGCTAAACAGGTTAAGAACCGCGCCAAAGACGCGGTTGAAGCTAGCATAGAGCGGGAAATACGCACTAAAAGTTCTGGTAAACACAACCAGAAGAGAACCAACTCCCCTCCTGCTAGACCCCTTGTAGGCGGAACATTTATTGACAAAGTTATTCGCGAGGCTGCCGCTCGGAATTCCTCGCCACCTTCGTCAAGCTCGAGCTCGAGTTCATCCAGCTCGAGTTCCTCGAGCTCCAGCTCTGATTCCTCCGAGGAAGATTCCTCTGACTCGGATGATGAGTCGAGCAGCTCGGATAGCTCTTCCAGCTCTGACGAGAGTGGTACCGACTCTGGAAAGTCTGTGAAACGGAGTCATCACAAATCTCGTTCCCGTAAACACAAGGGAAAACGTAGCCACTCTCGCAAGTCGCGGAAATCAAGCAAATCCCGACGTGCGAAAGGTGCTCGTAGGACGAGATCAAAATCCCGACGGGCTACCAAGATGAACTTGAAGCCTATTCCACCTACCAAGTACAACGGATCTGTTGATCCTTATGCTTATTTCCGGTTCGTTCGCGAAAGCACGAATTATGTTACCATGGGTAAAGTCCCTAAGGAAGACCAGATTTTTATAATCAGCTATTTCATGACCGGAACAGCTGGAGACTTTTTACCAGCGCAAGGTTGTTAAATATGAAAAGTCTTGGACTCTTCCGAAGTTCTTCACTGAACTCTTGAATTATTGTTTCGCTAAAGACTTTAGGTTGAAACAACGCGCGAAGCTGAATGGACTTCTCCAAGGTTCTAAACCAGTGACTGAGCATATCGCTGAGTATGAACAATTACACACCATGATTGGTCTTCCGGATGACCAAGAAAAGGTCACCCGTCTCTGGTTAACATTGCGAAAGGACATCAAGAAGGAGATGTCCCGCCAAAAGCTTGATCCTGAGGTTTCAAGTTGGGACGATGTTGTTGTTGAAGCCGAGCACGCTGAAAAGTTGCTTGGTAATTATAGACCTGAGGATGATAAGCCGAAGGCGAGCACAAGCAAACCTTCTAACCTACCATATAAGAACCCTAATCGTGGGCGTGGGGGTCGCTTTTTCAAGAAGCCGACAATTCAATCTTCCTCGGTGAAGTTGAACGCTGAAAAATCGAACTCAGATAAGCCGAGGGCTTCAACGAACAACCAGTCAAAGGGTAAACGAACCTTTGATAACCGGAAAATGTCGACTAAACGTCGTAATGAATTAATGGCTGCTGGCCTCTGCCTAAATTGTGCAGAACCAGGCCATATGGCTCGTAATTGTCCTAAATTAACGAGCATGAATTCAAACCAGAAGGGCAAACCTCCAGGTTTTGGCGCACACGCAGCGCGGATGCGTACTGCAAACGGATCAGCACTCTCAGCAACTACTGAGGTGTTGGAAACCTTACCGTTGGGTCGGCGACTTTCTGTGTGGAAGCTAAGGAGGGCGGGAACCAGGATTTGAAAATTTTGGAAACTGTCAGCTTTCACCCGGAAAAGCCGCGACCTATTGGCGATTTAGCGGCTCAATTCGTTCGCATTGTACTGCAGGAAGCTCAGCCTTACCCTGGAGACAAAGAGATTCAACAGGAATCTCGATTCCAAGTGTACGAAACATCGGCTACTGAATATGTTGTCATTGACAATGTTACGATGGAAGATGTAATCTTACCGATGGAATTTTTGTTTGACGAAGACTTCAAAATTGGTCTCTGGTATGCTATTGAGCGTCAGATTGCAATTGGGTTAGATCCCGATGATGTAGAATGGGAAGATCGCTTTACCGCTGAATCTGAGGATATGTACGCTACGATGGCGACATTCATCTTGAAGGATGTTGATTTAGAGATTAACACTCCTGCAATCAAAGATAATCAAATTCGAGTCGAGCCTTACGACGAAGACACTTACATGATTACAAGTCTGTTCCGCAACGCTGAACCGCAGCTACTTCCAAAGGAGTACTTACAGAATCAACTCTTTGATCTGTCGGCCTGGTACCTTCAGAAGTTTGCCGGTTTCTACCCAGATTCGGATTCAGAGACAGACTCATCATCTGAATATGAGTCCAGTTATGAGTCCAGTGAGTCGAGCGATGAATTCGACGACTTACCTGAATTATTCGAGACGAGTGATTCAGACTACGAGTCGGATTCGAGCTCAGACGATGAAGAATTTGATCTTCCTCGTTGCTTCGAAATTCCCCGGATTTTCCGATTACTCTGAAGGAGAATCCGAACCAGAACCACTCGAGGATGAACCTGGTCAACCAGAGGACGTTTCGACGACGCCTGACTACTCAGATTTGCCAGAGTTAATGTCAGTTAGCGACTCGGACTCTGAAATTGATGAGTTTGATGGTTCTGATGATGAAGACGAACCTGAGATTTTTTCAGGATTGCGGCTTTTCAGGGAATCCTGAAGAAACACTGGACGATCGTCTAGATCTCCTCTGTCGAGTCCTGAGTTCTGAGGAAATTCCATCATCAAACTTTGAAAATAAACGGCTTCGAACGGACCGTATTGATGATCTTGTAGCAGACGGCGCATGTGCCGTCCTTGAATTTCTCCAGCCATATCCTGGCGATGAGCTCGTTGAAATGGACCGACCCTGCCGTGATAAACGTCGCTTTTATCTTGAACAAGTTGTGGACTTCCAGTGGACCGTTTGGGACGAATATTTCCATGAAATCACAATTGTCCCTAAAGGTCAATTATTTAACGAAGAATTTGAAATCGCGGCGTGGTACGCCAGCGAGCGTCTTTATCAGCTGGAGAGACTAGCCGAAGCTCCTCGTCCCCTCCATCAGGTACCTATCGACGACTTACTCTGTAACGGAGCGAATCAATACTTGAATGAACGGGTTGAAAAATATCCTGAAGTTTCAACTTACCGTGTTCGTAAGCACCTTCCTGGACATTACATTGTCTCAGGAACGAGAGAACGAGGCTGTCGCTGGCAGTTAGACTTACCCGAAAACTGTCTTTTGAACTGGAGATTCAACTTCATTAATTGGATCCGCCGAAAACGCGGTAAAATTGAACTTGAAGAAAGTGTTCGTTGGAACACATTCGAGAATGAAGATGGTTTCGGTTATCTTTATCTTCTTTTTGAGACGAACTACTCGGAGGAGGAAGTTCGATTGTTTGGAGTAATTCAATCTATCGAAATTGAACGCAAAACAGTTGAATTTGAACTAGGAAGACCAAGTGCGCTACCTAAGTTATCCTACTTGTTGGAGATGCTCGCAGGGTTGAAAAATCGAAGTGAATGCGAGTATTCAACGTTGTACTGTGGAGGTATACAAATACCAGCCGATCAAGTTCAAGGAATAACTCGTACCGCTTGTTTGCCTCGAGTTCCCGACAAGATTGTCGCCAAGCCACTTGTTATTGTGGTACATATTAATGGACAGCCAGCCCGTGCTTTGGTTGATTCGGGTTCGCTTGGAGACTTAATATCTAGCTCTCTGGCAGATCAGCTTCAATTGAAACGAAGAGAATTAAACGAACCGATTATTCTTCAGCTTGCTGTTCAAGGCTCGAGGTCGAAAATCAACCATTCTGTTGAACAAATGTTAGCGGGTATGACTTGATTTTGGGAACAGCTTGGCTGTTTCAACATCAAGTTAATATTGGGTTCAACCCTTCTCGTGTTTGTGTTGGAAGTGCAAAATGCTTACCGATTTCCGGAGTTGCTACTGCAAGAATTTATTCGCACTCCACCGAGTTAGAAAATCAAAACCATTCAATCTGCTCGTGACGAGTTGATTGAATATGCAAAGCCGATCTGCAAGAAGGCTGCAGAAACCTTCTTTGCCGCCTTTGCGCGCAATCACCATACAATTCCTCTCATTGATGAGAAGAAAATCCTACCGTGGAGACCGTCTCGGTGTCCCGAGGCTCTTCGTCCTCAATGGGATGAGAAACGCCGGAATTATTTGAAGACTGGGCGCTGGAAAGTGACCAGCTCGGGGAATACTGTTCCCATGCTGTTAATTCCGAAAGCAAAAACCAAACCCGCCCGAAACTACGCACCGTGGTTGACTTGCGAGCCCGCAACAAGAATACTCACAAGTTGTCGTCTCCGCTTCCGGACATGGAAGGTATTTTGCGCCGAGTTGCTCGGTGTAAATATCGGTCTCTAATTGACGGACAGGATGCCTATGAGCAAATTCGGATTATTCCGAGCATGTTGACCGTACCACGGTAACTACTCCTGACGGGAATATGGTCAGTCTGGTAATCCAGATAGGTGATTGTAATGCGCCGGCGACGTACCAATCTTTAATGAACTATCTATTTTCGGATTTCATTGGGAGATTTATGGATGTATATCTTGACGATATCATCATCTATTCTGAATCGCTAGATGAGCACCTCAAGCATGTCAAGGCGATTATCGACATATTAAAACGCGAGACACTGTACCTCAGCGAGCATAAGCTTCAATTTCTGAAGCCAGAAATGAAGGTTCTCGGTCGTATTGTTGACGATGACGGTATCCGAATGGATCCTGACAAAGTCGACAGCGTCTTAAATTGGAAAACACCAACTAATCGGGACTTACTGCGTGCATTCCTGGGTTCGATTGGGTATCTTGCCGATGACTTGGCTCGTATTCGTGAACCGATGGGTATTCTCCACGGATTAACTGGAGATACCGTCAGTCCTCGCGATCATCGTCGTGTTCCATTGAAATACGGACCTGATGCGGACCCTGCGTTTCTTGTAACAGACGGATCAAGCTCTGCAATTGCTGGAGTTGTGAGCCAAGGCGCTGATTGGAAATCAGCGAAAGTTGCCGCATTCTTCAGTGCGAAACTCAACTCGGCGCAGCAAAATTATCCTGTGCATGAGATTGAGATGTTAGCAGGTGTTGAAGCGATGCTACGGCATCGTGACATACTGCAGGGATTCCATTTTAAATGGATAACAGACCACAAGGGTCTTATTCACTTCATGAACCAAAGAACTTGTCGGGACGACAAGCCCGGTGGATGGAAAAAAATCTCTGAATTTGATTTCGAGGTTGTATATGTTCCTGGAACAGAAAATGTTTCTGGCGGACGCATTATCTCGCATCTACTCGAACGAGGCACCCGGAACTGTTCGTGCGAGGAGCGAATACACGTACCACGATGTCGTCGACAATGATGCACTCAATATCAACTCCATTTCCATGCCGGTTTTTGCGGGTTCTGAAGCGAAAGCGATGGCAAGCGACCGTGTTTTGAGGTCCTGCAACTAAGGCTGCTGAGCAGAAGCAGAAACAGGACCTCGCTAAGGCAAAACAGACCCAAGAAAGTCGTGTCTTGAGGTCGATGACTCGTGCTGCAAACGAGAAGAAATTTGCTTCTACAGGAGAAGCAAAGGAGGGCGGGCGTACCCAAACGAGTACCCAAACGAAATTGAGAACAGCTGACGCGAAGTCAAGCAGCTCTGACGTGCAGTCAAGAGCAGGCACCGACGCGAAGTCAAGTGCGGAGGCAAAGTCGTTTGACAGCGGTGATCAAACTTTGATCCCGGAAGCAAATCCGGCATCAACGGAATCTTTTTCTCCGTCTTCCGCTTCTGACGAGCCTCCGCCTCTCGCGCCGTCGACTCCTCGTCCACCTACGCTCTCGGAGCTTGAACAACAACTCAAGGATATGGATCCTTCAATATTTCCTGTGGTCTCTGGAGGGACTGACGGCCTTGATCTGGTCAAGTTTTTGCAAAACAAATACGGAGAAGATTCATTCTTCAAGGACATTCTGGCAACTCCGAAAGCCTTCAAGAACTTCGAAGTTTCTGACGGGCTTGTTTTCCTGTGTGAACATGACCGGAAAGTGCTTTGTATTCCTCACCTGAAGTACCAAGACCGAAATATTCGGGAAATTATTATCTCGGAAGCTCACTCCGTTCTGGCGCATCTGGGGCCTCGAAAAACAACCGAGTATCTTCGGGAATATGTCTGGTGGAAGGACATGGTGCAGGATACGCAGATATATTGCGATTCATGCAAAACTTGCAAACATAGTAAGCCAAACAATCAAAAACCTTACGGGTTGCTTCATTCGCTTAATCCTCCCACTCAGCCTTGGGAAACAATCGGAGTAGACTTTGTGGGACCGTTACCCGAGTCTAAGAACCGCGATAGCGTGTTCAATTCCATTACTGTTGTAATTTGCTTATTAACAGGATGGTACATATTATTCCCAGTCGCATCAACTACACTGCGAAGCAAAATGGCCGAACTAATGTTCGAGAATGTCTATAAATTGCACGGACTGCCAAAATCTATTGTGAGCGATAGAGATGTTCTTTTTACAAGTAACTTTTGGCGCCGTCTCCATGAACTAATTGGAACTAAGCTTCGAATGTCCAGTGCTTATCATCGGAGACAGATGGTAGCACTGAACGGGCGAATCGTACTGTCACACAGATGATTCGACAGTGTATAGGCGACAAGCAGAAAGACTGGGTGTCCAAATTACCAGCTGTCGAGTTCGCGATGAACTCTGCTCGATCCGAAACCACGGGCTATGCTCCGTTCTTCTTGAATAATGGACGCATGCCTCGTTCATTAATTTGGGATTCAGACCGTTCCCGAGAATACCCGGGCATAGCTAATTTTGCATTGCAGCGCCGTCTAGCAATTATGGCTGCACACGATGCAGTTCTTGCTGCCAGGGTCAAACAAACTCGGAATGCTAATCGCCGCAGGCAAGCATCACCATTTTCTAACGGAGATTTGGTCTACCTTTCGACGAAGAATCTCAAATTTGAGAAGGGTTTGGCGCGCAAGCTTATCCCAAAATTCATTGGGCCTTACCTTATCCTCCGAGACTTCGGAAATAACTCGTTCCAGATTGAACTCCCGTCAAATATGAGACAGCGCGGGATTCATGATGTTTTTCACGCATCTCTTCTTAGGATTCATATTCCTATGATGACCGTCGCTTTCCAGGAAGATTGGAAACTCAGTTAGATGTGTCTACAAATGCAACGACCCATGAATGGGCTATTGACAAGATTGTTGGTCATTCAGGAAGACGTGCTGACGCCGTCCTTTGAGATTCAGTGGCAGTCTGGGGATCGGACTTGGATGCCCTATTCACAGGCGAGTCATCTCACCGCTTTGCGGGATTATTTTGAATCTCTCGGAGTGTCAGATATTTCTGAACTCCCGCGCGGGTCTGGCAAACTACCCGAGGAAGACATTGACGTCTTCTCAGCGGATATTGTTTTGATTCAGGCGGATCAGAAGATTGTCTCAAACCAGAAGGAGTACTTAAACTCTCTGGATTTGTTTGTCGAACTCAACCCCGAGTTCTCCTCTACATCTTACTCATCCTCTGCTTCCTCAACCGTCCTTCCATTCCTCACCATGCCCAACCACAAACATTCCAACAACTCTTCCTCTTCTTCCACCCAGTCTTCCGGCTTCCGTGTCAACGGAGTGCTGGGAAGGACATTGTTGCCCTCGCCAAATTCCTCGATTTCAACAATTCGCATTGGCTCCAGCATATTGACGATCACACCTTCCACCTTCGCGACCCTGATAACGGAAACCACCCACGTCGTTCCCGCGATACTGGTCCGCGTATACATCATGTTCAATTACCTCCTTAACGACCCCGCCAATCGCTACAAGGACATGTCGTGGGGCTATGTCGACTTCGCGCGCATTCTCAATGCTCATTGCCTTTCCGGAGAGAAGTGGGCTTACTACGACATCGAGTCGGGCCGCACTCCTCTGGTATCCGACCATCACCTCCCCTCCATCGTCATCTATTCCGTTCGCGAAAGTGACCTTGCCGAGGCGCCGCCTGCCGGGCAGGTCCTTGTTTCCCAGGCGCGTTGGGACCGCTTGACGGAGATGGACTTGCGCCGGCAGGACAACCGCGAGCGTGCGAAGGCCGAGGGACGTGTGAAGAGACAACAGCGGGATGCTCCGGAGTACGAGCGGGTGACGGCCATGGCTCAGCGCTTGGCGTTGAAGAGCCGTATGGTGGAGGAGGAGAAGGAGAGAGAGGAATTGGATGCTCGGATCGAGGCTGAGTTGGCCTCTGAAAAGGCCGCTGCTGAGAAAGCGGCCGCCGAGAAGCGCGCTGGACCGTCTGAGATGCAGACTTAAATTGAGGTTGCCGACGCGTCAACCTGGAGGGCGTATGTAACACTACCATTTTTCTCTGTTATCTCGTGACCGCGTCTGACTTAGACTTATTCTCCACTTCCCGCTCCGTCCATTACCTTGCGCTCATGTATGACTTCATTCCGCTTTGTCTCGTTTCTTAGTTTACTTTAAATACTGTGATGTACTTTGTATTAGACTTTGGTGAATCTAGAACTTAAAACAGTCACTCTGTTCGCCACCAGCTCTCAACAAAACCTTTCGTGTGCTGAAACTATTACTTAACGGTAATCTTTCGTCACAGTATACCGACAGCCCAGTTCGCGAGATATCGCACTGACAAGTTGGCCAAAAATGACGTAAAACTGCCGAAAATGGAAAAAAACCGCGAAAATTAGACAACTTGAAGACGCGATGTCTCGCGAACGGCTGCACCTTTTTACACCATTCAAGTTGTGAATCCTATCTGTTTAACAGTCGCTAGAACATGGCACACACAGACAGTTCCGAAAAAAATGTCCTGCCGAGTTGAAAATTTTGGGTTTGATTGTGTTGCCTTTTATGGCGCTTGATCAAGCCTTTGTGATAAAAATTGATGGTTGGGACCCAACCATTGGGTTACATTACATGCATACAGAACATTGAATTGGACCAGGATCTACCCACACGGACAGGATCGAGCTGAATACCCAGGGCTCGTGACTTAATCGCACCGCGAGTAGAACGAAGTCATACGAACTTGTGTTGACTTGGGCATCAGATCCATATGTGATGATTGCGCCGAGGGAGAGCCGGCCAAGATGGCGCTCAAAACCAAGGGACCATGATTTATTCGCACCACGAGTATACTTATATTGAATGTAATTAAAATTAGAAAGGAAGACCTCTACCATGAGCGATGTCTCTTGCGAAATTCCTGTTTCTAACGCTTTTCGACATTACGAGCACAAGTCGCGTACAGTTGCGGCAAGATCACTTTGCTTGCCTTTTATGGAAATTCCCATCAATTTCGACCTTTTCCCTTACTATGCACAATGTGGACAGAATTTTTCGTGGTAGATGTGTTCAGACGTACAATACAGTCCACTCAGAGCTTTCAATTTCGCAATTTGTTATTGAGCCACTGATGGTGCCAACATCTGAACATGGTCTGCCGCAAACCTGGCGGAAAACGCCACAGTAAAATTGGTTCAAGTGGAGGGTATATCATATTTTCATGTAGAATATCCTTCTATGTCCTCCGTTCCCCCAAAAATGTCTGACAATGTATGAAAAGGTCCGAATTGATGGGAATTTCCATAAAAGGCAAGCAAAGTAATCTTGCCGCCACTGTACGCCCATGACATCCGTCAGAGTCCCAACACCCTCATTTGACCAGCGGAAGAGAGGGCAGTGGAGAAGGGGACATTGTGGATCACAACGCCGTGCCAGAGCTTATCCAGATTGAGTCATTTGCGGACATTATTAGCGATTTTTGTTGGCTCTGATGGGACCAGAATGTATCTTCAGGGTTGTTTCAGTACTTTATATCAAATTCAAAATATGGGGCAGTCGTCAATAAAACGTGAAATACAGCGTGACCATCACTTATTTCGCGCACGAGTATACAACTGCGTCGGTTTGGGCTACCTGGTTATCTTTCTTAGTACATCTCTTGTCGCAAGGTTTTGCCCGTCAATCCGTATGGACACTGGAAGGAAAATGTGTTGGCAGATGAGGACTTGGCTACGGATCTTCGCAATCATCTGCAAGAACTGATCAGTATCTGGACCGCACGAAGGTACCTCGATGACCTTGGCCACCGGTGAGCTATTCCCTTGATTGTCGTGTTCCGGGTAATTCATTTTTGATTCTCAGATTCAAAAGCGAGAGAAAGGGCCAATATTCCGATGGTCAGGATGTGGTGCATCATAGAGAACACGTCTACCTGCCCCCCCTTTAAGGGGTTTGAGGAAGACGGGTCGGTTATCACGCCAAGTCTTCCTCCAGGAGTGCGCCGAACGGTCATCTGGTATCACGACGAAAGCATTCTCTATGCGCATGATTGTCGCCGCAAGACGTGTCGAGTGGTGGTTCGGAATATTTCTGCAATCGCGTCGCGCGAGGGTTGAGGCTTCCCTGTCTATTACGGCCTCTCGGGCGCTTCCGAGTACGACCAGTGCACTCTCCATCTGCAGCATTAAGCATCTCATTTGCGACCTCCGAGACTTCGTTTGGGCGCCATTGCTGAGATATGTGTTGCAAAGCGACGGTCACAAAGTAATGACGAAATTCACACACCATTCGACCTCAGTATCACCTCTACCCAGTGTGGCAGACACAGTGATGCAGGAGATCCTACCCCGAAAGCGCAGCCCAGACGCCAACTTGAAGAAGATTAGATAAGATTGACTGGCCCAATATGTAGTACAGGCTTGGTACAGGCTTAACCGCTTTGACTCAGAATGAGTGCGCCAAAAAATGCGCGGCCACCACCGTTGTCGCGCCAGGCGGGGCAGCAGTGCGAAATCGATCCGAGATAATGGTTGCTTATGCGTCGACAACGTCGGTAGTGGTGATGGTGACTTGCGCACGAAGGTTGGGCGTCGATGTGGCGGTGGTTGAGGGAGAAAAGGGGTGGGAGCTTGTCCTGAAAAACGAAGTTGTGGAGCTCGTGTGAACTTGCCGCAAAAAGTCTCCATTCGGCTGCCGTCATTTAGCGGCATTTAGCGTCACTTTGGAGCACTCCATAAAAATTCCCAGCCAAAATTTGGGTGAGAGGTGCTCCGGGCCTTGAGGAGTTCCTTCGCAGTCAGGGCAATGGGCTCTTCAAGGTCGGGGTCTCCAGTAAGCGCATCACGAATGTCGCGCAGGAGGAGAGCCTCAGGGCCAGCAAGGAGCGACGTGGTTGAGCACGTGCCCGCGACGCTCGCTGGCACAAACACAAACGTGCACAAGTTACCTTGCAGCACTGAGCAGTGTCGCGGAGCATGCTTCCCAACGTTAACGAGCTGCGACAGCGTCTTATGGATCTGGACGCC